>CAMTZC010000012.1:13137014-13750917 GCA_947086505.1 Morpho deidamia | reverse complement strand
GGCTAGATCCAATGAAGAGAAACGGCATTAAAAGATATTAATCCGGCTCGAAGGACCACATATCCAAAGAAGAGAAGCTGCATTAAAAACTTCTCATCCGTCTCGATGGACTATAAAATATCATTTATTCAATATACACACCGTACAAAGCTGCAATACACAATATAAAACTGTTTTTAAACTAAGTGCTATATTAATTATTGATGTGCGCAATTTGATAACAAATATTTACACAGTTAATATATATACAGTTCATATACAATGGTAGATTTTAAACTTTCGCTATTCATACTAATTATTACATAAATAAACCGTTTTGTCCCGTTTATTTATATTATAATTAGTTGATATACACATTTGCTTTCAAACTTAACTATATAATGAATAATGAATACTGTTCCGCACAAACGTGCGGGCGGATGAAACAACCTCCGAGACCTGGGCCCGCCGTCTCGGCGTCTCAACCTACCTTATGCGGCCGTCAGCTTTATGCGGTCCGGCCTCATGAATAACTGCGTGTATATGTGTACGCGCGTGTGTGCGCTTGTATGTACTTGGCCGATTCCCGAACCCGTTGGCTCGCCTCAGCAGTCTTCCACGGACACGTACTGTCTATTTCTCCTGGAGTATACACTTCACTATATCGGTTAAATAACACAAATAACACGCGGTGTGCACACAACCTTCGTAAGGTCACACGTTATCGAATCGTCCCATATCGGGGAACATTAATCCCAACGCGTACTAAAACCGCAGACGGTCGCTTCTTCTCACACGTTTCACTGGTTAAAACGCGTCACTAAATACTTATATCAATATCAAAAGTCAATACAGTCGTGGCACTATCTAAAAACCACACCCAAAACGCATAATTACGCGTGTGCGTTCTACCATAAAGTCCTATACAAGCGTACGCGTCTTGTCTTTATAGTATCCGAAACATCACTAAGTGTCGGCGCTCGCGTCAACGATAGAATGCACAAAGGTCGTTGATGCGGCCGGCCGCGCCGCTTGGCGCGCGTCAATTTATACAAAACAAATAATCAATAATATACTTTTTTTTAAATTAAAAATTGAATTTAATCATTTATTAACATTAATTAAAAACTTACCTCACACTTATCTCATTTCCTTACACTACTCCAGGCTCAGTGGACACGTACTTCATCGACGAGCATCCCCAACTCTTCATGTTCAAGGTGTCACAGAACCGTGCACAAAAGATCCTCAACTATCTTGGCCAAGTGCTGGTCAACGGACCAGCAACACCATTGGCTACCAAGATTCCACCATCGGATGTGAAGCCTTATATCCCACCGGTGCCACTGGGTAAGTCTTAATTCAAATTCAAAATATTCTTTATTCAAGTAAACTTGTAAACGAGTGCTTTTGAATCGTCAACTTTACTGCTGGTTCGGAAAACTATTCCTACCGAGTCTTCCAGCAAGAAACTCGGCGGTTGCTCTTTTTAAAATATAAATCTTAGAACTAGTTACATTTATTTGTTACTGTCTTGTACAGAGTAGAAGCGCACCTATATCAACACATCCTTATCATCTAAGTAATCTTCAACAGTATAGTAGGCTCTCTGTATCAGCCTCTTTTTAACAGTGGTTTTAAACTGCTGTAATGGCATGGTCAGAATTGATTTCGGAATTTTATTATAGAATCTTATACCCAAACCCACAAACGATTTACGTACTTTTGCTAGGCGCAAAGCAGGAGTCGCAAGCCTATGTCGGTTCCTACTTTGTCTATTATATACATCACCTATCGTTTTATAATTCTTTATATTTTTATGTACAAAAATTACATTGTTTAAAATATATTGTGAAGCAAATGTAAGAATACCTATTTCCTTAAACTTCTCTCGCAGGGAATCACGCGGACTTAAATTGTA
This sequence comes from Morpho deidamia, assembly GCA_947086505.1. Taxonomy (NCBI): domain Eukaryota; kingdom Metazoa; phylum Arthropoda; class Insecta; order Lepidoptera; family Nymphalidae; genus Morpho; species Morpho deidamia. The sequence continues at coordinate 13,749,017 of CAMTZC010000012.1, read as the reverse complement.
GATGAAATTGATGATTGTAGATTTTTGTAATACGAAAATTTTTTTACTATCCACGCATTTACCCCACAGCAATATTCCATAAGACATAATGCTATGGAAGTAAGCAAAATAAACAAGTTTTGCTGTTTCGACATCTGTAAATTGTCTTATCTTTCGAACAGCGTAGACTGCTGAACTAAGTTTCCCTGCAAGAGTTTTTATGTGTGTGCTCCATTGGAGTTTTGAATCCTACGTCACTCCCAAAAATACAGTTAAAACTTAAACCTTATGTATTCAGTAAAATCACCTACAGTATATGCTGAGACAAAATGAACTTAATATTACAATTGTTACAACTTTTTAAAAGCAAATCCATAGGTTTACAGTGCGATAAATGAAATGAAATGAATTGAAATGGTTTTATTTTTCAAAATAGGTTACAAAAAGAAAATATCTTAACTTAACTTAACTGAACTTGACATTAAATACGATTACATTTACTCGTAGCCCCCAAACTAGGTAAACTTGTATTTTGGGCTAGAGTTTGCCTTCAAGATTATAACTACAATTAACATTAGCAAAATGTTATTACATATTCTCTATGATCTATCTCTATAATACAATATTGAAATGAGCAAAACTTAATCTAAAAGTTGTACAATATCATGATAACTTTGAGTGTGAAGCTATTTAATTATTACATTACAAATCATTTAGTCTATAACTAAACTGAAACTGTCTAATTTCGACCACCCTTCCGGTTAAAAACTTTGTATTATAGTTTGCTAATTTCTCAATAAATTACAAACCAATTAGAAAAGTTTTATGTTGAATGATTTAAGCAACAATATTCAATATATAAGCTTTAGGCTCAACTAAATTAATTTTTACTTGATCCTTTTTAATTCATATTCTTTACCAGCCCTTCAATTGAATATTAATCCAGTAATTGCCTCAACTTATAATTGAGGCCGTTTTTCTTAAACAAAAGATTACAGTATTAAGGAAAAACAATTAGCCCTGATTTAAAATAATTGCAACTTTAATATCTTTCATAAATATTTACTGTCTAACTACATTGTTATATAATGTTCTTTATTTTTAAGTGATTTTAAAATCCTAAACCCTATTCACTTATTAAATAAAACTCAGTATTGAAAAACTGTCAGTTAGACCCACTCTCAATCTCATGGCCTCAATTGATGGTTTGTTACATAATTTTATTTGGTTTCAAATAAAAAACAAAGTTATATTACCAAGTAAATTGTAATATATACTAACGTATGTGTGTAATATTCTCTGTATTTTTTGCCCTTTATAAAACTACTTACAAAAGTTTTTATATGAACCAGGACACAAGCACAATAACGATATTTACTTTAAAATTTTGTATATTAGATAATAATATATAATAATAAACTTTATTTTACCAAAAAACACTCGTACACAAATATAACTGAACACAAAAATGATGAATTGATGAATTGGGAATACGCTCAAATGATTGAAAGATGAATTGGGAATACGCTCAAATGATAATTGCTAATTAAATTATACAAAGACCACAAACGCAGCATCTTCGCCAGCGAAGATAAAATCCAAGTTTTCTAACTTACAAATAAATCTAGCTGTTTTATACACAAATTATACTTATTTTATCACATATACTTATAGCAAGTGCGTACCTATGAGTATTTTGTTTAAACAAAGGTTTGAAATATTAATTGTCAACTATTAGACATACGATTCTTTCGAGGGTCACAGATTCAAACCCCGGCAGGCACCAATGAGTTTTTCTGTTAAAACTTATCTGTCTAATTGTTAATTGCAATTTATCACACGCTTTTCGGTGAAGGAAAAACATCGTGATGAAACCTGCGCATCTTTAGATAATTTTAGGGATATAATAGGGGTGTAAACTGCCAATCCGCATCTGAGCAGCGTGCTAGGTCTTAGCTCCAACAGTTCTCTCCAAAAATGGAAAAAGGAGGCCTATGCCCAACAGTGGGATAGTAACAGGCCATTCCATTTATTTAACTTAAATATGTCATAGATCATAAGAAACTAATCGTCTTCATTTTTTAAGTATAGCTTAACTAACGCTTAGACTTAAATACATAAAATTAACTTATGTTATGTTTCTTAGTGTTAGCTTTGTTATCTAGAAATACTATCATTTTATCCGTTTATTTTGTCAAATGTCTCAGAATAAATGTTATTTGTCTCAAATTTATATTCGTTAAAAAATAAGTAACATACGTTTTGATTCTAAATGAAGAGAAAAGAATAAAATCTTACAAGCAATATAACAGAACTAACTACTTTGCTATAATCCGCACGGGTTAAGTGAATGCATGCAAAGCCAATGTGTATGAAGCAGGCAAAATCTACGCAACTTATACATGCAGGACCAGCCACTATATGCACCCCAAGGTGCAATTCACCAGCAACAACGCACACAAAAGCAGCACACACACCCACCACCACAATCTCTTGATCACAAACCTTTTGAGATTGTGGTGGTGGGTGTGTGTGCTGCTTTTGTGTGCGTTGTTGCTGGTGAATTGCGCCTTGGGGTGCATGTGGTGGCTTGTCCTGCATGTGTAAGGTGCGTAGATTTTGCCTGCTTCATACACATTGGCTTTGCATGCATTCACTTAACCCGTGCGGATTATAGCAAAGTAGTTAGTTCTGTTATATTGCTTGTAATATGGAATTCCGCAAAGTAACGCCTGCTTCTATAAATCATCGAATAAAATCTTATTTGTATTCATTTTATTTTCGTTATAAAAAAAATAAGGAACATAAGTTTTGATTCAAAATGAAGAGAAAGGGTCGTTATATAATAAGGGTGTAAGAGTAAGGGAAGAAAGTAACATTGCTGAAAAAATCCTTAATAAATCAATAAAGATATTCTGTTAATATGACTTAGAGGCGGAGGATGACGAGATCCTCTGGGTTAATGACTATAAGATTACTAACAAAATCTATATTATAACAGTTAATATGACTTAAGCCGAGATCCTTTGGATATACTGGCTTTAAAATTACTAACAAAATCTATATTATAACAAAGTTCGAACAAAATCTTATTATGAAATTTACTTTTTTTTTCAGTCCGCTCGGGGCATGGTAGGTCCGAAAATATACATTGAAATAGCTCTCGACTTCTACTTTCGGCATCGCTACTTTTAGCTTCAAAAGCTTCTTTTTCTTTTAGTTGCCGAAATAATGGGGTACATGACTGTAGTGATGGATTGGTCTATAAAGTGAAATTTTTATTTTATTTTTATTTATTTATCTTTATTGTATAAACAAAAGGCGGACTTATCCCTAAAAGGGATCTCTACCAGCCAACCTATGAGTAACAGAAAGAAAATGAAAAGAAAAAAAAAAATTGATGATGGAAAAAAAAGGAAGGAAGAAAAATAAAAATAACGAAACACTATACATAGATTAAAGTTGAAAAATAAATGAATAAAATAATAGATAATAGTGATTATTTGAATTGATTAAAATGTAATTTAATATTGATAATAAGCTAAATTTAATTTAACTGACTTGAGACAAATATTTTTTAGTCTGTGACTTAAATGCTGATAGGGAAGGACATTTGCGGATTGATACAGGTAAATCATTCCACAGCTTTACACCTTGAAAGCTAAATGATCTCGAGTAAGTCAGTGAGGAGCATTTAGGGAAGGCAAGATCTAATGTATTTAAAGATCTTAGCCGGCCACATCCAACATCCGACAAGAAGTTGAAACGTTCTTTAAGATATATTGGAATTAAAGGATTAAAGAGTACTTTATAAAGAAGTGATAGAATATGTAAATTTCTTCTGGATCGTATAGGAAGCCAATTTAACTTATGACGGAACTCAGTGATGTGGTCAAACTTACGCAGTCCATAAATATATCTAATAGCTACATTCTGAAGCCGTTCGAGCTTAGCCAATAGCTTTTCTGAAAGATCCAAAAAAACAGCATCTCCATAATCCAATATAGGTAGCAATTTTATTTGAGCTAATGAAATTTCACATCTAACTATAATAAATAAGATTTGCGGAATCATTGGAAATTATTCTACATCGTTTAGTTAATAATTGTTTCGGTGCTCTTACAAATAGGCCGTCGCTAGATAAAAATATCTTTGAACTCAATCATATTGATCTACATTTGGTATATCGCATTGAATTCGTTAGCTGTTTATTAAGAAGACTCTCGAATAAAACTTATCCTAAATTGCTACATCGACATCTCTACACAATATATTTCGGAAAATCTTCATTGGCAGGACGTTAATATGCAGTTAGTTGTACCGTTGAATCGAAGTCATAGTTTAGTCAAATCTGTCTATTATAACATTTTCGATTTGTAACTAGGTAAGGTTAGTTAATAACTATCTAATTATTTTACTAAGTTAAGGGACCTTACTATTACAAGCAATATAACAGAACTAACTATTTTGCTATAATCCGCACGGGTTAAGTGAATGCATGCAAAGCCAATGTGTATAAAGCAGGCAAAATCTACGCACCTTATACATGCAGGACAAGCCACCACATGCACCCCAAGGCGCAATTCACCAGCAACAACGCACGCAAGCAGCACACACACCCACCACTACAATCTCGACGATCGTTTTGCATCTAAAATCGTTCTAAAATCGATCGTATCTAAAATGTACCTGAAAAAAATGTATCTAATTCCGTTTTGCTACATGTGTTCGGAGGGGAGGGTATTGGTGGGGGTTGAACTATTTAAGACTGCTTGTATGGGTAGCGCGGCGCATTACGATTTTTGTCGTGGAGCCTATCCTCCTGATGATGCTTCGGTTTCGGGGCGAAACGACCGTCGAGATTGTAGTGGTGGGTGTGTGTGCTGCTTGTGTGCGTTGTTGCTGGTGAATTGCGCCTTGGGGTGCATGTGGTGGCTGGTCCTGCATGTATGAGGTACGTAGATTTTGCCTGCTTCATACACATTGGCTTTGCATACATTCACTTAACCCGTGCGGATTATAGCAAAGTAGTTAGTTCTGTTATATTGCTTTTAATATGGAATTCCGCAAAGTAACGCCTGCTTCCATAGACCTTACTATTGTCTATTAGATTTTTTAACGATCATTTTGAGTCATGTACCCGATTCCGTAACGATTCAAGATTATCAAAAAACTCTTGGGTTGGTTAACCGCTTTCATAAAACGATCATGCCTCATTGCTGTAGTCAATAACAAAACAATATCTTACGGGACAGGTTCCAACATGTCTTACGTCTGTGTCCATTATTTGTGTGCGTCGTTTCAACTAACACATTAAAGGGACTATATTTTTTGCTGATAGTAAGCGGATTCGATTTGCCGCAAATCTCCCGCTATTTTACACATCCATTAACATTGGCACTCACCATTTTTTTTACTAATCATATTTTTCAGACCTTTCACCTGAGGCCATTAAACGACAGGAAATGACAGGTGAAAACACAGGTAAGACAAAGGTTTGAAGTTACTATAGCATTACATTGTGTGTGTTTGGTTTACGTATTCGCATGATTTGGGATGTGTTGTGTCCAAAAAATCAGAACTCATGCCACGACCTTAAAGTTAAGGTAAACATGGTCGTTAATATCTTACTATGTCGGTGAAGTTTATATTTTTTTGGGTCTATAATTAAATTTCCGGTAACTTTAAAAACATTAACATAGTATATTTCTAACGCTGCCTGAAGGCAAATATATCTCCCGTGAAAAGAACATTTAGTGGAAAAGTAATAATAAAACTATTTTGCTGTAATCCGCGATATAGTAAAAAAAGTTGCAAAGCCTTTGCGATTTTGTCGTAGCATCTATCTCTGATGATGCTTCGGTTGCGATAGTGAACGTGTGTAGTGCTTGTGTATTGTGGTGGAGGTTTGTGCATGTGTTTTTACGAATCCTGTAACGGGTATGAAAAAACGGATAGTCCACTATACATTTAACACTATATATATTTTCTATTTACTGTATCGCGGATTATAGCAAAATAATTTTATTATCACTTTTGTATTATGGATCTCCGCAAAGTAACGCCTAATTGTATGAACATTTAGTGGCTGAGCATAAAAAGAGAACATGTCCGAAATAATTGCGAATTTTCGACAAAAAGTTCGATATATAATAATAGTATTGTACACTTGAACATATGTAATTAAATTATAAATACAACAAGTATTACGTCAATTAAGTAGGTGGAGTACAAATTATATTTGTACTCATATTTGTTCAAGTTGTTTTAATATACTAGCTGACAATCGCTGTACTAATGTTATTTTATAATTCATATATTTACGTAATTACATTTCACATTACATAAAATATTTGCCTATAATTGCAAACATATATATTTTTTAATATAATATATATTTTACTTTAAACTGAAGTCAATATTGATGATTATACCAAAATGAAACTAAGTTATCTGAAAGTTTGGTGTGTGATTTTACTGAATTGTGAAATTTATATTCTTTTTAAATTCAGTTTTTAAGTTTCACCTGAAAATCCGCGTTGCTGATTTTCTAGAAACTACTGTGCCATATACTCTTATGGCGGCTTTTATAATTACGACGTAACCCTCTTGTGTATAAATCATAATTATTTTTTGTTTATTGGTTATTTTTGCTGTTTTAATGTTAATTATTTAAGTTTTTTTTAAATTATACGTTTTGAAGAATTATTCGTGGTTAAACTCTCTCATTTATTCAAAGCAATAAAAGTTAAGGAAAGAAAAAGTTAAGGATTATCGCGGCAAAGCTGAAGCCTAGTAGCCAAATTCGGCTACTATATTTAAAAATAGCTAAGCTCAAAATGTTTTGGTCCCGAGGTGTTGGAATCACGAATCTGCAACGGCAGATGATGCATCAACGAACTCAAAAATAAGTCACCGCGGCTACCGATTCAGTATGGCAGTCAAGAAACAATACCATAACCAATATACATTGGTTGTGGGGAAAAATATTAATGTAACAAACGATAAATAATTGTTAACAACTAAAGAATGTTTAACCACTAAAAACTGGTTAATAAAACCGAAGATTGCAGCTTCGGCGATGCAGAATTAACCAAAGCAGTTTCTTTTGAAATGAAGCCATTTTATCCTAAAAATTGACAATGACACTAAAATCTGAAATGGCTGTACTAAAATTTCAAAAAGCTTATACAAAACACCACATTAGAAAAATTTGTTTAAGAGCGTTTTAAAGCTAACTCTATAGAAAACAGCACTATCAAAAACTTACTAAAAATGATATAGAATATAAATACACCCGCATATACATTAACGTTGCTGTTTATTCAGAAGAAAATAAAGGTTAAATGGTGACATCGACGTCCAGGTTGCCGTTTTAAATAGATGTTAAAATGTGCAAGGCCCTTGTTATTAGTTTTCGAGTTCCATAGGTGGATTGGCCTCTGCTCTAAACGTTTTACTCTACAATTGATGACTATTGGTGAAAAGTTTTAGATCAGCTATCACAAGTTATTACCATTACGCCAATATTTAATCAACTTATCCCTACCACCGCAAATTGTGCAATGGATAAAAATGTATACCATTCATTTTCACTATTTAAATGAGACATAGCATCCATGCAAATGCAATTTACATATTAAACTCAAAAAACCTATAAGATTATTATGGTAATTTTCGAGTGATAAACGCATATAAGATTAGTTTACCTATTGATTGATAATTTTTATCGCGTTATATATTTTCCGATTCTATTTCTAAGATATACTTGTATTAACCTAATACCCACAGCTGTAACGCCTCCAAAGGGCTTTAAAGAAGTCCTAAAAGAAGGCGGTCCAGAAGCGTTTGCAAAAGAGGTCCGACAAAACAAAGGGCTACTTCTTATGGACACGACCTACAGAGATGCCCATCAATCCCTACTGGCGACACGCGTGAGAACCCATGATCTATTAGGAGTATCACCATATGTAGCCCATAACTTCAGTAATCTTTACTCTCTGGAAAACTGGGGTGGAGCTACCTTTGATGTTGCTCTAAGGTAAGTTTAAAAACACGAGTTACACGGTCTCCCTTTTCATAAAAAAATTAAAGAAAATTAATTTTACATCCCACTTCTGATCAAGGCATTCCTCTGTCTAAAGAGACTGAAGCCCATTAACTACGCTGCTCTATCCTTGATAGGGATTTTATAGACGTCCTATAACATAGTTTAGAATATATGAAGCCTACTCAAGAATCCTCAAAATGTTTTCCTTTGCCACATAACTCTTTTGCTCTAATGCTCGGACCATCAGACATCGTAAAGAAGTTCTATATAGTATTTTATTTTCGAAAACCTTGAAAGCTTGTACTAAGGCTACTGTTGATACTTAAAGTAAAGTAACAGCCTGTTACTATGCCCACTGCTGGGCTAAGGCCTCCTCTCTCCTATTTTGGGGAGAAGGATTGGAGCTATCACGCTGCTCCAATGCGGATTGGTAGGTTACACATATCCCTAGAATTCTCTAGATATATGCAGGTTTCCTCACGATGTTTTCCTTCACCGAAAAGCGTGAGAAAAATTGCAATTATAAATTAGACACAAGTTTTTAATAGAAAAACTCATTGGTGCCTGCCCGGGGTTTGAACCTATTCGTCTCTAGAGTTGCATGGTCTCACCGCTAGGCTATCACAGCTTCATGTTGATACTTAATATTGTAGATTTCTTCACGAGTGCCCTTGGGAGAGGTTAGAAGATATGCGTAGGCTGATCCCCAATGTGCCGTTCCAAATGCTACTGCGAGGCGCTAACGCGGTTGGATACACTAACTATCCGGACAACGTGGTCTACAAGTTCTGCGATATGGCCGTAAGAATGCCCATAAATAAATAACAATACTCAAATTTCTAAAATTAAGTATAACACGAGGTGTTTGACAATCAAAACCTTATTAATAAAAATTGTTGTTTAGGTCCATTTTATAGTGCAACTATACTCAAATTCAAATTAACGTCCTCAGTAATAATTCAAGTATAATCAGTAATAAATCAAGTAATTTTTCCTTAAAATTGTTCTAAAAGGCCTTGTCTATTGTTAATTAGAGTACATAGTGACATCACTATGGGAGCAAAATTAACATTACTGCAATCGATAAAGGCATTGTAGCGCATCTTAAATATAGCCTATACATCTATACTATATAAAGTTGGAGAGTTGTTGTTTGTTTGAACGCACTAATCTCAGGAACTACTGTACCGATTTGAAAAATTATTTAAGGGTAAGGTAGTCCATTTATCGAGCAAGGCTATATAGACTATATAACATCACGCTAAGAATACGCAATAAAAAATTGCGAAAACGTCAAAATTTTAAGCTTTCCTCGCGTGCGCTAAGTAAACGGTGAAAGTTATTAAAAAATCATGTATTATAAAAGTGTTCCCCTCTAAAAGTTCCATATAAAAGTCCGGTAAAGCATATTTCTAGCTTTTAAGGTTAACCCATTTTAACCATATTAATATATAAGTAATACGGTTTACTCAAATAAGACTGCAGTCCACGCGAGCAAAGTTGCGTTTAAAAGCTAGTCATATTTTAATCTATGCTGTTTGTTCCGCGCAAACGTGCGGACGGATGAAACAACCTCCGGGACCTGGGCCCGTCGTCTCGGCGTCTCAACCTACCTTATGCGGCCGTCAGCTGTATGCGGTCCAGCCTCATGAATAACTGCGTGTATATCTGTACGTGTGTGTGTGTGTTTGTATGTACTTGGCCGATTCCCGAAACCGTTGGCTCGCATCTGCACTATTCCACGAACACGTAATGTCTGTTTCTCCCTGAGTATACACTTCACTATATCGGTTAAATAACAACCGGTGTGCACACAACCTTCGTAAGGTCACACGTTATTGAATCGTCCCTATATCGGGGAATAGTAACCCAACGCGCACTAAAACCGTGGACGGTCGCGTCTTCTCAAACGCTTCACTGATTAAACGCGTCACTAAATCTGAGAATAACACACGAAACGCAAAATTACACACGTGCGTTATAAAAGACTGCCGCGTCCAAGCCGCGCGGCCTCTCTTCATCGTGTCTGTCGGGTGACTGGTGGGGGGCCGCTCTGGTCGTGAACGAATGCATAAAACGGCCTAGCTTGCGTTCGCGTCGCGTCGCGCGCGTCAATCTATTCAAAACACTGTTAATAAAGAATCTCGCTATCTTTGGAAAGATTTATATCTATTATCAATAAGGTGCAATATAAATTTGCAATAAAGGATAATATTATAGCAACGATTTGAAGAAATAATGAATGCAGGATGGATGAAGTGGCGACAGGTCTCAGGAACAGTATATGACCCCCGAATGCCCCTTAAACTTAAAGGGAAAATTTATAAATCGGTCATAAGACCTGTCCTAATGTATAGATCAGAATGTTGGGCAATGAAAAAGATGGATGAAAGAAGAGTGCATGTAAATGAGATGAGAATGTTAAGATGGATGTGTGGTGTGACAAGATTGGATAAAAAAGGAAATGAGTATATAAGGGGAAGTATGAAAGTTGCGCCCATTATAGAAAAGATGAGAGGTGCAAGATTGGGATGGTATGGACATGTAATGAGGAGGGATGAAAATCATGACCAAACGAGTGTTGAATGTGGAAGGATATGTGACTAGCGGGAGGCCTAAAAAGAGATGGTTGGAATGTGTGAAGTATGACATGTACATAAAAGGAGTAGCGCCAGAGTTGACGAATGATAGAAGAGAATGGAAGAGGACAACATGTTGCGACCCCACTTAGAGTTGGATAAGGGTAGGAGAAAGAAGATTATAGCAACGATTTTCACATGTATTAGCAAAAATGACAATTGCGTTGTTTTTTATCTCAGGTTAAATCTGGCATGGACATATTCAGAGTGTTTGACTCGCTGAACTATCTCCCGAACTTGATCCTCGGCATGGAGGCTGCGGGCAAAGCCGGTGGTGTTGTGGAGGCTGCGATATCTTACACCGGAGACGTTTCAGATCCGAACAAACAGAAATACAACCTTAAGTATTATCTGAACCTCGCGGACGAATTGGTCAAAGCGGGCACGCATGTCCTAGCTATTAAGGATATGGCTGGTCTCTTAAAACCTCAAGCTGCCAAGTGAGCATTATCAATTTAATTATTAACCAAGCTTTGATGATATCTACTGACTCTCTTTTTACGTAGCCTAACTATCATTCAAATTCAGTTAAAAGTTATTTATTTGTACTATGATATAAATTTCCAATTCATTGACATCAGGAAAATAGGCGACAAAAAAGCGATTGTGTCGTGAACTCTTTGGAAAACTTTGCATAACTAAACCATACTATTTGACTGGCCCGTTGGAGCAGTGGGTAGTGACCCTGCCTTCAGCTCCGCGGGTCGCGGATTCGATTCCCGCCGAGGGCCAACATTTTCTATAAACAAATTGTTGGTTCTTCGAGCCTGGGTGTGTATTTGTATTTAAGTATGTAATATATCTACCAGTTGTCCGTCACCCATAACACAAGTATTAAGTTACTTACTTTGGGAACGGACGACCGTGTGTGTTTAAAAAAAAAAAAACTTAATCCAGTAGTAATGAATTTCTGTGATCTTATCCCAATTTTATACAAATTCCTTTTAACCGAAGCGTCCTTAGGAGATAATCCAAACGCCAAAAAAGACATTTTATTTTGGAATTTGTTGAAAACTTTGCGATTCGATTAAGAGGTGAAATAGAATGGATTGTGCATCCTACATTTGGCATTATATATTCTTGAATGACGGAATATAGTGGAATATTTTTCATTATTTCCAAGTCAATATCTTCATATGAACCTCGTGTAGTTATCGAAATCGACAATTCAGATATTGTTTGAATAGTATTGGCAAAAAAAAACACTTGGAGACAATACTATGGAATGCAGCTAAACCGCGTGCTTCTATAGATTTACTCAATATTTCTCAATTTAAGTCCGCGTGATTCCCTGAGAGAGAAGTTTAAGGAAATAGGTATTCTTACATTTGCTTCACAGTATATTTTAAACAATGTAATTATTGTACATAAAAATATAAAGAACTATAAAACGATAGGTGATGTATATAATAGACAAAGTAGAAACCGACATAAGCTTGCGACTCCTGCTTTGCGCCTAGCAAAAGTACGTAAATCGTTTGTGGGTTTGGGTATAAGATTGTATAATAAAATTCCGAAATCAATTTTGGCCATGCCATTACGGCAGTTTCAAAACATTGTTAAAAAGAGGCTGGCACAAAGCTAAACTATACTGTTGAAGATTACTTAGATGATAAGGATGTGTTGATATAGGTGCGCTTCTTCTCTGTACAAGACAGTAATAACTAAATGTAACTAGTTCTAAGATTTATATTTTGAAAAGAGCAAACGCCGAGTTGCTTGCTGGTTCTTCTCGGTAGAAACAGCTTTCCGAACCAGAACCACCAGCCAGTTGACGATGACGATTTGAGCCAGTTGTCAAAAGCACTTGTTTACAAGTTAACTTCAATTAAGAATATTTTGAATTTGAATTTGAATATTTAATTTCCAGACTCCTTATAACAGCGATCCGCGACAAGCACCCCTCTGTTCCCATCCACGTGCACACCCACGACACATCCGGTGCTGGGGTGGCTTCCATGCTGGCTTGCGCGGAAGCTGGTGCGGACGTGGTCGACGTGGCGGTGGATTCCATGTCCGGTCTCACCAGCCAGCCGAGCATGGGTGCATTGGTCGCCTCTCTTCAAGGCACCCCGTTAGATACGGGTGAGTTTTGTTTCTCTATGTAATCAAGTATAGCTAAATCTGAGGTGGCCGAAAAACTATTGAAAATATTAAAATAATAACAAAAACATATTTATGCATATATAAGCACATAAAAACTAGTTGTAGTTGTAATCTAAAAAAAAAAAAAATTATGATGCATTACAGTAAGTTTGTTTTAAGTACAATAACATAAAAAAGAATACAAATGAACTACCTAAAAAAGGGCACGGACATAAAGTCTGTGGTAAGTAATGTCACTCTTAAACAAAAAAAAAAGTATAGCTAAATCATTAAATTCAAATTTAAAATATTATTTTATTTTATTTTTCGCCGTGTGGTATCCGGCAGAATAGAATAGACCACCCTCTGTTCTTACCGAGGTGTCGTAAGAGGCGATTAAGGTATGTGCCGTATGGTATCCGGCTTCATAGAATGGGCCACCCTAATTTCTTACCGAGGTGTCGTTAAAGGCGACTAAGGTAAGTTGACGGCAGGCAGGCGGCCGGTCGTATAATACGTAGCCACATCATGTGATCAACATGTTTCTAACATATTGTGCCGACCCCACTTGAGAGTGCGATAAGGGCAGGGGAATGATGATAATTTATTTGTTCATTTGTTTATGTACTATAAAAAAAACCTAAAAAAAACATTATCAATAAAAAACAGAGTACAACGGTCAACTTATCCCTTTGACAGAGATCTATACCAGCTAACCTACGAATTTTTAGTTAAACAGTTATGGTACTAATATCCTAACTTATACACTAATAAATATATATATTTATATAAATAATATATTGTAAATATAAACCATAAATATATTATATATATGATAAATAAAATAACGATAATATATACATAAATGTCAACAAATACATACAAAAAGTAACCTGGGCCACCACACCACATCCAGCTCGAAGGACCATGTATTAGACTTGTGTAGTTCGCGAACGAATCAGTTCGAAAGAATCACTCCCACAGACGAACGACGGGAATCGAGTCCCATATTTCCCGCTTCATCGTTCGTTAGTTCGTGATTTATGAGCCATGATTTGGTACAGAATCAAGAAAGGTGACGTCAACCGAACTCATGTTGTCTCGCTCACAATCGCAAGGAACTCGTATCTGCCGCTCGCTCATCGAATTGTATGCCGTGACTACTTACTGTTAGGGATGTCAAAATATAATAGATTATTTAATCAAAATAATTGTTCTTTAATAAGAAATTATTTAAACATTAAAAATCGATTTTTTTAATGGTTTTGTTAATTACGCTCATTTTATTCTTTGAATGACCCCCTTTTTCTTGTTTTTTAAGATTGGAAATGCGGTGTTGGATGAAACCAAAGTAGCCAAAAAACACATATTAATCGAATTTCGCAAACAGCGCATCTATTAATTTTTCTTCGTAGTTGTCCACTTTAATTAGTCTTTACTCTAATTATTCTTTAAAAAAAGCAAATTTTTAATAAGTCAGAAAAAAAGGACTATTAAATAATAAATTATTTCCTTTCGAGTTAATAGATTTACAAATCGATTTATTTTGAAAGAAGAAATTCGATTATTTGTTAGTCGATCTAACTAGGTTTTATTATTAGAAAACATTTTATTCTTGGCTCTGAAAAACTGCTACAATATAATTAGAATATAAAGGTCATTAAATTCGTATCTTATATATTCTTCTAAAATCAATTTGGATTATTTTATTTTACGTATGATATATATATAGAATTTATATTATGTTAAATATATAAATAAATATATAAAGATAAGGTTTACTTACTTTAGATAAGATTACTTGATTATTTTCCAAATTAAATAAAAAATATAAAAAGTTCCTTTTAATCACTACCTAGAAAACATATTTTATGAAAATTCATAGCTTTATGCTATTTTTAGTGCTATAATTTTAATTAAATTTACAGCCTTCAAGAATCTTGTCATAGCAAGAGCCGTATAAAACAAGCGATTTCAATATTAGGCAGATCGTTCGCTAATTATAAAACGGGTCCTGCGGTGAAGAGTCGAGAATTTGTAACGACACACGAATCGCGAACGAACGAACGAAAGGAATCACCTAGTTTGTTTAGGCGCGAAGATTCAAAGGAATCATTCTCAGCTGCGAGCGATTACGCCCAAGGCTAGTAACCTGGGCCACCACACCACATCCGGCTCGAAGGACCATGTATAAATCTCAACTGCACTGTCTCACTTGGATGATAACACAATTAAAGACTATGCCAGTTAGAAGTAGATTTATTCATAAAATATTAAAAACCAATATACAAGTACAAAATAAACTTCGTAGCGCGATACATTTATATTTATTGCCGGTAACACGCCATTTATCGGCCAATAGCAAAACCTCTTGGCATAATAATTGATTTACATAATGAATTCTTTACGTGTTACTATTATAGGCCGATAGATAGCGGGGACTGTTTCTTTCTATTGTGTTTATACAAACAGAATACAACGTCGCTATAACTATATTTAGCGATAGCATACATACTATTAAACATAATATAATTAAATTTAAAAGAATGTATTAAGTAGATAATATTTTTATAATTAGTATAATTTATTTTATTTCATATTATTCATTTTATTAATCTTTTATTTTATTTCATAATACATTCAAATAATGTACGCGTCCCTTTTACATGTCGTGGTAACCTATAATTGAGACTACATTTAATTAAGTAGCTTATAGAGTATTTTGTAGTATTAAAAATGTAAGTCTTGTTGTTGTTGTTGTTAGTCTAATAAAAAAAAATCATTATGGGTGTAAAGTAATATAATGTTTCTTTAATCTAAGTTTAAAAGCACTGGGGGAAAGGTTAAGGCTATCATAGATAATGCTGTATGGCAACGAGGTTCCATAGACGTGCAGCAAGAACTGTAAAAGATTTAGCAAAAAATACAGTATTGTACGTGTAAGCCCGTAAAAACGCTTTACACGATTCAATTCAAATTCAAATTCAAAATATTCTTTATTCAAGTAAACTTGTAAACAAGTGCTTTTGAATCGTCAACTTTACTGCTGGTTCGGAAAGCTGTTCCTACCGAGTCTTCCAGCAAGAAACTCGGCGGTTGCTCTTTTAAAAATATAAATCTTAGAACTAGTTACATTTATTTATTACTGTCTTGTACAGGGTAGAAGTGCACCTATATCCACACATCCGTATCATCTAAGTAATCTTCAACAGTATAGTAGGCTTTCTGTATCTGCCTCTTTTTAACGGTGGTTTTAAACTGCTGTAATGGCATGGCCAAAATTGATTTCGGAATTTTATTATAGAATCTTAATTAATTAGAAATCTATAATTAATATGTATTATCCTTGTACACAGGTATCCCATTGCAAACAGTATCGGAATATTCCGCATATTGGGAGCAAGCTCGTACGCTGTACGGTCCATTTGAGTGCACTGCCACCATGAAATCTGGTAACGCAGATGTGTATCTAAACGAGATACCCGGAGGGCAATACACGAACTTGCAGTTCCAGGCCTTCTCTCTAGGACTTGGCAGCCAGTTCGAGGAAGTCAAGAGGGCGTATAGGTAAGTTTAGTTATGTTGCACTGTTTTGAAGAAATTGACGCCGGTCACGTCCGCCAGTTAGTAATGTTTCGAATACGATAAACACAGGACGCGTGCGCCTGTATACGGCTTTATTGTATAACGCACACGTGTAATTATGCGTTTCGGGTGTAGTTCTCAGATTTAGTGACGCGTTTAATCAGTGAAGCGTTTGAGAAGACGCGACCGTCCGCGGTTTTAGTGCGCGTTGGGATTACTGTTCCCCGATATAGGGACGATTCAATAACGTGTGACCTCACGAAGGTTGTCTGCACACCGCGTGTTATTTGTGTTATTTAACCGATATAGTGAAGTGTATACTCCGAGAGAAACAGACATTACGTGTCCGTGGAAGACTGCAGAGGCGAGCCAACGGGATCGGGAGTCGGCCAAGTACATACAAGCACACACACACACGTACACATATACACGCAGTGATTCATGAGGCCGGACCGCATACAGCTGACGGCCGCATAAGGTAGGTTGAGACGCCGAGACGACGGGCCCAGGTCTCGGAGGTTGTTTCATCCGTCCGCACGTTTGCGCGGAACATGCACCATTCTTACACGCCTTACATCTTATTTTAGTTTCACCTCTATATATACAATATAAATACTATATCTGATTAGCTGAAAACATTATATTATGAGGAAACGGAAGTTTTATTTCTACATGCACACACATACACAATCGCACAACACACACACACGTGAGAATAATAACTTTATAGTTTTTCTCCCTCGCACCAGTTCATTTAGTTTTTGGGTCAAGGTCAGTGTATAGGGAACGGTCGTTGATCTCTGTAAATCGTGTTTATTTTTCTAATAACCGTTAAATTAGTCCTTACTCTTAAAAAAGTTAAAATACTTCGCTAAATAAACTGTTTTTTTATGTACGATGCTGAAGTGTCATCATCATTCTCCTGCCCTTATCCCACTCTAAGTGGGGTCGGCACAACATGTTACGACCGGCCGCCTGCCTGACGTCAACTTACCTTAGTCGTATTTTACGACTCCACGGTAAGAAAGAGGGTGGTCTATTCTGCTTAACCGGATACCACACAATGGGTCAACTTACCTTAGTTGCCTTTTACAACACCTCGGTAAGAAATGAGGGTGGTCTATTCTACTCAGCCGGATACCACAGGGCGGGCGGTGCCGAAGTGTGTAGATCACTAAGATTAAAATTAATGTCGTATAATTGGTTCCAACCTGTATATTAGAAACAATTAAGTTAAAAAAATAAAAATAAATACGTAAAAAGAGCGTGTGAAAGTGTGGTGTGTGTGTAAAACCAAAAATATTTCTTCCAGAGACGCTAACCTTCTTCTAGGGGACATTATCAAAGTGACCCCCTCATCCAAGGTGGTTGGTGACTTAGCTCAATTCATGGTGCAGAACAGGCTCACCGCTGCCGACATTGAGGCCAAGGCTGAAGAGTTGTCCTTCCCTAAATCCGTTGTGGAGTTCTTCCAGGGTGCTATCGGCATACCCTATGGCGGATTCCCTGAACCCCTCCGGTTAGTAAACGTAGTAGGACCGCGATAACTTAAAATCCAACTTAATTATTGTTTTTAACTCCTGAAGAATAAGTGAAATTGTAATGTCGTAGATATTTAAGAGAGATAGATATAATAGATAGAGATAGATATAAATAACCAAGTTTGTCATTGATGGTATCGTTTTGACGCCGAATACACATTGCAACATAATTTTTCTATTGCGATCTAGCCGAATACACATTGCAACATAATTTTTCTATTGCGATCTAGCCGAATACACATTGCAACATAATTTTTCTATTGCGATCTAGCCGATAACACATTGCAACATAATTTTTCTTTTGCGATCTAGCCGAATACACATTGCAACATAATTTTTCTTTTGCGATCTAGCCGAATACACATTGCAACATAATTTTTCTTTTGCGATCTAGCCGAATACACATTGCAACATAATTTTTCTTTTGCGATCTAGCCGAATACACATTGCAACATAATTTTTCTTTTGCGATCTAGCCGAATACACATTGCAACATAATTTTTCTATTGCGATCTAGCCGAATACACATTGCAACATAATTTTTCTATTGCGATCTAGCCGAATACACATTGCAACATAATTTTTCTTTTGCGATCTAGCCGAATACACATTGCAACATAATTTTTCTTTTGCGATCTAGCCGAATACACATTGCAACATAATTTTTCTTTTGCGATCTAGCCGAATACACATTGTAACATAATTTTTCTTTTGCGATTTAGCCGAATACACATTGCAACATAATTTTTCTTTTGCGATCTAGCCGAATACACATTGCAACATAATTTTTCTTTTGCGATCTAGCCGAATACACATTGCAACATAATTTTTCTATTGCGATCTAACCGAATACACATTGCAACATAATTTTTCTATTGCGATCTAGCCGAATACACATTGCAACATAATTTTTCTATTGCGATCTAGCCGAATACACATTGCAACATAATTTTTCTTTTGCGATCTAGCCGAATACACATTGGAACACAAATTTTCTTTTTACGACCTGTTTTTTGCCGTCGTTGCCTGTTGCAAAGAAAGTCGCGATTAAGGAGTATACTACGTACATACTGATAGGTACATTTTTTTTAGATCAAAGATCCTGAAAGACATGCCCAGGATAGAGGGCCGACCCGGACAAGAACTGGCGCCTCTCGATTTCGACAAGCTGAAGCAAGAGCTCCGAGAGGCTTATCCAGAGGTAACTCAACTTACGGGATATAAATCCCAACTGGAGTATTATTATAGAATTCTTATAGCAATTTAGGGGAGCTATCCAAAATGTTTCCATCGAAAATAAAGAGAAACGAAAGGAGGCTTATTATTTGTCTCTCTTTTTTTTGTCTGATTTTTTTTCTATTGAATTCCGTGACAAGGCGATCTGTGTGAACACAATAAGCCATTATGATGGTGATACGGGTATTTAGGCCTTTTATTACGGGTATTTAGCAATTTCCTGTTTAACTGTGTTAAGGTTCAAGTCATGATGAATATATTTATTACTAATATAGTACGGTATATCTAGCATCGCTCTCAATGTTTTGCTCTGAAATCTTTCAAGAATCTCAATGTTGCTGTGGCTAGCCGTACCCCATAGTTGGATACCGTAAGCTTTTGTATTAATTAGTCTTTTGTCTGATTAGACAAAGATAAGAGACAAGAGATAATTTATTTATTTATATTTATACGATACATCTTCCCTCTCATTATTTATCGTGACGCTCTCACTTACAGATGTGCCTATGGCATATATCGGCCTATACGAAGAACAAAATCACATGTCCCATGGGATCGATATGGGAGATGTGACTTTGTTCTTCGGATGGGGCGATATAGTATTATTACTTACACGCACGAATTAATACTTCACGCACAAATAACTTAGCCGACTATGGGCCTCATAAGAAGGCTCAGAGTCACGAAGAGACTTATGTCCAGCAGTGGACGCCTATCGGTTGGGAAAGATGAAAAGAAGCACAAATAACTTATTCCTAACACGCATACATTTAAAACATCTTTACACTTTAGCACGACTATCTTGATCTTAATTGATCTGTTTTTTACAGTTGTTTGAAAAAACTGTTTTTAGATCTTCTGAAAGCAAATTTTTCTGATTATCGAATGGGTATTCTATAATTCCGCATTTTTGGTTCATGAGAGATCGATTATCGCAGGTATCAGACCAGGACGTGATGTCAGCGGCCATGTATCCTCAAGTGGCCAACGATTTCTTCCGCATCAGAGACAAGTATGGGCCGGTGAAGCATCTCGACACGAAGACCTTCCTAGTCGGTCCCTCGGTAAGTATCTCTTCAACAGATGAACGTCCACCATGGGCCTTTACACTGAAAACTGTAAAACTGGGAAACTGACAACTCAAAACATAGTAACACTATAAAAGGCCTGCATAGTACCTATAATGTAATGTAAAAATAAGTTAAAATTAAGTAAAATTAATTAATTAATTAATTCAAATTTAAATTCAAATTCAAAATATTCTTTATTCAAGTAAACTTGTAAACAAGTGCTTTTGAATCGTCGACTCTGTTGCTGGTTCGGAAAGCCGTCCTACCGAGAAGAACCAGCAAAAAACTCGGCGGCCATTGTTTTTTTTTTTAATTTATATATATTTTTTTACAATTTGATTGATGGTTACAAATTAATCGTTGCAGCTTGGTGTGTAGCTGACTGCAGTTAAGATATGCTACTATCACTCAAATAATCTTCAATCGTATAGTAAGCTTTATGTAGTAGCATCGTTTTAAGATAATTTCTAAACTTGTGTAAAGGCAAGTCTAGATAATGTTGAGGAATTTTATTATAAAAACGTAATAAAAGTACTGTAAACAGTCTACTTGAATAAAGAATATTTTGAGTTTGAGTTTGAGTTAGGACGTTACGTAACACCAGAAACCCAACGCCCATCGGTTTTTCGCACTATGGGCTACGTCAAAGGCCACTTCAGCTACGCAACACGGTAAGCTATATCTTTCATTTTGTGTCTTCTACAGATCATTTTTGAATTAAGCACGTAAAGATAACACGCATGTAAAGATAACACGCATAAATAATTAAATATAGATAAATAATTACTATTGTTTTGAATAAATTGACACGCGCGACGCGACGCGACCGGCCGGATCAACGACCTTTATGCATTCGATTGCCGACGCGAGCGGCCGACAGTTAGTGATGTTTCGAATACGATAAGGACAGGACGCGTGCGCCTGTATACGGCTTTATTGTATAACGCACACGTGTAATTTTGCGTCTCGGGTGTGGTTCTCAGATTTAGTGACGCGTTTAATCAGTGAAGCGTTTGAGAAGACGCGACCGTCCGCGGTTTTAGTGCGTGTTGGGTTACTATTCCCCGATATAGGGACGATTCAATAACGTGTGACCTTACGAAGGTTGTGTGCACACCGGGTGTTATTTGTGTCATTTAACCCATATAGCCAACGGTTTCGGGAATCGGCCAAGTACATACAAGCACACACACACACACGTACACATATACACGCAGTGATTCATGAGACCGGACCACATAAAGCTGACGGCCGCATAAGGTAGGTTGAGACGCCGAGACGACGGGCCCAGGTCTCGGAGGTTGTTTCATCCGCCCGCACGTTTGTGCGGAACAACTATTATCTATATTGCATCTTATTTTTATTTTTTGTGTATAATGTGCATCAGGATCATTTATCTATATATAGTTTTTCGTTATTTTTCTTTTTCTTCCTTTCTTTTTTAATTATAAGTATAACTTCTTGTCCTTTTCCTTCTGTCACTCAAAGGTTGACTGGAAGAGATACCTTTTAGGGATAAGTCCGCCTTTGTAAATGTGCTTTTTGTTTTTTTCTTTTATAATAATACTTATGTACGAAAAATAAATAAATATAGATACCTCAAACATAGCTCGCTCCATCGCCCGTTGAGTGACTGAGCTTTCTTATGGGTATCTCCTTGTCACCACGTTTCGAACTAAGTGCATAAGGAAGTTTAACTTCAATAAAATAATTAAAAGGTTTTAATCAACTTGCCTTGTTATTATGTGAAAGTAGAATTTTGCAAGTTAAAATGGACCAACTTCCCGGTGTCCGATTGGGCTGAAATTTTTCATACTGGTCCAGTCTCGAAGCATGTTTATGATAAGCGTGACCTGATGCTGCTGTCAGGATTGAGCACCTGACGAGGAAACTATTAACGTAAAGACCTGAAATTTTGTTGAAAGCTTTTTTACTTGACTTGTATTGAAATTCCTTTTGTAAATGGTGTAGTCCAGTGATGTAGGGCCCAAGTCATTTAATCCGGCCCGCCGAGGGTTCTTCGACATGGATAGTATATAATTACTATAATTACGTTTTGACATGCATTATTTTCTATAATTCTGGCCCTCCTCTAGAATTTCTCTAACTTTGTGGTCCTCCCATTAGAAAAGTTTGCCCACCACTGGGATAGTCAGAATAAATTGTTTTTTCTTATTATTAAATCATTACTATTATTTTGTGTATAATGTGCAAATATTAATCTGTGTATATAGTCTTTTGTTATTTTTCTATTTTTATGATCCATATTTCACATTTTGTTCTTTTCTTTCTGACACTCAAAGGCTGAATGGAATAGATTCCTTTTTAGGGATAAGTCTGCCTTTGTATATGTGCTATTTTTTTCTTTCTCTTTTCTAGAATTAAGTATGTACAATAACGAAATACATAAATAGAATTACTTTTGCAGATGTTATATATAATAATAATAATAATAATAATAATAATAATTCAGCTTTATTGAGTCCATACATTTACAATTATAATTCATTACTAACACAAAATTAAAAAATAAAAACTACATTTACTAATTACAATATTATTATAGCAAAAATTCTCTAAAATAAAAAATTAAATTATATTAATATGTTATATATGTCAAAAATTATAAATGTCAAAAAACTATATTTATATATAAATTTAAAAAGTAAATCGTTAAAAATGTCAAAATTAAAATTGAATAGATAAAATTGTAGTAATTATAAAAGTATTTTAGTCTTTTAGTTAATTCTATAAATGGACCCCATACGGGTAAAAGCCTCCTCCAAAGAATCCCAGTTGTCTCTATCTTTAGCTGTCTCGATGTTATATATAATCTATATGAATTATTTTTACAGGTCGGTGAAACGATCGAAGTGAAGATCGAGCGAGGCAAAACCTTGGACATTAAGACACTGGCTATATCCGAGGAGATGACGGCAGCAGGAGAGCGCGAAGTGTTCTTCGAGCTCAACGGGCAGCTGCGATCGGTGTTCATAAGGGACGATCAAGCTAGCAAGGTAAATAAGTGTATATTTATTTACTTGCTGACGTTGTTTTACCATATAAATTATTTCAAAGAAATTTATATTGTACATCATTAAAAAAATTCGCCGTGTGGTATCCAACTGAGTAGAATAGACCACCCTCATTTCTTACCGAGGGGTCGCAAAAGGCGACTGAGGTAAGTTGACCCACCGTGTGGTATCCGGTGGAGTAGAAAATACCACCTACTTTCTTACCGAGGGGTCGTAAAAGGCGACTAAGGTAAGTTGACCCACCGTGTGGTATTCGGTTGAGTGGAATAGACCACCCTCTTTCTTACCGAGGGGTCGTAAAAGGCGACTAAGGTAAGTTGACCCACCGTGTGGTATTCGGTTGAGTGGAATAGACAACCCTCTTTCTTACCGAGGGGTCGTAAAAGGCGACCAAGGTAAGTTGACCCACCGCGTGGTATTCGGTTGAGTAGAATAGACCACCCTCTTTCTTACCGAGGGGTCGTAAAAGGCGACCAAGGTAAGTTAATGTCAGGCAGGCGGCTGTTCGTAAAATACGTAGCCAAATCATGTTACCACATGTTTGTAACGTGTTGTATCGACTTATAGTGGGATAAGAGGAGTAACAGTCTGTTACTTTACTTTTTACTTTATATATATGTATTTA
Organism: Morpho deidamia; assembly: GCA_947086505.1. NCBI lineage: Eukaryota > Metazoa > Arthropoda > Insecta > Lepidoptera > Nymphalidae > Morpho > Morpho deidamia. Next base: position 13,725,172 of record CAMTZC010000012.1, on the reverse strand, counting down.
GGATCCAACATTTCGAACTAATTTAATAACTGCTTAATTATTTTCAGGAAATGAAAATCCACCCGAAGGCCGTGAAAGGCGACAAAAATCAAGTGGGAGCGCCAATGCCAGGAACCGTTCTAAGTAAGTACAATTAGATCTGGACTCTAAAGTAAAGTAAAGTAACAGCCTGTTACTATGCCCACTGCTGGGCTAAGGCCTTCTCTCTCCGTTATTGGAGAGAAGGATTGGAACTAAGACCTACCACGCTGCTCCAATGCGGATCGGTAGGTTACACATATCCCTAGGATTCTTTAGAGATATGCAGGTTTTCTCACGATGTTTTCGTTCACCGAAAAGCGTGTGATAAATTGCAATTATCAATTAGACACATGAGTTTTAATAGAAAAACTCATTGGTGCCTGCCCGGGTTTGAGCTCGTGTTCTTCTCGAAAGAGTCGCAAGGTCTCACCGCTGGGCTATCACAGCTCATACTTTACATACGGCCCCGATATGTTGTTCTAATTTGTAGAAAAAATTAACCTAAATTTTTGGGCACTATTGCAGAAGTTACGCGGATATTATCGACCAAAGTCCCTTAGTACATGGATTCAGTTAGTAATTTTTTCTTTCATCTATTATTAGTTATACCCGCAGTTAAAAAAAAGCTGTGATAGCCCAGCGGTGAGACCGTGTGACTCTCTAGAGACGATCATAGGTTCAAACCCCGGGCAGGCACCAATGAGTTTTTCTAATAAAAACTCATGTGTCTAATTGATAATTCCAATTTATCACACGCTTTTCGGTGAAGGAAACATCGTGAGGAAATATGCATATCTCTAGAGAATTCTAGGGATATGTGTAGCCTACCAATCCGCATTGGAACAGCGTGGTAGGTCTTAGCTCCAAAACTTCTCTCCAAAAACGGAGAGAAGAAAGACGGCCGTTACTTACTTTTTACTTTTACCCGCGGTTTCTTCCATGTCCTTTGTATTCCTGAGTAATTAACTGACTACTAAGGACCAATTTTGCATGTTTCTAACAATTTAGTCCAAGATTTTAGGTAAATACTTTTATTTTTATATCTTTAAGTTCCATATATGAAAAATTTGTATAAATATTTCGAGTCATAGCATACTAGAATGATATAAAAACATCGCTCCTCTCTATCTTCCGCAATCAATAAATAATATAAATCGTCCTCTTTTACCACTACATTAACGGTTAGCTGCGCTATTTTAACAAGTACAAGACGTTATATATAAATTCAAATTCAAAATATTCATTATTCAAGTAAACTTGTAAACAAGTGCTTTTGAATCGTCAACTTTACTGCTGGTTCGGAAAGCTGTTCCTGCCGAGAGGAACCAGCAAGAAACTCGGCGTTTGCTCTTTTTAAAATATAAATCTTAGAACTAGTTACATTTATTTATTACTGTCTTGTACAGAGAAGAAGCGCACCTATATCAACACATCCTTATCATCTAAGTAATCTTCAACAGTATAGTAGGCTTTCTGTATCAGCCTCTTTTTAACAGTGTTTTTAAACTGCTGTAATGGCATGACCAAAATTGATTTCGGTATTTTATTATAGAATCTTATACCCAAACCCACAAACGATTTACGTACTTTTGCTAGGCACAAATCAGGAGTCGCAAGCTTATGTCGGTTCCTACTTTGTCTATTATATACATAATACTATAATGTATGTTTAAGTCACAACAATTTGACCCCAAATTGGTATTCTCCATTATTCTTTAGCTATCAAAGTCAAGGAAGGTGATAAGGTGGACAAAGGTCAGCCGATAGCTGTTCTATCAGCTATGAAGATGGAAATGATAGTCCAGGCGCCTAGAGCGGGCACCGTCCAGTCTGTAGCCATCACCAACGGCCAGAAGCTGGAGGGAGACGATCTCATCTGTACCATCGAATAAGCAAGCCGTCACAGTGAAGTATCAATATCTTCTTACTTAGAGAAAAAGTTAAGGTTCCTAAACCAGCAATTTTGTACTTTTATATTTAGTGTAGTTTTGCAATTTAACTTTAAATATACTAGTGTTCTGCGAAAACGTGCGGACGGATGAAACAACCTCCGGGACCTGGGCCCGTCGTCTCGGCGTCTCAACCTACCTTATGCGGCCGTCAGCTGTATGTAGTCCGGCCTCATAAATCACTGCGTGTATATGTGTACGTGTGTGTGTGCTTGTATGTACTTGGCCGATTCCCGAAACCGTTGGCTCGCCTCTGCAATCTTCCACGGACACGTAATGTCTGTTTCTCCCGGAGTATACACTTCACTATATCGGTTAAATGACACAAATAACTCCCGGTGTGCACACAACCTTCGTAAGGTCACACGTTATTAAATCGTCCCTATATCGGGGAATAGTAACCCAACGCGCACTAAACCCGTAGACGGTCGCGTCTTCTCAAACACTTCACTGATTAAACGCGTCACTAAATCTGAGAACAACACCCGAAACGCAAAATTACACACGTGCGTAAGAATGCATAAAACGGCCTAGCTTGCGTTCGCGTCGCGTCGCGCGTCAATCTATTCAAAACAACTAGTGTTCGATATTTTAAGTATGTATAAAGAAGAAAGGACTGTTTGTCCTAAATAATCTCATCTGGAATTTCAGGTGACAATTATCTCGTTTTTTTTTTAATTCCAAAAAGTTCATGACGAATGAAGGGTTGTTAAAGACCTTATTTTTCATATACTCATACTAGGGCCATAGGCAAACCTATAAGTGAATGTGTCGCAATAAATAATGAAAGTGAAGATGAAACTCGTTTATCTTTGTCTAATCACACATAAAAATAGAGACAGATCTCTAGATCTCATTTCCTTTCTCTTTATTGCAATAGGGCACCTGTTAGCCCAAAAAAGGACTTTAACAACCCTTCATACGTCAAGATCTTGTTGGACCTTTCAAAAAACTAGATAATCGTCACCTGAAATTCCAGATTAAATTAATTAAAACAATGTTTTTTGTACTTGAATATTTTCAAAATCAAATCCATAGATCACTCACATGGAAGATTGAAGAATCTATAATGATAAAGGTCTATCAATGCCAAGCGCAAACATCTGACCTTTGGCATTACTTAAATATAATATTTATTCGTAAACACACACAAATAATGTGTTTTGTATAAATTGACGCGCGCCAAGCGGCGCGACCGGCCGGATCAACGACCTTTGTGCATTCTATCGTTGACGCGAGCGCCGACACTTAGTGACGTTTCGGATACTATAAAGACAAGACGCGTACGCTTGTATAGGACTTTATTGTAGAACGGCACACGTGTAATTATGTGTTTTGGGTGTGGTTCTTAGATATTTAGTGACGCGTTTTAACCAGTGAAACGTGTGAGAAGCGCAACCGTCCGCGGTTTTGGTACGCGCTGGGGTTACTGTTCTCCCATATAGGGACGATTCAATAACGTGTGACCTCACGAAGGTTGTGTGCACACCGGGTGTTATTTGTGTTATTTAACCGCGTTGGTGAAGTGTATACTCCGGGAGAAATAGACAGTACGTGTCCGTGGAAGATTGCTGAGGCGAGCCAACGGGTTCGGGAATCGGCCAAGTACATACAAGCGCACACACACACGTACACATATACACGCAGTGATTCATGAGGCCGGACCACATACAGCTGACGGCCGCATAAGGTAGACCGAGACTACGGACCCAGGTCTCGGAGGTTGTTTCATCCGCCCGCACGTTTGTGCGGAACATAATGAAATAAGTAATAATTAATAAGCGCATATAATTACGTCACGCACGCACGCATGCACGCAATATAAGTTCGTACATGCCCATGTAAAATATAATATCCAAATAAATATACGAAGACTAGATCCTATCTTGGGTGATCCAAGATAGGATTCTCTTATCTGTAAAGAAAATATTGATGCTTCACTATGAAAATTATTATCCTAATACAAAAATGTTGCCACTTTCAACCTTAAATTGGTAATTTTTTAAACGACTGTTAATTGTTTTCGTTCAATTATCTCATACTACAATCGATTCTTATATATACTATTGATAATTTTTTAATTTTAATATTAGTTTATTAATGTTGAGAGACCGGCTATACTCACGTCTTATTTTATCGGATGAGCCCGACTAGTTTCAAGCCCATACGGGGCTCTTATTCATGAGCTCTTTACGCGGCGTTTTCGCGGCGGGAATAGTAATATAAGACCGTATAGCCGGTCTCTCAACATTAACTTGTTGGTTCTTCGAGCCTGGGTGTATGTTTATATTTAAGTCAGAGGAAAGTCATCATCCTCCTGCCCTTATCCCACTCTAACGCCGCGTAAAATAAGACTCATCGAATAAGGCTCATCCGATAAAATAAGACGTGAGTATAGCCGGTCTCTCAACATTAATGAATACCACTCACGATAGTTTAAATTTAATATTAGTGTCTAAGTTTTGTAATTTTAAACGAATATAATTCTAGACGCCGGCTTTGATAAATCAAAACCTTGGTTGTTATAATTTGGATAGATGAGGGTAGGCTTGTAAAAACTTTCATTTAACAAGAATATTCGATATAAAATTGCCTGTGATAAATCATTACGAAATTATAGTAACTTAACGGCTAAGTGCGTACTTTTTATTAGTTACTATTAAAAATAGCAATTAATAAAACAAAATTTAAAAAAAAACTTTGAATAATGTGTGCATTTCCAACTTCTATGGACATTTAATTTAATTGGGTATAACAATATTAATTGGGTTTAACAATATGTTACTTCAAGTGATTTCTATTCGATTCTACTCAATATAAAAGTAATAGTAAAATTATTTTGCTATAATCCGCGATACAGTAAATAGAATATATATAGTGTTAAATGTATAGTGGACTATCCGTATTTTCATACCCGATACGTGCAGGATTCGTAAAAACACATGCACAAACCACCACTTCCACCACAATACACAAGCACTACACACGTTCACTATCACAAACTCAACAATCGTTACCTTTTGACCTACAAATATCTAAGTGCGCTCTTAGCCATTACGCAGAAATACTTAAAACATCACAGTACAAAGACAGATTGTGAATATTATAAATATCAATATGTAGAGATTTTTAATTTAAGCACAACACGAAGTGTAGTTTAGTGTAGGTTATTTTGATTTATGCATATCAATAAAACTTAGGTTAGTTATTACCAGGTAAAGCTGAAGCTTCATATTAAGACTACGCACCGCTCATAAAACAAATTACTACGAAAGTTCTAGAAGTGATTTATAGAAGCAGGCGTTACTTTGCGGAATTCCATATTACAAGCAATATAACAGAACTAACTACTTTGCTATAATCCGCACGGGTTAAGTGAATGCATGCAAAGCCAATGTGTATGAAGCAGGCAAAATCTACGCACCTTATACATGCAGGACCAGCCACCACATGCACCCCAAGGCGCAATTCACCAGCAACAACGCACACAAAAGCAGCACACACACCCACCACCACAATCTCGACGATCGTTTCGCCCCGAACCGAAGCATCATCAGGAGGATAGGCTCCACGACAAAAATCGTACTGCGCCGCAATCGTATTGCTTGTAAAGTTCTAGAACTAATTCGGAGTTCTTAGTCGATTCTTTACTGCACTTTTAGGCAAGTTTAGCTCAAGATTAAGAACTTCGCATTGGTATGAAATTTGACAGATGAAATGACTTATGGTCTATATAACAAAATCGTTCATGATAATTTGTGACATTTTTATTAGTGAAAGTCATAGTTGTTATGTTACAGGGGGAGCTATAAGCAGGCCTGTTAGTGACAATGTCAATAATTAATGAAAGGGAAGATGAAACTCTCCCTTATCTTTCTCTAATCGCACATAAAATAGAGATAGATAGAGTCTCATTTGCTTTCTATTTATTGTAAATTCATTTTCGGGTTGTTTCCCTATTCTATAATAACTCTATGGTGCAAGTTTAATTATTTATTAGGTGCCATTTTTGTACATTTCATTTTCAATTTCAACATGAAAAGACTAGATATATTTTAATAATTTTATAAAATACTGAAAAGACGTTAAAAACGCTAATTCACATTTTAATTTACCTAATATTTAAATACATTTTTTATATATAAACAATTTACCTAGTTTTATAGGCTTTAAGTATATTTTATTGAGATTTCTGTCGTACATTTGGCTTATTTCTGATGGCCGTGGTGTAATGGTGTTCTTACTAGAAGGTAAGCCGTTTAGACTGCGACTAATTTAAATTAAAGTAACGCCCCGTTACGATCCCACTGCTGGGCAAAGGCCTCCTCTCTCTGTTTCTGGAGAGAAGGGTTGGAGCTAAGACCTACCACGCAGCTCCAATGCGGATAGGTAGCTTACACATATCCCTAGACTTCAACAAAAAGTAACAGGCTGATCCTTTTTTATAGCCGGTTCTATACATTAACAACTCTATCCTAAGTTACCAAAAGAACAGATTACAGTCAAGCTCAAAGCTGGAACCAAAATTTAAAAAAAAAGGCTGGTTCAAAGGTAAACTAATGTAAGGCAGTATTCTCAAGAAACGTATGACTTTCGCTATTTTATTTTTCTGCCTTTGTTACTTAATTATATCAAATATTTTGTATCACGTGCTTTCACGAATGATTTGTTTTTATCAATCTTTTTTTGTTACTTTTGCATATTTATATTTTTAAATAATTATATTATACGATATTAAATTGTGTTTTATTTGGAATGTATTGTTTGTCCCATATATATCGGCTAATATTTACCCAAGTTAAAACGTCGACAAGTTGTTAGAAAAGCTTGACACTGATTTCTTGTGATGGGAAACGTGTTAGTACCTATATAAACAAATACAGTTTACAATTTGTAATAAAATGAGTGAAAAAAATTAAATAAAGATGCACTTTTCCTGTTCGATGGCCACTTTGGCGCGCTGGCAGTGACACTGCCTTCAGTTCCAGAAGTTGCAGGTTCGCTTCCCGGCGATTGATTGATTTAGAATATGTAGATATTCTAAAACAGTTCGTTTTTCGAGTCTGGTTGTAATTATCGATTTGTTTAAATTATTATAAACGACGATATTTTTCCTTTAGACTTTTGCAATAAATAAGAAGCAATTTTCCAAAAGACAAACCCATTTAATCTCTTTCAACAACTAAACATATTGACAGCTACAATGTTTCTTTTTTATATTACTGAACAACTATATGAAGGTTGTATTTAAAACACGTAGTAACAATATGTATATACGCCGTGTGGTATCCGGCTGTATAGAATAGACCACCCTTTTCTTACCGAGGTGTCCGACACTTATTACGTATTCTTAGTTACCTTTTAAGGTGACTAAGGTAAGTTGACGTCAGGCAGGCGGCCGGTCGTAAAATACGCAGCCAAATCATATGACATGTTGTGCAGACCCCAGTTAGAGTGGGATAAGGGCAGGAGAATGATGATGGGAATAACAATCCTATCCTACTAATACTATAAATGCGAAAGTTTGTGAGTATGGATGGATGTTTAAACTCTTTCACGAAAAAACTATCAGGTGGATTTGGATGAAACTTTACAGTTTAGGTTTTACATCGGAATAACATATAGGATACAATTCGTAATGATTTTATGTAATACGACGATACATGTCAATAAAATCGGAAAAAATCTGGCCTCTGAGAGCTATCTCGGCGTACGCTGCCTAAACCATCAGAGTTACACAAAGATGATGTACCGTAGTATTGTTTGTCTTTAATAGTTCTAAATAAAAGTCCGCGACAGCATAAATCTATCTTTTATGTGGAAGCCACTATGACCAAAATTGTGAATCATAAACTTAATTAAATTAGATACTGTGGCAGACAAAATTCATAGCGAGCGAAGCCATGGGAAAAAACTAGTATGTATATATTTAACAGTTGTCTGTCACCCATAACACATTTAAATTACTTTACGGCAGACCGTGTATAATATATTGTTACAACGTGTTACAAATACGACCTCCTTCAAATACTTAGGTCAATAATATAATAAAAACATCGTAGTTATCATTGTGATAAGTAGTTGAAAAAGAGAAAATGAGCTTTTTGAGAAAATTGTTTCTTATTTATTGAATAATTCTAAAGGAAAAAATATTGTTTTTATACTATCTTCGGTAAAAGTAATTAATGAACATCGTGAGGAACCTGCATATTTCTGGAGACATACTACAATCTCTGTGCTGTGATAGCCCAGCGGTGAGACCGTGCGACTCTTTCAATGGGAACACGAGTTCAATCCCGTGCAGGCACCAATGAGTTTTTCTATTAAAACTCCTGTGTCTAATTGATAATTGCAATTTATCACACGCTTTTCGGTGAAGGAAAACATCGTGAGGAAACCTGCATATCTCTAGAGAATTCTGTTGATATGTGTAACCTACCAATCCGCATTGGAGCAGCGTGGTAGGTCTTAGCTCCAACCCTTCTCTCCAGAAACGGAGAGAAGAGGCCTATTCCCAGCAGTGGGATTGTAACAGGCTGGTACTTTACAAATACGGCCTCCTTCAAATAGTTAGGTCAATAATATAATAAAAACATCGTCGTTGTCATTGTGATAAATAGTTGAAAAAGAGAAAATGAGCCGACTTTTGAGAAAATAGTTTCTTATATTCTTCTTCAACACAATTTACATAATAATGATATATACCTACTATTTACCTAAATTACCCGGAAGTATTGCACTATCTTTTGGTGAAAACCGTACAAAAATCCGTTCAGTAGATTTTAAGAAAAGCTCTTACATAACAGAAAGACAGCTTTTTGGGACTTTGTTTTATAATAAATATAGAAGTGTATAGGAAAAAATATTGTTGTTATACTATACTCGGAACATGTGAGGAATCTGCATATTTCTGGAGACATACTACGATCTCTAATAAACGCTGTAATCCATCTAAAGACCAGAGTGGTGATTCTAAGTTTCAAACCTCACAGAGATTCATTGATGGATGTAATGCATTCCTACTCTAGTTTCAAAGCTATGTCATTAATCAGCTATAAAGTTTACATAAAATTAAAAAGCCATAAATAATACAAGTATTTATAAATTTATATTTCTTCATTATTAAAAATGTATACAAAATCCCTTCTGCTACAACATAGATTTATAGTTTCCAACACAATTTATAACAGATTAACACATATTAAAATAAAATGGTTAGTATATAATACTAAAGACATTACAGACGGTCCAAATAAAGATATATAAATCTTTGCATATCCCTAACAATAAGAGATAATTCTATTGAAAGTCATCGCTGCATTGACCGCTCGCATTCCATATATTATAGTAAGTGGCAATAAGTAATGCACATAGAGGCTTAGAGAGAGAAATCGGCTAGATTCTTGCTTCATAGAGCATTGTCTCTGTCGCACAGACTGACGAACCCGTGTGAAACGTCACATACTAACTGAGTGACAGTGACAGCGCTCTACGAAACCGAACCGTTTCGTTCTAAACATCGATGTGCATTATTTAATGCCGGGTACTATACCTACGGTTTTATTCTCCAAAGTATTCCAAAAATTTAGTTACAGATTTGACAATTTAACAAAATTTGTCATTTTATAATGGTTAATCGAATTTACAACATAACATCCCAAAAAGTTGGTTAAAAATAGTTGTAGACATTAAAATTAACTTGTTTTTAGTAATGGTCATTTTTCATGTAGACGAAAAAGATTTTATTAATTAATAATAAATTAATTTTATTAATTAATTAGTTTTTTTATATGTTATGTGATATGTCGTTCTTAAAACGGGAAATCAATATATATAAAAGAGAAAGTGTGTATGTTTCTTATAGACTCCGAAACGGCTGGAGCGATTTTAATGAAAATTTCAGACAATCTTTAGATTAACCTAACGGATAATCTTGCAAAGTTTAGTGGCGATCGGAGCATTTTTTTTAAACTGTCAAAGATATTTCGTGTTCGTTATAGGTACTATTTTCGTATAACGCAGCGATGGCTTTAAGTGTTCATTCGTAAAATTATCATAATCTATAACATATGGCAATAAAATACTTAAGATACCTTTGTTAAAGACGGTATGAAATTAAAACTACACCTGTTAGTATCATCATTACTCCTCTAATGTAAATTAAACCTGAGCAATTATTGTAAAATTATAAAATTCGTATGTCACATTTTTATACTAAATTACACAATAGCGTATAATATTACGCTATCTTTACAAAATTACGTAAACTAAAATTTTATTTTACGTATTAAAATTAAATTATCTAAATGTCACGTGTTCTAATATTTCGATACGTTCAATAATTTCAACGCGTATTTAATTACACAATTGTAATTCACAAACACACGTTAAAATATGTTAAATAAAATGTTTATTTATTATTTCAAAACATAATCAGTCATAATCATAATCAATGGTAATCAGGTTTTCAATGGGAGTGCACTAAATAAATTTCAATGCGTATTTAATTAAACTATAATCTTTACATATATTTCAGCGTATACGCGTTGTACGTATAATATGAATGACATTATTTACTCGAATCAATATCATATGAATTTTATGATATGCCTACCATGAACTTTTAGAAAACGATTCAATTCAAAGTCAGTACCTAAACTGAACCGCTTTCTTTTCGTACCATGAAGTGTCGATTGCATTGGTCGTAATGTTTGAAAAGGATAACGTTATATGAACTATAGATAACTCTGTCTCTTTCTTTCATGTTTTTAAGATTCTGAACAGTCATTCGGCAACTAAAAGGGTGCGTCTATAAGACGTCATTGTATGAAAAAGCAAAACAATTTAGTTTAACTCTTTAATTGTGTTGCAATAAGAGTTCATGGTAGGCCTGCTCTTGTGCTTAGTGCGAATATTTTTAACCTACTCGATCGCGTTGACGTAACGCCAAATTTGTATGCAATAGCGACATCTAGTGACCGCTGTTGCAGCGTCACACAAATAGCGTTATGCTAACGGAATCGAATAGTTTATAGAATAAGGCGTTACTTTGCAGAGATCCATAATACAAAAGTAATAATCATCATCAGGAGATAGACGACAAAATCGCAAAGGCTTGGCTTGGCTTTGTGATTTTGACGATTCAAAATTGCCTCAGAAAATCTGGATTTTTTTTTTTCGTAATCATGGTATTTCATGGTATTCATTATCATGGTATTATTTCATTTCATTATCATGGTATTGATAATAAAGGTGAGGTACATTATAGGTCTTATGCCAGCCTTTTATAGTGTCAATATGTTGCAAATTGTCTGTGTCCCAGTGTTACAGTTTTCAGTGTAAGGGGGGGCAGCTGCGCCCCCTTGCCCTCGCTACGCCCATGGATAGATTGAAAGAACTGGCATGCTCTCGATGCCAGTTTAACATACAAAGTTGCACACCTTAACAATTCCTTCAATCAGGACAACAGACAAAGCGAAGGCGCGTAGTATGGCACAGTAAGATAACGAATACAAGGTTGGCCAGGAACAAGCTCCCGAAAGTTTGCCCCATTAATACGGCCTCATTTGCTGTGGCCATCATGACGTTGATATACACAAGTACACCAGTCACGAGTTTATAGGAAGCCGTCTTTGTGTGGTATGACCCGATAATAGATACTATGTCCCTTTATCGCGCTTTTATATGTAGAGATTTAAACTTAACATTACGTTGTTTTTCAGCGAGTGTGTTAAAATTTATAATCTGCTTTATTTGACCAAAAATTTAACATTTACATCTTGCTTTACAACTATCCCAAGAATTAACATTCACACCACTTTTTAACATTTACTCCTGATCAATGATATGTAGCTTATCATGAACACTCTTCTAACTTTTATTGCAGTTACTTACTTGCATTAATATGTTTTGATTAAAATTATCGTTAGTAGATTCACTCACCAAACAGTTATTCGCAGTTATATATTTACCTTTCGCTTATCATTAATAATTTATATAATAATGTGCCAATTTAAATTTAAGTATGTATTTAAAATTATATATATATTTACCAGTTGGTTGTCACCCATAACACGAGTATAGTACGCGGCAATAAATAATGCACGTCGAGGCTTAGAGGGAGAAATCGGCTAGAATCTGCTTCATAGAACATTGTCTCTGTCGCACAGACTGACGAACCCGTGTGAAATCACATACTAACTGAGTGACAAAAACAGCGCTCTACGAAACCGAACTGGCCACCTGTTTCGTTCTAAACATCGATATGCATTATTTATTGCCGGGTACTATATTAAGTTATTTTGGGGGCGGACAGCCGTGTGTGTAAATGTGTCCCATATATTTATTTACTTTCAACTGAATCTAGCAATAACATTAACAAATTTCTTTAAAAAGTTAACATTTGCATGGCATTCACCATCGATTTAACTGTTACTATTGTTAATTAGTGGTTAGTCAGAGGGAAGCTGTGATAGCACAGCAGTGAGACCGTATAAATCTTTCGAGGGGGTCACCAGTTCATACCCCAGACAGACGCCATTGAGGTTTTCTAATAAAACGTATGCCTAATTGACAATTGCAATTTATCACATCCTTTTAGGTGAAGTAAAACATCGCGAAGAAACCTGCATATCTCTAGAAAATTCTGAGGTATATGTGTAACCTACCAATCCGCATTGAAGCATCGTGGTAGGTCTTAGCTCTAACCCTTCTCTCCAGAAACAGCAATGGCAATGTAACAGGCCGTTACTTTCAGGTAGACGTGGGCGTTATTTCACGTCACTATACAATAACCGGTTATGTGCTATGAAACGGAATAACTGGTTACGTGTGCAAAGGCGAAGTAGTTATTTTTGTAACTAGCTACTTTCGTAGCAGCTTTCATGCGACATTACGTTACGTTGCGTTTGCGTTTCGTTGAACTACGTTACGGCATCGGCCTGCTGCATTAACGACTACAAAATGTAACTTGTAACGAAGAATAACGAACATAACTAATCCCTCAACTGTCAATCGTCTCTGAAGTAACTGTAACACTTCAGTAGAATCACGTATTAACCTTGGCTAAATTTCATTACTGTGATACAGTTTCGAATGAGTAACTAGTTACGAAAATAACTAGTTATAAAACAGGTTACATATTTGCCGTCACTAGTTACGTTACGTTACGCGAAAATCACGTAACGACCCACGTCTACTTTCAGGGAAGAAACCAAAGTAGAAAAATAACACTTACAACAAAATTTTTATGATCACTAGTAGCATTAAACTAAGTATAGTACCCGGCATTAAATAATGCACATCGATGTTTAGAATGAAACAGTCGGCCAGTTCGGTTTCGTAGAGCGCTGTCACTGTCACTCAGTTAGTATGTGACGTTTCGCACGGGTTCGTCAGTCTGTGCGACAGAGACAATGGTCTATGAGGCAGAATCTAGCCGATTTCTCACTCTAAGCCTCGATGTGCATTATTTAATGCCGCGTATTATATGTTATTAAAATTTAATCACGAATTTTACTACCACTAACATTTCCACTGTATTTACAACTTACCCAAGATAATGTTTACCTTCAATTGAACTTTAACTGCTACTTATTAAAAACCTTACAAATGTTAAATTTCACATTCATTCAACCTTTCACGATTCTTCTTAAAACAGGTATAGTACCCGGCAATAAATAATGCACATCCGAGGCTTAGACAGAGAAATCGGCTAGATTCTGTTTCATAGAGCATCATCTCTGTCGCACAGACTGACGAACCCGTGTGAAACGTCACATACTGAGTCTATGCGAGTGATAGTAAAATTCGTGAGTAAATTTTAATAACATATAGTACGCGGCATTAAATAATGCACATCCGAGGCTTAGACAAGAGAAATCGGCTCGATTCTGTTTCATAGAGCATCGTCTCTGTCGCAGACTGACGAACCCGTATGAAACGTCACATACTAACTGAGTGACAGAAACAGCGCTCTACGAAACCGAACTGGCGGCCTGTTTCGTTCATTATTTATTGCAGGGTACTATACCTCTTTCCAAAATTATACTAAATTTACATATAACTAACATTACAGAACACAAAAGTGCTGATCAAAACTAAGTACATCTAAAATTCCAAATTAAAGATTATAGTAACTATAAGTTAGTGTTTGCTTCATCGTTGTCAGTATATAATTTTCATTCACACATCCCTTAATGAGATCAATAATAATCCAAATACTTAAATCACACACAATTTTTACGTTAAATTATTTCTAATACCTAATAATTCTTTATTATTATATACAACCAAGTTTTAAATTTCAATAAAAAGAAACAATTTAATATTAACACAATAAATATATCATAGTTTTATAATATTAGATTCCTTCATAAAAAAATTGACGCCATTTTACCAAGAAATTTTACACTATATAAATGAGAAACTCATTTATTTTCGTCGAGCAATAATCCACTAGATGGCGTTATACTGCATTCTTATAGTTTAATAAACCCATTTAATAAAAACTACCTGGGTAACTGAAATTTGCTCGGTATTTTGTTTAGAAAATATAAAAAAGATGAAATTTGAAAAAAAAAGCAATCTTCGATAAGGTTGATCATACATGGATTCGAACCTGATCATCTTTATTTTGAGTCCACCCGTTCCGTTAGTTGTAGTTACTTTGAAAGTGACAGCGTAATTAACCTTTCTTTTCTAATATATTGTAGCAATTGTAAAATCCATTAATCCTTTAGATAAAACACTTTTATTTTTGCCTACTCAGTGATGGCGATCGCGGCTACTTGAAAAGTATTTCTTAGAGAGTTTCACCCCCCTGAATATACTAATAATTAAAATGCCAACAGCTTTGAATGTTTTACAATTGTCTTACTATGTTAATTCATGAATGCACTGATTAAAAAAACACTTCATTCTTGACATATTTACATTGTTAGGTTGTGTATTGAATTTTAACATATAGAAACGACATAAAAGGATAATCTTCTACGCTAAATAATCAATTAAATAACTTCTTTGATTGTTTAGAGATTCCTGTGATGTTTATATAACCTGCATTTTTTATGCATTTTACATTCTCCAAATATTCGTTTCAGTGGTGTATGTGTTCACTTGTATTATTGGAGTATAGACTGGTAAAAGTAAAGTAAAGTAAAGTAGCGGCCTGTTACAATCCCACGGCTGGGAATAGGCCTCCTCTCTCCGTTTCCGGAGAGAAGGGTTGGAGCTAAGACCTACCACGCTGTTCCAATGCGGATTGGTAGGTTACACATATAAACAGAATTCTCTAGAGATATGCAGGTTTCTCTAGAGATATGCAGATATGCGCTTAGATATAGTGTGAGGTGTCCTTTGTACATTAGTATTAGTATGTTTATGTATTGGTAGATGCACAAATGCATCAGATCTTCCTGCCCTTATCCCACTTTAAGTGGGGGTCGGCACAACATGTTGAAACATGTTCACATGATTCGGCTATGTATTTTACGACCGGCCGCCTGCCTGACGTCAACTTATCTCATAGTCGTATTTTACGACTCCTCGATAAGAAGAGGTTGGTCTATTCTGCTCTTCTGGATATCACACGGTGGGTCAAATTACCTTAGTCGCCTTTTACGACACCTCGGTAAAATATACGCGCAAATGCATCAATTGACTGGCCCGTTGGCGCTGTGGGTAGTGACCCTGCCTTCAGTTCCGCGGGTCGCGGGTTCGATTCCCGCCGGGGGCCAACATTTTCTATAAACAAATTGTTGGTCCTTCGAGCCTGGGTGTGTATTTGTATTTAAGTATCTATTTAAAACTTATATATGTAGTATATGTACCAGTTGTCCGTCACCCATAACACAAGTATTAAGTTACTTCGGGGACTGACGACCGTGTGTGTAAATGTCCCATATATTTATTTATTTTATTATTAATTTAGGTATTACTCAAAATACATACACGCCTTTCTACCATATGCCTTCAACGCATCCTTACATTTGCTATATTACACGCCGTGGAGATGAGAGTTTATAAAAACTCTAAGAGGTTGGGAACGTGGAAAATAAAAGGTCACGAGGAAGATCCCCAATCAGATGATCAGCTGAAGGTCACCAGAGCTCTCAAATTTCATGAAGATGACCAGCAGGCCTAACATGAACTCTTATTGCGACTCAATTGAAGACGTAAACGACGCGAATGGCTTTCTTTTGTACCATGAAGTGTGAATTGCTTTGAGGTCGTAATGTTTGAGGATAACGTTATATGAACTATAGATAACTCTGTCTCTTTTACTCAAATGTTCTTAGGACGAATTCCTAACGCCCATTCGGCAAAGACTTAAAGTGTGAATCTTTAAGACGTCATGGTATGAAAAAGCATTACAATTTCCTTTACTTATCAATTGGGTTGCAATAAGAGTTCATTTTAGGCCTGCTGATCTGATAAGAACTGGTGTAAAGATATTGTACGCCATGCTAAGCGACAATATGACGGTAATCACGATTTAGCAATGACGGACCGAATATAGAGAGAGTATTAGTATATTCATTTATGTAATATCGACTGTGAACTGGCAAATTATCCTATCTTATTTTGGACAACTGTTCAGGAAGAATAAAAAACGTGATCATTAATACATTCGCAATAATTTTTATGAAATAAAAAACAGATGACTTTAAATATGTTTATTTATTTGCAAGTTTTCTAGTAGAGTAGTAGTTCTAGTACCCGGTGCCCTCAGAAAGTGATTTTGCTTAAAATTGAGATAGAACGTATTGCCGGTTCACAGTCGATATGTCGTGTGTCCTGTATATAAATATACAAGGCAAGAATCTTACATCTCAACACAAATACACTAAAGTCACTAATCCGTTCTGATATGATGTTTCGGTGCTAAGTAATTGCAATACCATTTCTCTGAACAAATCAGTATTCTTATAAGATAATATAGAAACCCAAAATTAGGTCCACCGATAGTCGATTAAGCCATTCCATATTGATCTGTATCTTCACTAACCATCAGGAGATAACAGTCAAGTACAAACCTGTAACGAATAACATTTCTTCATTTTTTTTATCGACCTACCACATTGAACAGGATTTTTATTAAATTATTTTGGTTTGGGTAGAAATCATCAAGTTACTCACTTAAGGCAAAGGAGAGTGCCAGAATTTCATAAATCTTTTGGGCCTAGACTTTACAGTATTAATTTTTGTGTTGTAAGATAGAAGATCTGTTATCTTAGGATCAACTATTATTTTATTTAATTTCTATGGGGGAACTATAAAATAAGAGTTATAAAGAGGTTATGGATACTCAAGTACGTGCTAAATACCATAAGAACATAATAAAAATGATAGGATTTTTGTTAAAAATATAGAGAAGAACAATCAACAATTCTTACCTCCACTCAATCCAAGTCACCGGGATGTAAAAGTGTCTTATCCACTTGAGCGTATGAGAAGGAATCTACCAAATCTTGAGCGACGTCCGCGTCTTGTTTGACCTCCGGCACAGTGTCGTCCAGTTCGTTGGCAGATGTCACTGAATTCTGGTCGCTTAGACTGATGCTCGTGTCAGCCTCTTCGCCGTAACATCTCCTCTTGTGATCGGAGGGGAAATTGCGGGAGGAATAATTTTCTACTCGTATTGCTTGTGTTGTGTTGCTGAAATAATACTTGATATTCTTATTTCAGCTTCATCATAGACACAGTGCAGAAGTCTATTAAAATGTAGTCAACTTGCATGTCAAAAACGATACAAGGTGAAAATGGTTATATATACAAGGTGAGAAATTTAGAAATATCCTATTTAAGCTTGGCGTATGGAATACTTTTAAATAATTCTATGGTATAATATCTAATAAGAAAATATGTGTGTAGTGCCTTGTGGTGTCCGGCTGAGTAAAATAGACCACCCTCATTTCTTAACGAGGTGTAATAGGAGACTAAGGTAAGTTGTGGTATCCAGTTGAATAGAATAGACTACCCTCTTTCTTAGAGGGGTCTTAAAATACGACTAAGGTAAGTTCACGTCAGGCAGGTGGCCTCTCGTAAAATACCCCATTGAGATTGGGATAAGGGCAGGAGGATGACGATGTAGTTATAAACTTTAAAGTAACCATTTAACGATATCGTTTTTCAAAATTTACAGTTATTTTTAGCGACATCGAGTTGGAAATTTTTCATATAGTCAAATTCGATACTTACTAGATAACTGCAGCAATTTTTAATTACATTTATAACACAGGGCACGTTTACGTATTTAAACATATTAATCGAGATTTAATTTATCTTCCTTGACTGATGACTTTGTCCAAAAATTATCGAATATTTGAGATAGATCAAAAATCTTATAAGCACTCTGGAGAAATTAGTAAATGGAGAATTTAGTAACTGAAAGAGAGTTCCAAGCACTGAATAACGTGTCATTGAACTATACAAATATAAATACCTAGTTTTCCTCAAAATCGGCCGCCCCATTTCCACTTGCAACTCCAAAGAGTATAGCTTCGCTAAGGACTCCAACTTCTCCTTTTCTAAAGGATCCTGGAAACTGGACAACTTGAGTTCAGTCTGACACGAATCCTGGAGAAACTTCGACAGCTGTTCATTTGCCGCACTTAAAATAAGGAAGCCGGGTCTTTCTTCCCGAATCCGTCTACATCCAGCGCGTATCTCCCTCACTTCAGACGTGCCCGTGTTTCCCATAGAATGCTCGCTGTAATAATGATCGCTCTGTGGAGATTTCTCGCTCAAGTTCAAATCACTCGACGATGTCTTCTGTAAAGTGAAATTTGTACGCGGCGTCTGATTAAACTCCTTCTCAAACTTCTCCTGAAACGCTTGAAATGAACGAAAAAACGTCTCGTCCACGTTCCGTCCGGACGCACTGGCGTTCGTTATATCGCTGAAGGTTGAAAATGAGGAATGCGGCAATATCTCCTTCTCTTTCAACATCTCATCTTCAACGTCTACAACAGTTTTCGAATCCGACATCATCGCGTCATCCTCATTTCCTGAATCGACTTTAGGCCGTTTCTTTTTAAATCTGTTTTTTGAATTCATCCAGCCGCCTTTTACGAGGGCCTCTTTTTTCAACCTTTTCGGGGGCGGCATGTTGCTTGTTGATTTTGTGCAGTTGTTGTTGATAGATTTAGAGGACTTGAAGGTTAGACTCTTGTTGAACACTTTGAGCTCTTCTATGCCGGGCCAGTCTGTAAGTTCATCATCACCCTCTCTGTCACTATCATTTGTCACGACGCCGTCGGAATCGCTACTGCTTAGTGAGCTGCTTTCATTACCAGTACAGTCCATAACAATATTAGAATCGTCGAATTGCAGGGGATTTCTCAAAGTTGTCGGCGGATGAGTTTTGTTTAGAACCTTTATCTTCCGTTGGTACTTTCCGTCAACGTGGTTCTTACTAATTGGATTGAAGAAAGGGGGTAAGTCTGTCGCTATTCGATACCCCGTCAATTTAGATAGGGTGGGTGTGCCATTCTTAGACGAGTTCTTGTATACAAAGTTAAAACTGGAACTGCCCGGTAGAGAGGATAGCGAGCAAGGTTTGTGTTCTTCGATGTTCTGCGATTTCAACACAATTTTACCAGGCTGGAGCACTGTGTCTTTTTTATTCTTATCACCATCGCATTTTCTGGACTTTATTTCATTTTTGAAAAACGCCGATTTCGACGAGCATCCACCGCTAAATGACCTCTCTCTCATCTCGCATCCATCACCTTTATCCCTGTAGGACCATTTACGTTTACCACAAAATGCGTTTCTGTAATTAACATCAGAAATATTGTCAAACAAGTGTAATTTTACAGACAATATCGGTGAAACAATTTAATATATAATTAAACCTAGGGTATAGAATTAGATTTTTAACAATTGAATGCACGGTAAATGAAACTTAAACAGCTAACATATCGCAAGCTTAGTATTGAAGTGAATATTACAAATTGCAATAAAGCGTAGCGTAGCGCCTACAAAATCCGTGAGTGTTAAAGAAATCCATAACTTGAAAGAGCAAGAAAACACTAGATTTTTTAATAGTTTGTAGCATGATGTCATAGATGGCGTTGATATAAGGATTACAATGTATCTATCTCAATTATCAAGACGTCTGGTTTAATTGATATTGAACATGACTCAATTGGCCGCTTTGAAAACTTTATAAGAAAAATTCTTATAAATGGTTGACTACCTTTAAAGTTATTTTATTTTAAAACTTATTATATTTATTTTTATTATTATTAGTCTAGTTATTATTGTTATTTGCAATTTTTTTATTTGCTATTTTGACATTTATTTTGATTTATTGTAATAACAACTTCGTATATATTTCTTTGACATTTTGATGATTTAATATGTTTGACATAATTTAATAATCCATTTGTACTGTATTTTTTTTAAGCATGTTGTGTCCACCTATAAATAGGGTAGCATAAGACCTTGCATATGTATATAATAATTATTAAGTTGTCAATTTCTGTATACTCTGTTCAGACCTATGGAATAAATAAATAAATTAATTAATTAAGCCGAATTTTGAATAAAGTCAGCTGTAGACTAAGCGTGCGATATATAGGTGTCAAAAAAGTCCCACGTTGCAAGCATTGGGCTACGTATTGACACGTCAAGAGATGTTTACACCCATATAAAAAGAGTAGATTCTACTAACCTTTCCTGTTTCTGCTTATTGCCGTGTATGTGAGGTGACACACTCTGTGATTGCAATACAACTGGACTGGGTATTGCGTTAGGCTAAAATTTTAAAAAAACTAATGTCAAAAACTCAAATAGTTTTCATCTATTTTCATAAAAAGTACGTGGAATATTTTATTAATAGAATAGGAAGTATTTTACAAATTCAAATTCAAATTCAAAATATTCTTTATTCAAGTAAACTTGTAAACAAGTGCTTTTAAATCGTCAACTTTACTGCTGGTTCGGAAAGCTGTTCCTACCGAGAAGAGCCAGCAAGAAACTCGGCGGTTGCTCTTTTAAAAATATAAATCTTAGAACTAGTTACATTTATTTATTACTGTCTTGTACAGAGTAGAAGCGCACCTATATCCACACATCCTTATCATCTAAGTAATCTTCAACAGTATAGTAGGCTTTCTGTATCAGCCTCTTTTTAACAGTGGTTTTAAACTGCTGTAATGGCATGACCAAAATTGATTTCGGAATTTTTGGATAGAATCTTACTTTTGCTAGGCGCAAAGCAGGAGTCGCAAGCTTATGTCGGTTCCTACTTTGTCTATTATATACATCACCTAACGTTTTATAATTCTTTATATTTTTATGTACAAAAATTACATTGTTTAAAATATATTGTGAAGCAAATGTAAGAATACCTATTTCCTTAAACTTCTCTCGCAGGGAATCACGCGGACTTAAATTGTAGATGCCATGAAGGGCATACACAATGGGGCGTTACTATAAAATTTACATAAATATCTAAACTCGGTTATTCTTCGCTGTGATTGCTAGTCTAGATTTTCGAAAAAATGTAATATATATAAAAGCAAAATAGTGTAAAATTTCCAAAACGATCCGAACAGTAATTTTAAATTAGAAAAATTCAAATATTTTAAAATAATATTTTGTTTTATAAAAAATAATACACAAAATTTTTTAAAGAAAACAAAATTAAAATAAAATGTAAAAAGTGTATGTCAGAAGTGGGATTCGAACCCACGCCCTCAGAAGAGGACCAGAACAACTCGAACCCGTACAACGGGCAAGGGAACCTTGAGTCTGGCGCCTTAGACCGCTCGGCCATCCTGACGAGTGATAAAGGTGACGAAAATATCGTTAATATATTGCTTCCTTTAATTTTTGTATAAACATGTGAATCGATTTATTTTGACACTGAAATAAAGTTCAATATCAAAATCAAAATCAAAACCAAAATAATCTTTATTCAAATAAACCATTTCAGGCACTTTTGAATCGTCAAGCATCAATATGATTAATGAAGCTACAACTGGTTCGGAATGTTGCTCTTACCGAGAAGAACCAGCAAGAAACTCGGCGGTCAATCTTTTAAATATTTTCAATTATACATTATTAAACCGCTGTCTTGTATGAAGCTGAAAGGATTTTCAAATCCAGGCTTTCTTATCATCCAAATAATCTTCAATTTTGTAATATGCTTTACGTTACAATTTACAATTATTTATTCAATTAAACTACAATTTACAATTATTACCTAATATATGAATAGCGATATAAAATTGTACACTGACAGTTTTATTACGACTATGTTCGACTTTCAACTGTATTATCACCTCTTAAGATACAAATTCAAACAAAGTAAATATGAGTTCATATAATGAAATTACTCTAGAACGTAAAATAACACGTAAAATATTTTTTAGTACTTCACCAAAGTTCACGACGAAAATTAACGGTTTGAAACCGCATCTGATATATATGTATAAATGCAATGCTTGGTAATAACATTGGGAACATAAAAAAATACATTTTACGGATTTACAAATTGAAGTGGACTCGAACGAAATCACGGATAGAGCTCATAGTAATATACATTTTTAATTAAGTATAAGAATATTATCAATATTTTATGCAGTCATAAAATATAAAATCTTTTTTATAACTAAATATATTAATTCTTATTTATATGTGACGCTAACATATATTTTTATTACTATAATTATAAGGGATTTTAAATCAAACTCACCTCAGTGGTAACACTCAAAATTTCAACTGGCGGCGACCTCTTTCCATCTGAATAGTCAACCGGCATCTTTTTGTATTTCCGTTTCCGCCTGGCGTTCGCAGGCCGGGTCGGCGAGAAGTTCTCATTGAAGGAATCCGACTCGAAGTTGCCGATCTGACAGTAGTGACGCGACTTAAGATTGGTCGATTTGTGAATGCTGAGGTGCGGGTCATCGGAATCGGAGAGTGGCTGGGTGATGAGCGGCGCCTGTGGTGGACTGCTGGAACTGCCATCTTCAACCAGACTGACAGTCACAGCGGCGGCTGAAATTATCACAAGTGATATCTACGACATCATTCCTATATGTTAACCAAGTATACAAACTAAAATTGTACTTTATATCATCAATATTTGTAAAGAAGATTTGCTGTGAAAATGTAACAGACAGACAGACTTACACATATACAATATTCATATGGATAAGCGAACTACCATCCTGAAAGAGAATATGGCCTGCTGAATAATTATAATACATTCAAATTGAAATGAAAAAATATTGTTTACAAGTTGAACCTACTGAATTTGCGCGAATTGAAGTGTTTAAGTATCCTCAATGAAACAATGTTTCAAATGAAACAATAAAACAATATTTCTATCATTCTGAAACCAAACAGGAATTTTTTTATCCTGTATGTTGGCCAAGTATATAAGCTACAATTTTACCAAATTTCGTCAAATTTCATCCAGCCAATTAGGCATGAAAGCATAATAGACAGACCAACTTTCACTTTCATAATATACAATATGTTGTCACTTTCACAATATATAACAACCTTATAAAAAAGAATATAGCCAACTGCTGTGATTAAAATCGAAAACATTCTTAATAAGCTAAGGGTAAAAAAGTGCGTTTGAATCACCAACTCTCCTGCTGATCAAATTTGCACCTAGCGAGAAACAACAGCAAGAAACTCAATGTTACAATATAATGCAATTTTATAAGTTGAAATCTAATTTTAAAGTTATAAAGCAATGTACATTACACATACAATTGGGACAATCACCTTGTGTGTAATTGTCCCAAACATATTTACATATTTTATGACCCTGAGAAATAATTAAATATCAGCAAAACAACTGAATGCAATAAAAGCATACTACAGCTAGGAATTAATTCTATCACAAAACAAAAAAAAATCCTCAACAATATAAACAATTTATATAAAATATGGCACAATATGATTTTCATACACCAAATCTTATAATCAAATGATAGATAATTAAAAGGATACTGTTATTAATAGGGTGTCAAAGTATGATATGGTTTGCAAATATTATACTTATTTTTTAAGTTTATTTTTAGTCATAATATTATATTTAGTCATATATAAACATGAGTATATAAACTAACGCAAGTTCCCCGCCGACCTGGTACGTCTTCGCATCCCGAGCTTCCTGCGTTCCTGTCTGCCACAATTGCTCTCTTCCAGAGCCAGGTTTAAGTCATGGGATAGCCGCTCCATGGTCTTCAAAGACCTTAGGCAATGTCAAACCACACAAACAGAGTCATTGTTACGCATGACATCTAGAACTTACTATGCAACCGGCTATGCTCTGTACTTTGTTTACACTTCTATTTGTCCCACTTCCGAGCTCCCTTTCACATACATTATTTACTACAAAAATTTTGAATCAGAACTTAACTATTGGTTTAACACTTATTTGTATAATTAAGTGTACATTAAATGCCAAATAATTGTTCAACAAGTTATTAATTGCTAATAATTCAAATCACAATTTTTTAAATTACTTTGTTCCATATAATCGTAAAAGCATTCACCAAATAAAAAATTATAATATTCATTCGGGTAAACGTGATACATATACATATATCATTCGCGAATTAATTAAAATGCACAGTAAAATCGTATATTATATATCGTATTTGTGTACCAATACGAAAGGCCAAATATTTTTTTTTCCAAAAACAAAGATTCACCTCACAGACAAACATCCACAGACTAGTTAGACTTAAGATATAGTATGATAGTATCGCTGATATTAGACAATCTTCTTTCTGTCATACTTACAATAGATACACGAATTATTAAGTATAATAATTTGAAAAAAAATCTTTCATGTATAGAATTGTACGTCTGTTTTTCCTAAGTTCTCATTTAAGTAAAAGTATTTTTACAATTTTAAAAAAGTTATAAAGTTTTGAAACAAAATCAAAGACTACAGTAAATCTCAATAATAAAGTATTAAACAAATTATCTTCGATACTAAAATGCTCTATAAATATTACATATATTTATTTACAACAAAAATTTATAAGAAATGTATAAATTAATTCACAAATATAATTATTATTTGAATAATGTAGACTACACCGGTAGAAGAAAGTAGCGGAGAATTTTTATATAATCAACATACGCAGAGTATATTTAGCTTTCGTAAAGTTCACTACTTTACATACATATAACTATGTTAAAATTTTAATTATACATGTAACTTATTTTAAATAGCTCAAATATATAAAAATTGTTCCAATATTGTTTTTGTTTATACATATTTTATTTTACAAATACGGTTTTAAAACGTAAATATTCAAATTATCTATTTTAACCGTTGTCGTTTGTAACATAGTTGTCAAATTTTGCGCCAATTTTACTTTTATTTAAGTAGTCATATTTCTTGTTTTGTTTTTAAGAAAACTGGTGTGGTGAGTTATTTTGATTAATTCAATTTATCGGCTTAAGTGTTAGTACGTGATTGTTATATGTGGTATAAAATTTATATTGTCAACATTAGATATAAGATATAAAGCAATTTTTGGTAGCGTAAAAATAAACACATTTTAAACACGTAGTTTCTTGATATTACGATCAAAATTGGTGCAATGAAATACAAATGGTATAGACTAGAACTTAAATGTTTTAATTGTCCTATTTATGTCTTTGTAGTGGACTTTAAACTAAAATATTTCACTTTTTGGTTACGATGTAACTAAGTTTGATTTTCAAACGCCATACAACCTGAAACTAAATCGTCTGTAGATCTTAATTAAACACAATTATAGCGACATAAAGTTAAGTATACTTTGGGTGATAACAAGAAATTTAATTTAATAACTTACCAGAGTTTCAGAACTTTTTGTTATAGTCGTGGATAGTTTTTTTTTAAGTTTTTCTTGAGAAATCACATATACTAGAACTAGAACAAGGAAAATGTATGTATGTATGGTAATTGGCATAAATTAGCAAAGGGCAACATTTGACTAATGAGGCACATAATTCATAAAATTTTGTTTTGTAATGAGTACCATGATGCACAACATAAATTTATGTGCAAGCTTTAATTATGACAAATCAATTTTGTGCCAAATTGAAAAATTTATTTTACTAAGAATAGCGAGCAAGCAACTCGGGTGGCTCTTCTCAACATATAATCCATACAAGTAGTTTAATTTTTTTATCTTCTTCTTGATATTTGCAATTTATCACATGCTTTCTGATGAAGGAATATATTACGAGGAAACCTGCAAATTGCTAAAGAACTCTGGGGTATCTGCATTGGAGTAGCCTGGTGAGTCGAAGGTCCTCAAGTTCTTAATATGATATCAATATAAAATATACATTTATAAACATATTATATGTATAATACATTGCTATGTAGATTTTTTTTTATTACAATGGTGTCATTAGAAAACCAGTATCCTATTTACTAATTTTTTTTAATGTTACTAATTATTTGTTTATAAATTTACCTTTGATAGGTATGTAATGTTGATGAAATTATTGCAGTAGGTCAATTAGGTAGGTAAGTTTTAATAGTCATAATACAAATTCAAATACTTTTTCAAATATTCTTTGTTGAAATAGGTTTTTGCAATCAAAATTATTGTAAAACTAACTTTTGGCAAAAATTATGAATATAAATGATTGATCCCATAATTAAGAATAAAACTCTATAATGAGATGCCCTGCATCTTGTTAAACATTTTATATTGGTTTCACTTGTATGTATGTATATATGTTTGTGTGTATTTCATTGACTTTTTTAAGCTCAATTTTGACCCACTTTGAACTACTTTGTATTTTGTTAAAAAACAATCAATTGCACTAAAATATAGAAAATAAGTATACTTTAATAAGCAAATAAATATAATAAGCAAAAATATTATTATTAATTTATTATTCATATATCAAGTATCATATTTCGTTTACTATTTTTATTCTATTTAAATTAAGAATTATTCTTCAGTTTTTAGTATGATTATGCTAGAAAAACATGTTTTTTGGTCTTTAGTTATAATTGTTTACTTTGGCTATGGTATTCATCCTCCTGCCCTTATCCCACTCTAATTGGGGTCGCCATGACATGTTGTTGCATGATTTGGCTTGGTATTCTACGACCGGCCGCCTGCTTGA
This sequence comes from Morpho deidamia, assembly GCA_947086505.1. Taxonomy (NCBI): domain Eukaryota; kingdom Metazoa; phylum Arthropoda; class Insecta; order Lepidoptera; family Nymphalidae; genus Morpho; species Morpho deidamia. The sequence continues at coordinate 13,698,083 of CAMTZC010000012.1, read as the reverse complement.
CGTCAACTTACCTTAGTCCTATTTTATGAAACCTCAGTAAGATAGAGGGTGGTCTTTATCATTCAAAAGCATACCACACGGTGGGTCAACTTACCTTAGTCGCCTATTACACCTCGTTAAGAAATGAGGGTGATTTATTCTACTCCACTGGATACCACATGGCATACTATGGCTATGTTTATGTAGAATTATTTTTCAGCATATCTTTTTCAATAAATAATTTTGAAGGAAATTGATTTGGAATTAGTTTACCGTGTAGTCTAGTTTAAAATTGCCAGGTTCATGCCATGGAGGCGTCTCCGGAGGCCCCGCGGCGCACCCGCGCAGCCCTAGCCGAGATCCCTGCTCGTCTAGACAGGCTCCGAGTCACGCCGTTGAGGCCTCTCACGAACACGAGAGAGATATCACCTTCACTCCCACCAGGGTACCTGAGTCCCGCACCTTCACCTGACGAGTTTCTCATACAACAAAGAGGTATGACTATAGTATTAGTAGTAGTTACAGTTCGTGTTGAGTCTTGGAATAAAGAGTAACTTCTGTCACTCACCAACCCTGCAAATATCTCCATCACAAGAATCAGATCGATCATGGAGGTTAAATTGCAACCACTATTAAATTTATTAATAATCTACTAACATTAAATTCGATATATATTATTTACTCTGGAAAAAATCCATAAATAAAAGTTGTAAATCTTTTAATGTGGGAGGTCATTAGGTCTCCTATATAAAACCAATTTCTTTAACTTACAAACTTGACTTTGCCACATTGTGAATAAAAAAAAACCTTGCTATAATGATAATAGATGGCGTTTATTAAATCATCCTATTCCTGTTGAATTTACAGGATTTCTATAGCCTATTTGTTACCTCGGTGTATAAGAAATAATTGTGCTAAATTTCATCCATATTGGTTCGGCAGATACGCCGTGAAAACGTAACAGACAGACAGACCTTCGCCTTTTTAATATTAGTACGGATTTATGGCCCAAAAAAATTATTGAAATTAACAAAAGTTAACTTAGTTGGCATAGTTTGCGGCAGACACATATGGCAAAACTGGTATAAGTTATTAAATTTTGTTTGATCAGTCATAGAATTTTGTTTATTATAAAAACCAGAAAACAAATATTTTTATCATTGACAATTATCATAAAATAGTTATATATTTATTTATTTATTTATTTATTTATGTACCAAAATTAAAATATATAAGAAAATACAGGTAAGTACAAAGGATTACTTATCTCTATAAGAGATCTCTGCCAGCGACCCTTGGTGGTTTGAAAGTAAGTGAAAACGTAGTATAGGTACATTAATAGTAAAAGATAAATTATTAAAAACACTATAAAACAATTATAAATTAAATTTGGATAAACTTACTTTCTTATAATCATAAAATAGAATACATATATATAATACAAGATAATACACTAATATTAATACAAAATATAATAAACCTACATAGATATAAGTTATGACAGTGAGGAAAGGTAATGTTGCTTTAGCCTTAGTTTGAAAATGTGCAAAGAAGGAGAGTCTTTAAAGATGCTATCTGGTAAAGAGTAGTACTGGTAAGTAAATAAGATAATGTACTCCAAGCTTATTAAAGTCCGCTTTTTTGATTTTTTCAGGCCGTAAACGTCTCCCGACAACATGGTCGCCGGATATTGATATTAAACGCAATTCAACCTTCCATTCATCTGTGCGTACACCGCCTAAGTCATCAGGGCGAGGCTCTCCACCTAGACTCGGGGTAACACTGCGTTCCACACCTAGAAAACGCCTCCTACTCGGTGATACAGAACGCGTTCCGCTCACCCCTGAAAAGATAGACTTCAGTGACATCAGCACGCCACAGAAGTTCAAGATAACAAGTCCACTCAAAGGAACCCCACTGATCAAACGATCGCGACTAGATAAAACTTTGGATGGCGAATTCAAAGGACATTTAGACACGGCCTTAAAAGGACTAAGTCCGACCCAACTGATATATATGATAAAAAGAATAACGCACAAACATCCAGATGTCGAACAAGAGATACGCCTGGATATGCCAACGCCGGATCTTTCACCGCTGGAGGAAAAGCTGTCGTACTTAAAGTCTAACATTTTCAAAAGTCTTCCAACATCACGTTTGACCTCTAAAACTGATTCCCCCGCCTATTCTAGAGTGGCGACGCACTTGACTGCATTCAAGAAGTGTCTTGTTGAACAAGGAAAAGTGTTAGTTGAGTCCCAGCATTGGGAATCAGTAATTAATTATGTTTTCCTTGCTTGGAGTTATGTTAGAGCGACGCCAGTCTGGGACAATCAACCGCACAACGCTCAGAGGAAGCAATGCTTTAAAGCGCTGACAAATTTTTGTATGACTGCTCTCAAAAAAGGAGCATTCACTAAAGACTTCTTTGCTGATGTTAAGGAGAAACTGCAAAACATTGAATCCGATAGCGAAGATGTCCAATCGTGTATAAAATATGTTCAAGGGCAACTACAAGATTTTTAGTTAAATTTATCTTCAATGAAAATATCACATTTTTATACTCATAATCTTTAAAATAATTAAAATGTTCATGCTGTATTATTTGAATGTCTCGTTACCTGCTTTTACAGAACTTTTTCAACCAAAGGTTAATATATAGACACCGAAATAAAAATAGTTGGATATTGCTCCTAGTTATTGATTAGATTGAGTTGAAAAGTATGGTTCCAGTTTATCTACTTTGAATCATCACCGTGATTGAACCCAATTGAGTTAAAGCCTGATGATATCGATGAAGTCACTTTGACTCTTGCCTGAAATAGAATTTAAGAAGATATCGTTCTCACATTGAGTTCACGTCTTATTTTAGTATTTTATAAGTTATGTTATACATTTTCATCATATTATAAATACATAAACGTTATTTTCTTTATATATAATTCAACATTTATCTCTGTAGCTGGTGACTTTTTGGTTATTCATCTAGAGATTTTGGGTTCCTATTTGGTCCCTAATGAAATATTTTTTCTTCCATCTCAAGTACTGGAAGTCTTTAATTCTTATTAGTTACCATTTTATCACAATATAATGTAGGAATTATTAAGAAATATTCTTGGCATTATATTATTGGTCAGTGCCCTCAGATTTTAGATTACATTGTAAGGTACTGTCAATGTTAAAGGAAAATTAAAAACAGATTCGGAAGGCAATAAACTAAATTATGCTTTTTTTGCAAGATTTTATAAGAACTTACTTATTATGTGTAAAGGTAATTTAAGTGATAGAACTTTCTACAAACATTTGATTGATTAATATATATTGCATAAATATATTTTTCACTCTGTACAATAAAACACATTGCATTTATGTTAATAATAAATCAAAATAATGTTTTAAAGTTTTAGAGATGATTGTTTTTTTATCATTTTTACCATAAATCTAAAAATGGTAATTGTAGTGTATACAAATCAATCAAGGAATCGTTTTATAAAAAATAAATTATATTTTAGCGGCAAGTATACTATCGAAAAGGTATATGGTTAATTTTCATTTAGATTTTGTTTTGTTTTAGAAGTTAAAAATAACTTGATTCAATAACAATGGTATTTTTTTAATTGTCTTTAAACGCAATATAGCTACAATTATTACCCCATTTCTGGGGAAAGAGGGAATAAAGCCTTGACCCAATACAGCAGTCTAATGGTAAATGTCAGGTTATTTTAGATTGCATGTTCCTATTTACCGACCACTGGCATATAAGATCTGAGTTGTTGTTTGAATTTATTCAATTAAATTAATACAACCGTCAAAATAAAGAAATATCCATATGTTATATCATAGTGTAGGTATATATCATTAAATCTTCTTATTTTACGCTTTAGTTTTACTCTGCACACAATCATTTTAAGTTTACTTTTATTCTGTTATCCTATTTTATAAATTTTCGATTATACTCAAGTAAAATTGTATTTTTTCAATTAAGAAATACCAGTAATTAGTTTTTAAGCTGAACATACTTGACTATTGCTATTTGCAATGTAGAGGTAGATTTAAATCTACTAAGAGGGTGGTATTTTCAAACATTTTGAATGCATCCATTGTCTGAATTTAATAGTTTTTTAATAAGCCCAAATAACTTTTGATGTATTTTTATAGCCTTAAAATTCATAATAATTTAATTACGTTTCTGTTCTGTTTCAGAATAAAAATAATTAAATTAATAAAAACATGCCCATTATGGGTTTTTTTTATTATTTTTTATAAAAATCAGGTTTTTTGTCGTAGAAGTAAAAAAAAAGGATTAAAGAAGGTAAAAGTAAAAATAAGGATAAAAGGATAAAGGGCAACATTAAAAAAATGTTTACATAGTATAATAAATGTTACCATAACTACGTATGGAATTACCCGATTTTTTTGTATATCGGAAACGACCTTGATTATAAAGTGGCCTTATTTTATAGACGTTACACTTTTACAATGTTGCAAACTCATTGACAATATATCGTTTGATAATAATATACAAGAAGTTTTGAACTGTATATGTACTTAGTTAATAATTTGTTGTTTTAAATAAAATGTGCTCTTAATATTACATGTTTTTTTTATTTTAGATGTTTTAAAATGTTTTTAATAGATAACTAAATATAAGAGAAAGTTATGTTGGTCCGAATTTTAGCGATTGTACACAAGAAGGTAGTAAGTTACAAAACTGGAATTGGTAAGCAAGGATCACTAACACAATTCATAATGTTTTATATATATTCTTTTAGACACACAGTACCAAAGTAACTTAATACTTGTGTTATTGGTGACGGAAAACTTGTAAATATACTACCTATATCATTTTAAATACATACTTAAATATACACCCAGGCTTGAAGAACCAACAAATTGTTTATAGAAAATGTTGGTCCTCGGCGAGAATCGAACCCGCGACTCGCGGACTGAAGGCAGGGACGCCAACGGGCCAGTTGATATAGGTACAACAAAACGATTACTTAAGATTACTATTTGACAATTCAAAATTAAATTGTATTAATAAAAAAAAATTTTCTTCCTTTCCTAATTTCATTTTAAAGGTATCCATTAATAATAGCGTTAATTTACTTAGAGTAGGGAAGCCAGGCTAAAATATGCCATATTACAATGAAAATAAAGTTGTTGATGGTGTTTCTATCCGTCTCTCTTCTTTATATGTGATTAGACAACGAGGTATACGAGTTTCATGTTCCTTCTCGTTATTTATTGACACTCACTTTCAGGCCAGCTTATAGCCCCCCACTGTAATGTAATAACTCTATGCGATTAATAGAATATGACGTTTTGAATATATTTTGACGTTGAATTATCTTTAAATACATAGACCACCATCAGACAAAAGATAGTCTATTAGGAGCAAATAACATCCTCCTGCGCTTATCCCACTCTAAGTGGGGTCGGCACAACATGTTACAAACATGTCACATGATTTGGCTACGTATTTTACTAACGGCGGCCTGTCTTACCCAACTTACCTTAGTCGTATTTTATGACCCTTCGGTAGGGAAGAGGGTGGTATATTCTACTGAACCGGATACCACACGGTGGGTCAACTTACCTTAGTAGCCTTTTACGGCTCTTTTAGGAGCAAATATACATTTATATTATTAGTATCGCTAATTACGTCAAAATATTTGTATGTAATTACGAGTAATAATCATTATTTTAATTATATAATCGTCTAAAATAATTTTTACTTAATAGATATTACATCGCAAATAATTTATTAATTTACAACCCTTAACTATGTATGAAATTAATTAATTAAACCTTTAGAAGATGAAATATTTAAATATTAATGTTCTTACTTGTATTGATCAGTTTATTTTTTATTCTTAACAAGAGCGCTCGTACCTTTCGTGAATAAAATGGATTTGAATTTGTCTGAAATCTGTAACTTATTGGGCCCCCGTATTGAAGACTATAATAGAGCTGTTAAGAAACGCATCGTCGAAAAAAGTGAGTACTTTAAGCTTTAATATAGTTTATGTATTTATAATTTCCACAATTAATGAAAATTTATAATCATCATCCTCCTGCCCTTATCCCACTCTAAGTGGGGTCGGCACAACATGTTACAAACGTGTTGTCACATGATTTGGCTACGCATTTTACGACCGGCCGCCTGCCTGACGTCAACTTACCTGAGTCGTATTTTACGACCCCTCAGTACCAAAGAGGGTGGTCTTTTCTACTCAACCGGATACCACACGGTGGGTCAACTTACCTTAGTCGCCTTTTACGACACCTCGGTAAGAAATGAGAGTGGTCTATTCTACTCAGCCGGATACCACACGGCGGAATTAATGGAATTTATAAATCCCAATTAATAATATAAAATAAATAAACATCTTAAATTCAATTATCGAATATTTTTTATGTTGTATTAATGAGAAAATTCATCGATGCCAAATGAAGCATTGGAAGTTATATACAAAATTAATGTAAATAATTTGCTTAGAATTTATTGTTAACTACCACACCACGCTTTGCTGTGGCTCAGTCTAGTTTCGATTTCCCCTCGAACCAAAACATTCATTGATAGTTAAAAAAATACTTGAATAGCCACCAAACAGCAGAATGACGCACTGGGTCAATTTAAAAATAGTTTGAAAATTTCATTCAAATAGGTCCAGCTATTTCGGAGTCTGTAAGAAACATACATATTTTCTCTTCTATAATAAGAAGAGATTTAAGTTTATTTTAAATCATAGTGTTATATAAACACGTTAAACTTTTATGAAAAGTCAAATCGGATGAAAGAAAGACTTTTACATATAAATAAAATAATACAACATTTTGTTTAAAGTTCTTATACGAAACTAAATTTTACCAGACTCTTCTTTATACAAAAAACCAAAAATCCGAAATCATCAAAGTAATTTCATTTGACTAAGAAATTATTACAATTTGCAGGTAAAGAAAAAAAATTGTTTGACGAAGTTTTGAAAACAAAACATTCATCGATGTTTCCAATGAATGAATCACCTAAAAGACGTCGTTTGCAAAAATCCAGTACGAAGAGTTTACGAATACTAAGATATGATGATACCGACGACTCTGATACAGATGAAACGAGAAATTAGATTTCAATATTCGATTTAAGCAATATGAGCTTATTAAAATTTGAATAAAGCATTGCTAAAGTCGTAGTTAATAATTATTAATTATTCATATTGAGTTACAGAGTACCTACAGGGATTTTATGTACAATACCGTTAGCGTTAGGCAACAGAAGCTGATATTGTCTATGGATATTATATCATTGGTCATGTTGTCCTACAAATGTTGCTTATTTCATGCAAATTTTAAGTTACCTATCAGTACTTTGACGAATTATCTAGTTAATCACCTTGCATACATCATTATCCTATTGGATATTTCAAAGGTGCCTGAAATTAAATAGGAATAAAATATAGTACAGTTAAACTCATGAGCTAGGTACTACAAAAATGTAATGAATAATTAAAGTTTAAGGCAGTATGCTCAACGACCTTAGTCTTCGGGTTTAGATATGAGCGAAAGGAAAGGAAGAAAAATGTCTATGGAATTCAAGTTTATAATGAATTTACGTCTTGATCATAGATCCTACATCAATAAATCTTGATCATTGAGTCGTTGTGGTTTTAGCCTGTTACGTTATATTTACCGTAAGTGCAATATTAAATATTTAGTTTTTAATCTTGTGTATAACGATTAAAGGGCGTAGTTTTTTTTCTATTGTAATTAATGATAGTGTTTTACAGTTATTAAGAAAGTTAGTTCCAAACAATTTTTAAACTTAAAATTTGATAAACTTCGCATATATAAATATATGCGAAGTTTATCAAATAAATTATTTTCAGAATTAGGTATACCCTTATAAGATATATATAGTTTGCTACAGATATTTATATTTGCTATATTTAGTATATTCGTTTGTCATACAAATATTTGTTATTCTTTAAAATTTACAACTTAAATCAAAGTAATACTTATTCGGTCTTGTTTTAACATGCACGATGATTTAAAAAACCCGAATCTAAATGTGGTGAATGGTGATTGTCACCCTATAGAAATGTTTTTAATGTACATATGTATTATTCAGTCTTAGTCTTTATTTATAAAATAAAGAGGTAATATCAAATATTTTTAGTACTTATTATTCACTCATCACTGTACGTTGGTTTTTTTTTTGTAATTAAAGCTTTAAGAAATGACGTAGATACTGGTCGGTTTGTTTAAGGCAAACATTTTCCTCAATTCTCCTGCATTGATTTTTAAGATATATTTGCATATTAATAATAACGAGCTATAACAGGTTAAATGTCGAATCACAATTATTTTATCCTTATCAAGAAAACGCGAGTTCATATATGCTAGGTTAACCCGCCGGTTTCCCCAGAAACTTAGGAGTACATCTAAGAGAAAGGTACGGTAAGATTATCGAATACGAAATGTTTTCTGTGGGTTTCTGGGATATTCCCGGAATATGGATTTCCTGATAATAGGGGTGACAATGGGAATAGGAACAAAAAGGGCAGGGGTACCATACTACAATTAGTAAGAGTTTGGTGAAGTACAATCATTGAGTGAGATTAATCTGTTAGGGTATCCATATAACCGATATTTCGTGTCAGTAGGAAATTATCAAGGTCAGTTGTCAAGGAAATTGTTAAGATGTCAGTAGGCTACGGCTTAAGAAAGTTCGTAAATCGTTTGTGGGCTTCGGTATACATTTGTATAATAAAATTCCTAAATCTATTTTGAACTTGCCTTTACACAAGTTCAAAAAAGCAATTAAAGAGTCACTCATTCATAAAGCTTATTATACTGTTGAGGACTGTGTTAGTGAGCTTTTTTAAGCTTGGAATAAAATTGCGACCAGCTACGCACTAGATTATATTGTAATTTTTGTTTGTTAACAATTACAAACACTTATAATATTTATTTTTGAAAAGAGTGACCGCCGAGTTTCTTGCTGGTTCTTCTCGGTTAGAGCACCTTTCCGAACGAGTCGTAACTTCATTTCAATTTTAATTTGACGATTCGAAAGTGCCCTTAAAAGCCAATTTGAATAAAGAATCATTTGAATTTGAATTGTATCCTTTACGAGTTTTCTTGACAATAAAAAGCAAAGAAAGCAGTTGAAATTTTTCCAATAAGAACTACAATTGAGCAGATTTTTTAAATTTCATTTGATCTAATCTAGAATTTAATAGAAACTATGTTGACAAAAAGCCGTTATAATGGAAAGGCGAAACTTCGTGATCCTTACAAGATGTCGCAAGCGTAAATCCTGAATGGGCATCAATGAGTTTTTATACAAACTTTGAGCTTTTTTACAATTTATTAAGCGCTTTTCGCGTGTACAAAATTATAGTATGGTAACCAACATATCCTTGGAGAATACTTGGAATATGTGTAACTTCTTTATTTAAGTAAACTTGTAAACAAGTGCTTTTGAATCGTCAACTCTTCTGCTGGTTCGGAAAGCTGTTCTCTAATGAGAAGAGCCAGTAAGAAACTCCGTAGTTGTTCTTTTTAAAGAATAATTCTTATTACTTCTTTCAAAGATCGCTTTCAAGGATAAGTACATGTTCTATTTTTTTTGCAATATTTTTCAATATGTCACGTCATTCTTCTTCCCTTATCCCCCTCTAAGTGGGGTCGGCACGGTGGTCTATTCTACTCAGTCGGATACCACACGGCGGGTCGACTTACCTTAGTTGCTTATTACACCTTGGTAAAATATGTATTGTTAACAGGATCGCCTTCTCTTTTGATTATATGTAGTCATAATAAAATACTGCAGCTTTGTAATATTTCATTTTATTAAATTTTATAAACAATCCACAATGTTATATTATTGCAATTTATCATTTTTCCGTTTTACGTCTATTACTTTTGACCGCTAGCGCCAGCATGGCCGCCCGTCGGCTGTATTTTATAGTCTCCTCTATGATTTTGAGTTTAGCTATAGACAAATATTAGCTAAAAGTATGTACAATCAAGAAATAAATAAATAAATACCGGAATAAAATATAAGATATCACGTTGGGAGTCAATATTACTTCACAATTTACGGTGGGTGACAGGGGTTCGGTTACCCGAAACAAAAGAAATAGTTTGGGCAAAACTTCGTATACTATGAATGACTAAAAGAAAAAAAACTATTATACTAACTACAAACTTATCAAACAGACTAATTAACTTATTAACTCTAACAACTTGTCGAAACTTAACTGAAACGTTAAACAATTGAGACCAATGAGTTTTTCTATTCAAACTTATATGCCTAATTGCTATTAGCAATTTATCACACGCTTTCCGGTGAAGAAAAATATCGTGAGGAAACCTGTATATCTCTAGAGAATTCTGGAGGTATACCTACATACCTATTATATGGGTAACCTACCAATCCGCGTTTGAGCAGCGTGTTGGGTCATATCTTCAATCCTTTTTTCCAAAAACGGACCTATGCCCAGCGGTGGGATAATGCACATCGATGTTTACAACGAAACAGCCGGCCAGTTTGGTTTGGTAGACCTCTGTCACTGTCACACACGGGTTCGTCAGTCTGTGCGACAAAGACAATGCTCTATGAAGTAGAATCTAGCCGATTTCTCTCTCTAAGTCTCGATGTGCATTATTTATTGCCGGGTTCTATGCTTTACTAATAATATACTATTATAATATTAGTAAGTATAATTATAATTTGTAATTATTAATACTAGTATATTATTTAGTACTTTGTATTACGTCATTATTAGTATGGACCTTCGCAAAGTAACGCATAATTCTATAAATTATTTTATCACGATATAATTCTTACTTTACCTTTTCCAGAACCATAATGTGTTACAGTGGAAAATGCATGGGTTTTATTAAAGTGGAGACTGGATCTCTGATATTTGGAATATTAAGTGCGGTAAGTACAATGTGAATTTATCTTTATCCAGAATTTTTCTTAAGTTAAGTAATTTAACAAATTTAATTTTACAAAAGTAATAATAAAATTATTTTACTATAATCCGCGATTATGTAAATGGAAAATATATGTATAATGCTAAATGGGATGGACTATCCGTTTGCATACCTGATACATGCAGGATTCGTAAAAACACAAAGCGATAGCAAAAGAGATTGTGAGCAAAACGATTGTTGAGTTAGTGATAGTGAACGTGTGTAGTGTTTGTGTATTGTGGTGGCGGTTGTGGAGGTTTGTGCATGTGTTCCGAAGAATATACTATTTATCTAAACCTTTTTCAAGATTTGCAATGTCTAGTAAGGAAAACGGTACAGTTATCCGCTCAATAGATTTCAAATCGATCACATACAAGGACGTAGTCAGAATTTTATACAGGGGGGGGGGGTCATGAAGACTATTGTTTTAGTAGATTTAGATATTAATTAATATTAAATATTAATACTTTTTTATCATTACTGTATACCTTTAATATCAATTAATTTTACTTAATATTTACTCATTTTTACATTGCATTACATTATAGGTACTATGCAAGCCTTTTATAGTTCTATTCTGTGAGTTGACAGTTTTCCAATGTTACAGTTTTCAGTGTATGGGGGGGGGCACATTCCCCCCATGCCCTTACTGCCTCGCTACGCCCATGATCACACACAGACAGACATATTTTAGGGCTGTTGTTTTATAATATGTATGGATTTACTAAGCTTCCATTGTACAGTATTCAAATAAGTTTCTTAATATTTCAGATATTTACAGGTATTAGCGGCTTGCTAGTGATTGGCGCCTTTATATATGTAAACTTAATGAACACGATAGATGATTCTGACCTATTGCGACATATTTTCGCTTCTAAATACGTAGCTAATGTTGTGTTTCTGATTTTTATCGGCATAATGTCTTCCGCCTTCAGTTTTTCTGTCGTCTTGATCAAAGGAGTCGTAAAGGTAAGTGTACGATACACGAGTATAGAGTGGTATGCAAGGGCGTAGCCAAAATTCTATACAGGGGGGCAGAATATCCTAGACTATATTGTTTTAATCGTTTTTATGTAATATATTGTTTTAATCAGGAGTTTTAACGTATGCTTATGTCTTATTAGTAGTGGAAGGGTAAAAATTAAAAGTGAAAATAATATTATTTACTCTCGTTTCTCTTTTTATTCACTACCTTTTTCATTTTTTTTAAGACAAGTTGCATTGTTTGATGAAACCAATGTAGCCAAATTATATAATTTATATAGATACATTTTAATCGATTTTTGGTAAACAGTACATCATGTTTTTTATTATTTATTTGCATTAGTCCATTTTTCTTTATTCATTTATTCATTGTTAATATATATAAAAATATAGTAAGAAAACAAATTGGTTATTAGATAATAATCGGTTTTTTTTATTTGATTTAATTGATTTCTTATAAATCGATTTATTATTAACGAAGAAAAAGCGATTATTTAATAATCTATTTTTTGTCAAAACAACTCAAAATAACCTTTATTCAAGTAAGCTTTTTCGAACAATTTTGAATCGTCAAGGATCAATATGATTAATGAAGCTTCAGTTGGTTCGGAATGTTGCTCTTACCGAGAATAACCAGCAAGAAACGCGACGGTCAATCATTTAAACGTTTTCAATGCTACATTATTAAACCGCAGTTCTGTTTGAAGCTGAAAGGATTCAGGCATTTTTATCAATTATTATATTATTATTATATAAGTATTATATTTATAAATATTTTCTAAAACATACAGAAAAAAAAACATTTAAAAATATAAAAAATTGCCGTCCGGAGACTTAACGAGGGTTAGGACTACTGAGTGAGGAACCTCCTCACGATGCGTGCCGTCTCAAGCAACACTGCCCTTTGTATCTTGCCCTTAATCCAATTACTAAGCGAGAGCCTCTTGAGGTGTTGGTCGAGAATCTTCGCTAGTAAACCGTTGACCGATACAACAATAGGAACAATTATTGTTGAGTCAATATTCATTTGCGGTAATCTTATGAGCTGTGATAGCCCAGCGGTGAGACCGTGCGACTCTTTCGAGGGGAACACAAGTTCAAACCCGGGCAGGCACCAATGAGTGTTTCTATTAAAACTCATGTGTCTAATTGGTAATTGCAATTTATCACACGCTTTTCGGTGAAGGAAAACATCGTGAGGAAACCTGTATATCTCTAGAGAATTCTGGAGATATGTGTAACCTATCAATCCGCATTGGAGCAGCGTGGTAGGTCTTAGCTCCAACCCTTGTCTCCAGAAACGGAGCGAGGAGGCCTATTCCCAGCAGTGGGATTGTAACAGGCTGCTACTTTAATCTTATGAGCTAGATCCAGGTATTTGGTTAATTTTTCTTTTTCAGCTTTTATGAGATTATCGTCATGTGGAACAGTGATATCAACATTAATTGCCCGACGCGCTGACCGATCTACCAAAACTATATCAGGTTTATTGGCGGCAATATACCTGTCAGTTATGATAGATCGGTCCCAGTAGAGCAGATTATTAATATTATATTATTATTATGTTATTATTCAGTCCAAGTTACATCCCTAGTGACGTTGGCAATTAAAATGACTAGGCCTGACGATTATTATATCTACAGGTCAATTTCAAAGTAATATTAATATTTTTACAGAGAAATCCGGCCTACGTGAAAGCTTATTACAATTACGGCGTGCTTCTCATATGGTTGACTTTGGTTGCAATATCTTTTGGAATTCCATTTCCTTCGTCACTTACAATATTAATTGGTGGTAAGATTATATTTATAATAATTTATACATCAAAACAAATAAAAAAGTAAATTGTGTACGGAACTGTAATATTATATTTTCCAATTAGTATTTGGCGAATACTAATCGAAAAAAGGATACAAAAAACACATATTATAAGCAATACTGGGCCGACCGCTATGATAAGCGAATGGCCATTCCGACTTTATTTTAAGTATTTATACAGCTCATAACTTTCATGTATAAAATTGAAAAAGCTTCACCGGATTCTCGAAGTCTCGGTGTTGCTTCAAGAGACCTCTATGGATGTGAAAATATCGAAAAATATCGATTTTATTATTTACCCTTTTTTACTTTTTTCTTTTTAAGAAAATGTGCGTTGTTTTCTTTCTCCTCCTTGCGTCGTTACCCAAATACTGTGGGTCGTGACCTCTTCATAAGAACATCTTCTCTTTGGAAATGGTCTTCCATCGGCTCCAATGGTCTGCTTTCGGCCACGTGGATGGCCTCGGTGTTTTTTGAGAGTGGTGCGGATCTATAGGCCTACCATGAACTTTAGAAAACGATTCAATTCAAAGTCAGTACCTAGACTGAACCGCTTTCTTTTCGTACCATGAAGTGTGGATTGCATTGGGGTCGTAATGTTTCAAAAGGATAACGTTATATGAACTATAGATAACTCTGTCTCTTTTACTCACATGTTTTAGGACGCATTCCGAACGCTCATTCGGAGTGTGCGTCTTTAAAACGTCATGGTATGAAAAAGTAAAATAAATTAGTATACGTCTTAAATTGAGTCGCAATAAGAGTTCATGGTAGGTCTGCAGGTCTGCGTTGTTGTTTTAAACCAATAATAAATGGCATGATCAGTACCAATTGCGCCAACGAGCCAGTCGAGTCAATAAAAATAATAGATTTTTTCGATTCGGATTAATTAATTTTTTGTAAATCAATTTATTATGAAGGGAGAAAAATCGATTATGTAATACTCGATTTTTATTATTTTTAATCGAATATGTAATAATCGATTTTTTATCACTCCAAGTATCATCCTCTCTCTTAAACTGAAGTACTCAGTGGCGGGACTTTGAGTTCGATGGATATTGGTGTCATATGGTGTCGGGTAGGCATTTCCGAAAATGTAGTGTAACGAGATCCGCACTATACGATCTCAAAACAAGCGCTTGGTTGTTAACGGCACAGCATTGTATATGCCATATTCCCTCTTAAAGATAGCTACGAGTATATCCATCTATATCTAACAACAGACTTCTATCGGTTGTAAAAAGTCAAAAATTTCTTAACCAGAGCGCATGAACAACCTGTACGTCATCAAATGCCAGTGATGTTTGTTTACTCTGTAAATTCTTTTACTCTGTAATATATTTATTATCTACATTTAAGTCAATGTATCAAATTGCTGTATTTTTGTCGTAGAGTTATTATACTGCAGTAGGGAAACCATAGGCAAGCTTGTTTACTTAGCATGTCATAATAAAAAACGAGACGGAAGATGAAGCTCGTATACTTCATCTTTGTCTAATCACACATAAAAAAGAGAAACAGATAGATCACCCTCATTTCCTTTATCTTTATGGCACATATTATATGGCACATTTTAGGCTGGCTTCGCTAATCTACTATAATAACTAAGATTTTAGTACAAGTGAATTTAACTGTTTCATCGTATCTTTATGTTTTACATTCAGTGCAATTTTTTAATTACTTATTTTTTTTCAGCTATTTATTATCTCATCTTGAGGATGGTTCGCATGACATACAGAAAGTTACTATCAAACAAAGTCATCCAAAACGACAAAGATCTTGAAAAGAAATTGCCCTTTATAATACCTTTGAAATTTTGAACATATCTTTTATCAATAAAAACCATTTGTATTGTTTTTTAAAGTTATTATAATTCCTAACGGCCCTAAGTAATACTTCGATGCATGGTAGTAAGCGCACTAAGGAAGTAAGGCGGACCCAATTCACTATTATGTTTTTTTTTCTCTTTATTTTATCGGGCCTTTAAACCTCTGAGAGGTTATGTCAGACCCATCGTAACCTAATTAAAGTCATATTACATAATAATTATGTCGAGACTTCTATATAATAGTTTGGCTTTTTCGGAGGTCGGTACTGCAAGGATGATTTGTATAAAAAGTGTTTAACAATGGAAGCTCGCACTGCTTCGCTCTGCACACATTATGTTATATTGATATTTATGGAAAAATCACCTATAAATATGAGACTTAATTTATTTTTGTAAAAACATTGAAGAACAGTTGACGAACAATTAAAAAATTATTAAAATCTACAATACATATGTGCAAATTGAGATTAATGTAAATTATTTTTAACATTTAAAGAACTGATCAAATATACTCAATTAAGCAAAGCTAAAATATAAAGCTAAAATACAAAGCTTTTAATATAAAGCTTAGCTTTATAATAAAAGCTCTCTTTGCTTATTAAAGATTAATTTTTCTTAGAAAAATTATCTGTGACATAAGTATCATAGACTATACACCATAGAGTTTGATTATTATGAGAATACTTGAGTAGGCGAGACAAAGACCTGTAAGTGATAGTATACTTATAGTACCCGGCATTAATTAATAATGCACATCGATGTTTACAACGAAACAGCCGGTTTCGTAGAGTACTGTCACTGTCACACACGGGTTCGTCAGTCTGTGCGACAGAGACATGAATTCTCTATGAAGCAGAATCTAGCCGATTTCTTTCTCTAAGCCAACAGTAATAAATAATGCACATCGAAATGCATTATTATTATACATCGCTTATTACTCTCTCCACATTACTCGTAAATCTTTTACTAATTACACAAAGAGAGTCAGATAGGTCATAAATAGATTTATTGTAGTATGACACATTTTAGGCTGGCTTCCCTACTCTAGTATAATAACTCTATAGAAATAACACTATTATCTTCAGAGAGGTTTATTGTTTTGCAGTTTTTCAAATGTCCATTGCTATTTATGTATTCCCAATTAATTTAAAAAGGAAAAAAATATGAAAATGATGAATTATGAAAAAAATAACGCAGCGTCCATAGGAACAGTATTTGTCACATATCATTTTGCTATTATGTGATTGGTGTCTAATAAAATTGCAAGGGAATAAACTCAAAACTGTAGTGTTCCGTGTTACACTTAATTTATAAATTATAATTATCATTTGACATTCATTGGCCAGTGTTTGTGTTCGTACGCAAGTTTTATCGTAAGTGAGCTTTAATGAACTATTAAATTGCCTTGCATGTTGATATTATCTAAAGTAATGTAGTTGTGCAACGCTATGAGAAAAAAATTACTGTACCTTTGTTAATCATATTTTATTTTATGATAATTAAAAATAAGTGCATTTCAATACACAAAAATGTAAATATCATTATCATTATAATATAAATCATAATATAATGTTATAATACGTATGTTATTTAGAGAGACATGTACTCATTTATATTACAAATATACGTAAAGCTTTTATATCATATAAATTGTATAATGATATATATTTTTTTATATAATATACATATATATACCTTTGCACTGATGCCATACTTTGCCATCGCGGGTACTGCTGGAAATCAGAGCCGAGGACATACATACCTAGGACATAGGCTGAGCTGCACGCCTACCATGAACTCTTATTGCGACTCGAATTGAAGATGTAAACGAAATTGTTTTGCTTTTATAGCCATGACGTCTTAAAGACGCACACTTTAAGTCGTTGCCGAATAAGCGTTCGGAATTCGTTCTGAGAACATGTGAGTAAAAGAGACAGAGTTATCTATAGTTCATATAACGTTATCCTTTTCAAACATTACGACCCCAATGCAATTCACACTTCATGGTATGAAAAGAAAGCGGTTCGCGGTCGTCGTTTACGTTTTCAATTGAGTCGCAATAAGAGTTCATGGTAGGCCTGCTCTAATGAGATCTTTAGTGGAATTATAGTAGTATGACTGTGAGTAGTCCTCATACAGGAAGTGGTGATATTTCTCTTCAGGACGGAAATAACGGCGCAAGTCCCGATATCTCGAGACTGATTTATAGTCGTGGGCATTGTTATGCTCCAACAACAATATAAAAGTAAAGTAGCGGCCTGTTACAATCCCACTGCTGGGAATAGGCCTCCTCTCTCCGTTTCTGGAGAGAAGGGTTGGAGCTAAGACCTACCACGCTGCTCCAATGCGGATTGGTAGGATACACATATCTCCAGAATTCTCTAGAGATATGCAGGTTTCCTCACGATGTTTTCCTTCACCGAAAAGCGTGTGATAAATTGCAATTACCAATTAGACACATGAGTTTTAATAGAAAAACTCATTGGTACCTGCCCGGTTTAAACTCGTGTTCCCCTCGAAAGAGTCGCACGGTCTCACCGCTAGGCTATCACAGCTCATAAACAACAGTATACACTTTTATAATTACTTATCTAAGCTTCGTACAAAGCTTTTATGTTACAAAGTAATACAAATGATATCCGGCCACATGTAATTAATTTTAAAACTATTTGTAGCTGCGACTTCGTTCTTGTTAAAATATCCTCAATTTTGTACTATATGATTATTTTCGGAACCAAAGGGAAAATGGATTTGTTTTATTGTTCGTCTTTCACGGTTATATAAAATATGATTTTGTATATTAGCATACTACGTTATTTTATGTATATCAATCAAATAGTAAAGGAAACTTTACGTAATGTTAGTTTATATTAAACTAGCTGTGCCTACGACTTTGCCCGCGTCAGTCAATCAATCAGTGTGTCACAAAAGTAGTAGGATGGATGATAAACTCCAATGAGGCACCCATATATCTGTCCTCGCAGGAAGACTTAGTTCCGCCGCTTTACGCTGTTAGAAAAATTAGACATTTAACCGATGTTGAAACAGCGTGACTTGTTTATTTTGCTTATTTCCACAGCATTATGTCATATAGAATAATGCTGTGGGATAAAGCGGCCGATATAGAAAAGATTTTTGTTGCCCAAAAAGAGTCATACGGGCTATCTATAATATGTAGCCGAGTAATATAGTTTAGTCTTCAATTGAGTCGCAATAAGAGTTCATTTTAGGCCTGCAGGACGGAACACCTAGAAAGATCTTACGCGATGCTAGTAGAGTTCCTATTCAACTATTTTGCATATCGCAATTCTCCGTTCACCGTACAAGTTAATGCTTAGAATGCCTAGGCATAAAACTATATTTTTTAGTAAATCTTTCGCCATAATTATTAAATATACAAGAGTCCAAGTTATTAGAAATTTTCAAAAATTCTTTAAAACCAACATTATCTATAACAATTAAGATGACTATTATTATTTAGATAATTGTTGGGTATTTATTGTATACCATTTATTAGTTTATAGATTTAATATTTATCATTTTTATATATTTTTATGATGTGTAGATCTCGTCTATGTATTGGTTTGTATTATTAGTATGTATTTACCCATAAAATAGTGCACCACCCGCACACATTTCAGTTCTCCTTAACCCTAAGGTAGTCTGGAAGTAATCGCTACTAAGCGATAAGACCGCCTTTTGTACGTTACAGTTTGTTTCCTTTTATTGTTTTTTTTTTCCTTTCCTGTATGTTTTCTCTGTGGTGTACAATAAAGTGTATAAATAAAATAAATATCGCACCCTCTGAATTTGCGTTGCCTGTTCGGGCCGGTGCTTATAAGCCGGACTATTAATTACCACATTATTCGAAATATGTACCACAATTCAAAATAAATTCCGCAATGATATTCAAGTTTTTGCAAGTCACACACAACCTAAGTAAAAAGGTAGATGTTTTTGAAGAGTGAGGCTAGAGAGTAAATGATTAAGTAGTGCCATATAAAAATATATTTTGACTGGCCCGTTAGCGCCCTGGCATTAGTTCCGTGGGTCGCGGATTAAAATCACGCCTAAGGCGAACATTTTCTGTAAACATTTTGGTGGTTTTCGAGTTTAACACATATATACACATATGTGTTTAAGCATTTATATAAAACTTCTTGTTTGTATTAAAAATTTCTTTATTTATATAAAAATTCTTGCGGCTTTGCCCGCGCGGTAATGTGTAATTTATTGAAATTATGAATATAATTCTCAGATGAACATAAGTGTCAGTGATTGTCAGGTAAACATAAGAGATTGAGACATGCTGTCGCGGACTTTTATGGAGTATTTTTGTAGATTTACAATTCTCTAGTACATTACATGATTACTTTAGGGTATCTCTGTTGGTTTACGCGGCACACGTGACTAAAACTCTCAACAAGCGAGTTCGTTTATAACTGCGCGATCTCTTCAACACAATTCAAATAAAACCGTCATTCACTATTCACCTAAACCTACCGGAAGTAACAATACTACTACCTTTAGTGAAAACCGTACAAAAATCGGTTCAATAGATTTGCAGGAAATTGATTACATACAGACATACAGCTTTTGTGGACTGTATTATATAATATGTATAGATTATATATGTATGTATGTATATTTAAATGTTGTATATTACTCATAACAAGTATAAAGTTACCGTATGTGTACTTATCCCATATATCCTAGACCTACTAATCCTACTAATATTATAAATGCGAAAGTTTGTGAGTATGGATGGATGTTTGTTACTCTTTCACGAAAAAACTATTCGACAGATTTCGATGAAACTTTGCAGTTATATAGGTTAAACATCGGAATAATATATAGGTTACAATTTGTAATGATTTTACGTAATATAACGATACATGCTAATAAGGTCGGAAAAAATCTGACCTCTGAGAGCCTATCTTGGCGTACGCTGCCTAAACCATTGGAGTTACTCAAAGATGATGTAACGTAGTATTGTTTGTCTTTAATAGTTCTAAGTAAAAGTCCGAGACAGCATATATCTATCTTTTATGTGTAAGCTATGACTATGACCAAAATTGTGAATCATAAATTTAATTTAATTAGATACTGTGGCAGACCAAATTCCTCAAGGGCGAAGCCGCGGGTAAAAACTAGTTTATTATAAAAATCACTAAAATTTCATTTTGTGTGCACACCAAATCGTCCTGTTGAAACCCTACGTAAATATGGGACCCGTACCAATGTCGGATGTCTATATCTATACCAAGAATTGTTAATTGTTTACACAACAAATTCTTTATGACTTGGTCATAAGCATTATGAACGATAATATAATACTGCGAGACACTATCCGAGTAATAACATAACTGCAGTGAGGGTAATTTAAAAGAATTTAACAATTCTGCAATAAGTATAACTAGACAATTTAAAGTAAAGCCCGCTTTATCTACATCGACTTCATTAGTATTTTATAACAAAAGTAGGGTTATTAACAATAGTTATATTTATTTAGTGTTCTTTCATTTTTTTATCCTGGAACTTTCTGTAATCGCTAACGTATTTCTGATGGCTGATAATTTATTAGTTTTGATTAATTTAATTTATAAAATTAGGCGTTACTTTTCGGAGATCCATAATACAAAAGTAATAATAAAACTTAATTTAATTTAATAATATTTGCGATTTTGTCGTGGAGTCTATCTCCTGATGATGCTTCGGTTGCAGGGTGTAACGATTGTTGAGTTTGCGATGGTGAATGTGTGTAGTGCTTGTGTATTGTATTTGCGGTGGTGGAGATTTGTGAGTGTGTTTTTACCAATTCTGCATGTATCGGGTATGAAAAAACGAATAGTCCACATTACATTTAGCATATATATGTTTTCTATTTACTTTAGCGCGGATAATAGCAAAATAATTTTATTAATAAGTTTAGTTTAATATTTAATTACATATTATCTTTATTTGTTAACTTCAATAAAGTATTTTCATTGCGGATAGACGTAATTATAGAAAAAATGATTATAAATCATTATTATTTCAGAATCACCATGTGCTACAACGGGAAATGCATGTATTGCTTAGACGTCGATACTGGTGCTCTGATATTTTCCGTTATAAGCGTGGTAAGTAACTGATCGATAAGTTAACTAAATATGTTACTTGATAAATAAAACAATTTCGGTTAAGCAGGTGTTCATTTTGAAATTAGAGTTTGAGGATGGCGAAAAAAGCACGAAAAGCAAACTGAAATTTTAAGTAGACTTAGTTTTAGATACTGTTTATACAAAAGTTTTAAATTAGGCCAAAGTACTCTGCCATTTCTGTTTGATTTATAAGTCTTTTTCATAGGTCAGCCTTGCGTCAAGCACGTGCTGTTAAAAGTTTAAAACGGGACAGTTGTTTGTTCGACAGCGCGACTCTGAAACAGTATATGAATACGGGGAATTCCTCGCAAGTTTCAAATAAATATGTTCTTAACTTGTAGGGAATTTCCCTGTATTTTTTATATTCGCCATTATTCGTCGTCATAAGTCACGTTCTGGGATCTGGTTTATTTATATTTCGAATGTGGAAGTTTTTTTTCATTAATTCATAGAATTTTTCTTTTCTTTGCGGAGATCCATAATACAAAAGTAATACGCGATAAAGTAAATAGCAAATATTTATAATGCTTAATTTAGAGTGGACTATACGTTTTCATATCCGATAAATGCAGAATTTTTAAAAACACAACACAAGCACAAACCTCCACCATCGCCGCCACAATACACAAGCACTACACACGTTCACTATCACAACCTCAACAATCGTTTCGCCCCGCAACCGAAGCATCATCAGGAGATAGACTCAAAAGTCAAAGAGTCTATCTCCTAATGATTATTGGTAACAAATTTATACCAATTAGTCTTCGTAAAATTAAAAAAACCTCTCTTCTTAGAAAGAAGGATTTCTGCAGCCTGGACTTACTACGCTTTTTAATCTACATACGAGCTTCCATATTAACTGGCAGGTTACTCACATCGCAGAAATTCACTATTCATATACAAGTTTCCTCACGTCGTTTCCCTTATCGCATGGTGAATTCTAAATCGATTGAGGATAAAAGTAAAATGCTTTGGTTAAAAAATAGGTCTTCGTTAACAAGTTGCGTAACTTAATTTCCTGCAACATATCCGCTCATGGGCTGCAATAGTGGTACAACTAAAAAAAAAACACGTGTTTATGTTGTAAACACGTGTTTTTACACGACAGGTGTAAATGTTAAAATACACATTATTTTCAGCAGCAATACTAGCAGAACTCTTAATTCATTATTAGTCATTATCCGTTCATTTAAGAAAACTAAAACATTTTTTGTGCATTTTCCTGAGCATTGGAAGCTTTCAACCTATTTATCTCAATAAATGATTTTTGATACGTGCCATTATTGCAGCCCATGAGCGATATATTATAAAAGCTTTTGGCCGCGGCTTCGCTCGCGTGAAATTTGGTCTGCCATTAAGTTTTAAGTCACATTAAGTTCGTTCGTGACAGATCATTGTAGATTTAATTTTTATTAATTAATATTAAAAAATACCTAAATAAATATATAATTTAGTTACTCGTACATCCAAAACTGACGGATTCCATACAATCTCTACAATATATTCCATACAATACTCTATAAAGTGATAATGTGATAAATTTTAAACTATTCGGCCAAATTACTTAGTGTAAAAGACAAAGTTTATCTACATGAAATACTGAAAGCAAAAATGTATTGATTTTTAAACGAGTTTGATAAATGTACAAAAATGTGGTATGTAAAATATTATCTAGTTTAATTAAATTTATGATTCAAAATTTTGGTCATAGTAGCTTTCACATAAAAGGTAGATATATGCTGTCGCGGACTTTATTTAGAATTATTCGAGACAACCAATACTACGGTACATCATCTTTGTGTAACTCCAATGGTTTAGGCAGCGTACGCCAAGATAGCTGTCAGATGCCAGATTTTTTCCGACTTTATTAACATATAATGTCATGTTAATAAAGTCGGAAAAATTCTGGCATCGTTATATTACATCTAATCAGTACAAATTGTATCCTATATGTTATTCCCATGTATAATCTATATAACTAAAGTTTTATCCAAATGCGTCCAATAGTTTTTTCGTGAAAGAGTAACAAACATCCATACATACTTGTTGTTGTACTGATTGTGTGAATTGTTGCTGGTCGCGGCATTTGGGATATGGATTGTGACTTCTACATGTTTAAAGTATGTGAATGCTTTGTGAAGGTTTAATATTCTTCCTATTACACTTAGCACTATATACATTCTCTTAACAAACGCGGATTATAGCAAAATAATTCCATTATAGCTTTTGTACTATGGAGTTCCGCAAAGTAACGTCTGCCTCTATAAATCAGTTATGAAGTATACGATTTTCATCTTCCCTCTCATTAGTTGTCGTGTCGCTTGCCCTACTGTATGTAGTATATATAACTCTATGTCATACATCTTGTTTCTTCTTTTCAGATATTCACCGGTATGGGAACCTTGTTTGTGACTGGTGTCCTTGTGTATATCAACGTCATGATGGCCACAGCAAATGAGCCCGTATTAATGGGGCAAACTTTCAGGAGCTTGTTCCTGGTCAACCTTGTATTCGTTATCTTACTGTGCGCCATACTACCCGCATTCGCTTTTTCTGTTGTCCTGATCGTAGGAATTGTTAAGGTGAGCAATATTTGTATGTTAAACTGGCATCGAGAGCATGCCAGTTCTTTCAGTCTATACATGGGCGTAGCGAGGGCAAGGGAAAACTGTAACACTGGGACACAGACAATTTGCAACATATTGACACCATAAAAGGCTTGCATAAGACCTATAATGTACCTCACCTTCATTATCAATACCATGATAATGAAATGAAATAATACCATGATAATGAATACCATGAAATACCATGATTACGAAAAAAAAATAGTCTAGATTTTCAGAGACAATTTTGCCA
This sequence comes from Morpho deidamia, assembly GCA_947086505.1. NCBI lineage: Eukaryota > Metazoa > Arthropoda > Insecta > Lepidoptera > Nymphalidae > Morpho > Morpho deidamia. The sequence continues at coordinate 13,673,486 of CAMTZC010000012.1, read as the reverse complement.
ATGTATAGAATTATGGCTACGCCCTTGAGTCTATCTATTAAAGATTATAGCAATTTTTTACACAAAAGTAAAAGTAAAAGTACGAAATTATGCTAGCAGCTACAAATGCCTCGTTTTCAATAGTAAATTTATCAAGATGCTTCGAGCCATCACACTGCTTAAATGCGGATTTGCAGGTTTCACATTGTTTTTATTTACATATAAAAATAATTTGTGTATCAATTCGTTGGTTCAATTCGGTTTCCTTTCTTCTGTCTTAGTCACTTTCTGGCGAGTCAAATCAACGAGTAAAGCTTCTTACACGAGTTCTTCAAGGCTTCAAATCAAATTAAAATCATTTTTTATCCAAATAAGCAAGCAATTTTGAATCGTCTAGGATCAATATGATTAATCAAGCTACATATAGTTCGGAATGTTGCTCTTATCTAGAAGAAAGAACCAGCAAAATACGGTCAATCGTTTAAACATCTTCAATTTTACATTATTAAACCGCTGTCTTGTATGAAGCTACAAGGATTTTAAAACCGGACATATTTATCATACAAATAATCTTCAATTTTGTAATATTCTTTTCGTATAAGCATATTTCTTACACTTAATTTAAACCTTTCTGAAGACTCGTCTACTTGGATTGTGGAATTAAATTGTAGAAGTGAATACTGAAACCAACGAATGAGTTGCTCGTTCTGGTTTTTGTGACCTCTCGTCTTCTTGTAACGTTCTCGACGAGCCAAGGATATTCGCCTAATTTAAGCTTATATACCGAGTTTTCATATAGGATTGAACAATCATGTTTACTTCGGGAACAGGAGAAACAAATAAATTACATGATTGAGGGAATTTTTATACTAAAGATGACGCGGACATCCGGATCCACTGGTTCTAAATATTTCTGGAACATATTGCATTATACCACTTAATCTGTGAATATGTAAACTTTATGTTACAGAAGAAGCCTGGCCACGTCAAAGCATACTTTGTATACGGTGTTATTATTCTTGTCCTCGTCTTCATTGCAACGATTTTCTTCATGATCGAAAACGCAATAAACGGGACTTATGCCTTAATCGGATGTGGTAAGATATCTACTACTAACAGTTCTTAAAAGCTTTTATTTATCTTGCTGTGTGAGGGTGGAATCTTACAAAGTAAATTTTACCTACTTCCCGATGTCCGATTGAGTTGAAATTTTACATACTGATCCAGTCCCGATGACATTGCATGTTTATGATAAGCATGACCTGATGCTGCTGCCAGGATTGGCTCCAGACACGGGAACTACTCAACAGTTTACTGATCTAATCTGATACTAAAATCATATAGAGTGCACTATATGATTTTATACCGGATACACGCAGGATTCGTAAAAACTTATGGTCTAAAAACCAATACCACCACCATCACATTACACTAGCACTGCACACACACAGTATGTAATAGTGTATGTACACACAACAATTTTCATTTCCAGTAACCGAAGCATTATCGGGAGATCTCAACTCAATGACAAAATCGCAACAGCATATTGCGCGCAGTTTTTATGATTATAGTAGAATAATAAAATCATGACATTTATCTCCTAGAAGTCTTGATATTGCAAGTGCAAGGGCGACCTCCATAGAGACCTCGATCTCCCTACCATTACTCATCTCTTTAAACGTTTTTCGAAATCTTACTTCGAAAAATCTGAGGTACACCCGAACCCCCTTATTTCAGTTGCTTCTACCTACATCCCAGTTAGGTCCGACTATCGAAAATATAGGCGTCCAAAAAGCTTCCTGTAGGATCCCGACGATCAAATAACGATCGCGCGGGATACACACAGCGTCTTCGCCGGCGAAGACGAGGTCCCAGTTCTGACGTCGGTCGGTCGTGGCTTCTCGCCACCCTTCCGACGCCGCAATGACTAATCTAAGTCATACCATCAGCCTTCCACTACACATCACCCTAAGCCGTGGTCCGGCCTCACAGGAGGCACCCTAGGACGACGTTCCCCGACTTAAGTAGAGCTTCTGCGCTCTAATCTCTGCATTTCGCAACCTCGGCGATGCTTCTGCGCTCGCCCGTCCCGCCCGGTGACGCTGTAAAAGCCATTAGGGCTAACAGCATACAGTCAGTTCGAAAAAAAAAACAAGTGCAAGGTTTTATTACCTCGACTATGATTGCCCCTATATGCTCCGCCTCTCACTACTTTAGCATCGCGACTAGGCACAACATGTTTTAAACATGTTTTAACATAATTTGGGTAGGTAGTTTCCGACCGGCCGCCTGCCTGACGTCAACTTACCGTAATCCTCTTTTACGACACCTCGGTAAGAAATGAGGGTGGTCTCTTCTACTCAGCTGGACACCACACGGCGGGTCAACTTACCTTAATCGCTTTTTACGACACCTCGGTAAGAAATGAGGGTGGTCACTTCTACTCAGCCGGATACCACACGGCGGGTCAACTTAGCTTAATCGCTTTTTACGACACCTCGGTAAGAAATGAGGGTGGTCACTTCTACTCAGCCGGATACCACACGGCGGGTCAACTTACCTTAATCGCTTTTTACGACACCTCGGTAAGAAATGAGGGTGGTCTCTTCAACTCATCAGGATACCACACGGCGGGTCGACTTACCTTAATCGCAGTTTACGACAAGAAATGGGGGTGGTCTATTCTACTCGGCCGGATACCACACGGCAGGTCAACTTACCTTAATCACCTTTTACGACACCTCGGTAAGAAATGAGGGTGGTCACTTCTACTCAGCCGGATACCACACGGCGGGTCAACTTACCTTAATCGCTTTTTACGACACCTCGGTAAGAAATGAGGGTGGTCTCTTCAACTCATCCGGATACCACACAGCGGGTCGACTTACCTTAATCGCAGTTTACGACAAGAAATGGGGGTGGTCTATTCTACTCGGCCGGATACCACACGGCAGGTCAACTTACCTTAATCATCTTTTACGACACCTCGGTAAGAAATGAGGATGGTCTATTCTACTCAGCCGGATACCTCACGGCGGGTCAACTTACCTTAATCGCTTTTTACGACACCTCGGTAAGAAATGAGGGTGGTTACTTCTACTCAGCCGGATACCACACGGTGGGTCAACTTACCTTAATCGCTTTTTACGACACCTCGGTAACAAATGAGGGTCGTCTCTTCTACTCAGCCGGATACCACACGGTGGGTCAACTTACCTTAATCGCTTTTTACGACACCTCGGTAAGAAATGATGGTGGTCACTTCTACTCAGCCGGATACTACAGGGCGGAGGTATGTTCATACCACACGCAACCTGTAACATTTAATTTATGATAATATAATTTTTTTATCATGTACAGAGAAGGTTATAACAAGTCGTTACTTTTAATACTTATATTTATTTGCAGCTGTTTATGGACTTATCCTGCTAATGATTCAAATGACCTACAAAAAGTTCAGTTCGGGCGAAGTGCTTCAATATCGCCATAATAAACTTATTGAAGATATGTCTCTCGAGCTACCCCCACATGTGACTTATTAATTTTCTTTTTCTTATTATCAAGAACTATTCAACTTTATATAGTAACAATATGACATTACACAGTTTACTTATTATTACTAATATTTCATTCCAAAAAATCCTTTTTTACTTGGTTTCTGTATATCAAGTAAATTTTTGATATAGCAACAATGTGACCTAAAACAATTTACTATTAAGATATTTTTGTCATTACTACTAATATTTCATTAAAAAACCAATTATTTACTTTCATATCAAGATACTTTTTGATATAGCAAAAATGTGCCATATCAAAAATATCTTAATAGTAAATTGTTACTATTAAGATATTTTTCTCATTACTAATATTTCATTTAAAAATAGTATTATTTTTTCCTTTATATCAAGAAACTTTTTTATATGGCAACAATGTGACATGCAACAATGTACTATTAAGACATTTTTCACATTACTAATATTTAATTTAATAAATTATTTTACCGTTATATCAAGTAATTTTTTGATATGGCAACAATGTAACATTAAACAATTTACTATTAGGATATTTTTGTCATTACTACTATTTCATTTAAATTTTCGTATAAGAATTAAATGTGTAGTTATGTTTTATAATTCTGTTTTGTAATTTAGTAATAAGAAACTTTTACATTTTAACTTTGACTATAAATAATATAGAATAAAGAGTTGTCTTTGTTTACTTTTAAGCAGTGGTCAACGATTGGTGAAAGTAAACCAAGGATTCGCAAGACCAACCTGGGCATGCACCTTATGGTTCTCGGTAAAATTTAAGTACAAAAGTAATATTTAGAATTTCAGAAAAAAGAACAGAGTGATCTCGTTTTCATCATCATTATACTCCTGCCCTTATCCCACTTTAAGAGGGGTCGGCACAGCATGTTACAAACATGTTGTCATATGATTTGTCTACGTATTTTCCGACCGGCCGCCTGCCAGTCGTATTTTACTACCCTTAGGTAAGACAGAGGGTGGTCTATTCTACTCAACAGGATACCACACGGTGGGTCAACTTACCTTAGTCGCCTTTTACGACACCTCGGTAAAAAATGAGAGTTCTATTCTACTCAGCCGGATACCAAATGGCAGGTCGACTTACCCAAGTCGCCTCTTACGACACTTCGGTAAAAATAGAGGGTGGTCTATTTCACTCAGCCGGATACCACACGGCATGGTGATGTCGTTTTCATAGTGCTTTACAATTGTTACTAAAAGCCCTATTATTCATAATAATATTACGAATGTCGAAGTCTGTCAGTCATTCTGGCGATAAAAGCACGAAAAAAGAACTTGTGAAAACTTGATGTTTCACATCATGATCGCAAAACAAACATTATGCCGACATATACAAGGTTCTTGTATTCTGACGTCGGTCAGTCTCAACGGTGGGATAATTAGACTACCTCACAATCCTTTCCTCTATTACAAGTTAATCAGTACATGTAACATAACGTACTAGTAACACGGTTTACGTATTTTCCTCACTAGATTAACAGATCTAGAGGCGCTTCTAGTACGTAGCTTCGCGCTATAGTAGTGCTTTTGTAATTACATAAGAAGTTCCCATTCAAATGTCCGTGGATCGATATCCCTTACGAATTCCTTTGGTTCAAAGTGCATCCTACTGAAACACCAAGCCCAAGCGACATTGTAAACGGTGCATCTCCCGGTCCATCCATTTTTCGGAATGTTGTGAAGGACCCGTCTGCGAAATTCTCTGTTTTAATTGATGAGTATTTTCCTATCACTTGTATTTTTTCCCCGTCCGGTTTAATGTGTATTACAAACAAAAAAAAAAAATAATTTATTCAGTCTAGTTTAACAACAGAAATTCCCTCGAAAATTAATCTTGCATCTCGACGGTAATATTTCGCTTGCCGATATAAAAGTCTGTTAAAATAAAACTAATTTATATTCAAATAAGCTGTTTCGAGCACTTTTCAATCGTCAAGGATCAATATGATTAATCAAGCTATAAAGTAAAGTAACAGCCTGTTATTATGCCCACTGCTGGGCTAAGGCCTCCTCTCTCCGTTTTTGGAGAGAAGGATTGGAGCTAAGTCCTACCACGCTGCTCCAATGCGGATTGGTAGGTTACACATATCCCTAGAATACTCTAGAGATATGCAGGTTTCCTCACGATGTTTTCCTTCACCGAAAAGCGTGTGATAAATTGCAATTATCAATTAGACACATAAGTTTTAATAGAAAAACTCATTGGTGCCTGCCCTGGGTTTGAACCTATGTCGTCTCTAGAGAGTCGCACGGTCTCACCACTAGGCTATCACAGCTTATCATTAGCATTAAATATATTGAAAAATCAAGCTATCACTAGTTCGGAATGTTGCTCTTACCGAGAAGAATTAGAAAGAAACTCGGCGGTTAATCTTTTAAATATTTTCAATTTACATTGTTAAACCGCATTCTTGTATGAAGCTGGAAGAATTCTGAAACCCAATCTATATATATATTGTGTTAACTACTTATATTTTGATTAGTAAAATAAAGTAAAGTAGCGGCCTGCTACTATCCCATTGCTGGGTATAGGCCCCCTCTCTCCTTTTTATAAAGGATTAGAGCTAAGACCTACCACGCTGCTCCAATGCGAATTGGTAGGTTACATATATTCCCAAACTTCTCTGGGGATATGCAGGTTTTCTCACCATGTTTTCCTTCAGCGAAAACTGTGTGATAAATTGCAATTATCAATTAGGCACATAAGTTTAAATAGAAACACTCATTGGTCATTGGAACTCGTATTCCCCTCGAAAGAGTCGGACGGTCTCACCGTCTGGGCTATCACAGCTCTTATAATAATATAAAAATAATATATAAAAAGAATACAAAATAAAAAAGTATCTTTGACAAATATAATAAACGTTATTTACTCGATAATTATTATCAATGATGAGATACAAAGACCACGCCCGGGGTTGAACTTATGATCGTCTCTCGAGAGTCACACGGTCTCACTGCTGGGCTATCACAGCTTATATATATAATTTATTCGATATGTAAAATATTCTTCACGTCTAATTTTAAAATTTTAATAGAATACAGGTGTCGGTAATAAATTCCTTATGTATTATTTACTCAGATGACAATGAAAGGTAATTTTATTATTAATTTATAAAACTATTGAGGCTCCGTATCTAGGAATGTGAAAAATCCGTATCTCCGTATCGTATTGAAAAATTTCTCGATTTTTATATTAATCGATTATATCATAATTATAATACATCATAAATCAATCTTTCAAATTACCCTCTCTTCGATTATATTGACTACACTCTATTTCTCATTTTTCTAACTCTCTTGTTTCACAGTTTTTAAGATCGACTTTAATCTAATTTCCCAATACCGCATTTTTTTATTCGTTCTAGTCTACTTTAATCAGTTGTATTCTAATTAATTATTAATATTTTAACATTGCATTTTTTTAAAGGAACTTTTAAAATAATCAGAAAAAATCGTTAATAACTGATTTATTCGATTCGAGTTCATCGATTTATTTTGAAGGAAGAAACTTATTTCCACTCAGTCACATCTCTAACCGTATCGAGTATCTTATATACAAATTTTATACAAATAATAAGAGGAACCGATCCCAATTCTGACCGAGTTAAAATGTTATGTAATTTTACCATAAATCGTCTAAAATAAAGATATAATAGATTTTAAGGAATACATTTTTTTTAGACGTTAGTAAAAGGGTACTCACTATAGGCATGCACTATGACATGTACTATTAGTATAAAAGTCCTGATAAATAAAGATAAAAAAATAATAATATAAGGAACTAGCAATGCTCTCTCTGTTGACTCATTGCATTAGAGTAAAAATAACGGCCTCTTATTATCCTACTGCTGGGCCTAGGCTTGCCCTTTCCGTTTTTAAAAAGAAGGGTTGCAGCTTAGCCAACACAACATGCCACTCTTATGCGCATTACTAGGTTTCACAAGAATTCACAAGAGATATGCAAATTTCCTCACGATAATTTATTATATAAATATTACTATAAATTGCTAATATCATTACAAATTCGTCGTGGAGCCCATCTTTCTGATGATGCTTCGATTTCGGGGCGAAACAATCGTAGAGATTATGGTGGTGGTTGTGTGTATTGCTTGTGTGCAATGTTGCTGGTGGGCGTCTTGGGATACGTGAGGCCACTTGTCCTGAATGTGTAAGGTACGTGAATTTTGTCTGCTTCATACACTTAGCATTGCATGCATTCGCTTGACCCACGCAGATTATAGCAAAGTAGTTTTGTTATAGTTTCTGCTAATATTAATTAAAGTCATAAATTTAACAGAAAAGCTCATTGGCGCCTGCCCGAGGTTTAATCTAGAAAGAGTCGAACGGTCTTACGAGCTATCAAACTAACGCCTATATAGCAAACGAAGCATTAAAAAATTATGTGCGTTGTATACAGGTATAGTATAGTATATAATGTAATATTATATACTATCAACCCACCTATAACGCGGTACTCTCAGAATGCGGTTTCTTTAGAACGCGGAGCTATCTATGAATGACTGTAGTAACTAGATATTGTAAGAGGGTTTAATATAAGTTTTATAATAACCACAGCTGACAAACATAAACAACATATTTTATGAACATCTCAGCTTATCTCATAGCCGTCTACGTCATCTGTTTCTGTGAGCTCTTTCACAGTACTTACGTTTTGTTGGTACGTTCAGCTCTTTGCTGCTTAATTTGTGGTTTATAATTGAACTACATTACACAAAATTGTAATTGTGTATCTCTTTAATTTGATGAATTATATTTTATAATTATCTTGTCTTTTGTATTTCTTAGTCTTCACATGAGTTTCTTATAGCGCGGTTTCCATACAAAGCGGTACACACTCACCGCGTTATAGGAGGGTTGACTGTACTCTAAGATCTACCTACAGCGACAAACGTTGTGAATCTAAAGAAGCCTGAAACCTGTCGCTGTCATTGATTTGGACTTTAATAGTCTACCGTTGTCAGAATTTCATAAAAATAGGTACTTGCAAGTTGTAAATTTTAGTCGCCAACTTGCGAACTTACCGTTATGACTTGCGTTGAATTTACTGTGAATGGGAGAAAATGTACAGGTATGATTGTCTTAAATAAAATGGCTAGTTTTTTTATTTCTTTACATAAAATTTGAACAAAGTAATTCTGTATATAAGTTTATTGTATTTTATTTTTATATATTTTATACATTTCTATATATATCAGAGATAATTACAAAAACTAATTTTTATTCATCTTTAGGAAGTTATATTCGTTATTTATTTTGGAAGGATTAATAAATAAAATTGAATAATCTAAAGTCGTCTTCCATTTTAGTCCACAGTTACATAAATAAATATAAAAACAAATCATAAATAAATAATTTTCAATACTTATACTTCTTCATCTTTGGTTTAATATTTAAAATTAAAAAACAAGTTGTAACTAAAAAAAAATTTGGAGTTGTATATTTTGGTACAACCAAATTTATTTTACAAAAAAAGACATTTGAATATGTTACTTTAACTCCTAAATTAAACAAAAGGGTAGCTATACTCTCAAAATAAAAACCACGAAACTATCAAAATCAGGTAACTATCGTACTCATCGAAATTCAGATAACGCCGTTTGATATATTTGAGTTTATAATAATAGTCTTACTTTTCGGAGCCTTATTTTGGCGGGAAAATTACATATTAATCGCTAAACACTACCATGGTATACTCGTATATACATGGTAAACATAGATATTTACCATTACATATACCATACGAAATAATTTTCAGAATAGGTTTTTCAGTTCCAATTTAAACGAAAATTCCGACTATAAAATCTTTTTAAAATACTTGTATGTCGTAAATGAAATTGCGTGATGGCGTACTTATGATTATCTGGTCCTTGATTACAGTCATTTGTAATACGGTCTTAAACGTCGCTAGACCTCGTTTAAAGAGACACCCATTATGTAATTTTGTGTCAACAGTGAGAAAATATATGTAAAACGTTATTTGATACTTTACAAATGATACTTTGAAAATAGACCATTGCTTGTCGCTTTATTCCTTCTTCCAATTCCAGTATATATCAGTATATTTGGGTCTTTGTTTTATAATAAGTATAGATATAGATTTTTTCTATTATTTAACTATTTCTTTAATATTTGTACGCTGATATACCGGTAGAACATACATATGTATCATCTATGATCATTCATCATCCTCCTGCCTTTATCCTACTATAAGAGGGGACGGCATAACATGTTTTGCTCTTCCATTTTCGTCTATTATTCGTCAAATCTGGCGGTTCTCCTTTTATAAGCATAACATACGATTTTAGGCCGCTTGGTTTCAGTGGCATGGATAATCGTGAACAGACACGTCCATTGTCCAGTAGTGGAATTCTATCATTTGAGTAAGAGAACAAGAAGAATGTTTCTTTCTGTGTGCTTATATAAATCAATTTAACACGTTCTTATAGTGATTATAATCAAATTAACTTAATATCTATCTCACTCATGAGATAACCGGCATGTGGAATATTGATTCAACAATAATGGTTCCAATTGTTGTATCGATAAACGGTCTGCTAGAGAAGAGCCTCGACCAACATCTCAAAAGGCTTAGTAGTTGTTGGAACCGTAAAGGAAGTATTGCTTGAGACGGCACGGATTGTGAGGAGGTTCCTCAGTCTAGGATCCTAGCCGACGGTTGCTTCAGTACTTTCTCCGCTCCCTGTTTTTTTTTATATTTTTGTTTTGTAATTTTTATATAGAAATTATTTTTTAAATATATGGTATAATTCAAAATGAAATTGGATATAAACAAATAAAAGAAAAGATATTTATAATCATCATCATCTATTGAAAGATACTAATAGGATATTATGTATGAAAATAAATGGATATAGATCGACGTAGGCCAAAAAACAGATGGATTTTTTTTTATTTATTTATTTATTTCTAACAACATTGTCGTGTAACCCACTTTTACAAGATGGTACTAACAGAAAAGTAATAATTTGGCCGTTGAAGTGGGAGAACTTCTGACTCCTAACTAAGAAACTTGTGTTAAGGAATATCAGTAATTCTGCAGACTTGTTTGTTTTGCCAACTTTGTAAAACAATATGGATGCTCTGGATTACCGCAATATAAAATAACATGCTTAAAATTCTAGCGATATAAAAAGAACACAAAAATGAAAAAATGGATTGTGTGAAGAATGATATGTATATAAAAGGTCACTAGTAAAAAAGATACCAGTGTTGACGAATAATAGAGGAGAATGGATTATAAAGACATATTGTGCAGACTCTACTAAGGCCCGGTTTCCGACAAAACGGAGAAGAGAGGAGATGCGTTGAATACCAATCGTTGTATAAGCTAAGCGGATAGGATAAAGGGAAATGACCATATCGGATTAGTGTTCAAAACGCATCTCTTCTTCTCTTCGCTTTGATGGAAACCGGGCCTCAAGGGTAAGGGTAAGAAAATGACGATGATAAGCTTAAAATTCTAATTCAAATTCACATTATTGTTTGGCTTTTACAAGCACTTTCGAATCACTGGGCACACATAGTTCGTAACTAAGTTTACGCCATTCGCACATATGCAAGTATACCCAGCTGATGTTGAAACTGGTAATAACCGAAAATTATGATTCAAATGTAATTATTAGCTTACATATTAAATATAAAATTTATTATTGATTTTTATTATTTGCATCAATTAACGCATAGTAAATATTAATACCATATTGATCGTTTTTCACACGCAGCTTTATAACAATATTTAATAAATTCGAATTGACTTTTATTTTATAATTAAAATATGTATTTAACATGTTCTTAAAATTATAAAAGAAGTTACTATTAGCCGTGTGGTATACAGCAGAATAGAATAGACCACCCTCCTTTCTTACCGAGGTGTCGTAAGAGGCGACTAAGGTAAGTGCCGCGTGGTATCTGGCTGCATAGAATAGACCACCCTCATTTCTTACTGAGGTGTCGTAAAAGGCGACTAAGGTCAGTTGACGTCAGGCAGGCGGCCGGTCGTAAAATACGTTGCCAAATCTTGTGACAACATGTTTGTGCCGACCCCACTTAGAGTGGGATAAGGACAGGAGAATGATGATATAAAAGAAGTTACTATGTTTCTTATATTAAAATTTATCAAAATGTCAATCAGGAAATCGCTACGTAGCTATAAAAATGCTTAATGTGTCTCTAAGTCCATGTATGTTTTCTGTTTTAGAGTATATTTGAAAATGATAGTATACAATCTATACGTGTTATAAAACAAAGTTCCCAAAAGCTTCTGTCAGTATGTGAACGGATTTACCAAAATCTTTTGTATGGTTTTTACCAAAGACTACATTTCTTGAGGAAGGTTATATTCAAATTCAAATTCAAAATATTATTTATTCAAGTAAACTTGTAAACAAGTGCTTTTGAATCGTCAACATCTACTGCTGGTTCGGAAAGCTGTTCCTACCGAGAAGAGCCAGCAAGAAACTCGGCGGTTGCTCTTTTCCAACAATAATTCTTATCACTAGTTACATATAGTTATAAATGTCTTGTACAGGGTTGAAGAGAAGCTATATCCACGCATTCTTATCTTCCAGGTAATCCTTAATAGTGTAATAGGCTTTCTGAATTAGCCTTTTTTTAATAGTATTTTTAAACTGCTGTAAAGGTAAAGTTAATGTAGATTGTGGAATTTTATTATAGAATCTTATACCCAAATCCACAAACGAATTACGAACTTTTGCAAGGCGCAAAGCAGGAACCGCAAGCTTATGTCGGTTCCTACTTTGTCTATTATATACGTCGCCAATCCTTTTATAATTATTTATATTCATATGTACAAAAATTAAATTACTAAAAATATACTGTGAGGCTAATGTAAGAATACCTGTTTCCTTGAACTTCTCTTACAGGGAATCGCGCGAATTTAAATTGTAAATGCCGCGCATGGCTCTTTTTTGTAACACAAAAATTTTTTCAATGTCCGCACATTTATATATAAATAAATAGTAAATTCTTCGGAACGACCTAACTGATTGTGATGGGAATTTCAAAGATAGAGGAGGTTGTTTAGGCTACGGCAATAAGTGCCATGTGGTATCCGGCTGTATAGAATACACCATCCTGATTTCTTGCCGAGATGTCGTAAAAGGCGACTAGGGTAAGTTGACGTCAGGCAGGCGGTCGGTCGTAAAATACATAGCCAAATCATGTGGCAACATGTTTGTAACATGTTGTCCCACTTAAAGTGGGATAAAGGCAGTAGAATGATGATCCCATGCAAGAAATACTTATAGTTCTAACGCTCAGTATCAAATATGCGAACACACGCAAAATAAAAGTAAATACATGAGGAACACTGAAATTGTTTGTTCCAGTGAACTCCTTAATACACCGGGAGACTCCACTGTACTCCTACATCACCAGACATCTGGGTCTGCCCGGTACTAAGGCCATGTGTCGCCAGGGGGTCTGTGGTGCGTGCATTGTAAACGTATCTGCGCACAGAGAAACCAGCGGAACCGTTGAAAATTTCTCCGTGAATTCTGTTAGTATTAACCTGAGGAATAAGATTGTCTTTTTAAACTTGAACGCATACGATATTTGCAGTCAATCTTTCCGGTAGCCATGAATTAGTCGAGGTGGTCCGTTTATTGTCTGGCGATATGGTCAAAGAAGTCAAGCACTCTTTCTTCCCAGAGAGATAAATGGAGATGAGAGAAACCTATATATTTTTTTATTTGCTTAGTGCCTGGTACTTGCAGTCTCTTGCCACGGCTGGGATATCACAACCATCGAGGGAGTGGGCAATAGACTTAAGGGCTATCATGAAATTCAGAACCGTATAGCGGCGTTTAATGGTACCCAGTGTGGATTTTGTACTCCTGGATGGGTGATGCATTTGTACAGGTAAGATGATATTATTTTCTTAGTCCGAAATTAAATAAAATCTAGAGTATGCTATCTGTTCTTATCCCTTATATATGCATGGTTCTAAAACGAGTGTGAGTGAGTTCTACAAACAACCATTACCATATTACACTAGTACTGCACACATGCCCTTCCACAATGTTAACAAATGTTTCGCCCCGTAACCGAAACATCATCAAGAAATAAACGACGTATATTGGTGAATTATCATTTTTATGTTCTAGCCTCATTTGAGGTTTCTTGATAACCACATAGATAGTTTCGAGTCATTTTTTTTACTGGCTTCCAAGTTGTGATAGGGGAAGAGATTTTAGACTTTTTCACGACTTGGAATCCGAATTCAGAACGGAGGATGACAATCCCGGATGCAATTCTGCCGAAACTATCAGCAGATATGAGTCGAATGACTTAAAATAGGCTATTTTTGGTTTTAAAATTAATAAATAGTATGACTTATAATTGTTTTCAGTCTTGTAGATAAAGGGCTCAACATGGCTGAATTAGAAAACTCATTTGGTTGCAATACATGCCGATGTACAGGTTACAGGTCAATCCTCGATACTATAAAGTCATTTGCTGTAGACGCCACTCCTGACCTCCTGCAAACAGTCCAAGACATAGAAGAACTTCCCCTTTGCCCTAAAGACAAAACTAAAATTTGTAATAAAAGTTGTGGAGAAATTGATAATGATTGGTGTCTAATCAATGCACCAAAATCAAATGATGTTATCGTTATAGAATACGGGAAAACAACTTATGTAAAGGTTTATGAGGTGAATCAGATATTTCAGATGATAAAAACTTACAGCAGTAAATCATATATGCTAATTGATGGGAATACTGGCAAAGGTGAGTTAACGTATTCTCACATTAGCTTCACAGTATATTTATTTTAAGCAATTTAATTTTAGTATATAAAAATATAAAGAATTATAAAACAATAGGTGATGTATGTTATAGACAAAGTAGGAACCGACATAAGCTTGCGGCTCCTGCTTTACGTCCTCTAAAAGTACGTAAGTCGTTTGTGGATTTGGGTATAAGATCCCATAATCAATTTACAATCAATTTTAGCTTTGCCATTACAGTAATTTAAAAACACTGTTAAAAATAGGCTGATATAGAAAGCTTACTATACTGTTGAGGATTACTTAATAGATAAGAATGCCTGGTTATAGCTACTCTCCGAACATGTAAAAGACAGCAATGTCCAAATGTAACTAAGAATTATGATTTGAAAAGAGCAGTTGCCGAATTGGCAAGAATAAGATGGTCGCTAAAATGATGTAAAAATAAGTTATGATTAATTTTGTATACTGGAAGATATAACGGCGAAGTAACATTTGGAAACAACACCCTATACGCTTTAGTCACTCATGGTCATGTGGACATAAAATAGTTTTTTTTAATTGTTCTGAAAACTTAGTTTTTATTGAGAGCGGTTACAAAACACTACAGGAGTTTTTTTTTTATGTGTAGTATTTTTCCTACAATTTTTTATCACGTCTAATTTTATCGGATTAGCCCGACTAGTTTCGAACCCGTCCGGGGCACTTATTCATGAGCTTTTTACATGCTGGGCGCGCCTCGTAGGTGGCTGGGGCGGGGGGGCGGGGGACGGGACGGTTGCGGCGGTGGTCGCGCGTCTTCCGACTGTTCCATGTCACTCTGGTCTTCTTCTAGTCTAACTAGTCGGGCTAATCCGATAAAATTAGACGTGAGTATAGCTGGTATCTTTATTGACTATGAATACTACTCACGATAGTTTAAATTTTTTTTTTTATCAGATCTATAACACACAATTCACTTTGCAGCTGTCCTCCAAAACTTCGAATATGCACCAGTTATGATTGATATCAGCGACGTGCCGTCATTAAAGCTTTACCATTACGATCAAAATCTAGTTCTGGGAGCCAACATAACATTACAAGATTGTATGACGCTGTTTAAAAAAGCCGCCGCTACTAGGGATGAATTTACGTATTTAGAACAATTCGTCAAACATTTCGATTTGATTGCACAGATTCCAGTTAGAAAGGTATGTGATTTTATATGAATATAAATAAGGCGCTTGGCTACGATGTCGTACGATATAAAGCGATTGATGTGCTACTCTAAAGTGGACTGCGTTGCTACTATAGTGCCGCACAAATCACAAAACGTCACAACCAACAACACACAGTCACTACGACAATCTCTACGATAATTTCGCCCGAGGAATCTTCAGAAGATAGGCACCACGACGCTCCACACATTGCGATTTTGTCGTCTGTTGTTTTGTTGTATGGTAGCTAATCCTGCATTTTAAAGGTATGTGAATGTTTTATATGATTTATAGAAGCAGGCGTTAGTATGCGGAATTCGATATTACAGGCACTATAACAGAAGTACCTCGCTATAATCCGCACGGGTTAAGCGAATGCATGCAAAGCTAATGTGTATGAAGCAGGCAAAATTTACGAACCTTACACATGCAGGACAAGCCACCACACGCACCCCTAGACTCCTTCACCAGCAACAAAGCACACAAGCAACACACACACCCACCACCACAACAATCTCGACGATCGTTTCGCTCCGAAACCGAAGCATCATCAGGAGGATAGGCTCCACGACAAAATCGCAATGCGCCGCGCCACCCATACAAGCAGTTTTAATCTCTAATCTAATCTTAAGGAGAATATTTTATATTTAGTTTCATATTTAGTTAAAGATAGCATAATTACAGGTAGTGTATTTAAAAAATTAATGTCATTTATTTTAGGAGGTAGTCAGTTAAATCAGTTGTTGTCCGTGACGTAACTCACGAGGCTGAAAATCAGTTCTGTGTGCTTCCTTTCGAGACTGTGTAGTATTATGTTGAGTTGAAGCCTTTTCTGTATTGTGCTGCATACATTTTTGGAAATTAAAATTAAGTTTAGTTTATATATGTTATGTATCACATTTGTAGAATAAACAGTTTCATTTCATTTCAATTACAGCTGGGTTCTTTAGCCGGAAACATTATGTTAAAGCACAAAACTCCTTCGTACCAATCTGACGTGTTCCTGCTGTTCGAAGCAATCGGAGCTATTGTCACTGTTCGTAAGTAAAACTAGTTTTGTCTATTATCACTATACTAGCTGTACTAGCGTCTTCGCCTGCGTAGAAATCAGCGTGTCACATAAATTTTCCCGAGTTAAAATTTTGAACATAAAAGAAGTTATTGTGAGTTAACCTTAAGAGACAGAGATATGCTATTGTGGACTTTTTTGTAGTACTATTGTAGATCTACAATTCTCTTGTGCATTAATTTAGTGTATCTTCGCTCGTGTACACAATAAATAGAAATGTACTATTAATGTTAACCTTACGGATGAGTTGCACTACCTTATCGTAAATACTGTACAAAAATCCTTTCAGTAGATTTCGAGTTAATCGATCATATACAGACAGAGAGCTATTGGGGACTTTGTGTTATAATGGGCATAGATGTAAATATTATAAAGAAGTGGCATAAGATCAAGGTGGTGTGGAGAAGATGGAGGTGAAGAGATCAGCAGTGGACGTCGATCGGTTGACGAAGAACATTAATTAAAGAGCAAGTCACCCACTACATCTGTCTGTTAAAAACCTTCAGAAAAAGGGTGTGTATTTATGTAAAAAGTAAAGTAGCGGCCTGTTACAATCCCACTGCTGGGAATAGGCCTCCTCTCTCCGTTTCTGAACAGAAAGGTTGGAGCTAAAACCTACCACGCTGCTCCAATGCGGATTGGTAGGTTACACATATCTCCAGAATACTCTAGAGATATGCAGGTTTCCTCATATGTTTTCCTTCACCGAAAAGCGTGTGATAAATTGCAATTACCATTAGACACATGAGTTTTAATAGAAAAATTCATCGGTCCCTGCCCGGGTTTGAACTCGTGTTCCCCTCAAAAGAGTCGCACGGTCTCACCGCTGGGCTATCACAGCTCTGTATTTATGTATTAATTTAAAAATAAAAATATGCAAGTTATGTCTACCTAAATACTAAATATATACAAATACCCACGTGGAATGGTCCCAAGAATGCTGGCAGCGTTTCTGCGTTGAATCGATAAGCTGATTCTTTGTGAAATAATTAGCCAGTCCTCTTGTCACCTAAAGAGGCAATTAACCGAGGTGTTAGAAGTTAGAACAGATAATGAAAACTAAATACATAATTAATTTTCATGCGGCATTCTCCAATATACAGATTAAGTTATAAAAAACGTTGAAGTTTGTGATTTGTTAGGAATTTGTATGAATTGGTCAAAATATGTCAAAATTGTTGAAAGTAACTTAAAAGTAACTGACTTCAACCAATATTTTTAAAAACCATAAAATTTAAACGAAACTACCAATCCCCATTGGGGCAGCGTGGAGGGATTTACCTCCAACCTTTTATCCATTAACGGAGAGGAGGACTATGCCCAGGTGTGGGATAGTAATAGGCCGATTTTAAACGATTTATACATTACTGACTGACGCCTGGA
This sequence comes from Morpho deidamia, assembly GCA_947086505.1. Lineage (NCBI taxonomy): Eukaryota > Metazoa > Arthropoda > Insecta > Lepidoptera > Nymphalidae > Morpho > Morpho deidamia. The sequence continues at coordinate 13,655,515 of CAMTZC010000012.1, read as the reverse complement.
CACCAAGTTATTCCTATTTCAATTTACATAAAACCGTAATAGAAGAATTGCACTATATTTTAATAAAAACCGTACAAAAATCGATCTTCCAAAAAAAGATTTCGAGAAAATTGACCACATACAGACAGAGCTTTTGGAGACTGTTTTATAATAAGCATAGATTTTAATTTTTTTTATTATCTGTAACTTTATATCTGCTACGTAGATCCAAGAAAATGATTCAACAGCGAATAAAAAGAGCCGCTGCTACCGTTAAATTTTGTACAAATATTAAAACATTTGTCATTATTATTATATGAAATATTGCCTATTAAAATTCAATATTTCAATGTCAGTCACGAGAATTATCATAACAATTGTACAAATAACATTTTTAGCAATACATACTTTAGCAATATTGATTTATAAATTATTGATTTATGCAAGACACTTACAAGACAATTAGACATGAAGTAAATAATTTTTAAAAATTTCGTTTTAAAGTGACTTCGTTCACGTGGACCGTTTAGTCTTGGAATAAATAAATCTTGGAATTATCTTCATCACAAAAAGCAGATGGGGTCCCCCCCGTTAAATTGCAATAATTATTAAATTTATTAACAATTTCATCATCCTCCCACTCTGAGTGTGGTCAGCACAACATGTTACAAACATGTTGTAACATGATTTTGCTGCGTATTTTACGACCGGCCGCCTGCCTGACATCAACTTACCTTAGTCGTATTTTACGACACCCCAATGGGAAATGAGGGTGGTTTATTCTACTTAGCCGGATACCACACGGCGGGTCGACTTACATTAGTCGCCTTTTACGACACCTCAGTAAGAAATGAGAGTGGTCTATTTTACTCAGCCGGATACCACACGGCCTTAAAATTATTAACAATCTGCTAACATTAAATTCAGTATATAATAATCATTTGCTCTAGAAGAAAATGTAAAAAACCATAAAAAATTGTAAAACCTTCCTTATACTATATCTTTTAATGTGAGAGCTCATGTCTCGTTTATATAAAACCTATTTCTTTAACTTACAAACTTGACTTTGACATATCGTGAATAAAAAAACTTTCATAGGATGATAATAGATGATAGATAGATTTAATGTCCACCCTATTCCTGTTGAATTTACAGCATTTCTATAGCCTGTGTTACCCCGGTGTATAAGGAATAATTGTGCCAAATTTCATGGATATTGGTTCATCAGTTTCGCCGTGAAAACGTAACAGACAGGCAGACAGACAGACTTTCACATTATAAACTAAATAAAAATTGAAGAGTGTAGGATACACGGGAATTTTCGATAGGTGGCAATATATATGCCACCTAGTACTTTCGTACACAATTAAGAACTCTTTTAAGGATTGCAAGTACTTTATTTTAGCAATCGCAGCGCACAAGATTAGGTGGTGTTCAACCTGGTCGCAACGATCTTCATTTGACCTTTCTGTTGGTAATGACGTGGGGCTAAAACTTCTGCATCTCTTTATTAGCAATCGCGCAGTTCTTGTTGGCCATGCGACGATTGTTACAGGCGTATACAAAGAGTAATTTTTTTTAACACTTTCGTGTTAATTTGACCCATTGACTTATTGTCTATTGCTAAAGAAATTTATATTCACCATATTATTGGCAATATACTATTGGAAAAATATGTTTGCGTAGTGCATTTTACGAATCCTGCATACACTATTGTATGTAAGATTCGTAAAATGCACTACGCAAACATATTTTTTCCAGGTATAAAAACATGTAGTAAAAGTTAAGTTATGGCCTGCTGGGCACAGGCCTCTTCTCTCCTTTTTTGGAGCTTGCACCCGCCACATTGTTCCAATGTGGATTGCCAGCCTACACAGTCCTTAATTTCTCCAGACATATGGAGGTTTTCTCACGATGTTTTCCTTCACCAAAAAATTTCAAATGGCAAATATGAATAGAAAGTGCGTTCTAATTTTAGCATTACATAGATTTCCTCTAGACGAGAATTATATATCAAAACAATGCATTATTATAGTCTTACTGTCCCGAAAATGCAATGTTGCCAATTAAGTAAAAGAGTTGAGGACATTTAAACCTGTACACAAACAAGTTATACATAACGGAGATTGCCGATTGAAGATACTCGTTACAGTCGGCTGATTCGTTAATAAAGAACCTGATCAAGTCATCGAACTTTCGGCAATAAAGCCACTTTGCAAGCATTAGTTACGAACGAAAATGCGAATACGATGTTAATATAAATGCAAATTAATCCTCAATAAAATCATGAAATGCGCAAAAAACTCTTATCCGTTTTGCTACATCGACGAGGCAGTAAACGGATGACGGATTACTTTTTAATGTCAAAGTGGGCTCATTTTTTATACAATGATTTAGTTTAACCATTCAACGCGCCAACCCTACCAGCCCTCTTGGATATTTTTTAAACTCCTTATGGGTCAACGCCGCCTAACGTGGACGGTTATGATAGACTCTCACCGACTAAAAACCCGCACAATGCTACTGGGTGCGAGGGCAAGGTAAATTTGCGCACATTGCCTCCATCCCCGCCAGCAGCAGCTCTGTATCCCAGAGAGTGGAAGCTCCAGGTTAGAGCCTCTCTGAACAGTGGCCCCTCCTTCCACTAATTAATGTATCGAGAGCACCAAATGCATCGACCGCTTAGGGAATCTACTCCAACTGGGCATCCGAATCTCCGTTCGGGTACGCCCGGGGAATGGGGACTCATGAGGGGGGCATGCCACGGACTTCGGCGAGTCGTCTGCGCCCCGTTCGCTTGCAGCGATTTGGATCTAAGAACTCTACTTCTCGGATCCTGTCCACTACCTCCTTCGACAAGATAACATCGTGATAAAAGGCAGTCTTCGCTACTCACAATTCCCGACGATTCTGTTCATGGTACAAACTACAGAGGCTAAAACGTGTCCCACTTTTGCCTCGAGTTCTGCCCGCTGAACCGCCTAGGCTGTAAAGTCTCGCAAACACTGCCAGCATTTATGGGACCTTTTTTAATTTCCTTAGTATCACGAATATTCTAGAATCATTTGTTTTTAACCGAATCTTTTAATACAAGCGTATTCAATCCTTGCAGAAGACGCTAGAGGCGCTAAAATTTCATATTCTATGATAAATTTTCTCGAAGTCGATATGAAAAACAAGCTTATCGTGAGCTTTGAGTTGCCACCAAAAGGATCTAATCATATATTTAGAAGCTACAAAGTAAGTGATAGTTACAATGTTTTATATGTTTTTTTTAATCACAGCTAAGCGGATTATAGACAGGAAAAATCATATCATTTACGCGTAGTTATTTTCTGACACTAACTTGCGCGAATTCTGCTCTGTACTACATTTTTTTCTATATATATTATCGTCCTTAATACATTCTTATCTATACCACGTTCTTGTCTATACTACACTCTAGTCTATACTTCATTCTCGCCTTTATTACACTCTCGTCTATACTACACTCTCGTCTATACTATATTCTCGTCTTTACACAAGCCTCGTTTTTTGTCGTTTATTTTTTATCGTTCATTCTCATTCTATAAAAGATTCAATTTTCAAACAGATAATGCCTAGAAGTCAAAACGCGTTGGCTGTAGTCAACGCAGCGTTCAGCGTTAAAATGGACAAAAACAGTCTTATTGAAACAGTCAGTATTGTTTACGGAAACATTTCTGGAACCTTCAATCATGCAGTCAAATTAGAAACACATTTGAAAGGAAAGAATTTATTTAGTAACCAAGTGGTACAAAGATCTATAAATATTTTGGAAGACGAAATCGTACCGGAGGTTAGGCCTCCACAAGCGTCTATAGCGACACGAAAGAAATTGGCAATAGGACTGTTTTATAAGGTAATATGGTATATACATACAATATATCTGTAAATGCAAATATGTTAAAATTTTACTGGTCTGCAGTTAAAGAACATTTACAATGTGAAAACTGCAACGTTCTTCAATGTTTTTGATTTGTTTAATTATGAAATGCGTTTTAAATTATATGATACATCTTCTAGCACGAAACGCAGTCCTCATACCCGATTGGCAAACTGTTCTCAAAATGGTGGTACCATTGTTGAAATTGACTAACAGTGAGTGATCATCGTTCTAGTAAGGGCTGAATAACTCATCTGCCCCTAGTTTATAGAAAAAAGGTTGTCGCTTATGTTACGCCCTAAGCACATATATCGTCATATTTGCACTCATATAGGGCACGGTTCTTTTATATATATTAATATATAGTACTAGTGCGGTTCCCTGGATTCACAGGGGTAGATTCGCCAAAGTGAGAATCGGCGCGTAAGAGTGCTCGCATCAATCTAGTTCCCTCGTCAGTGAGTCGTCAAGTATCGCGAGACTATTATTAATTTACCCAAAACCTTCTTAAATTTGTTATACAGTATACTACAGTACAGAAATACTACAGACAGGTACTTCGGGCCATTCCGTTTTATAATGTGCAATAATTAAATATTTGCGAAAAATTATTGGTCAGAACGAATTAAAGTCGCAATAATGTGTTCAACTGTAGCGTAAGTTTTCATTTAAGTACATTTTTAATCTTTTATTACTGCTACGCCTGCTCAGAATTAATACTTTGCTTTTTCCTATTAGATTCTGCTAACCGAAAAGTGGTATAAAAAATCGTAAATCATTTTAAATTTCACTAAAAAAAATGTTTTTGACAGAACTACGTATACGATATTATAAAAAACTTAAACTAATTAAACTTCCAAAAAAATATTTTCGTGGTCTGCTAATAATGTTTTGATACATCCACGAATGCGTTCAGCAGAAATTATTATTATTATAAATAACTATAATTTAATTAAAAAAATAACGTTAAAATTTAACGCTTAATCATTACAGCTTTTTCGTTAATATACCACCAATATGACCTTTCTATTTTCAGTTCGTCCTAAGTTTGAGTCCAAATGTAATAACCTCATCCCGATATAAGTCTGGTGGTGAACTAATTGTCCGCCCTGTCTCCAGCGGCAAGCAAAGTTTCCAAACGGATCCCAAACTGTACCCTCTCAATCAGCCCGTAAATAAACTGGAGGCTATGATCCAAAGTTCCGGAGAGGCTCAATATGTCAATTGCATACCTCCAATGCCCAATGAAGTTCATGCACAATTTGTTTTGAGTACAGTCCATAATGGCGATGTAGATCATGTTGATATTGACCATGCGTTGGTAAGCTTAACTTAAAATAAACTTCATAATTAAGTTCATTGGACATTATACTCTTACTATATTATACAGCAGAAGCCATCGTTCAAAGTAATGAATTGAGGAGCTTTGAGCGTACAAGCTTGACTAACATTGGAATATGACATCTTAAGTATAAGCCCTTGACCTGTGAAGCTTAACCATAGCTTAAAACGTGCAGTGAGTTTGAATGTGACAATCGTAACGAAAGCATATGTCGAATGTGTGATGTGAACCACGAATCATTATTGTCAAAAAATTGTGACGAAATCTCTGCCGCGGTGTGTGTGTACTATCTGTGTTTGTATTGGCAATTATGATTCATCATGAAGATAAAAAGGACGGCTTAAAGCGCTTAAAGAGCTTCAAAGCAATACTCCCTTTATTTTGCGCCCTTTAGAACAAAATTGCACATACCTTTATTTCTGTCGATGATAACAAAAGCGTTGGACTATAAGCATATTGAAACAAAAACAATAATAGTCTTATCTATGTTTAAATATAGTATTATAAAAAAGTAGTATTATAAAATAAATTATTATTAATATAATTTCCCTAAGCTTAAATTGTCGTCTGATTCATTAATTTAATAATATTAAACCGTTCATATTATTTTTAGAAACTTGAAGGTGTATTGAAGTTATATACAGCTAAAGACATTCCTGGGAAAAATTCATACACGTTTCCCGGAATCCAACTGCAAACAGATAACCTAGAAATACTAGCTGATAAAAATATCAAATACTTTGGACAACCTATAGCAATAGTAGTAGCTCTTACTGAAGAATTAGCCATTAATGCAGCTAAAAAAGTTAAAGTGACATACAAAAATGTTGTAGATAAACTACCAGTAATAGCTATTGATCAAGCCAAAAAAAGCAGTGATAGAATTATGGCAGGGTCCACTATTGATCCTGAAGGTAAAGGCAAGAATGTTGAAAAAGTAATTAAAGGCATGTTTGAGGTAAAGGCGCAATATCACTATTACATGGAAACGCTATCATCTGTGGTCATTCCGGTGGATAAAGGGTTTGAAGTCTATGATACGACTCAATGGATGGATTTGACTCAAATTGCAGTGGCGCAGTGCTTGAATATACCTGAGAGCGAGTAGGTCTACAAAAAGTTTTAATTTAAATTAAAGAATATGTATAACCGTTTAAATCGTGTTAGAAGCTCGTCAATGTTAAGTAAAATTACTTGTTAAATATGCCGTGGCACGACCACTTTCATATTTCTAAATAAATAAATAAAGAAACGTGGTGGCTTTGAGTGGGGTTACCATATTTATTTCTATATATTATGTATGATACGTCATACATAATATTATTCCTTGTGGTATAATATTATGTATGTGTAAGGTGCGTAAATTTTGCCTGCTTCATACACATTAGCTTTGCATGCATTCACTTAACCCGTGCGGATTATAGCAAGGTAGTTCTGTTATAATGCCTGTAATATGGAATTCCGCAAAGTAACGCTTGCTTCTATAAATCATTATATTGAAGACTATGCTAATGATAAGAAAGCTTGGAATTAAATTGCTACCAGCTACGCACTAGATGATATTGTAATCTATGTTTGTTAACAATTACAAATACAATATTGTAATATTTATTTTTAAAAGAGTGACCGTCGAGTTTCTTGCTGGTTCTTCTCGGTTAGAACACCTTTCCGAACCAGTCGTAGCTTCATTTTAATTTTAATTTGACGATTCAAAAGTTCTTCTAAGGGCCAATTTGAATAAGGACTTAGTTGAATTTGAATATATAGAATTAAATTATAGAATTTTTAAAAAGAACGTCCACCGAGTTCTTACTGGTTCTTTTCGGTAGGAACAGCTTTCCGAATCAGCAGTTGACGATTCAAAAGTACTGTTTACAAATTTACTTAAATAAAGATTATTATTCGAATTAGTCGTTTTTTAGTATCAATTTCTTAAATTAATGGATGACTCAATTTTTAAAATCATTTTACTAGTTTTTATTGAAATCAAGATTCAATACAAGAAGATGTGTTGGAAATGCCAGGTCATCTTAAACAGGCTGCAAAGATACGTGGATCTAAATGGCAAAGATTAAAAAAGAGTGACATAGCTTTGATGAAATCCATCTCGTAGAGGAATTAGTTGAGACCGCAATTTTTTTTTCTATTTCAGTGTTCACGTTATTGTACGTCGCTTGGGCGGTGGTTTCGGCGGAAAGATAAGCCCTAATGCAGCAGTAGCATCAGGTTGTGCAATTGTTGCCAAAAAAATGAATCGTCCTTGCAGATTTGTTTTGACATTGCCAACCAATCTCACTATTGCTGGAAAAAGACTGCCCTTTCAGTGCGAATATGAGGTAATATAAAACTGGACTCATCAAGCAGATATTGCGGAAAATAATTGTATTTCAGTTTGGATTTTATAAATTGAGTTAGAATTTTTTTCTTCGCTTTTTAATAATACTAGTTTAGCCTAGAGATTATTTAAATTTTGTGGTCGTTTTTTTGTTGGTGGTTTGTGCTGTTTTATGAAACCTACTATTTTAAATTTTTATATTGCTTTTGTAGCTGTTATTAAAAATTATATACCAAATTATTACATTAACAATTTCTTGATGGTGTTCAGGTTGGTGTCGATAGCAATGCCAAAATTCAATATCTGAATGCCACGATCACGGAAGATGATGGCTATAGCCACAATGAGAATATTTTAGATTACGTTATAGGTGGTTTTCCGAACTGTTACAACAAAGATTTCTTTAGTCTGAAAACTTTTGCTGTTCGCACTGATTCACCATCTAATACGTTCGCAAGAGCACCTGGTAAGTGATTATTATATACACTTTTATTTTAATGTTGTAGTACCGTTTAAATAAGTAGATCAGATGCATCAATTTTATATGTTTTAGGTACACTGGAAGGGATATTGAGTATTGAAAACATAATGGAACATATAGCTTTTGCTATGCAAAAAGACCCAACTGATGTTCGTTTGGTCAACATGAGAACAGATGACAACGACTTGCCGGATCTTATTGAATACTTAAAATCACAGGCAGAATATGACCAGAGGTTAAAAGAGATTAAAAAATTTAATAGCAGTAACAGATGGATGAAAAAGGCAATTCAAATCAGTGTAATGTCATTTCCCGTAGAATATTATGGTAATTACACGGCTGAGGTTACTATCTACCGTGGTGATGGTACAGTAACCATTACAACTGGTGGCATTGAAATGGGCCAAGGAGTGAACACGAAAGCGGCTCAAGTATGTGCTTATGAATTGGGTATACCACTTGAATCTGTATCAGTAATTCCTAGTCATTCATTCGTAGCAGCGAATAATGTTTTCTCAGGCTCAAGTATAGTAAGCGAATCTGTTTGCTATTCTATAATAAAAGCTTGCACCATCCTAAAGCAGAGACTACAGTCTGTTAAAGATAAAATGACAAATCCAACTTGGTTGGCTTTAATTCAAGAAGCTGGCAACCAACAAATAGATTTGACTGCTTCATATATGATGAATGATACAGATCCAGATTTGCAGGGTTACAGCGCTTTTGCCGTTTCTATACTGGAAGTTGAGTTGGATGTGATAGTGGGAAGATTTCAGCTGAATAGATGTGACATATTGGAGGACGTTGGAGTGAGCACAAATCCAAAAATTGATATTGGTCAGGTAAAGTAACAAGTGTTATGATATTTTAATTAATATTAACCTCATAATGAAATCGCTGGTAATAAACATATTCAAGATATTGTTCAGGACAAAGGTCAAGTTGTAAAAGTCAAACGTTGAGACCGTGTGGCTTTTTTCTGGTTCAAACCCCGGGCAGGCACCAAAATGTTTTTTTTTGCCAATGATAATTGCAATTTATGACCCGCTTTTCGGTGATGAAAAACATCATAAAGAAACTTACATATCTCTGAGGAATTCCCGAGATATAGATAGAGCGTGGTTGGTCCTAGAACCAACTGTTCTTTCCAAAAGGACAGAAGAGATCTATGCCCGATAGTGGGATAGTAACAGGACGTCACATAAGACAAAGGTAGATTCTACATACGACCAAGTATCCACGTTACTTTCAAATTTTTAGTTTTTCTAAACAAATACCAGCAATAACCATCACGTTCAATTTAAAGTGTTTATGTACTGTAGTTTGTTTTATGCAAATATATAAAGTATTTTATTATTATCCACTAAGTAGCAGCGTTCATTAATAACACACAAAACATGTACACGCACGTATTGTTGCACGCAATCATAATACATTAATTAATATTATATAATAGGGATGTTTAAAGTTGCTTATTATACGCACCAGCGCATTCATTTCTCCTTAACTCATTTATAATACTCATTGTATAACATTGTAGTCATAGACTTTAGTTTATAAAAAGGGGTCATGACGCAAAATCGCATCAAATAATATAATTAAGTTAAAATAAAATAGATTTATAAAATAAATTCGAATATGACGGCGATTGGCTCAGTAATGCTTACTTTTGTCGTATATACGTATAGAATTTCTATTTCAGATACAGTATTTCGCTCTGTTATTTAAAATTTTGATACGCGAAATTCTTTTTTTCAGGTAGAAGGCGGTATGGTGCAATGTTTCAGTTATTTAACATGTGAGGATTTAGTCAAAGATGAACAAACTGGAGAACTTTTGACAAACCACGCACTGAATTACGAAGTATATCTGGCCAAGGACATTCCGGTAGACTTTAGGGTGCACTTGAGATATAACTCCAAGAATCCTAAAGGCGTATTAGGTTCCAAAGGTATAATTTTTTTATCTTTTTAATTGGATTTAGAATAATATTTGTAAACTTTATAAGAAATATGTTTTGAAAAGATCAAGTTTTTTGCTGGCTCTTTTCGTTAGGAACATTTTCAAACCAGCAGTAAAGTCGACGATTCAAAAGCACTTAGTGAGAAATTTTAGAATTAAGTAACTTTGTTATATTCGGTTATTTGTCTTTTCCTTTTGATATGGTTAGGCGTTTGATTAATTTATACTGTTTATCTGTAGTTTTATTAAGTCACTATAGAGTAAACATATAGACTTGTTAAGCATAATATGATAATTTTATTTAGCATTTATGAATACGTCGGAACCGAAACGAAACCGAAAAAGAAAAACTTCGTGTCTTAGACTTTGTGAATTAGATTTACATAGCCTTGTAATCAAAAGAGTTTTAAATATGAATGTGGATGGATATATGACTAAAAAGGAGCCAAATAAAAGGGATTGAGCGAAGTATAACATGTATATAGAAGAAGTAGCACCAGAGTTGACGAATGATAGGAGCGAATGGAAGATGAACACATATTGTACCGACCCTACTTAGAGCGGGTTAAGGGTAAGAAATTGATGGGAAATACACAGTAAAGTAACGGCGTATTAATATCCCATTAGTAGTAGTAGTATAGGCCAAATAGCACTAGTAAAGTAAAGACCTGTTTCTATCTGGGCATAGGCCTCATCTCTCTGTTTTAGGAGGGAAGGGTTCGAGGTAAGACATATCACGCTGCTTCAAAGTGGATTGGTTGGTTATACATATCGCTAGAATTCTCTAGAGATACACAGGTTTCCTCACGATGTTTTCCTACACCTAAAAGCGTGTGATAAATTGCAATTATTATAAATAAATAAATGGGACACCCGAAAGAGTCGCACGGTCTCACCGCTGGGCTATCTCAGTTTATAGACTTACTTAGATTAATCTTCTTTGCAGCGGTGGGAGAAATGGGTGTCTGCACATCTAACGGAGTTATATATGCTTTGAGACGATGTATCATGGAGTCACGTAAAGAATCTGGATACGATACCAAAGAATGGCTTGATATGAGTAAATTAAATATATTGTCCAAATCTAAAATATAATAGTCAAAGTTATTTGATACCCTTGAGTTATTGATGTTATTTTTTTTCTCATTTAGAGTGCTGAGTCACTTATGTGACTATGTTGCTCTGGTAGGGCTTCTTAAAAAAAAAGTAAAGTAGAAGCCTATTAATATCCCACTGCTGGGAATAGGCCGCCTCTCTCCGTTTCTAGAGAGATGGTTTGGAGCCAAGACCTACCACGCTGCTCCAATGCGGACTGGTATACATATATGTACATATATCTCCAGAATTCTCTAGAAATATGCAGGTTTCTTCACGATGTTTTCCTTCACCGAAAAGCGTTTGATTAATTGCAATTATCAATTAGACACATGAGTTTTAATAGAAAAACTCATTGGTGCCTGCCCGGGTTTGAACTCGTGTTCCCCTCGAAAGAGTCGCACGGTCTCACCGCTGGGCTATCACAGCTTCTTAAAACACTTACATTACTTATTCTAATTATATATACGCTTACCTAAATTATAACTACTTACTCTATACCGATATTTTTACCACGTCAGAAGTTGGAGTCGCCAAGCTAATGTTACACGCTCCTAGTGCCTTATCTGTTTTTGAACAGTACATTGCGAACACATTCCATAAAAACATTTTGCACGTCTTCCACGATGCCACAGTCTGGACAATTGGGTGAAGAGACCTTTTACATTAAGTGCGCAAACGTGTTCAATGAAATGTGTCCGGAACGTAGACGAAAGGCACAAGATCTTTACGACTCAATTTCATATTTCATTTATTTATAAGTTTACCAACAAAACAATCGTGTATTAACTGACTAGTAGCGTCATCTAGTACTGAATTTCAGCTACATAATTTATCCGTAAAGTATTGGCTTTTGACACTAAACTATTCCGATACTGAAATGTTTATTAGCTGAGACCTTTTTTCGTTGACACACACACTAAGTAACACACACGCATACAGCTATTCCAAACATACTAAACTTATAGCATGTAAGTCTCACTCATAATGTCTTATTTTATAAGGAATGCCGTTGCCATTGTTTTATGTACGAGCTAAACCACTGACTTTCAATACATAGGTTTATCGAACCTTGAAAGTCAAGGTCACTATTTGTAACCGCAACTTAATACAGGCCGAAATATAGAGATCTTTTATACGTTTAGTGATGTATGTTAAATAAACTTTATTATTATTATTATTTATCATGTTTTTAAAATAATACTATATGAAATTCCTTATGTTTCCAGATATACCTCTGAATACGGAATCCATGTTGAAGGCGCTGAATGTAAAATTAGGCGAGTTTCGACTCTCATAAAAAAATATAGAGACAATATTTTTAAGTTAATAGTTCTAGTTTTTTCCCAGTAATAAAACCAGCCATAAAATAGAAGTAAAACTATTAATTATAGCATTCTATATTGACATTTGATTTGAATCCATTATACGTAGTTTATTAAACATAGTTGTCGCGAAATATCATGAATTGTAGCTAATAATTTTATCTACAATTCGAACTCTACAACGTATATAACTATACAACTTTATGAAATAAAATATTACAAGTGCTTGCGGGTAGAAAAATAGTAAAATAAAATGTTTATAATGAAGAGGGTAGGAATCGTAAAAGTACGAAGCGGCGGGCGCCATTTGGCACATACCGAGTACCGCTTAGTGAAGTGAACACCATTGTGTGATTTCGAGATTTTCGATGAGTAGTCTGTACTATTATTATTATAAGCAGTATATATCAGTTAAAGCCTCTCACCTTATTTGTATATCGTAAAGTACTGAATAAGAGAAGAGAGAGGCATTCTGCACTGAGGCTTAAAAGAGAGGTCAGATCAGTGTCGGATTAGAGAGAGATATTCTACACAGACGCTCAAGATTGGAGTCAGATCAGTGATAGAATTGTGAGTGGCAAGGGGTGGCTATAAAGGGAGGTTGGAGGCCACTTAAGGGGTGTTTGCCTTGGCTAAAAGAATTAATTAGAAAGCAGAATACGCTAGGATTAGCCCGGATCGCGCTGCACACTTCATAGTAAACAAGATATGACGTGCGTAGAGAATGACGTCACTGCGGTGACGTAACGAACTCCGGCAGTAAGTTTGCTATGAGTTATTGTTTCGCCCTTTATAGATTAAAATGTGATTAGAGAAATTCCGCCGTGTGGTATCCGGCTGAATAAAATAGATCACCCTCATTTCTTACCGAGGTGTAAAAGAGGGCGTCTAAGGTAAGTTAACATCAGGCAGGTGGCCGGTCGTAAAATACGTAGCCAAATCATTTGACAACATGTTTGTAGCATGCGGTGCCGACCCCACTAAGAGTGGGATAGAGGCAGGAGGATGATGAATGTGATTAGAGAAATCAATTGTCCGTGGCGACATTAGTCAACCAGAAGTCATTCTAGTAGTAGATACAAGTGTGTTTATTCAAATTCTTCATAAGGCCGAGGTCCCTCTAAGCGCCCTTCTAGGATGCTGCGAGACTCACTCGAAATTCGCTCTCCATTTTTTAACATCCGGCGATGCTTTTGCGCTCGCCCGTCCTTCCGGCGACCGGTACTCCCGGTTTAAGGCTTATCTTGAAGGCTTCCACATTATTTTACAACATTAGTTAGTGCCCGAATTTTTTTTTATATAATTTCGAAACGAACAGCACGTCTGTCCGTTTATGTGTTGTGGTATGGAGAAAGGAAGGCTTTGAAACAACCAATCCGCATTGGAGCAGTGTAATGTTTATAATGAAGAGGGTAGGAATCGTAAAAGTACGAAGCGGCGGGCGCCATCTGGGACATACCGTGTACCGCATTAGGGAAGTGAACACCATTGTGTGATTTCGATGAGTAGTCTGTACTATTATTATCATAGTGTATATCAGTTACAGCATCTCTCCTTATATGTATATATGTATGATATATATATATTATATATCGTATATACAACAAAAGACCTATTAAAATAGGTCTTTTCTTGTAGTAGTGCCTATAATGTCATGAATTTTTTATTGTGGTTTCTGATGTAACAATTACGGATCTTCATAAGCGTGTGTATGTTAATGTCCAATTATCCCATTTTTGTCATGTATTTAAATTTTGAACTCGTTGTAACAGACATCGCTTGTATAGTTTTATTATAATAGAAAGAGAATAAAGATAAGATAAATAATTGTGGTTCTTTTATTTGAGTATAATTACTTATTAGGCTAGCAATACCGAGTTTTGGTATCATTGTATTTTTAATGGAGAACGATAGAGTCAATAGCATTTTTGAATGCTAAAGTGGAACGCGATAAGCTAGAATATGCAAAGCATTTTATTATGTATCGCAGACCGCAGTCATACATAGAATCATAATCTATATGAAAGAGAAAGTCGAATTCAAATGCAAATTCAATTCAAATTCAAAATATTCTTTATTCAATTAAACTTGTAAACAAGTTCTTTTGGAACGTCAAATCTACCGCTAGTTCGGAAAGGTGTTCCTTCCGAGAAGAGCCAGCAAGAAACTCGGTGGTTGCTCTTTTCAAATAAAATTCTTATGACTAGTTACATTTGGTTATTACTATCTTGTACAGGGTAGAGGAGTAGCTAAATCCACGCATACGAAAACAATCATATGAAATAATTATAATTAATACAGTGGTACCATGATATACGAGTACCCTAATATACGAATGTTTAGGAGATACGAGCCGGCGAGCGAGCGATATTTTGCTAGAGCTAGATTTAAAGAAGCAATTTTCCGGTCGCCGCGAGCGCCATCTCTGAGTTCGCAGCAAAAAAGGGGATTTTATCCATTAATTAAAGTAACAGCCCGTTGTTATGCCCACTGCTGGGCTAAGGCCTCCTCTCTCCGTTTTTGGAGAGAAGGCTTGGAGCTAAGACCTACCACGCTGCTCCAATGCGGATTGTAGGTTACACATATCCCTAGAATTCTCTAGAGATATGTAGGTTTCCTCACGATGTTTTCCTTCACCGAAAAGCGTGTGATAAATTGCAATTATCAATTAGACACATGAGTTTTAATAGAAAAACTCATTGGTGCCTGCCCGGGTTTGAACTCGTGTTCCCCTCGAAAGAGTCGCACGGTCTCACCGCTGGGCTATCACAGCTATCCATTAATTAATGAAATAAATTAAATTTGTTATTAATGAAATTTTTATCAAAGGAACTATAAAAGGAAGGAAAGGAAAGACAAACAGGTTTCCTAAGACTTGTACCTTCAACGAAAAAAAGCGTGTAAATGTCAATAACATAATCACTAGTGTCTGGGTTTCAAATCCGTGACCCCCTCGAAAGAGTCGCACAATCTTACAATGGTAAGAAAAATAAACAATAAACGTAATTAAAAGGTTAAGTTATTAAAAAAAACTTTTTGTTACGACGTGTTTTAAATACAACCTCCTTCATATAGTTGGTTCGTAATAAAAAAAACATTGTCACTATAATTATGTGTTGAATTGTTGGAAAAGATTAAATGAGTTGACTTTTGGAAAATTGCTTCTTATTTATTGAATAAGTGTAATGAAAAAATATTGGCGTCGTTATATTTTTTAATAATATATAATCACTTCGTAATAATATGCATGGGTCAGCGAGGTTTCGATACACATATAGAGTTTATTCAGCAATAAGTTGTAAGTTAGCTCAATGTATAAGTCGGTTGTATATAATGATACATTGAGGTAACAGGTCTTTAGTTTACAAACAAGCGTTTTTAGTTATGACGTGCGTCGAGTTTACGGTGAACGGGAGAAAATGTAGAGGTATTTACCTTGATTACTTTAATGATATTTATAAATATAGATTATTAAAGAATAATATATAGTATTCGTATAAGAATCATTGCAATTTCTAAGGGAAAGATCAAACTCGTAGGTTTCCCAAAACCCGGTTTTTTATTATTGAATATATTATATAATAAAATAATATTCCAAAAGTTCGTCGATTAAGATCAGTTACGATTTTCATAATTATTAAAGATAATATTTTTAAAAACTTTTTTAAATGTTTTTACAAAAAAAAAAATTGTATTACCTATTATGTAAACATAAAAAACCAAAAATGAAATAAGAGAAAGTAATATTCACAAAGATTTATGTTAAAATAATTATTTTTTTTTATAAACTGCGCTATAATTCAATATATCAATTGGGAATATCTACGCATTATCAAGACCTTATTTTATAACTATATCCAAATTATTATCTACTGTATCCAATCTGGTGATTTTTGTACTGATTTGATTTTGTATTTGGTGTCCGTAAAAGGATATTTACGACAATAACTATATATATTTTATCTATTATATAGCACACTCTTATTACAATATCATAGAACTACCGAAAACATTTAAAAGAGATAAAAATGACCTGATTCTGTTAAGATCATTGGAGTATAGAGGGATTCTGAATATAGATCAAGTCTTGAGTAGACTTTATATTTAAAAACTTAAAACAATCCCTCTATACATTGGATGAGAGTATGGTCGAAGAAAAAGCTGTGATAGCCCAGCGGTGAGACCGTGCGACTCTTTCGAGGGGAACACGAGTTCAAACCCGGGCAGGCACCAATGAGTTTTTCTATTAAAACTCATGTGTCTAATTGATAATTGCAATTAATCACACGCTTTTCGGTGAAGGAAAACATCGTGAGGAAACCTGCATATTTCTAGAGAATTCTGGAGATATGTGTCCATATATGTATACCAGTCCGCATTGGAGCAGCGTGGTAGGTCTTGGCTCCAAACCATCTCTCTAGAAACGGAGAGAGGAGGCCTATTCCCAGCAGTGGGATTGTAACAGGCCGCTACTTTACTTTTTTTATGGTCGAAGAAATGTTAAAAAAACTAACTACATAGTCAAAATCTATTATTATTAAACATAAAAATATTAATTGTTTTGATATAATCCGATCAATATTATCAAATCTGCGACACGCTTATCGCAGATTTGAGCAATCAATTAACTATTTTTCTTATGATGGAAATCCGCAAAGGCAATTCTATTGATCGCTAATCCTATTAAGTATTAATTTTTCAGTGAACAGCTGCGTCTATCGGGAGACAACCCTGTACTCCTATATCAGTTATCATTTAGGACTCCCCGGAACAAAAGCGATGTGCAGACAGGGTGTCTGTGGAGCCTGTATTGTGAATGTGTGTGCGCGTAGAGAGACTAGTGGGACCGTTGAGACTTTCTCAGTGAACACTGTAAGTATTTTGCTGATGTGTTACACAAAACAGTAAAAAGGTTGTATATATTATCTACCTACGTCTATTATCTCGGTAAACAGATATAACTGTCTCTCTTTCTTAAAATCTTTTAATCTTTTGAATCTTACAAGTTATATTTGATCGACTTCCCAGTGTTCGATAGAGCTGGAATTTTACATAGTAGCTCAGTTCCGATGACAATGCATGTTTATGATAAGCATGACGCGATGCTGATACCAGGAGTTGCTTTAGACAATGGAACTCCTCAATGGTTAACAGTGTAGCGGACGGTTTTATTGTATAGAAATAAAATGCTAGACCTCGTGTAAATTTTGTTATAATTGGTTTTATTGAAACCTTTATTCGTCAATGACGTGTTTGCTCGTGTAGTGGGAACAGAAGAGAGGGCTGATATAGCTGCGTTTTGACATTAACAATTGCATAGATTAACTAATAATTGTTTACAGATAAAAAACTCATTTCATTTTTCACTCAACGCATTTTTAATTTGACTTCTTGTGTTATTGGACAAAGATGAAATATATGAGTTATATCTTCTCTCTCATGTATTATTGTGTTATTGCCACTTACAGACCTGCGTCCCATGGTTGCCATGGTGGCCATAGCTTCCCTACTCCATTATAAAACTCTATGATTTTATCAACTAAAAAGCTAGAACCTTAGCCTGCGATCTGTCAAGCAATTGATAATAGAACCTATTGTCTCCTTTTCACAAATGTAGATTACGGCTTACGTCAAATAATGAAAGAAAAGCAAGATATAATATCAAAGGCAAATAATTTTTGCTAGAAATACCAGAATCGATTATTGTGTTCATATGAGAGTGCAACTAACGAACTCAGCTATTGTTTACTCCTCAAAATACCTTATATCTAGGTTAAGGTTATTTTTCAGTTAGTTAAGTAATTTTGCGAACTCAGGGAAACAAAATTTTATATACTGCAAGATTCAAATTATTATTCTTTCGTGTGATTTAACATACTCATATGCTTTCAATGATGGAAAAAAACATTATTATTTAAGTACAATTAAATGTTAATGTATAGAAATCGGCTATACTCATTTCTTATTATATCGAGTGAGCCCGATTCGCTTCCGCCGTGGTGAGACCCGGTTTCCATCAAAGCGGAGAGGAGAGAAGATACGTTTTGAACACTAATTAGATATCGTCAGCTCCTCTCCGCTTAGCTTTGGTGTAAATCGGGTCTTATGCCCTATAAAGAGCTCATTAAAAAGGGCCCCGGTTGGACTTGAAATTAGCAGGTTCACCTAATATAATAAGACCTGTTAAAATACCGTCAATACCCATGAACTTTAAAGAGTACAGGCCGCAATAACGCCATATAAAGAATTGGCTTAAAATGGCTTAAAATTACCACCGTGTGGTATCAGGCTGAGTAGAAAAGACCACCTCATCTCTAACCGAAGTGTCGTAAAAGGCGACTAAGGTAGGTTGATGTGAGGCAAGCAGCCGGTCGTCAAATAACTAGCCAAAACATCTAACAACATATTTTACCAACCCCACTTAGAGTGGGGTAAGGGCAGGAGGATGATGATGGACTTGAAACTAGTCGGGTTCAACCTTTAAAATAAGACGTGAACATAGCCAGCTTCTATAGATAAACTATCAATAGCACTCTCGATAGTTTAAATTTAAAATTATATGGTATGCATTTCACTTATAGTGTCTGGTGCTTGTATTTTCCTGTCACGGATGGGACATCACTACCATAGAGGCAGTTGGAAACCGACTTCAAGGTTACAGTGAAATTCAGAGACGCATTGCCGCGTTCAATGGAACCCAGTGTGGATTTTGTACTCCTGGATGGGTGATGCATTTGAATAGGTGAACATTTAACTATATCGTACAACTAATACGACCTGTATTAGTAGAAGTAAATATAAAAAATCTTAAGGGGATATATTGGTTGTTTTGAATAAAATGACTCGCCCGCCGGAGACGCGACCGGCGAAATCAAGTTTTGTGCACACCGGGTGTTATTTATCCGATTATGTTTTGAACAAATTGACGCGCGCGATGCGACGCGACCAGCCGGATCAACGACCTTTATGCATTCGATGGCCGACGCGTGCGGCCGACAGTTGGTAACGTTTCGCATACGATAAAGACAGCACGCGTGCGCCTGTATACGACTTTATTGTATAACGCACACGTGTAATTATGCGTTTTGGGTGTGGTTCTCAGATTTAGTGACGCGTTTAATCAGTGAAGCGTTTGAGAAGACGCGACCGTCCGCGGTTTAAGTGCGCGTTGGGTTACTATGCCCCGATATAGGGACGATTTAATAACGTGTGACCTTACGAAGGTTGTGTGCACACCGGGTGTTATTTGTGTTATTTATCCGATATAGTGAAGTGTATACTCAGGGAGAAACAGACATTACGTATCCGTGGAAGAGTGCAGAGGCGAGCCAACGGTTTCGGGGATCGGCCAAGTACATACAAGCACACCCACACACGTGCACATATACACGCAATGACTCACGAGGCCGGACCACATACAGCTAACGGCCGCATAAGGTAGGTTGAAACGCCGGGGCGCCTGGCCCAGGTCCCGGAGGTTGTTTCATCCGTCCGCACCTTTGCGCGGAACATTGGTGATTAATAAAAAAAAAACTGTTAAATGGACTGGTAAATATTAAAAAAGTGGTATTAAAAACAAATAAAACCTAAACTGTGGACGGATTAAAATCCAGGGCAGCAGGAACTAATGAGCTTTTCTGCTAAAACTTATGTCTTATTGATAATTGCAACCTATCACACTCTTAGAAACCTTAAAGAAACCTGCATATCTCTCGAAAAAGAATTCTGGGGATAGATTTCTTTTGCGGGATGGCATTGGTGCAGCGTGGTGAGTCTTACCTCCAACCCTTCTCTCCAACAACGGGGAGAGCAGGCCTGTGGCCAACAGTGAAAGAGTAACACGTCGTTAATTTACTATTATAAACAGTTATAATTTTCAGTCTCTTACACAAACGCCTCAATATGATCGAATTAGAAAACTCATTCGGCAGCAATACATGTCGATGTACAGGATACAGGCCGATATTAGACACGATAAAATCTTTCGCTGTTGATGCAAGTCCTTCACTTTGTAAAATGGTCGGCGACATAGAAGAACTTACTACGTGTATTAAGGATAAAGCTAAAATATGTAATAGAAAATGTTCAACTAGCAGTGATAGTGATTGGTGTCTAATTAACGAAAGAAATGTACAAGATATGATTGTAATAAGCTGTAAAGAAACTACATTTATCAAAGTATTTGAAGTGGATCGTATATTTAATATTTTTGCCACTTATGGTACAGATTCATACATGTTAATTGATGGCAACACTGGTAAAGGTAAATTGATTTTTTAAATAATAATTTTAGGAATCATATCCAGATATTGTAACATCATTAAATATCTTTAACTTATTTTCATCATCAATAAAATTGATTTATAATATTATTATTATTAACAAGGGAAAACAAAGTTTTGGGAGTTATAAGTCATTCGTAAATGAAGTTTAGATTTATCAATACATCAATAACCTGGTTCTGTCAACTGTTGGAGATCGGTCTCTTCGATAGCACGCCACAAGGCTTGGTCTTCAACTCTTCATTCCCAACCGATGCCAGCTGCTTTGGGGATATCGTCAATCTACTTTCCTGGAGAACGCCCTATACTACGTTTGCCAAGGCACGTTCTCCACTCCATAACACGTGTACCATATCTGTTGTCGGTTCTGCGACTAATGTGACCAGCACGATGCCACTTGAGCTTGCTCATCTTTCGGGTTATGTTGATTTCTTTGGTTCTCTGTCGAATCACTTCGTTCCTGACACGGTCCTTTAGAGCATATAGCCCTCCATCCATCGTCCATAGCTCGCCGACCGACCTTATTTGCTTAATTGCTTTGTCAGTGTCCACATATTGACTCAGTATGTCCTTATGGTAGGTACTGTTACGCACTCGTTAAATACCTTTGTCTTTAAACTTTGTGATATGGGTGACGAAAGTTTTTATTTTTTAACAAATTTTTTATTTCTTGTGAGATACAAACTTCATCATTCTCCTGCCCTTATCCCACTCTGAGTGAGGTCGGCACAACATATTACAAACATGTTGTCAAATGACTTGGCCATGTATTTTACGCCCGGCCGCCTGCCTGACGTCAACTTACAACACCTTAGTCGCCTTTTACGACACCTCAGCAAGAAATGAGGATGGTCTATTCTACTCAGCCGGATACCACACGGCGGTGTGAGATACAAGCTTACGGAGTCATAAAAAAAGACAAGTCGAATGAATCTATTGGATTCTCGTTAGTAAAAATTTTATCCTTTAGATACATTATGTAGTTAATCCAAGGAACGAAAACATTCATTAAATATATAAGAGGAAAACTTGCTAATAACTAATTTTCCACTTCAGAGCCGCGTTGCATTATGGAACATACCAATTACATGCAGCAATTTAAATGCTGTTACAAAAACTTTGTTATTGTGCAACTCTGATGCAAAGATAGTTAATTTATAATGCTGAATATAATACTTCTTAATAACACAGTATTATGATACAGTTCAGTTGCCCCCCAGAATCCGTATAAAGGTCGATTCTTGGAGATTAGTAACCACTTCTTCCGGTTCTTCGACTTGAGATTTTTAATGTTCATTAGATCTTTGAGCTAATATTTAGTTCCGTGTTTCATTCAAAGACTTCGTAGTAAATGTTAAGTATTTTTGTATCATCCTAGCTTACAAATAATGAATCCTTTCGGGTATGATATTTTTAAGGTCAAATACGTCGAAATAAAAGCTGTTATAGCCCAGTGGTGAGACGGTACCATTATCTCGAAAGGGTCAAAGTTTGAAACCTGGCCACGTAATGTGTTTTTCGTGTTAAAACTTTGTGTGTTAAAACTGTTTTGTGTGCTAAAACTTATACGTCTAATTGATAATTATCACACGCTCTTCAGTGAAGGAAAACATCGTTTCCCTCACAATCAAGACTGTTAATTTAGTTTACGTTTATTGTGATTTATATTTTGCACGTAAATATAATGTTACTCAATAAGAGACCTTGATAATTTTGCTCAAAGTCGTAAAGTAAATGAATTTAAATTATTCCAGCTATATTTCAAGACTTTGAATATCCTTCAATTCTGATCGATATCAGCAATGTGACGTCATTGAAACAGTATCACTACGATCAGAATTTAGTTTTAGGAGCCAACATTTCATTACAAGACTGTTTGGAAATCTTTAACAAGGCTTCCACAACTATGGACGAGTTTACCTATTTAAAAGAATTCGCCAAGCATTTCGATTTGATAGCACAAATTCCTATAAGAAAGGTAGGCTATTGATAATGATTATTTAATAAATAAACTATGGCAAAATAGCCAGTTTAGAAAGCCAATAATGGGTCTGCCGAATGACTATTAAAATTTTGGATTATGCTCTAAAATCAGACTGTTTTGCCAAACAAGACAGTTGTCTTGTCTAGGCCTATACAAGACAGAACCAACATTTCTTTCGTGGTAACAAAATTAGCGGTACACGTGCATAAGCAACCATCAATATATCATATATTAAACAATTCCTTAAGAGGGAAAACAATAATAGGAAAGCAATACACGCAAAATCCATACTAATATCATAATCTAGCTGTGCCAGCGACTTCGCCCGCTTGGAACTCAGCGTGTCACATTTTTACTAGAATTCAAATTTTAAACATAAAAGTAGTTATTGTGAGTTAATCATAACAGATAGATACATGCTATTGCAGACTTTTTGTAGTATTTTTATAGTTCTACAATTCTCTAGTACATTACTTTAGCGTATCTCTGCTGGTTTACGCAGCATACGCGATTAAAGCTCCCAGCAAGCAAGTTTTTTAAGAACTGCACGGTCTCTTCAACACAATTTACATAATACCGACATTTAATATATACTTTAACTATCCGGAATTATTGCACTATCTTTTGGTGTTAACCGTTTAAAACTCCGTTCCGTAGATTTTGAGAAAATCGATTACATACAGACAGACAGCTTTTGGAGACTTTGTTTTATAATATGCATTCTGTTTTGTCTGTTACTTATATCGATGGAATTTGGTAGAATTAAAGCTGTTATATGGTATATAAAATTCCCGTTTTCCTTTGGGAATGACAAATAACGATACCTATTTCTAAATTAAATAATTGTAAATAGCAAAACCAACCAAAACCAAAACCGCTAGCTAGTAAATGGAAGTTGGTATAATACTTAAAAACCGCTTTTAAAGCAGAAATATAATAAGATTACGAGAAACAACGGTTATTCGTCGAAGAGGTGGTGCGCCCTGTTGACATAAACCAACATGGCATGACTGTGAAATCTTGTTTCCTCGCAAAATTATAGATGATGCTACGGATACACCATATCCTATAATATAGTGTATTATCTATGGGATTCATCATCAAAGAACCCCGGGCAGGTACCAAATATTTAATTGTAATTTATCACACGCTTTTCACGCTTTTGTGAAGGAGTACAAACAGGAAACCTGCATGTCTAAAGAGAATTCTGGCGATATGTGTAACCTACTAATCCGCATTGGAGCAGCGTGATAGGTCTTAGCTCCGACCCTTCTCTCCAAAAACGGAGAGGGAGGCCTATTCCCAGCAGTGGGATATTAACAGGCTGTTACTTTAAACATAAGTATTATTAATATAATACTTATGTTCTAATCAGATGTACTATATCGAAAATCTTTGATAGTCCGATGGTGAGATTGTGCGACTCTTTCGAGGGGTCACGGGCTCAAAACCCGGGCACCAATGATTGTGTTATTGAAATTGTATTGCCCAGCAGTAGGATTGTAACAGCCCGTTACTTTACTTACTTTTTATACTGTTTTTAGTTAGGTTCATTGGCTGGAAATATTATGCTGAAACACCGAAAGCCATCGTATCAATCTGATGTTTTTCTCCTGTTCGAAGCAATTGGAGCTATTATCACCATACGTAAGTTTCCATTTTAAAACGTGTTCCTAAAATTTTAATTTGATCGAATATTATCATGTGTTTAAAGTTTAACTCTATATTTAGAGGTAAACTCTAAATTATTAACTCTAATTATGAACTTTGCTTAGGTAGGTTGGATTCTCTCTTAGACAGAAAATGCCTCGATCGTATCTTTGAAATTTAAAATATTAAAATAGTACTAGTAAAATAGCCTTCCCATTCGAACTTCTAAAAAATTCTATTCGTTGTTAAACAGCAACGTTTGGCTAATGGTTACCATTTAGCTCAGTTTTTTTAAATATTGTGTTATAGCCTGAGATCAGGTTTTTTGGGAAAATTATTTGAAATTTAAAAGAACAGCAAAACTAATACGTATTCGTTTATAATTGATTTGTATAATATTATATAATTGATTTGTATAAATTGATTCATTCAGGTGAAGGCAATGGCAACATAACTTCCTATACTATGGTTGATTTCCTCCGTATCAATATGATAGGTAAACTGATCATAAATTTTCAACTGCCACCCGAGGGAGGTATTCACATATTTAGAAGTTATAAGGTACGTCAATATTTTTTCTTGTGAAGAAGCGGCTAGTTATTTGACTGCTACGGTCTTTTTTCTCATTTAGGCAGAAATATTAGAGCTTGAATTTAATTCCCATAATAGTTTGTATAGAAATAGTAATATAGACTAATTTTGCAAGCAATTTTTGTAAGCAATTTTATTTCACATATCTGTGTATATATTAAGTACCAATTTTGAATTATAAAAATTTATTCACAATGTTTTCATTCAGCAAAAACCGCGTGATGAATGGAAAATTACAACCACGCCAAAATGTGTTTATTAATAGTTCAGATGTGCTTGTCCTGGAGCCGTATAGAGTAACACGGTATAATTTTTTATTTTATTTCAACCAATGGATATCCTCGAAGAGATTTCGACGCGACATTGTATTGTGAATGTTTAGAAGACTAAAAAGGACAAATCCTTTTGAGTTAGTATAATTTAGTGCTAGTTTAGCGTAGTGCTACTTAAAAAGAATGCCGGAACACTACGAAGTAGTAGGTACCTACTTCTGCACTCGTAGTAGACGAGTGAGAAATACTACGATAAGTGACTAGATCTGTTCTAAGATATAGATATGATCATTTATAAGTTAAGGTTAGTTTTAAGTTGCTTATTAGCCTTTTAGCTAGATTGTATCTTCAATAATGTTCTGCCATTGTTTTTGGTGTACTAAAAATAAATTATATTGAGCAGTTTGGATCCATCATAGCTACTTTCGATCTCTTAGAGATCGTTTATCCGCTAAAGATGTACAGTCTTTTGTAGTCAGGAACCTTTTGTAATCACAAACGGCAAAAGAAAGCCGGATTCGCATTATAACGTTACCGGGGTAAAAACGGCGGTCACCCATACAAGGGCTGACCATTTGCAAACTTTACTTAAGTACTATGATCGTACGAGAAATGAAGTCAACGTCAGCAAGATATAATCCAGAATTTATTTTATTGCAGAGTATAAGGTTTTAGTTCTTGCTTGTATAATTCATCATCCTCCTGCCCTTATCCGACTCTAAGTGGGCACATCATGTTATAAAACATGTTCTCACATGATTCGGCTATGTATTTTACGACCGGCCGCCTGCCTGACGTCAACTCATCTTAGTCGCCTTTTACGACACTTCGGTAAGAAATGAGGGTGGTCTATTCTACTCAGCCGGATACCACAAGGCGGGTCGACTTACCTTAGTCGCCTCTTACGACACCTCGGTAAGAAATGAGGGTGGTCTATTATTCTCAGCCGGATACCATACGGCGGGTCGACTTACCTTAGTCGCCTCTTACGACACCTCGGTAAGAAATGAGGGTGGTCTATTATTCTCAGCCGGATACCACACGGTATGCTTGTATAATTATTATTTTCTAATTTTTCCAGATAATGCCTAGAAGTCAAAACGCTTTGGCCATAGTCAATGCTGCGTTTAACATTAAGTTGGATAACAGCAGTTGCATCGACACAGTCAGTATTGTTTATGGGAATATATCTGCTCATTTCAACCACGCTGTCCGAACGGAAGCATATTTAAGGGGAAAGAATTTATTTGACAATCATGTGTTGCAAGAGGCAATCCATATATTAAATGCAGAAATTCTACCAGAAAAGAATCCACCAGAACCGTCACCTTCCACTAGAAAAAAATTAGCCATAGATCTATTTTATAAGGTATATATGACGAATTTTGTTAGGTTACCGTTTGTCAAAATTATAACGACCTGTTAATATCTCACTCTCATGTCTCTAAATTAAAGAGCTATCCCTTAAATTCAAATTTAAAATATTCTTTATACTTGTAAACAAGTGCTTTTGAATCGTCAAAATCTACTGCTGTTTCGAAAAGCTGTTACTACCGAGAAGAGCCACCAAGAAACTTGGTGGTTGCTCTTTTTTTTTCCTATGACTTTGTTACATTTGGTTATTACTATCTTGTATAGGGTAGAAGTGTAGCTAAATTCATCTATATAATCCTCAATAGTATAGTAGGCTTTTTGCATCAGCCTCCCTTTAACAGCATTTTTAAACTGCTGTAGTGGTAAAGATAAAATCGATTGCGGGATTTTATTATAGAATCTTATACCCAAACCCACAAATGACTTATTTACTTTTGCACGGCGCAAAGCAGAAACAGCAAGCTTATGTCGCGGTTCCTACTTTGTCTATTACATACATCGCCAATCTTGTTATGTATATTCCTATATACAAAAATTAAATTGCTAAAAATATACTGTAAAGCAAAAGAACCTATTTCCTTAAACTGATCTCGTAGAGAATCAAGCGAATTTAAAATTGTAAATGCCACGTGGCAAATGGCTCTTTTTTGTAATATAATTTTTTTTTTCAATGTCCACGCATTTACCTCATAATAATATTCCGTAAGACGTATTATGGAAGTAAGCAAAATAAAAAGTTTTGCTGTTTCAACGTCTGTAAACCGTATTATCTTATAAATCTTTATGTTAGACTGGTAATAATCTTTAATTGTTTCTAATTTCATCAACATTGCTCCAGCGGATTGGAGCATAACAGACAGACAGATAAAAGTTCGCAATCATAATCTCAGTATCGATAACACACAAACCATGTGTTACTAGTTAGAACATTAAACATATGTGCATACAAAAATTTTTCTTAGAAGATCTCACCCTTATTTCTTGCAGTTCGTTCTTAGTTTAACTCCGGGTGTCATTATCTCGCCGCGATACCATTCCGGTGGTGACATGATTATACGCCCTTTATCCAGTGGCATGCAGAGTTATCAAACAGATCCAACTCTGTATCCTCTAAATCAACCCGTAATGAAATTGGAAGCGGTGATACAAAGCTCAGGAGAGGCCCGATACGTCAATGGTATACCACCGATGCCGAATGAGGTGTTTGGAGCTTTTGTTTTATCTACAGTCCATAATGGTGACGTAGATACCGTTGATGTTGAAGATGCGTTGGTAAGCTTTACTTTATAATATACTACTATTATTAACTTTTATATTCGCTTCTTAATTTGTTCTTCATCGTTATTCACAAACTGAATTCCGAGGTACGCGATGCGACTGCTTATATAGTAAACGAACCATTCGAGAATGTTTTGCTTCACGATTACACATGAGTCCTAGCGGGGATGTTTTTTCTTATTATTTTTATTTTTTATTTTGCATGCATTGTTGTTTTTGTAATTAGATGTTTTTTATTCGGAGCGTTAATAGGTTTCGACTGAAAACCAGCGCCGCGTGATGTTGGCCAAATGCTGCATCACGTTGCTTTTATGCTGAGTCGAAGGCCATTTCATTTCAGCGAATTTGTTATTTTAATTATTTGTATATAAATTTATATAAGCTAGATTTAAGTGTCTTTAACTTTAAGATTTATTTTGTATGTGCAGAAATGAATAAATGTCTTGTTGTTGTTGCTGTTGGATACGAAACACGATTCGTAAGCAATGTTCAGAGAATTAGCGTCAAGCCTCTTTGAACTCTATAGCATATGTTCGTAACACTACCCTTTTCCAATTTGAACTCTATGACATATGTCTAACGAACTCTTTTTGCATGTTCATAACCATATGGTGTAAAGAGCAATTTTTTATAATTTTGTAATACACGCTACAAATTCCCTAGAAAAAATTAATATGACAAAACAACGTTTACCTTGTCAACTAGTAATATTATAATAATGACTAATAGATTTACAAAATTTCATAACAATGCATAATAAATTTCATAAAAATTTCATAACAACGCATATCAGAAAATAGATGGCGTTGTAGCTTTATACACCGCCAAGAATATACCTGGGAAAAATTCATTCACGTTTCCTGGCATCCAGCTTCAAACGGAAAACGAGGAAATACTAGCAGATAAAAACATTAAATATTACGGACAACCTATAGCAATTATTGCAGCTGTTACTTACGAAATAGCTATAAACGCAGCAAAGAAAGTAAAAGTGTCGTATAAGAACGTTGCAAACACACCGCCGATTTTAACTATCAAGCAAGCCAGACAATACACGAATAGTATAATAGCCGGTCCAACGATAGATCCTAAAGGCAGAGGGGTCAACGTTAAAAAAGTAATAAAGGGTGTGTTTGAGCTGAAGTGGCAATACCATTATTATTTGGAACCGCTATCTTGTGTGGTAATCCCTGTAGATAAAGGACTGGAAGTTCACGACTCGACACAATGGATAGATTTGACGCAAATCGCAGTTGCGCAATGTCTGTGTATGTCGGAAAAAGAGTAAGTTTCCTTTTGATACCTTTATAACTAATTGCAATATGAAATGTATGTAAAGACCATTAATAGGCTTGGCATCATTAACTGAATACTGAAGTTTAAGTGTGATAATCTCATTGTAGTAAAATAATAACTGCTGCTATTATGATAAGATATGACCTTAAGGTCTTAAGGTGGACTTAAGTCCACTATGCTTCGTGTCTGGAGTTTGGCAGGTTATACATATACCATAAATATTTATGGATCAAATGGTTAATGGATATCCATGTATATTGAATACTCATGTATATATGGGATATACACGTGTATCCATTATCCATATCCATAATTCGATTAAAATTTGCAGTTCGGCTACAACGGTTTCATTCAATAACGCATACCTTATCTTAAAAAAAAACAAAAAAAAAATTAGTAAAAAAAAGTAATAAATAATATGATCGGTTAAAACTTTTTCCGGTTAATTAATAGGGAAAATTTGAAACCGCTTTAATTTACCTTTTCCGTGGAAATCAGTAAATATACGAGTATATTACAGTACCACTATTACACAAATATGAAGTAATGCCCGTTCCATATATCTTTCGTAAATACTCGGGTGTTTTTTGATGCATCCTGCAGATCCTCGGTTTATGATCACTAGATAGTAACTACATATTAAAATTATTAACACATATATATTCAAATTTGCAGTGTCCATGTTAAAGTGCGCCGTTTGGGAGGTGGTTTTGGCGGCAAATTGAGTCGTAATGTGCAGGTAGCGTGCGCCTGTGCAATTGTTGCTACGAAATTAGATCGCCCTTGTAGATTTATACTGCCGTTGGACACTAATTTGACAATTGTGGGAAAAAGATTGCCTTGTTTGTGCGAATATGAGGTAAATGATTATGGTTATTTAAAACAATATATTTTTAACCTTTACAGATCAACTCTGTCCTGAGAATATATTTTTTATTTATTTATTTAACTTACAAAACTGATTAGACTAAATTTAGATTAGATTACATTAGATTTATATTAGCAAAATTTTAAAATAAAGCAAAAGTTGTGGCCCATACAGAGTGTAGAAAATACCCAGACTATAATAAAGAGCAAGTTGCTGATGGACAACCTTGGCTCCTTTATTATGACTGTGCAAATATAACATTATTAATTATTACTATATGCGTTTCCTAGGCTGGTGTTGATGAAAACGGAAAGATCCAATATCTAGACGCTACAATCACAGAAGATGATGGTTTTACTCACAACGAGAATATTTTGTCCTACGTTGCGGGTGGATTTCCCAATTGCTACAATACCGATTACTTTAATTTAAAGACATTTGCTGTTCTTACTAATTTACCTGGAAATTCATTTGCTAGAGCACCTGGTGAGTTAATATCGAATTGATACCTTAAAACGTAATATTTGAAGGAAAAATGTCGATATTTCCAAAACATATCGTTACATAATTGTTAAACAGTGTAATAATTTATGGCGTATGTAAACGCTAACATATGCGTGTGAAACAATTGTTAGTTCTAATTGACAATTCATAGTGCATAGCTTTTTTTAATGAAAATAAAACTTGCTGACCAGACGAATTTCATGCTGGAACATTTTTAGTTTTCAGTATAGCTTATCTGAAAAATAAAAGGTGTTTTTCAACGCTTTACTGGCAATTTTCCCTGTCTTTTTTTTAATAAAAAGCTTTAAAAATCAAATTACCAATATAAACATGGAATCCTTCATAATAAATAATTTCATATTATTTGAGAATAATACTTAAACAAACGTTGTAGGTACACTAGAAGGTATCATGAGCATAGAAAATATAATGGAACATATAGCTGTTGCCGTTAATAAAGATCCCACCGACGTTCGTCTAGTCAACATGAGAACCGAAGATAACGACATACCAGCTCTAATAGAAGTCCTCAAAGAAAAAGCTGACTATGAAAACAGACTAAAAGCCGTGAAAGAGTTTAACAAAAATAACAGGTGGATGAAAAAAGCAATCAAAATCAATGTGATGCTGTTCCCTGTAGAATACTATGGAAATTACACAGCGATGGTTTCTATCTACCGTGGCGACGCTACAGTAACAGTTACTACTGGTGGCATTGAAATGGGTCAAGGCGTTAATACAAAAGCGGCTCAAGTTTGTGCTTATGAACTGGGCATACCACTGGAGTACGTATCAGTTATTCCTAGCTATTCATTCGTAGCAGCGAATAACGTATTCTCTGGCTCAAGTATCGTTAGTGAAAGCGTTTGTTACTCAATAATAAAGGCTTGTAACATACTAAAGGAGCGCTTGAAGCCTATAAGAGCCCTATTGGTAAATCCAACTTGGGCGGTGTTAATACAGAAAGCTGGTGAAGAAGAAATCGATTTGACTGCGTCGTATATGATGAATGAAAAAGAGCCAGACTTGCAAAATTATAGTGCGTTTGCTGTAGCAATTTTAGAAGTACAATTGGATGTATTAACAGGAAGGTTTCAACTATGTAGATGTGATATATTAGAAGATACCGGACTAAGCACCAATCCCAATATTGATGTTGGTCAGGTAAGGAGTTTGCTTACGTGACAACACATAAAAAATAATAATTGCAATTTACTTAATAAATGAAAAAGCCACTTCTAGTAAATTATACTTTGCCCCTCTAGGTAGAAGGGGCCTACGTGCAAGGACTAAGTTATTTGACATATGAGGAGCTTGTTTATGACGAACAAACCGGAAGATTGTTAACAAATAATGCGCTGAACTACGAAGTATTTTTAGCGAAGGACATACCAATTGATTTCAGAGTTTACTTGAGATATAATTCATATAATCGTAAAGGAGTTCTGGGATCGAAGAGTAAATATGGTTTTGTTGTAATAAAATTTTTAAGAAATTAGTGAAGTACTAAAATTCAATCTGCTTTAGAATATAACACATAGTGCATAGTATTTTTTTTTAATTCTAGTAATTTAGGTGATTAAAAAGAATCACTATAATAAATAGTAAGTCGAGCTGTGATAGCCGTGACCGTGCGACTCATTCGAGGGAAACACGAGTTCAAAACCCGGGCAGGCATCAATGAGTTTTTCTATTAAAACTTTTGTGTCTAATTGATAATTGCAATTTATCACACGCTTTTCGGTGAAGGAAAACATCGTGTGGAAACCTACATATCTCTAGAGAATTCTGTTGATATGTGCAACCTACCAATCCGCATTGGAGCAGGTAGGTCGTAGCTCCAACCCTTCTCTCCAGAAACGGAGAGAGGAGGCCTATGCCCAGCTGTGGGATTGTAACAGGCCGCTACTTTTTTACTTTTACTTTTTCCATAATATTTTTTGGGATTTATACAGCATTATTGCTAGTTATTTAATGCACGGACTAATTATAATCTCTGTCCACAAATACATAAAGAAATTAATAATATTTAATTCAATTATCATTATTTTATTTTTCAGCGACGGGCGAAATGGGTATTTGTTCATCACACGGTATAATTTACGCGTTAAGACAATGCATAATGGAATCACGTAAAGAATCAGGTTACGATCCTCACGAATGGTTCAATATGGGTATGCTATTCACTTAATTTTAGTTTACACCTACACAGAATTGTCTACTACATACTTTGAAATTTCACAGCGGGATAGCTTAGAGGTATGTAACCGATCTGAAATAATTGATCCCAATTAGCTCCCAAAAACAGAATCGCAATCAACTTAGTAAAAAGTAAGTAAAGTAAAGTATCGGCCTTTTATAATCCCACTGCTGGGATTATAACACCCATAGGCCTCCTCTCTCCGTTTCTGGAGAGAAGGGTTGGATGGTGATAGCCCAGCGGTGAGAGCATGCGATTTTTCGTGGAGGTCACAAGTTCAAATCTCGGGCAGGCACCAATGAGTTTTCTATTTAAACTTGTGTCTGTCTAATTGATAATTGTAATATGTCACACGGTTTTCGGTAAAGGAAAATATCTTGAGGAAACCTGCATAACAATTTTTTTTATCAAGGTCTTAGTTCCAGTCCTTCTCTCCAGAAACGGAGAGAGCCCGAGAGAGAGAGGCCGTTTCTTTTACTTGCACTATCTTATTTACTTTGTAGAATTTATATTTTTTGTCAGTCCTATCATTTATTTTGTATTGCCAGTATTATTATTTACTCATAGGTATTTACCATACGCTCTGTTCCTCTTATTTGTCATGGACATCCGCACATAAGGTCTCTTTAATGGAACTCGACATCATACGATTTTGTGCCGCTTGACTCCAAGGGTTCCTCGCGACCTCTTTACGCGGCACGCTGAGCTATATCTGAAATTTTGGTTTTTGTACGAATCTCTTCATTCCTGATTTGATCTTGTAATTCAAGCATGGCGCGCTCCTTCGATGAGTGACTACGAGCTTTTTAAACTCTCTATAATTTTTTTATTTATTGTTACAGTTCTACCTCTAACAACTGAATCAATATTAAAAGCGCTGGATGTGAAACCGAACGAGTTTGTTCTATTTT
Organism: Morpho deidamia; assembly: GCA_947086505.1. NCBI lineage: Eukaryota > Metazoa > Arthropoda > Insecta > Lepidoptera > Nymphalidae > Morpho > Morpho deidamia. Next base: position 13,621,882 of record CAMTZC010000012.1, on the reverse strand, counting down.
AAATATAAGTTTCTACCTATAGTTATGCTTACTCAAATAGCCTTTGGTAGAAATAATAAAAATAGTAATAATAAAATTAATTTTGCTATAATCCGCTATACAGTAAATAGAAAATATATATAGTGTTAAATGTAAAGTGGATTATCCGTATTTTCATACCCGATACGTGCAGGATTCGTAAAAACACATGCACAAACTCAACAATCGTTTCGCCCCGCAACCGAAGCATCATCAGGAGATAGACTCCACGACAAAATCGCAAAGCCTTTGGTAGCCTCTTTTAGATCTTTTTATACAGCCTATAATCTTTGTATTAGTAATTATGTTTATCTGTAAAAAAGAACTAAATAAAAAAAATGTTTTATTTCAAAAACATGCATAGTATTATTTAATGTCTGTATGTGAAGGTGGAATCTATTTAAATTTGACCCACTTCCCGGTCTCCGATTGAGCTGAAATTTACATAGGGGGAAGTATGTAAAAAATGACATAGTTTTGTTTTTGTATCATAACTTTTTATTAGTAGTTCACATCTCATCCATAACTTACATTAATCAACTTTGGTCAAACTATCTAAACTAATAAACATTTTTTGAAAAAACCCAATAGAAAAAGAAACAAAAAACATAGTTATTCTTAGAACACACGTACAAGAAGCATGAGCCCAAAGTGAACATTGTAATCACAGCAAGCAGTCTCCTCCGGGCTAAGATCTTGCATAAGAGTGGTACAGCTTCATGAGAAAATATCACGAAAATCTTCTTCCTCATCATTTTCAATAATTGTGCGGCTGTACGTTTTTTCTCTCCCCCATGAAACTTATAAAATGCGTATTTTATAAGCTTCATTTCCAACATATTATATCAGTACCAGTCAAATACCAACGAGCTCTGAATTTTTGATTTACCCTTGGCCACTTATGAAACATACTTTTGGCACTAGAGAAATCAACTTAATTGGAAAAGCAAGACCAGAAGACGATGGAGGTTTATTGGTAATACCAGCAGTTAAAACAACTTCTAGACCAGTTTGTTGTTCGAATCCGAGTTGGATTTTCAGCTTGTGGGTCGGTAAGTGCCGTTATTTCGGCTGGATTATATTCTTTAGATATCGTATCATGGCACCATGGCTGAACGAGAGGTAACGCAGTAGCTATAGTCACCTGAGACGTTTTTTCACAGGAAGTAAATCATATCAATTTGTTGATATGATTTACTTCCTGTGAAAAACAGGACAACAGACAACAGACTTCCCTAAGAGGCTTTTCGCGGTCTCGAGTAATAATCTGTTTTCGCTGTGATGTTTTAATTTCCGTACTAATGTTTTGAATAGCGGTCTTAATTTTATCGGTCAGTAGCTCTATTATGTTGTTCATAATATAAATGAAACAAAACATTCGCTTCGATAATACACGTTTATTGTTGCATCATAAAAAAATCATCCGAATTTAATCATAGATAAAAAATTAGGCTCCGATTAAACATTAGGCATTGACTTAATAATTTCCTCAAAATAAAAAAAAATACATAAAAAAGAACCTTTAAGCCATTGATTATTAAACGATCAAAAAAATTCAAATTACACATACAAAAAACAATAAATACTTACAAATTATTTATTCGCTATACAACCTAAATATCCGTTTCCTACAAGATACAAAAAAAGTATTGTTGCTATGATAAACAATACATAAAATATATTTCTTTAATACAGTAATATCAACAGTTATTATTTTTGTGTTACGCAAAAAGTGCAATTGAAATATTTTATCACCTTCGGACTTATATACGAACAGAACAAATACGCGATTTTAGGTCTAATCAAATTCTAGGGCAGTGGTTTCCAAAGTACGATAAAACCCATTATCTATGATAAAAAAGTCCGACCAAGATTTATATATACAATTTCTAATACCCAATTTCACTAAACTAACTCTTTTCTGTGGTATTGCACTTTGGAAAGAACTGCGCGCACATCTATACTAATTTGAGGATTTTACAAACATCAAGCAATATTCGCATTTTAAATACACAATAGGTACGACCTTTGAAGCGATCTGGTCGAAACGTTTTACATTATCTATGGACAATCTATCTACTATTTAGAAAACTACATCTAATTAGTCGCCATTTTATTCGTAGTCCTTTACAATTATAGGCTTACCGTTTAACTGAGTCCTCGTCAGCGGTATATAAGGGCGTGGAGGTAGATCGAGAACGGGGACTGAGGGAGGCTCTGGCGGCGAGCGCTCATAGAGTGATATACAAGAGGTTACCGCCCGCGCTTACCTCAATCCCTTTTCTCGTCCTATCTCTGCGCCCTTGTAACCGCAGGCGAGGACTCAGTTAAAGGGTCAATATTTAGCCCATGAGATACTACACTAACACACAATAATTATTATAGTTGAAATAATTTTGATAAAGGCCTATGAAATGACACCGTTATGACGAGGGTCTGGTTTGTGTAACTCATAGAGTTATTATACTAGAGTAAGGGAGCTATGAGAAGCAGGCCTACCATGAACTCTTATTGCGTTAACTCGTTGCCGAATTGTTCGGAATGCGTCCTAAAAACATTTGAATAAAAGAGATAGAGTAATCTATAGATTACATAGGGGTAGAGATAGAGTAATCTATAGATTTCATTGGGGTCAAAATGTTTGAAAAGGAAAACGTTATATGAACTATATAAGTTCATATAACGTTTTCCTTTTCAAACATTTTGACCCCAATGAAATCCACACTTCATGGTACGAAAAGCTAGCGGTTGAGTTTAGGTACTGACTTTGAATTGATAAATAATAAGAGGTAAAATGAAACTCGTATCTAGAGGTATTATGCTAGTTTCCGTGTCCGACTACAATAAAAAAAAGCAAATGAGGGATTATCTATCTGTCTCTCTTTTTTATGTGCAATAAGACAAGGATAGAATACGAGTACATGTATACGAGTTGCATCTCTCTCATTAATTATTGTGACATTCTCACTTACAGACCTGCCATTGGCTCCTCTATTCTTATCTATTATAATAACTCTATGCAGTAGACACAATAAGTACCTATTAAAAATTACGTATGTAGGAACTATTTTATGTGACAATATTAAATGGTTTATAAAATCGTTTTGAATTTTCAGAAAAAAAAATTGTCTATTAAGATTTCATGCTTCTTTTTTCATTGGAAACAGAGGTGAAGATATTCAACGCATTTACTCCACTGGGAGACAGCAAGTTTTAAATATCAAAATTTTTCAGTACACACAGGTATTCTTAAGAAGTTTAATATAAATATAAAGAAAATCTTTGAATTTACAGACACAGATTAATGGTGGCAACCTTCTGAAGTTTTGTATACATTTAGTATCTACATGAAACAATGCTGCTTTGAAGTCATAGAGTTATTAAACTTAAAGTAGGCAAGCCAGCCTAAAATGTGATATATTACAAATAAAGAGAAATAAGCAAATGAGGATGATCTATCTGTCTCTCTTATTTATGTGTGATGAGACAAAGATGAAGAATAGGACTTTAATCTTCCCTCTAATTATTTATTGTGTCATTGTCACTTACGGGTCTGCATATGCTTGCTCTACTCTAAGTATAATATTTCTGTTTCACTTTACTCTAAATATGGCCCCCACTAATAACCTAAGTTCACTAACTAGTGTTAAAGAATATCTGAATGATATCGAGAGTAAAAAATCGGCTTTCATTCCTGATACGGGCTTTATACGTCACTCAAATTAGACCGTCGGCCATAAAAATAAATAGATAAAGTGGGGAACATATATCAAAGGACCCGTAACATCTTTGGTTCAGCAGATAGGCTAGAAAAGGTTGTCCCTTTTCGAAAAACACTAACGTTTCATTTACAAATCCTAGATGCGGTCTTTTGATCACAATAGGTGTAGTATACGACTGTCAATTTAATATTTAACTATACAATAATAAATTATATTACATAGTCATTTATATCGTACTTGCTTAATGATACTCACATAATGTGGTAACATGAAAATGACTGATAGTTTAATTTTTAGGCCAGCCATACACGGAATGCTCGAGCGTTAGCCAATGATCAACATACACGGACCACTCGTGCAGTTAGAGTCAACAGCTTGAAGCTGCCATTGACAACTGCTCAAGCAGTTAGGTTACCTGCTCAAGCAGTTAGCAATTTCAATTATAAACAAAGCAGCTTCAATGGCAGCAAATCAATGGCAGCTTCAAGCTTTTGACTCTGACTCCAAGAGCGCCCCGTGTATGTTGATGACTGCCTAACCCCTCGAGCAGTTCGTGTATGGCCGTTCTTACGAAAATCGAGCCGATAAAAATGAGAAATCATACACAATCAGCGGTAGACATGACTATCGGTGGATTAAATTAAATTATAATGGTATTAGAGATTCGTTGCAGATCTTAAGATACAATCAGTCGTAGTTTAATACATTTAAGGCCTAGTCACCAGTAATGGTCCGTCTGCAACCTCGACATACGAGTAAATAACACTTAGCCTAGTTTCGTTGGTAAACTCCATTAAGATGAATCCGATGCTAGACTGCAGCAGCAATGCTCAACTCCAATGTTCCAGCTAGAGAGTAATAGCTAAACCGCCTACCAATTGCGACTTAACTCTGTTTCTTAAACGCAGTAGCGAAAAATAATAATTAAATAAAATGCATTAGAAAAGGAGCTGTTCGTATTAATAAAATGAGTACAAATTCTTGCTCTAAGGCACGTAAGTTAAATCCCTATTTACCCTCACGAATGACACGCTACAGGCCTATAGGCAAACCGCAAATTCAACCTACAACTTATTGGTTTTGGATTAGCAGGTAACGTCCATTCTTAGTATAATTATTAATTTGCCTATTCTCTCTTGCACTAAAGGACACGTTACGGATAGATAGAGCATATTTATAATAGGAGTATATAATGACGCTCCGAATAAAAGGTATACCCAGGTTATTTATGGCTATAAAAGGCAGAAAGTGAATTGTATGTAGAAGAAAAGTAACGGCCTGTTACTATCCTACAGCTGGCGTAGGCCTCTTCTCTTCGTTTTTTTGGAGAGAGGGGTTGGAGCTAAGACCTACCACGCTGCTCCAATGTGGATTGGCAGGTTACAGACATCCTTTGAATTCTCTAGAGATATTGCAGGTTTCCTCACGATGTTTTCCTTTACCGAAAAGCGTGTTATAAATTGCAATTATCAATAAGACACATAAGTTCTAACAGAAAACTCTTTCGTGCCTGTCCGGGGTTTGAACCAGTGACTGCTTTAAAGAGTCGCATGGTCTCAGCGCTGGGCTATCACAGCTCCTAAATAAACGTAACTTTCTTCCTAAATGTATGATTTTATATGAATAAATATTATGACTACATTTCTCACTTATATTGGATAGATAGGAAATATATGGGAGTAATGTAGTCTAAAATATAAAAGCGCGATCTTATGTTCGTCTGATTAGTAAAAATATTTCTCTTAATAAAAGGTTGCCCACTCATAATTGGGCAGTTTTAGTCTTTAATCTTATTATTTAAGGCCTGTGACGTTGTTCAACGACCTGTGACGTTGTATGTTTCAATATAATAAACACAATGTTACAATGCCTAATAAGAACTAATTATTTGTGAAAGGCTTGTGACTTTGGTAAGGAAGTACATCTAATGGCAAGGAAAGATAATGTCTGATACTGAAGATCACAAAACTTATCTCTTATCTACAGTCCATGGATGACCAGATTTAATTTTCTGTATTTATTTAAGTTTCATATAATAATCAAATAGTTAACAGTAAATACGCTTATAACCATTACCAAAATAAAGAAGCTCTTTTGAGCTCTTATGGTACCATATTTTTCTAGATCTACCTAAAATTTTCGTTCAAAATCATTATACCGATTCAAAGTAAACCACTGCACGTATAATATCAGGAATTTCTTAAAATAAGAATGTTATTTTTATATTAATTCCTTATATTACACACGCAAGTTTTTTAACCGCAATTTTATAGGCGTATCCGCGGTGACGTCCCTGTCACAATCACATTTGGTGGGCGTGTGTATAGCAGAGTTATTATCCTAGAGTAGGAAAGGTAGCCTAAAATGTGCCTTATTATAATAAAGAAAAAGCAAATGATCTATCTGTCGCTATTATGTGTGATTAGCAAACAAGTATACGAGTGTCATCTCACCTCTCAGTATTTATTGTGTCATTGTCACTTACAGGCCTGCTTCGCTATCCTACTCTAGTATTAATAAATCTATGGTGAATTGGCCGCAAATCATCTTTCCTATAGAGAAAAATCCTCATTTATAACTCCCCCTCTATACATTTCACATTTAATATATACTCCCTGCAAAAGTAATAATAAAATTATTTAGCTATAATCCGCGATACAGTAAATAGAAAATATATATAGTGCTAAATGTATAGTGGACTATGTATTCGTTTTTTCATACCGTTTACATGCAGGATTCGTTAAAACACATGTACAAACCCCCACTACTGCCACCACAATACACAAGGATTACACACGTTCACTATCACAAACTCAACAATCGTTTCGCCCCGCAACCGAAGCTTCATCAGGAGATAGACTCCAAGACAAAATCGCAAAGCAATCGCAATTGCTTTGCGATTGTATCGTGTTTTTACGAATCCTGCATGTAACGGGTATGAAAAAATGGATAGTCCACTATACATTTAGCACTATATATATTTTCTATTTACTGTATCGCGGATTAAAGCAAAATAATTTTATTATTACTTTTGTATTATGGATCTCCGCAAAGTAAAGCCTTATTCTATAAATTATATACTCCCTGCTCAGTACCTAATGCCGAAATGCTAATCTTTGGAAACACTACACGTTACTATACAGTATAAATCTACCGCTAGACGCCCCTACATAGCATATTCTATTATACCCTGCACATATGTATATAGGAGTTGTCAAACGAATGTATTCAAATTGGTCATGAAAATCTGCAGACTAATTTGGTTATTGTTTTTTAGACTAAACTTTTTGGAAAAATATTTTTATTAATAGAACTTTATCAAATGTAGTTATGTCCAGCTAATATAAATTATAATCATTTCTGGCTGGTGTATATCTAAAAGAACACTAAAGAAAAGTACGTGCCTATCTCAGTAATAAAAAAAAAGAAAAGGTGATATTTGAGACTCAATGTAGGGTATTTTCACTTTAGTCCGCTCGTCCCCCGTTGAGCTATTACAACTTTATACACGATAGCAAAATTAACCTTTGCATTCAATTTATATTTAAACAATATTTATGTTTAAATATAAGATTAACTCATTTAAAGATATTAGATATATCGCCTCTTTGCAAGAACAACGTGATATCTGTCAAACTACAACTTTACAGGAGAGCAATTTCAAACATTAAAACGTTGATAATATTAAAAATATTGATAATTTTAATGCGAAAAACAATGTAATGTCCTTTCTGAAAATAAGCAAAAAAGAAATAATTTAAAAAAACATTTTTTATGAGGTTTCAAGTTGTTCTTACGATATACAGAATTTTTTATGAGATGTCACGTTATTCTTGTAAAGAGATATACTGAAAAATATTATTTACGAGCGACATAGTTCTTAAACTGTTTTATATGTGTGTGAAAAAGTTTTATTTTTGAATTAAACCAATTTTCCCTTCCTTTATCTTGGTTTATAGATACCTTAGCTGACACTTGGTTTTTTGATTGATTCAAAATCAATAAAAATCACCAAAGAATCCTAAAAAAGGTAATATCCTAATAAATTCTAATTAATCTAAATGAAAAAATAAATTTAAAATATTCTAAAAACGTTGTTTGTTCCAAAACATTATTATAAGCAAAAAAAAGTCGAAAACCTAGTATAACAACATATTATTTGATACATATGTACAATAGTGAATAATCTCATTGGTTGATAATATGTTTTATGTCAAAAAACTAGGCCTTTATTGCGTATAAAATACATATCACATACTTTGTATTAAACAGACCGAATTTAAAATTAGGCTTAATCGAGTTAGATACATCGTAATCATTATTTCAATACCATAATATCACGCTAGAAATTATTAAAAAAAGCTAGTGTTTTCTTGCTCTTCCAAGTTAGGGATGTCTTTAACACTCACGAGTTTTGTAGACGTTAAGCTACGTCTTATTGTAATATGCAATAAAACAACTTTTTTGAATTAGGCCACTTTAATACTAAATGTGTGATATGGTTCATACATATCCAGCGAAACGGAGACGATTACGCGCTCGAACTTTTTTTGTAAACTTTGTTTATTGCAAATTGCCACTCTTTTTTTTAATTAGGTCACTTTAATACTAGTCGTGCTATATATAATATTAAACGCATAATAACCTTGTAAAGTATAAAAGGAATGAGCTATATATTATGACCAGTTTCAATATAATCGCTTGATGATTTTATATATATAAGCTACATAATTAACTAATTCTTTCACACAATCTAAGCACGCGAAGCGACATAGCGACCGTCGTTTGCATTAGAAAATAAATTACAAAAACTATAATACAAGCCAATTATATAAAAAAGGCTGGAGTTGCTACAAAATATGAGGTATAATGATATTACATCGCACGGGAATGGAACATTCGTTTATATATCATAGTAAACTGTTTAAAATGCCTTTAGCTTTTACAAAACATGTTTTAACTAAATATAATTCGTGATAAGTAAATTGAAAATATACATAACGCTAAATGTATTGTAGATTATCCGTTTATTCATACCCGATACATGCAGGATTCAGGATGACATTATTTGTCTCCCTCGCACCTGGTTTCGTTGTACGGTATTGAATTTTTAGGTCAAGGTTAGAATGGCGTGTTAGGGTCATTGATCTCTAGAAATCTTATTAATTTATTAAAAAACATTAAATAATTCGTGTGACTAAAATATTGCCCTGAATTAACTGTTTCTTTTATGTTGAGTATTGAGGTATGTCGGTACCTACAATTAAAATTAATGTCGTATGGTCGATACCACCCGTATATATAATTCATAGAAATGATAGTTCCATAATTTTACTTTATCAAATAATAATTTAAATAATTATTATCTGTATAGATTCATTACTCGTAAAAGTATACTTTTATATTCCTTTATAAATAATTTAATTTACTAAATAAAAAAACATTTGGATTTCGAAATATATGAGAAGAATAAGAGAAATATAAGAGGTTTAGAAAAATACTGATGCAGTTAAAAATAATTTCGAATGAGTTAAAAAATAAATAGACTGAGAAATAAACAAGAAAACATTAAAATAGCAGATTGATTGAAATACCATAACATCCTCATATACTCTGATATTAGTTATTTTATATACCTCCTTTTACACAGTTCATTTTTAAAAGACTCAAAAGTGTCAGGCGAATATTTTATAGAACTATCTTCCCAATGAACAGTTAAGATTTCAGTTCAAATTAGAAAAAAAAAAGGTTTGTACTGATACTTCTTTCGAAGAAAGAGATTTTATTTATTTATGAATTAAAGTTACGGTCTTATTCATAAAAATAACTCATAGAAGGTTTCAGACACTTTTTAGTTAAAATTCTCTATAAGCTTATAAAACGTTCCATAAAATTGTTTATTCATAAGCCTTCTATAACTGATCTATAGATAAAATACGTTTATGAATCCGAATGTTGCCATTATAAGGAAATCTGGCCACCAAGTGCCCGACCATACCCAATTCCCCAGAGATAATATGTATCAACACACCGATAAAGTGTAACAATAGATATTATTATAGACTAAAAAATATTTTATTGTCTACGACACGGGGTCGCCTTTCACACAGTATCGTCAGTAAGCTTGGGTATGATTGCGATTTGAGAATTATATTCGCACCATGATATGATCAAAGGTGACCACGGTGATCGCGCTACTATTGTGATTGCTATTGTGTACACAAACAAATGTAGGCCTTATATGCCTATGGAATATATAGGATATAAGGCCTACATTTGTTTGTATAAGCAATCATTAAGTCCAGTAATCGCTGAATAGCTAAAAGCGTAAATAACAAATAGTAAAGTTGACTGGCCCGTTGGCGCTGTGGGTAGTGACCCTGCCTTCAGCTCCGCGGGTCGCGGGTTCGATTCCCGCCGAGGGCCAACATTTTCTATAAACAAATTGTTGGTTCTTCGAGCCTGGGTGTGTATTTGTATTTAAGTATGTAATTAAACTTATATATGTAGTTTATCTACCAGTTGTCCGTCACCCATAACACAAGTATTGAGTTACTTACTTTGGGGACGGACGACCGTGTGTGCAAATGTCCCATATATTTATTTATTTTTATTTATAATAAAAGATGCTATCGGCTATCATATTATTCAGCTATCACTGGACAAAGTTATTGTTATTACAAACAAACGTAATTCTTAAATCATATTCAATGCGGCCTTTGTTTCTACGTTATACATTCTGTTAGAATAGCGTAAAAGTGTCACATCATCCCGAAATATCGACCATATTGAATCAGATATAAGAAATAGATTTGTTTGTGTAACAATAATTTTGGCCAATTCTAGGTAATCAGTCACTTGGAATATCGTAAAAGTTCTACATAACTTCGATACATATAATAACATCTCTTTGTACTATTATTTTACTTTTATTATGGAATATCCATAAAGTATAGCAATAGCAGTTATCTAAAATTCAATAGCAGATGATGCTATATGATGAGTGAATCATATCATGATCACTGTGATTGGTGATTTTGTCCATCCCTAATCATCAGTAGTCAGTACACGTCATTTTCGTAATTTACATGTCAAATATCGTTTTCATAATAATCAGCTGTAGGTAAGTTAGCCATCTTTTACCATATAGCACATATATATTAGGGTTTCGGGCTCTATAAAGTTATAGTAGACTTGTAGAATGGTTTAGTGCTAAAATTAGTTTATGAATAACACTTTTTGTAAAAATAGGGGGCCTATATGCGTGTCATAATTTTTTATGAATAAGACCGTTAGACTAAATTCTGTATTGTCAGGTACAAATAATAGAAAATCTATAATAAATGATGTTGACTCACCAATTTTCTTCATCGATATTCCGAACATTAAGCACCTTTATACAGACCACACTATTTTATAAAAACCTCAAACATTTTAAACAGCCACGTTAAGTCACTAACACTTATTGTCAGATTTCAAATCTCAATCACGCCACCCCACTGTCCTGGGTGTGACTCCTCTTCTTCTCACTCCTGTGGTGGTCCGGGGTGGACTTCAGTATGTCCGGTTGTCCGTGCGACAACACCCTCGCTTCTATATGTTGGTTGAACGTTGATGTGTGGGAACTTAGCGTTAATGTTGCGTTTCTATCAGAACCCAGGGTCATGGTTGTTGCGTGAGAGTTTAAGGTGTTGTGATGGTGTGTGTGATGGGATGTCGTTAGGGGGTGTGGGAGGGTCGATGGGGTTGAGTGTGGGAGGGTTGATGGTGGTTTCCGTACTGAGCGGTGGCTGCCGTTGCGTGTGAGCGAGTTCATTTGGGGCGTGCCCGTGCCCCCAGTGCGTAGGAGGGCGTTTTTGTAGTCCGCTATCAGGTGAGTAAGCTCTGCCATCTGAAACAAAGTTTAGAAATACTTTTAAATAATCTATAGACTTTAGAATTACTTTACTGAGGTCCACAATTACGCTGAATCGCCTAAGCTGGTTCAGCGGGCGGAGCTCGTGGCAGATGTGGGGCACGATCTCACTGCCCACTTTAATTCTCTAACACTAATTCTCTGGAACATTCATGTTGTTTACGAATCGTGTTCGGTATCCGAACTAGGACTCGCGAACGGTCGCGAACATTCTCGAAATCGGTTCGTTCGATATATAAGTGAACGTGTCGCACGCCTCGACGTTCTGTTTGCGAATAGCGATCAAGAGCGAATTAAGAAGCGAAAATAAAAGTGTAATAATGATGACTTCTGTTATTGGACAACAGACTGCGTAGAGACTGTAAGTACCAATTTTGTAGTGAAAGCTGAATAAAGTATTATATAAATTTAACGAGCCACCAGGTATTTTCATCTAAATGCACGAACCCCTGTACGTAACAATATGTTAACACACCTTTGGTTTGTTGAGACTGATCAACATTTTGTGAACCGGACTCGTCGCATCCTCCGCGTCGATAAGCATCATCAAGTCGTCCTGCAAAGGATTGGCTTAGAATGTATCGCGGATTATAGCAAAATAATTTTAGTATTACTTTTGTAGCGGATTAGAACTAATATCACACATCTTCTTTTAAATTTAAAATAACGTAAATTCACTCATAACTAAGTATTAAGCGAAAAATCCTGGGTTATAGATAAATATATATTTTTACAATATGCGCAAAAAATTAAAATAATCGCCAGTTACTATCCCACAGCTGGGCGTAGGTCTAGTCTCTCCATTTTTGGAGAGAAGGATAGGAGCTAAGACGCTGCTCCAATGAGGATTGGTAGGTTACACATATCCCCAGAACTCTCTAGAGATATGCAGGTTTCCTCACAATGTTTTCCTTCAACGAAAAGCGTGAGATAAATTGCAATTATCAATTAGACACATTACACAAGTTTTAATAGAAAAACTCATTGGTGCCTGCCCGGGCTTTGAACTCGTGACCCCTTCAAAGAGTGGTAGTCTCACCGCTGGAATATCACATCTTCGTGCGCAATAAGCGTGCACTGTCTTCAAAATTCAAATTCAAAATATACTTTATTCAAGTAAACTTGTCAACAAGTGCTTTTGAATCGTCAATTCTGCTGCTGGTTCGGAAAGCTGATCCTACCGAGAAGAGCCAGCAAGAAACGAGGCGATTGTTTTTTTCAAAATATAATACTTATTAGTTACATTTAGTCATTACTGTCTTGTACAGGGTCGAAGAGTTCCACGGATTCTTATCATTAATTAATCATCAACAGTATAGTAGGCTCTCTGTATAAGACCCTTTATAACAGTGTTTTTAAACTGTTATGGCAAAGTTAAAATTGATTGCGGAATTTTATTATAGAATCTTATATCCAAATCCACAAACGACTCCCGTACTTTTGCGAGACGCAAATCAAAAGTCCCAAGCTTATGTCGGTTCCTACTTTGACGAGTATATAATCGTCAATTTTTAAATGATTTTGTATATTCTTATACACAAAAATTTCATTACATTAGCATTCACAGTATACTTTAAATATACTGTGAAGCTAATGTAAGAATACCTATATTCTTTAACTTCTCTCTCAGGGAACCATTCAGACTTACCTAAATTATAAATACCACATATAGCCCTTCTGTGTAATACAATTTTTTTAATGTCTGCGCATTTACCCCATGACAACATAGATATACGAAACGTAACTGGCTATGAGTGAAAAGGAAATGAAATGTTTGCTCACACTTCTCTCTAACGTAACTCTCTCGCTTTCAATCCTCACTGACTTAAAGGGGGAAACCCCCTTTCAAGTTCCATTCGCCTCTCCCAATCATACTAATCGTAACGTTGTTATCACAAAAGGGGGATACCCTCTTTCATTTTCGACCCCCTTTCAAGTTCCATTCGCCTCTCCCAATCATACTAATCGTAACGTTGTTATCACAAAAGGGGGAAACCCCCTTTCATTTTCGACCCCCTTTCAAGTTCCATTCGCCTCTCACAATCATACTAATCGTAACGTTGTTATCACAAAAGGGGAAACCCCCTTTCATTTTCGATCCCCTTTCAAGTTCCATTCGCCTCGCCCAATCATACTAATCGTAACGTTGTTATCACAAAAGGGGGAAACCCCCTTTCATTTTCGACCCCCTTTCAAGTTCCATTCGCCTCTCCCAATCATACTAATCGCAACGTTGTTATCACACATTCATCTGCTTGCTTCCAGTGTAACTCAGTTTCACTTCAAATGTATATTACCTGCAGCCCGCCGAACAGTCCGATAGAGTTCAGAGCGTATCTCCCTATGACCGACATAGATGCAAGTTCCAGTACTGTCACGCCCTCTTCGGACACCGCCAGCCAAACCATTGAGAGGTCGGGCTGCTTTATCTGGAATAAAACTAATATATAAAGCTAAACAGTTTGTTTATTTATTTGTTTGAAATCAATTTTGGCCATGCCATTACAGCAGTTTAAAACCACCGTTAAAAAGAGGTTCATACAGAAAGCCTACTATACTGTTGAAGATTACTTAGATGATAAGGATGTGTGGATATAGGTGCGCTTCTACTCTGTACAAGACAGTAATAAATAAATGTAACTATTTCTAAGATTTATATTTTAAAAAGAGCAACCGCCGAGTTTCTTGCTGGCTCTTCTCGGCAGGAACAGCTTTCCGAACCAGCAGTAAAGTTGACGATTCAAAAGCACTTGTTTACAAGTTTACTTGAATAAAGAATATTTTGAATTTGAATTTGAATTTGATAGTTTGAACGCGCTAATCTCAGGAACTACTGGACCCATTTGAAAAATTATTTGAGTTTAAGACAGTCCATATATCGAGGAAGGCTATGAAGACGGCTAATTTGTATATATTAAATTTCGAGAATTATGTGATTGCGCATGCGTGATACCACAAACTATCATAATCTAATCAAAACTAATAATAATATTATTTCGCTATAATCCGCGATACAGTAAATAGAAAATATAAATAGTGTTAAATGTATAGTGGACTATCCGTATTTTCATACCCAATACGTGCAGGATTCGTAAAAACACACGCACAAACCTCCACCACTTCCACCACAATACACAAGCACTACACACGTTCACTATCACATACTCAACAATCGTTTCGCCCCGCAACCGAAGCATTATCAGGAGATAGACTCCACGACAATCGCAAAGCTTTGCGTTTTTGTCGCGGATTATGGCAAAATAATTTTATTATTACTTTTGTACTATGGATATCCGCAAAGTAACGCCTAATTTTATAAATTAATCAATCAAATTTCAATCATAGAGTATTTTTATCGACATTGAATTTACCTAAAAAGTTGTTTTAAAAAATTACATATAACTATTTTAAGTCAAACTCCAAATGATAATCTTAAGATTGTGTCGCTTCCAGGAACAACTTGTTACTGGACCGATTCGAAAAATTCTTTGAGTTTAAGATAAACCATCTATCGAGGAAGGCTATAGGCTATATAACATCACGCTAAGATAAATAGGAGAGGAGCATCAATAAAAGATATTGAAAACACGGTAATATTTAAAGCTTTCCTTGCGTGCGCTAAGTGAACGGTGAAAGTTATTCAAAAATCATGTATTAGAAAATTGTACCTCTCAAAAAGTTCTAAATAAAAGTCCGTGACAGTATATGTCTAGCTTTTAAGATTAACCCACTTTAACCATAATTAATATAAGTATCACGGTTTACTGAAATAATAAGACCTAAATAGGAGAGGAGCATCAATAAAAAATATTGAAAAAACGGTAATATTTTAAAGCTTTCCTTGCGTGCGCTAAGTGAACGGTGAAAGTTATCCAAATATAATGTATTACAAAATTGTACCTCTCAAAAAGTTCTAAATAAAAGTCCGTGACAGTATATGTCTAGCTTTTAAGGCGCTGAACAGAGCCAAATAGGCTAACTTTAAACACGTTTTTAACAAAAGAAAAATAAATGTTAATATACATCATATCTCAGAGAGAATGTAAGATTTCAAAACATGATTACGATACTTTTTTTCGATAAAAAAAATTGGTAAATAGATAATATTTACTTTTATCGTAAATATCTCTAATATTTATCAAGAAAAATTGATAAAATTAATAAGACTAATAAATCATTATAATATAAAGAGAATGTAAGATTTTAATTTTGAATTAATTAAGATATTTCATTCAAATTAAATATTTTTTAGAAAATAGCAAAACTGAAACGAGTCATCGTCTCGCTTCTCTTTTACATCTACGAATAATAGCGACAGTGATCGCTGAGGCGCGCTGCTATACGGACGTGTGTCGTTAGCTGCCGCCTTTTGTGACTATTCCTTGTTGATAATGTCTTTTTTTAGGTGTTTAGTTATAGTTTCAGCATACTTAGTTTTATAAGATTAATTAGACATAAGTTTTTTAAATAAATTGTACAAAAAAAGTTTGGATAAAATAGTGTACACCTACAATGGGTGTTAAAAAGTTAAGTGCGTCGCTCGCCGTCGCAGACATTGTGGGCGTGGCTTATATGCCGAAATCTGAATTTACGCCAGCTCTGTTCAGCGCCTTAAGATTAACCCACTTTAACCATAATGAATATAAGTATCACGGTTTACTGAAATAATAAGACTGCAGTCCACGCGAACGAAGTTGCGTTTAAAAGCTAGGTTGGGATAAAATAATTAGGTTGGGATAATGGAGTGGCCTCACTGCGATATATTTGCAGACCACTGGCTAAAGATTGGGTATTGTTGCCTACTTTTTAGTGAACGTTTTAATTGTACTATGTGCCTAAGTTAAATTTTTATTCTATTTTTATTTTTTTTATTTTCAATACCGGTTTTCATTTTATATCCTGTTTTGTTTATTATGTTTCTTTTTTTTATGTTTTATTTAATGTGAATGTTAATTAGTGTTATTGGTTTACCGTTCTAATTAATTTATATATAAATAAATAAATAAATAAAATTGAAGAAAATATGTTTGAATCCCCTAGTACAGATTGACTGTATTGCATATGTTACCCGCATCACGTGGCTACAATAAAAATTAGCAATAACATGAATGTAAAATTTTCATAATTTGAATAAATAAAAAACCCATCGAATCGATTATTGATAAAACTATTAACATCTTACCCTAGCCTGGAACAGAGTGGCTCCGAAAAACGGCCATTTCCTCGTGCAGTTAAGGTATATCCTTACACAGTCCGCCGTACTTCGTCCTTTGAGCGCCACCCACTTAGACCGGAGTTTTTCTTCGACATCTCTGTTGAGAATTAGCAGAGATATAATTAGAAACAAGAATCGATTGCTTATAAAATATATAAAATACAAGCAATATAACAGAACTAACTACTTTGCTATAATCCGCACGGGTTAAGTGAATGCATGCAAAGCCAATGTGTATGAAGCAGGCAAAATCTAGCACCTTATACATGCAGGACAAGCCACCACATGCACCCCAAGGCGCAATTCACCAGCATTACGATTTTTGTCGTGGAGCCTATCCTCCTGATGATGCTTCGGTTTCGGGGCGAAACGATCGTCGAGATTGTGGTGGTGGGTGTGTGTGCTGCTTGTGTGCGTTGTTGCTGGTGAATTGCGCTTTGGGGTGCATGTGGTGGCTTGTCCTAGTTAGTTCTGCTATATTGTTATTAATATGGAAATCCGCAAAGTAACGCCTGCTTCTATAAATCATATATAAAATACATTACGTATTTACATATTTATCAACAAATTATTGTTCAATTAGAAAATGGACGAAACTTTTTATATCGATAACATTTTACAAAAGTCATAATAAAATTATCTTACTATAATCCGGGATAAAGTAAATAGAATATATATAATGCTAAATATAGAGAGGACCATACGTTTTCATATCCGATACATGCAGGATTCGTAAAAACACATGCATAAACCTCCACCACTGCCACGCCAATACACAAGCACTACACACGTTCACTATCACAAACTCAACAATCCTTTCGCTCCGCAACCAAAGCATCATCATGAGATAGACTCCACGACAAAATCGCAAAGCAAGGCATTACCAAAACGAGCATGGTTGTTGAGCAAGTTTGTTCTTGAAACATTTACCGGATCATTAATGAGGGCGTCATTGTTATGTTTAATGAACTCAACTCAAGTTGTTCTAAAATGTTTAATCGCAAGCTTTTGTCACCGGTGTGCAGGATTCCGATAACATTTTCTTGTTCGCAAACGACTTTCCTTCGTAGTGTATTGTGAAAGCCGAAGAGCTATACGTTAGCTCATTTGCTTTTTGTTTCTCTTTATTGTAATATGAAACATTTTAGGCTGGCTTCGCTACTCTAAGTATAATAACTCTATGGCCGAAGACCTTAACCTTTGTCAAGCGATTATG
The DNA here is from genome assembly GCA_947086505.1 of Morpho deidamia. Taxonomy (NCBI): domain Eukaryota; kingdom Metazoa; phylum Arthropoda; class Insecta; order Lepidoptera; family Nymphalidae; genus Morpho; species Morpho deidamia. Next base: position 13,603,796 of record CAMTZC010000012.1, on the reverse strand, counting down.
TACAACAATTATGATAGTTCGGTTTCTAATATTTTTAGTATATTTTTAGTTATTTAATTTTTGTACATATGAATATAAATAATTATAAAGGATTGGCAATGTATATAATAGACAAAGTAGGAACCGACATAAGCTTGCGGTTCCTGCTTTGCGCCTTGCAAAAGTTCGTAATTCGTTTGTGGATTTGGGTATAATAAAATAAAATAAAAGATTCTATAATAAAATTCCACAATCTACATTAACTTTACCATTACAGCAGTTTAAAAATACTATTAAAAAAAGGCTAATTCAGAAAGCCTATTATACTATTGAAGATTACTTAGACGATAAGAATCCACGCATTCTTATCGTCTATAGCTATATCGTCTTATAGTATATAGCCTCTCTTCAACCCTGTACAAGAGATTAATAACTTTATGTAACTAGTGATAAGAATTATTGTTGGAAAAGAGCAACCGCCGAGTTTCTTGTTGGTTTTTCTGAGTAGGAACAGCTTTCCGAACCAGCAGTAGATGTTGACGATTCAAAAACACTTGTTTGCAAGTGTACTTGAATAAAGAATATTTTGAATTTGAATTTGAATTTGAATTAGATTAATTTTCTATTTATCTATTTTTATTATTTATATTATTTAGAAATTTAGTGTGTTCAACCAGTCACCCTGGAAAATGCAACAATAAAAAAATCCTTAATGCAATGATACTACCGGGTCTGACATTTATGTGCGGAGATAAAAAGTACAATTTGACTACAGCAGTGCCTAAAAATCCAGGAACCAGAACCATCAATAAATTAATTACTGAAAAATAAATGAATTACTGTGAAAAATTAAATTATTTTTTATTGGATTAATTTATGATTCTAAACTGTCTCGTCATCATCATCAAACAATATAAATTATAACACACAATTTATTAAAATTAGTTCTGCCGTTTAGGACACAATATATGAACGGAATAATTTGGTATGAACATCTTTAAGTATGTACAAAAAAGATGTAAATGTACCTATATCTTATGTACAAAATTCTCGTGTCACAATTTTAGTTATCATACTCCTCCGATTTTTATGAAATTTTATATGCATATTCAGAAGGTATGAGAATCTGCTCCTACCCATTTTCCATACCCCTAAGTGTTAAGCATTCCTCTCTGATAATAAAAATAGTAAAACCCCTAAAAAAAATTAGTCCGAAATCTTACCGTAGTTCGTCGTTGCTCAAGCCAGCTCTATATCGGTAGGGGTAGAATCTATGCGCTAAAGGTTGGTTATGTTGTGTGTTGGAAGCAGAGTAATCGCCCATGTCCAGTTGAGCCATCAGTGCCCCTAATTCAGCTGCTAGTTCCCGTGTGACTGGAAATCTTCCAGCAACCACTGGAAGTAATTACAATTGAATAATTCAAATTCAAATTTTCAAATTCAAATTCAAAATATTCTTTATTCAAGTAAACTTGTAAACAAGTGCTTTTGAATCGTCAACTTTACTGCTGGTTCGGAAAGCTGTTCCTACCGAGAAGAGCCAGCAAGAAACTCGGCGGTTGCTCTTTTTAAAATATAAATCTTAGAACTAATTACATTTATTTATTACTGTCTTGTACAGAGTAGAAGTGCACCTATATCCACACATCCTTATCGTCTAAGTAATCTTCAACAGTATAGTAGGCTTTCTGTATCAGCCTCTTTTTAACAGTGGTTTTAAACTGCTGTAATGGCATGGCCAAAATTGATTTCGGATTCAACAAGACGGCATATATTTCTCTAACCTTGAACTATATATTAGCACCACACCAGTAAAGTGAAGTAACAACCTGTTACTATTCCACACATGGGCATAGGCCTCCTTTCTCCGTTTTTGGAGAGAAGGATTGGAGCTAAGACCTACTGACTGACTGTGGTGTTACAAGACTGGATAAAATATGAAATAAGTATAAGTGAAAAGTAAAGTAGCGGCCTATTACAATCCCACTGCTGGGAATAGGCCTCCTCTCTCCGTTTCTGGAGAGAAGAGGTGGAGCTAAGACCTACCACGCTGCTCCAATGCGGATTGGTAGGTTACACATATCCCTAGGATTCTCTAGAGATATGCAGGTTTTCTCACGATGTTCTCCTTTACCGAAAAGCGTGTGGTAAATTGCTAGTATTAATCACACATAAGTTTTTAATAAAAAAACTCATTGGTGCTTGCCAGGGTTTGAATTCATGATCGTCTCTAAAGATTCGCAGGGTCTCACCGCTGGGCTGTCACAGCTAGCATCACACATCATCACAAACTCACAATCTAGGTGACAGGGCATCTTATAGTCGTATAAAGTCAACGTAAGGAATGAACGTAAACCATTTCTGTCTAATTTCTGTTTTAATGTAGAGTTGTATTATACTTTTTAGTTAATAAAGATACCGGCTATACTCACGTCTAATTTTATCGGATTAGCCCGACTAGTTTCGAACCCGTCCGGGGCACTTATTCATGAGCTCTTTACACGATGTTATCGCATTGTTAGTGTTAGATTTATTCAGTTAAATTTATTCAGTAAAAAAAAATATATATAAAAACTTTCTTTTAATACTTCCTTTTACTTAAGCCAAAAAACGTGACATAGACAGACTAAAGAACCTTTCTTATAAAAAATTTGATTTGACTTTAACTTTGACACAACGCGAATAAAAAACTTGGATAGGTTAACGACAGATATTCGATATAAATTAATATAGATTAAAATCTTCTGACGCGAACATACATTATTCCAAGAATAATGAGATTTGCAACTCACTACACTGTGAGATAAGTTTTGGCAATATCAAAAAGGCACTAAATGCTATATTATACATGCTTAGTATTATAGTGACCGAATTCAAAAAAGTTATTTTGCGGAAAATTCCAATTAAGCGTTGCGTAGCGCCTACAAAGCTCGTGAGTGCTGAAGAGACCCATAACTTGGAAGAGCAAGAAAACACTAACTTGCTTTAGTAGTTGAAAGCGTGATGTCATTGAAATAAGGATAATGTATCAAACTTAATTAAGTCTAATTTTGAATTCGGTCAATTTAATACTAAGTGATCCATATTTTTGTATAGCCGTGTGGTATCCGGCAGAATAGAATAGACCACCCTCATTTCTTACCGAGGTGTCGTAAAAGGCGACTAAGGTATGTTGACGTCAGGCAGGCCGTAAAATACGTAGCCAAATCATATGACAACATGTTATAACATGTTGATAGAGTAGGATAAGGGCGCGAGAATGATGATGATACATATTTTTGTAGTACAGCACTTAAGTAAGAGTAAGAGTATTAAATGTTAATTTCTTTCTTTTTTATTAAAACGATTGTCGGCGTTTTTGCTATTTAGTACTAGATGTCGCTGCTTTACTGTAAATATTAAATTACATTCTAATCAATTCAAATAATCACTATTATCTATTATTTTATTCATTTATTTTTCAACTTTAATCTATGTATAGTGTTTCGTTATTTTTATTTTTCTTCCTTCCTTTTTTTTCCATCATCAATTTTTTTTTCTTTTCATTTTCTTTCTGTTACTCATAGGTTGGTAGAGATTTTAGGGATAAGTCCGCCTTTTATTTATACAATAAAGATAAATAAAATAAATAAAAAAATCTTTTGTGGCTGTATGACGCATTATAGTTTCTTATCCTTGATTAAAAAAAAGGTTTGGATAAATAAAAAAAAAAAAAACCTTTTGTAGCTGTATGACGCATTATAGTTTCTTATCCTTGATTAAAAAAAAGGTTTGGATAAATAAAAATAAAAAAAAATCTTTTGTGGCTGTATGACGCATTATAGTTTTTTATCCTTGATTAAAAAAGAGGTTTGTTATTTTTAGACCAATCGCATATTTTAGTTTTCAGCTTACCTTGTTGGTTTACTTGATAGCAGAGCAACAACCGCTCCTTGTCAGTTTCAGTTCGTACCGAATTTTTGAAATACAACCGGTTCCGGTACGTGAGTCGTATCACTCGCGAGTTCTCGAACTTTCCGGACCCTTTCTCCCTTAACGCGGTCTCCCATTTCGATATTACGTCACACAACTGAAATACAAACCAAGTTTGTATGAATCTTTGGATTATATGTCTGAACTTGAATGAAATATGGGAAAAATAAGTCTATTCTATAATCTATACTAATATTATAGAGAAAGATTTGTATGTTTGTTTGTATGTATGTTTGTTACGTTTTCACGCAAAAACGACCGATTTCAAAAATTCTTTCACCATTGGAAAGCTGCTTTTTCACTGAGCAACATAGGCTATATGTCATTTTCAAAAAAAATAGGGATCCCTAATAAAATTGTAATAACTTGGTAAAAATTTAGCCGTAAACATCTATCATCGCGTGCGATGCGGAAACTATTGATGATAGAACAAAAAAATGTTCTATAGTATTATAGAACGTATCAATATCCACAAAAAAGTCCGCGATACCATATGTCTAACTATTATAGTTATGCCAATATAACTACTTTTTTACATTGTAAAAGTTGGTAAAAGTGCCGACAATTATCAACCCATTTTATTCATATCTCTGTATTAATCCTTATCGCATTAAATGATATTTTATGAATAACTGTTTCAATACCTGTAAAATACTTTTTAAATTATTAAAATCCGACATCCCAATCAAAAGATTTTACGAATTTAAGAATGTAAATCGAAATCAAATAATGCCATAACAAACCTAACCTACCGTTATAGCAGGGCCTGCACTTGGTGAGTTAAGTCTTTTCCAAGAATACTAATGATACCCATTTTTTATAATTAAATAATCTACAAAATAAATCTATAGTCCGATTTCGTAGACTTTCCACTACCACGAGGTCTGTATGGACGCGGGTGAAACCGCGGGGCTTTGCTAGTTCTATATATATTCTATTCTATAATAAGTCTATTCTATGGGAAAAAAATAAGGCATATGGGTTGCCTGTAAGAGATCACTTACAATGTTAGGGCCGGCCTTACACATTTCTATTTTTAATTATTTGTTTCTTTTGTATGTAATGTTGTGTGTAACAAAGAGTTTCTTATGTTATACAAGCAAAGCGAAGTGTTTTTATTCATATTACTTAAAAAACTTAAAGATGGAGTTTTATCGAACATTCTAGTGACAACAAACAACCACATCTTAACACAAGTATGTACTAAAAATGTTACACTTGAATAACTTTATTGCCTCAAAAATGGCAATAATTAAAAAAAAACTGAAATCCATAGTTTCTGTAAGGAAAACGGCTATATATATATATATACATATATATATGTTATACCTTTTTATCGGGTTTGATATGATGTTCCAGGTCTTTCTCAATGGGGTCGTCACTGAATAGGGCGAATCCCGATGAACCGGACTCTCTGCAGCCTAATTCCGTGCTCAACGTAGATAGAAATTCTTCCACAGTTGTTGAACCATCAAAACTTATCACCTATTGACAGAATTGCTTATATATTGCATGACGTTTATTATGCTAATCGAATGTACTACTAATTATTAAATACTAATCTTACTAATGATTTATAGAAGCAGGCGTTACTTTGCGGAATTCCATATTACAAGCAATATAACAGAACTAACTACTTTGCTATAATCCGCACGGGTTAAGTGAATGCATGCAAAGCCAATGTGTATGAAGCAGGCAAAATCTACGCACCTTATACATGTAGGACAAGCCACCACATGCACCCCAAGGCGCAATTCACCAGCAACAACGCACACAAAAGCAGCACACACATCCACCACCACGCCCCGAAACCGAAGCATCATCAGGAGGATAGGCTCCACGACAAAAATCGTAATGCGATTTTTTTTTATTACGATTACATTACGATTTTTGTCGTGGAGCCTATCCTCCTGATGATGCTTCGGTTTCGGGGCGAAGCGATCGTCGAGATTGTGGTAGTGGGTGTGTGTGCTGCTTTTGTGTGCGTTGTTGCTGGTGAATTGCGCCTTGGGGTGCATGTGGTGGCTTGTCCTGCATGTATAAGGTGCGTAGATTTTGCCTGCTTCATACACATTGGCTTTGCATGCATTCACTTAACCCGTGCGGATTATAGCAAAGTAGTTAGTTCTGTTATATTGCTTGTAATATGGAATTCCGCAAAGTAACGCCTGCTTCTATAAATCATTCTTCAGGATCTCATTAGAGTCGAATATTTAAACTCACCAATTTTTTTTTCCACTTACCTGATAGGTGTTGTTTAGCATGTGTACAGGAATAGCGTGCGGTAAACAATGGTGATACGGGTTCTTGAGTAATATAGATAGCACCTCCATCCGAGAAGGCTTGTCCGTTCTGCCGCCATTTCGCAAAGTGCGTTCCAATGCACGAGAACAATACGCCGCGTATTTACCACATTCCGTTCTAGAAAAAAGAAATCAACTTTATATATATATTTATATATATATATTGTTCCGCACAAACGTGCGGGCGGATGAGACAACCTCCGAAACCTGGGCCCGCCGTTATGGCGTCTCAACCTACCTTATGCGGTCCGGTCTCATGAATAACTGCGTGTATATGTACGTGTGTGTGTGCGCTTGTATATACTTGGCCGATTCCCGAACTCGTTGGCTCGCCTCAGCAATCTTCCACGGACACGTACTGTCTATTTCTCCCGGCGTATACACTTCACTAACGCGGTTGAATAACACAAATAACACCCGGTGTGCACACAACCTTCGTAAGGTCACGTGTTATTGAATCGTCCCATATCGGCGAACATTAATGCCAACGCGTACTAATACCGCGTCGCGGTCGCGTCTTATCTTTATAGTATTCGAAACGCTTCACTAATTGAACGCGTCACTAAATGTAAAAACCACACCCTTCACTGGTTAAAACGCGTCACTAGATACTTATATCAATATCAAAAGTCAATACAGTCGTGGTACTATCTTAAACCACACCCCAAACGCATAATTACGCGTGTGCGTTTACAATAAGATCGTATACAGGGCGCATATCGTACATGCGCGCGGGCGTCCTGTCTTATCGTAATACAAAACGTTACTAAAGATACTACGTAATAAACGCGAGCGGCCAGCGCAGACCACACGGCACTCGAATTCACAGTCAAGTCAGCCTCGACGCGAGTTTACCGATAAGCTCCGTTGGCTAGGCGCGCAATTATATACAAAATTTATGCAAAACATATATATGTTATATATCTATATATATATATATAACATACGGTTTTCACACAATAATAAGGAAAAAGACCGGTTCCTTGCTAGACAGACTTCGCTCGAGCTCTAACAGTATCCTAGTTAGTGCGTAAAATTGAGTCGCCTATGTATGCACGATTTATGGACATATTAGTGCGACAGTAAAATGTCGGATTTGTGTTTTATTTGTGTCTATTTGTATTTGTTTGTATGCTTGTATTATATTTGTCTGTGTATATTTGTTACTAACATTGTTATAAGTCTGGTACTAACATAATGAGCCTATGTTGCTTTTAAATAAAAACATTATTATTATTATTATATGTCAATGAATAAAAAAATTCGCAAGTCGCAATCGGAAATAGTCAAATGTCATTTGTTATTTCCAAATTGTTAATTGGTATAGCGGTAAGGGAAGTGAGATAGTTGCGTTAAATGGCGGAGGATGCCGTAATAGTCATTCTCGTTTTGAACGCAGACTCGATGACACTATTAGATGTCCAGCATTTAGATTGTTTTAATTACGATGTTTACTTTTTATGTAGGACGTTAGTGATTAAATGAGTGTAGTGTGTAGACACGTTTCAGTACATATGTTTTATCTTAATATGTTGGTTTGGTAGATCGTACAAAGTCAGGTTTTATTATTTTCCTACCTACTAAATTAAAAGATATTTCTTGTCAAATATAGTCGTAAAACTATAGACTTAACTTGTGATTGTCAAAAATCCATAACTGTCTGAATGCAGATGTCTTACATTTATGCTTTCACGATTAATTCTATGGACCAATATTGATAAAATTTACTATGGGTAACTAGTTATAGACATAAATAAGTACACAGGCACTGCTTCTTATGAATTACTTACTTCGAATCAGCGTGCCTGCTTAGATGTAGTTTCAGATACCACAAGAGTCTGTTATTTCTGGGCACAAACAAACTGACAGCCAATGCTAGCAACTGCCAGCCTTGCACGAAACTGTAGGTAGGCGGGTTACTTTTACAGTCCACAGATAGTAAAGGCGCCTGAAATAATTAAATATACTTTACAGGTATAAAGAGGATGTCTGATTGAAAAAAATATCTATACGAATCAATTTTATCTTCCATTCAATACAGGATAATTTGCCAGACATAAGTATAAGTATAAATTCATGATGATTGTGTATTAAAAAATCTTTTCAAGCGTTACATAATCTCCCGTAAAGTATTGAATTATCGTTTTTTGGGAGTTTGAATTTGAGTTGCTTAAATATTTGTCAAGCTTACTTATACCTAAAACTTTAACTTATTGATTATTTAAATATTCCCGTGGATTTTTTACATATAATTGATTTTTCACGTTATTATTATTAGGAGATTGTCAATTAAACATTTTACAATAGATTTGGTTTGCGTTTCTCATATGGCACAATGGAATTTGTGTTTCTGAATATAAAATGCGCACTGTAACGCATTGGCTTCTAAAATATCAAGGATCTAATGAAAGTATGATATGTTCCCAAGGAAAGGAAATCAAAGGAAAATTCCTCAAAACTAAAATAAAATAAAACGAAGGTGTGGCAGAATATTAAACAGTGTTATAGGATCGTGCAAAAGTGTCTGTGACGCACTTTCCGAGAACACTTCTTTATCGATAAAACTCTTACCCGTAGTCGTTATGAAATTACGATCAAAAAGATCTACATATGCTATCTCGTGAGTGTCTTTACGACTATCTCATACGAGTTTCATCCTCTACGATAAGCTACGTGTACCCTGGCGGGGTGATCGCCAAATATACGACGTAGTCAGCTTCTTCGCTGACCTGAGTACCAGAAAATACGAAACGTTCAAATAGGTGAATCTTCCAAACCTACCTACCGTAAGGAACAATTGAAGAAATCCTATTGGATAGCTTCCTATTAGAAAAGCTGACTACGCCGTAGTCGTTATTTAAAAAGTGAATTTGTAAATCGAGTTATAATAGAAGTTGATAGACGGTTCTACAAATATAGATTTTGGGTGTTGATTTTTGCATTAATATCGCATAATTTTTATAAATGTCGTTTAGATATTCATTACAAAGGCTAAAGCGCGGGCCCGACGCTCCGACAAGTGCCTCACGGACACCCAAAAGCCGCGACTGTCGCATACCTGTATAGAGCTTGGCGATCCGGCAGAGTTCTGCGGAAGGTCGCTTTTGTTGTCGCCGCCGACTGAGGACGCGCCCGTGTCGCAAGTGAACAACGACTGGGTCGCGCACAGTAGCAGTTGCTGTACAAATGAAATGTTGGTGTTCGGATCGTCAGTGGGGGGCTTTATCTCTACTAGGGCCTACGATGTTTGCTTCCTTGTATATTGTTCTACGTTTTCTTATTGAAGGATCGGTATTTAATTTTGTGTGAACGACTGTGTATTATTTAAATAGCGATAATATTTTAATATTTATGAGTGTTTAATTTTGTTGTGTATAATATAATTATCAGATATATAATAACAAATAATGATGAGAATATATTAACTAAGTTAAGCATCGCCCGACGAATATATTGAAAAATTTAATGAATATTATTTACAAATTTAGATGAATTTTGTAAATCGAAATGTGGCGGTCATATAAACATACAGAGTAATATACTCTACAGTACAATATATACAGACTTCTTTTATATAATGCAATATATCATGTCTCACGACTATTACTACTGCCTACACAAAATTCATAGATATTTTCTTGATTCGCGGAGAGAGAATTAGAGAACCTTCGCCTTAAAGTAGCCCCTTTAAAAGTACATGCAATTCTTGATACAATATTATTGTAAAAAACTAAAACAGACTTTGTAAGATTGTGGCAGAAGAAACATCGTTCAAGGGAATACGTCGGGTTTCATTGCAGTTGGCAAAAACATTTTGGACATTAGCTGAACCGACTCAGAAAAACGGTCTTTAAATGAAAATATCAAAAGTATTAAATTTTTTCGAGAATTGACGCGTTATTATATATGGGACACTTACGCACACGGTCGTCCGACCCCAAAGTAAGTTACTTAATACTTGTGTTATGGGTGACGGACAACTGGTAGATATCCTACATATATAATTTTAAATACATACTTAAATACAAATACACACCCAGGCTCCCAACAAATTCTTTATATAAAATGTTGGCCCTCGGCGGGAATCGAGCCAGCGACCCGCGGAGCTGAAGGCAGGGTCACTACCCATTGCGCCAACGGGCCATCAATAAATAAAGTAGGATGGGGTTACGAATTAGACAAAAAACCCGGGATGGTTATTTGTAAAAATTTGGGCGACCCTATGGTATAGTCGTTCAAAAGAATATACAATGGTTTTTATAGTCTTTTTGGGTGCAAATATGTAAAATATGGATGAAAAGTTATGTTAGTGCGTGTTTGTTTTCTTACTTTCACCAAACCCGATATTAATAATGTGCTTGTACCTCATTACCTAAGGAGTGCTATATTAAGAAAGTCCTACACGTTGGTGTATAAATATACAAGTATAAATACAGATGTGTGAGTATATTACATTGTGGTATAGTATAATTTATTAAAATAAAGTACAACTGCATAACGGCCAAATTAGCATTTTTTTGATAAACAAATAAATATTATTTTTTCCCTCTCGTTAAGACACTAAAGGCATCAAAATTAGTGAACACTTGAATGACTTTCAAGTTTTCAGAAATTCAATCAAGTTATTAGAGGAAATATAACCGGATCTCTGTGCCTGATAAAGTACTTTTACATCTAAGGTACTCGGTTATCATTGTATTTCCACTTAGAGATGACTCGATTTTCAACTTTACTTTTCACTTTTTTTTTACTTTTATGCGGGATATTCAAAATCACCCATTCAAAAGTTGGTGGTCGAAATGATAATTCTGTTGCACTAATGTGGCCACTTTATGGTCATTTATTCGTCATTAGTTATTATCTAACTTAAGTAAATAAATAATTTGAATAATTTTTTGTCTTAGCGCATTCCAGATATTTTAATAAAGTTTGCATAAAATTATGACCGATGATGAGCCAGCAGATTCTAACACTATGCAGTTGTACGTAACTTAAACCTAGTTTTCCTTAACTTACCTTTTCCAAACTAAACATACAACAATTATATAACAAGAAACTGTCTAAAAAACTTGCAACGTCAACCTTTTATTACAAAGGAGATCGTTAAGTGCGTAAGGAGCTAGCTATGACAGTATATGAATGATTATAAAAAGAAAAACATTCCCCTAAACTATTGGGACATAGGGCAAACATTCCTGGATATAAGGGCCAAATAAACGAAAATCAGGGAAAATTTACACCAACATTCCATTTGAAAGTTTGCGACAAGAATACATAAACGCTAACGTCATGGCAACATTCAGTCTTCCGTGACTACGATTTAAATTTTTACGTCATGGCAACTTTCAAGAAATAATTGGTTCACAGACAATAATCGGCATTTTCCGAATTTTTTTTCGAAATCGGTTTAATATTAACTGCAACCGATCGAAATATTTTAATGTTGCCAGAACTTTGAGATCAAATTGGAATAAATAATAAATCCTTATTTTTTTAATGTTACAATACAGTAACATTAATGAAATTTATCGCGTGATTTAGATATATTTAGAAGCCAATTGTAATTGTTCACATACACAATTCCAAATTGATCGACCACGAAACACAAAGCATTTAATACAGCGAAACACAAAGCTGTACATAGTCTATGGTTTGTTAGTGTATATTCATATTTAGAAAGCAAAATATATTTTTTAAAGCGCTATAATAAATATATTTAGAAATTGTGCTTTGGAACACAAGTAAACTTAGTTTTTAACTAACTTTAATAGCGCGGACAAAAAGAATGGATTGCGCAATTTGTATAATAAAAAAAACATTTGATCATGGTCTTTATATCGATAGTCATTAGCGTAATCCATTCGGTGTAATATATTTTGAATAATAAAGTCCATCTTACAATAGCTTAATATCTTAACGTATACAAACATGAATTGCGTATCTCATAATTATAATATCATCATTTTCCTGCCCTTATGCCGTGTGGTATCCGGCAGAATAGAATAGACCGACCTCCTTTATTACCGAGGTGTCGTAAAAGGCGACTAAGGTAAGTGCCGTGTGGTATCCGGCTGCATAGAGTAGGCCCACCCTCATTTCTTACCGAGGTTCGTAAAAGGCAGGCAGGCGGCCGGTCGTAAAATACGTAGCCAAATCACGTGACATGTTTGCAACATGTGTGCCGACCACACTTAGATTGGGATAAGGGCAGAAGAATGATGATGATCATTTTCCTGCCCTTATCCCACTTAAGCAGGGTCGGCACAGTATGTTTTTCTCTTCCATTATCAGCTATAATTCAACTCTGGCGCTACTTCTTTTATATACATGTGATAGTTCATGCATTATCTCTTGTCATTGTCATATATCCATATACATTCATATTTAACACTCGTTTGGTCACATGATATCCTATGTCCATACCATTTTAATCTTGCACTTTTCATCTTTTCTATAATGGCCGCAACTTTCGTACTTCCCCTAATATACTCATTTCATAGTAGCTGTGACAGCCCAGTTTTATCAATCTTTTATAAGAAAGGTTCTTTAGTCTGTCTATGTCACGTTTTTTGGCTTAAGTAAAAGGAAGTATTAAAAGAAAGTTTTTATATATTTGTTTTTTTACTGAACAAATGTAACTGAGCTATTACAAATTTATATCGAATAATGTATAAATCTACATTAAAACAGAAAAAAGACAGCAATGGTTTACGTTCATTCCTGACGTTGACTTTATACTACTATAAGATGCCCTGTCACCTAGATTGTGAGTTTCGGTGTGATGCTAGCTGTGACAGCCCAGTGGTGAGACCGTGCAACTCTTTCGAGGGGAACACGAGTTCAAACCCGGGCAGGCACCAATGAGTTTTTCTTTTAAAACTCATGTGTCTAATTGATAATTGCAATTTATCACACGCTTTTCGGTGAAGGAAAACATCGTGAGGAAACCTGCAAATCTCTAGAGAATTCTGGAGATATGTGTAACCTACAAATCCGCATTGGAGCAGCGTGGTAGGTCTTAGCTCCACCTCTTCTCTCCAGAAACGGAAAGAGGAGGCCTATTCCCAGCAGTGGGATTGTAACAGGCCGCTACTTTACTTTTCACTTTTACTCATTTCATATTTTATCCAGTCTTGTCACACCACACATAGACCTTACCATTCTCATCTCATTTGCATTAACTCTTCTTTCATACGTCTTTTTGACTGCCCAACATTCTGATCAATAGAATACGAGAGGTCATATGACCCTAATAAGCAGAGAATAATTATTCAGTAAATACGATATACAATCAAATAACCATCTTAAGATTTTCATGAAACGTTTGCAAGTTATAAGCTCTTATGAAATGGACTTTATGTAAAAAGATAAAATTTATACACATTTAGCCGACACCAAAACTATGTGCTATTTAATGAATACAATGTTCCGTTTTAAACTAGCTAAAGTGCGTAAGTGAAAAATACATTTATAAATGATATATTGACATATGAGAAAAGCATCGAAGCCTTAAAGCGTAGCCTGCAAATATAAAGCCAATTTTAAGATGGCCTAATATAACCCTTAAATTCGCATTTTGGATGTATTTTAACCTCATTATTTTGTATTCAAAATCGTAACGGATACAACGTAACTATCAAAAGCTACTACGAAAAGCTGGAAATAAAAGTTGCGACTCTCATAGTATCGCATAGTCGTTAATTTAATGTACGAAACCATGAAATATTTGTAATTTTCAAGCCCTTTCCATATACACTATGTTCGAGGCCATTGTGGGTATCTTAGTCATACCAATACCGCTATTAGAGTATTAAGTAAGTTAAGTTTCGTAGTTACTATAAGCAAGAGGTGTCAAACCCAAAAGCTAACTAGGGCCAAATAAACAATGCTTAACTTTAGATAGATAGATAGATAGATAAAACACTTTATTGCACACCAAAATAATACATATAAATAGTTAAAAGAAGTATCAGTACAATAGGCGGCCTTATCGCTAAAAGCGATCTCTTCCAAGCAACCTTAGGGTAGAGGACTTTCTAAAAAATCAGCGGTGGAGGTGTACAAAATAATTAAGTACCACATATATAAATATTATGCTATAAAACAATAATAAAATAAATAAAAAAGTATAATATAAAGGACGAAAAAAAAAAATTAGAAGTTATATATACTACGAAGTTAGAAGGAATGTCAATCAGGAAGAATTTAAATAGAATTGTTTAACTTTTTCTTTGAAAACAGAAAGATTAAAGGATTTTCTTATATCTACAGGAAGTGAATTCCATAAAAGGATAGCCTTCACTGTGAAAGAATTTGCATAGAAGGAAGTGGAGTGAGAAGGAATTTTTTAGAAATTTAGGTGGGTTGCAAAAAATCAATGTTCGTAGAAATAAATATTTAGTTGACTAGTAAATTGTAATAAACACATATAAAGTTAAATTATTAACTTCATGATATCTGACATCTCTTCACTAATATTAATTTCCTACTTCGGGAGAAATTTAATTGGCGAGAATATTTTCAAAATGTGAGCGTTAATAGTACTCTTTCAGCCTGTATACTTTAAAAATGAATTATAATATATTATAATTTAATATCCGAGTTTTGATTCTATTTCATATTTCTATTTTATTTTTACTTTGCACCGTATATATTGTACATTATTGCATATTATTGTATATTATTGTATATTATTGGTATAGTTTAGTTTTATAATAATAAATTATTTAATTAATACTGACATAGTCTTTAAGATATTTATACTAACAAAATGTATTATCTGGAATTTAATATACATAAAATAATAATAGTAAATTGACTGGACCCCAAAAACTCAGGCCGTTAGTTTAAACCCCTGCTGCTGATAGTAACACTGATTTTCGCTTTGGCTGTTAAAATTATATCATTTATGAAAATTTGTTTCGCACAGTGGAAGCGAACATAGCATAACTAACTAGGCTTTTAATGTTAGCAAGCTGTACCTGTAACGTCAATTATTGTTAAAAATATCTTCAGTTCTTTCCCGGATCATTGAAGGCAAATATAACAAATAATTAATTTCAATAGTAATTTTAACAGTTTTAACATTCGGTTTATTTAACAAAGAACAGATGACAACGAAAGTAATTGATTAAAGAAATAGCACAATACGTGGTCAAAATATGAAACGAAAAATCTATTAGCATTGGACACTTTGAGTTTCTACTACAGAAAAACCATAAAAACTTTTATAGATATAAAGTCTTAATTGTTATTGTAATGAATAATATAAAGGGTGATATGAAAGGGTCATAACATATTCGTTGATTCTCTTCTTGTACTATTCTCCAATTTTCAAAAAAAGAGGGTAGGTTGGATTTTTTATATTGGGAAAAAAATTATCCGAGACCGATTTATCTTTGTAAAAAGACTGTAAGGTATTGAAAAACAAACGAAAAGAGGGTAAGTTTTAGGTTACAATGGACGTTCGAGTGGTTATAGCAAGCACAAGACAAGCACTCACGCGGTGTTTGGAGCGCGGCGTAGCGCGTACCTGCACGCCGTGCTTAGAGGGCGCGTGCGGCGCCGTTTGCTTGCACAGAGCTGATGCCAGTTCATCCTGGAGCTCGCCCACTTCCAGACACTGCTGGAGGGCGTTCTGGGCAAGAACCACGTGATAGTCTATGCCAGCGTGCTCCACCGCCACGGACATGAACAGTTGCACACACTGGAATGATAAATTCACGTCCGTAAGGGTGGCGGATAGTTATCTTAACATTTTATAGTACCCGCGTGCTTTAGAAATTCAAATTCAAAATATTGTTTCCAGTATTTTTCAGTAGAGACAAATGTCAAGAAGCTACCACTGATGAGAAAATATACGAGTAGGACCGGAAAAAAACTCGGCGGATACTCTTAGAAAAATTTATGCAATTTAACTGATTGATTAGATGTTCAGCGTAGCAGCCGACTTCACAGTTGAGTTCAATTAAAATATGTTGCTATGAATAGAATAATCTTTTATTTTATTTTATTAATCTTCAGTATTATCGCTTTAAGATAATTTTTTAACTTGTGTTAGAGCAAGTCTAGATATTCTTGAGGTATTTTGTTATAAAAACGTGTACGTCCGTAATTGCAGTGGATGGTGGTGGACGTCCACAGAAGACATTCCCATCGAACGCTAGAGCCACTGATATGAACAGTTTCATACACTGGAATGACAAATTAACGTCATTATTGGTGGTGGATAGTTATCTCAACATATGAAATTTATAAGCCGTTCCTTACTAGTGATAATCTTCCAGATATAGCAGAGAACTTAAACCTAAAAAAGGGTTCGCGATCACGGACGCAAGATATACACCTATAAATTTTCTATGACAAAAGTTATGTAGATATTAATTTACTCGTCATACGTTTTACTGGGAAGAGGGAGGCCGGAAAATGGATGAATGGATTGTGTGAAGAATGATATGCATATAAAAGAAGCAGCACCAGAGTTTAGGAAACTCTCTTTGCCTGGCCTTGTTCCATTTTTATTTAGGGTCGTCACCTTTCGTCAAACGCGACGGTTCTGGGTCGCCAATGTCTATATGGGCTTTCTTTAGGTCGTTGGCCATGCCATTACAGCAGTTTAAAACCACCGTTAAAAAGAGGCTGATACAGAAAGCCTACTATACTGTTGAAGATTACTTAGATGATAAGGATGTGTGGATATAGGTGCACTTCTACCCTGTACAAGACAGTAATAAATAAATGTAACTAGTTCTAAGATTTATATTTTAAAAAGAGCAACCGCCGAGTTTCTTGCTGGCTCTTCTCGGTAGGAACAGCTTTCCGAACCAGCAGTAAAGTTGACGATTCAAAAGCACTTGTTTACAAGTTTACTTGAATAAACAATATTTTGAATTTTAATTTGAAAGTTGGTGACCACACATATCCAAGTTTGAAGGGGGGAATTTGTCGAGTCAGATCTTGTGCATTCATCACCAGAGTTTACGAATGATAGAAGAAAATGGAAGATGAACACATATTATGCCACTTACAATGGGATAAAAAAATGATATTTTTTACAGGGAAGTTACCATTAAAATTCTTTAATTCTCCTGGTGTATGTGTAATCTGAGAATTGACATTAGAGCACCTAGATGCTAAGCTTGTTTAATTCGAAGGGACGAGATTTTCGTGCCCAATGGCATTAGTAAAATGCCGCTATAAACCTAATTCTTTACTTATAACATACCTTAAATAATTTCAATGCTTCAGCTTGCAGAGCTTCCGAATTGAGTGACGTGAGCGGTGAGGTTATATTCTCCTTAGCGTACAGTAGAGTTGGATGCCTCCAAAGAACACAATCTGCAGTTAAAGAAGATTGGTTCAAAACGTGAATAAATGTTTCGAATTAATCGTTATATACCGTGAGTACACTTTTTTTACTATCATTAGTTAGTTATTTTTTTCATTGAATCCTTCAAGTTTATTCATAAAATATAGTACATCAAAGAATAGGTCCAGTAACTTGTCTCGGCTTTTGACTGTTTCCATCTTAATATTCGCACCCAGGTTTCAAACCTTTAATGGTTTTATTAAGCGCAGCTAATATTTTTTTAAATAACTCATTTCATTTAATTTAATTTCAATTCAACTAACACATATTGACCAATTATTATTAAAGGAACGCACTGGCTCCTGAAAAACAGTTGAATCTAGTTTGGGACTCAGGTTCTCAATGTTTGTTCAATTTTCAAAAAACGTGACATTATAAAACAATATTATTATAATTTTCATGATATTTGAATCTACCATTGTAACATGGCGGGGTATTACCATAACGGGCTTCTGACCAAGCAATGAAAAGTAATAATAAAATTATTTTATTATAATCCGCGATAAAGCAAATAGAAAATGTATATAATCGCAAAGATGTACGATTTTGTCGTGGAATCTATCTCCTGATGATGCTTCGGTTGCGGGGCCAAACGATTGTTGAGTTTGTGATAGTGAACGTGTGTAGTGCTTGTGCATGTGTTTTTACGAATCCTGCATGTATCGAGTATAAATAAACGAAAAGTCCACTATACATTAAGCATTAAATATATTTTCTATTTGCTTTATCGCGGATCATAGCAAAGTAATTTTATTATTACTTTTGTATTATGGATCTCCGCAAAGTAAAGTCTAATTCTATAAATTTAATCTAATTAAATAAATTAACTGACCAAGCGGTTAAGATTTATTATCACTGCCTTCTGTAATACGTATGCGAAAGTCTAGTATTTTTAGGCTATTATGTGAGTATTTTGGTATAACTCCGGTGGAAGAATCAGTCGGAATTCAGCCGCCATTGCGCTTTATTATTATTTGTTTGAAGTCTATTTCAAAAATACTCACTAGGATCCCCATCTGTCTCCATGAGCTTCTGCACGAGCTGCTCATAATGCGTGCCCTGGCTGAGTCCACCACCACTCACTACCGTCAGGTGGTACAACCACGAGTCTTTGTCGGCCTTGCTTTCGAATAGAAGGTAAGTAGGGCCCTGGAATTTAAAAATAAATTTTTATAAATACTAATGTTATTCATTATTATTGTTGAGAGACCGGCTATACTCACGTATTATTTTATCGGATGAACCCGACTAGTTTCAAGCCCATACGGGGCTCTTATTCATGAGCTCTTTACGCGGTGTTATCGCGGCGGGAACTCACGTGAACTCACAATAAGACGTGAGTATAGCCGGTCTCTCAACATTAATAATGAATACCACTCACGATAGTTTAAATTCAAAAACTAATGTTATTAATTACTTATTCATCTATTATATATCTAATAATATTAATAAATTTTACTTAATATATATTTTTTTTATTTTAAGACTCCTTGAGGCCATGAGAGCCAGAGTAGCCCAACTGACAGTTTTCCGATACTGAGTTTTATTTAATTAATGAACAAAATGCTTAAGGTTAGTAAAATCACCTAATAATAAATAAAATTAAAAAAAGTAAAGTAACAGCCTGTTACAATCCCACTGCTGGGAATAGGCCTCCTCTTTCCGTTTCTGGAGAGAAGGGTTGGAGCTAAGACCTACCACGCTGCTCCAATGCGGATTGGTAGGTTACACATATCTCCAGAATTCTCTAGAGATACGCAGGTTTCCTCACGATGTTTTCCTTCACCGAAAAGCGTGTGATAAATTGCAATTATGAATTAGACACATGAGTTTTAATAGAAAAACTCATTGGTGCCTGCCCGGGTTTGAACCTATGTTCGTCTCTAGAGAATCGCACGGTCTCACCACTGGGCTATCACAGCTTCAATAATAAATAACATTATATAATAACAAACGTTTATTAGGAACAATACGCAGTAGATAAGAAAATGAAAGTTGATCCTGCAGAAGTATTAACTGTGTTGCAGTGATCAACACCCTCCTCCGTAACAAAATTAAACAATAATAATAATAATAATAATATATGGGACATTTACACACACGGTCGTCCATCCCCAAAGTAAGTAACTTAATACTTGTGTTATGAGTGAGAGACAACTGGTAAATATATACATATATAGTTTTAGATACATACTTAAATACATATATACACCCAGACTCGAAGAAACCAACAAATTCTAATTAGAAAATGTTGGTTCTCGTCGGGAATCGAAACCGCGACCCACGGAGCCGAGGACAGGGTCACTGCCAACTGCGCCAACGGGCCAGTCAATGATCCACATACTAATGCTGGGTACTGACCAACGTTACGAGGAAACCAGCTTGAGTGCTCCACCCGGCTGTCGGTTTTTTGGCAAACCCTTTGTGTGTTACGCGGTTCAGTCAGTACGCTGTAACAAGTCGGTACAAGCGCGCGCGCTCACGTCGTTCCTCTCGAAGCTTTACCTATTTATACTCTCTATCTTATTTCTTGAAACATGGAGTGGAACAAAGAAAAATCTCTGTATTTTATAAAAAAAAATACAGAGAAGAACCCGTGTTGTGGAACCCACCAATAAACCTGTTTTGTATAAATTCACGCGCGCGACGCTGCGCGACCGGCCGGATCAACGACCTTCATGCATTCATTTGCCGCAAGTCACGTCCGCTAGTTGGTGACGTTTTGAATTACGATAAGACAGGACGCGCGCATCTGTATACGATCTTATTGTAGAACGCACACGCGTAATTATGCGTTTGGGTGTGGTTTTTAGATAGTACCACGACTTTATTGACTTTTGATATTGATATAAGTATTTAGTGACGCGTTTTAACCAGTGAAACGTGTGAGAAGACGCGACCGTCTGCGGTTTTAGTACGCGTTGGGATTACTGTTTACCGATATGGGACGATTCAATAACGTGTGACCTTACGAAGGTTGTGAGCACACCGCGTGTTATTTGTGTTATTTAACCGCGTTGGTGAAGTGTATACTCCGGGAGAAATGGACAGTACGTGTCCGTGGAAGACTGCTGAGGCGAGCCAACGGGTTCGGGAATCGGCCAAGTACATACAAGCGCACACACACACGTACACATATACACGTAGTTATTCATGAGGCCGGACCGCATACAGCCGACGGCCGCATAAGGTAGGTTGAGACGCCGAGACGGCGGGCCTACGCCGACTTTAGAACACACCGGAACATGTTCGATGCACATGTACATTACAACTCGTAACGTTGGTCAATATCCAGCTTAAAGTTAATAAAAAAATTGATCAAACTTGTTATTTTGAATTGTAATGTGAAATTTATCTCTGTTCCTTTGACTTCCAAAATATCGACAGTCAACTGCATTTATTTCAAAATGGCAATAAAAGACAAAAATATGGAGGTGGCCGAAAAACTATTGAAAATATTAAAATAATATATAAAAAAAAAAATTAATTAATGATGCATTAGAGTAAGTTCGTTTTAAGTACAATAACATAAAAAAAAGAATACAAATGAACTAACTAAAAAAGGGCACGCACATAAAGTCTGTGGTAAGTTGGTAAGTAATGTCACTATTACAAAAAAAAAACTGCACTTATTTATAAGAATAAATAAAAGAAACATCACTGACCCCAGTTACCTGGTGCTGCGGGTAGATCGCAACAGTTAGGTTCCTCCCGTCGTCGTTCTTCTCCTCGGAGTCAGAGTCGGACACGTGCTCTACGTCCTCTACGCGGGCGTCGCGCATGTTGATCTGGCCGGTCGGATTCTGGAAAAGATACGATTAATACACATAAATAAGATGCTCTTCAAAGGAAACAGGGTCACATATTTTACGCCCTATAGAAGTGAAAGCACTCGCCGCCAAGAAGATCCTTGACTTCTTCAAGGACACCGGTATTGGTGGCGAATTGTAAGCAGTGGCGATCACAATAGATCAGCAATGGTCAAAGTGATACTGGGCCCTCAGGCCCTGCATAGCCGCTACTCCCAGAAGAAGAAGAAGAAGAAAGAAACAGGGACTATTGAGACCAATTGTAATGTAGCTTAAAACAAGCGGTATATTTTTGTCTCAATATGCAAGAAAAAATAGCGCAATTCGCAATCTGGAAATTGAAAAAACCTTTGAAATCAAATCAAATCAAAATAATCTTTATTCAAATAAACCATTTCAGGCAATTTTGAATCGTCAAGAATCAATATGATTGATTTATAGAAGCAGGCGTTACTTTGCGGAATTCCATATTACAAGCAATATAACAGAACTAACTACTTTGCTATAATCCGCACGGGTTATACACTGTCCATTATATTAACCATCTTTTGACAGATTGACGATTTACATATTTAGTGATGTCCTAAAGATTCTCGTATGCGATACCATTCCGATTATAGTACCTACTATCATTAATCGAATTACGTACCTAAGTAATTCGATTAATGATAACCTACGTAAACTAATAACAGATATAGAAATCAACATTTTGATTTAATATTGCCTTAGTTTTTTGAAAATAAATGTTAATCCGTGTGTATTTATTATAATCATAAAAAATATATTATACATCAACTGGCAACATCAACAGACCTTCCGCTCGGCCGCCATTTTGACGTGATCTGTCACTCTCAACGAAACGCCCGTGATAGTCACACGCATTTACGTTCGCTGAGTGTTCTCTCGCATCTGTTACACCTTGAGTTAAGTAGCTTTATTCCTCGGAAAAACTTTTGTGAAACTTATATTAATTGATCGTGAAAATGCCGAAAGGACGTGTGTTGAAAGCACAATCGAGACAGTTAGTGTTAAAACTTCATGAGTATTTTGAGCAAGAAAATCAAAATGGCGGACCTCTTATACCTATCACGCAAGTCCTAAACCGTGTTGCAGCCGCGTTGGGGATCAGTCTATCAACTGTGACTAAAATCACTACTGATGCCTACGGCAGGAGCGGCTTGGAGCAAAACAAACCATCTACACCAAAAAGAAAGCGCCGGGCTCATAAGGTGACAGCTGTTGATGACTTTGACGCTGACGCCGTCAGCATGATTCGTCGTCATGTATATGATTACTACTTGAGAAAAGAAATTCCAACTTTGAGAAAACTTATTGTTTCTTTGAAAAGAAGTGGTCTATTTCATGGTGAAAAATCTTCTGTGGTCAAAGTTTTGACACAATTGGCTTTTCATATAAAAAGTTAAATAAAAGAAAATTATTAATGGAACGCACAGATATATATAGCACGTTGTGATTTTTTAAGAGAGGCAAAGAAAATACAAGATTGGGCAAATATTGTTTTCACGGATGAAACATGGCTCAACGCTGACCACACACTGTCTCGTTTCTGGACTGATGATACTGCTGATTCCACTTCCTCAGTACCAATGGGAAAAGGTGAGCGCCTAATCATTTGCCATGCAGGTACAGCAAAAGGATTTGTACAAGACGCACTGTTGGCATTTAAATCGAAGAAATCAAATGACTACCACGAAGAGATGAATGCAAACGTGTATGAAGAGTGGTTCAAAAAAATGCTCATTTCATTAAAAGAACCATCAATAATTTTTATTGATAATGCGCCCTACCACTCCCGTCAAATTGACAAAATGCCAACACAGGCTAATAAAAAGCATGAAATAATTAATTGGCTTCGGGACAATGGAGAAAATGTGGACGACTTAATGTTAAAAGTTGAATTAATAAAAATATTAAAAACCAAAAAGAGAGCAAAACGCTATGTAATCAATGAAATGGCAGCAGAGTATGGCCATACTGTTCTTCGGATTCCTCCATACCACTGCCAGTACAACGCAATAGAACTTATATGGGCACAAGTAAAAGGGCATGCTGCGAGATGCAATACAAGCCCCCCATTCACAGCGAATAAAATGTTGCAATTGCTAAAAAATGCTTGCACCCACGTAACGGCCGAGAACTGGGCAAGTGTGGTGGAAAGAACTAAAAGAGTAATATTCTCTGATTGGGAACGTGATATTGCGTTTGATAATATATTATCTACACAAGAGCTAATAATAACTGCTACTGAAGACTCCTCATCGGAGGAGTCTAGTGTTGATTATCATTCCGACGACTCGTGCTAATAAAATAAATTAAAATATCCTGATTGTTTTATTTGTATTCATGTATTAACTAAGAAGAAAGTAAAACTTTATATAATGTTATTAAATGTCTTTTAATACTCGTAACATCGATTTCTACCGATTATTTTTAATCTGTGGCATAATCGTAGTAACCATTATGTGTGACATCACTAAGTGGGCGGTACCCATCCATAAAGTACAAATATTATTTGTATGATATTTGTACGTAAGCAATACAAAACTTAATGAGCGTGAGCTGTCAAAAGACTGATAATATGATGGACGCAGTATAAGTGAATGCATGCAAAGCCAATGTGTATGAAGCAGGCAAAATCTACGCACCTTATACATGCAGGACAAGCCACCACATGCACCCCAAGGCGCAATTCACCAGCAACAACGCACACAAAAGCAGCACACACACCGACCACCACAATCTCGACGATCGTTTCGCCACGAAACCGAAGCATCATCAGGAGGACAGGCTCCACGACAAAAATCGTAATGCGGTTACGATTATCTATGGTAATGCGATGCAATTTTTTTTTTTTTTATTAGACAAAATCTTAAATGGTACAATTACAATGTTACAAACGGCATAGCATAAACTTATAACTATTATATTGAAAATGGTTAGCTACACTACCACCACCTAAAGCGGAAATACGTTCAAGATACTTATATGCCGAGCGTTTAACTCAGGCCTCGTACAAGGGCGCGGAGGTAGAAAGAGAACGGGGACTGCGGTAGATGCAGGCTGTCATCTCTATATCACGGTACGAGCGCTCGCACGCGAGGACTGAGCTAAGCGGTTGGCCTATAGTATTCAGTTAGTAGTTAGTTAAACCTGCTGAATTCTAGACTTACTTGATCGGCAGGTGATTTGAAGTAGAGGAACATCTTCCCCAACAGCACGCACCAGCTCTTCTTGGCATGACCGTTCTTCACTTTGGTCAGCCAGCCCTGTATGGTGGGCTTGTTGTCTTCTTTGCTTAACAGCAATTTCGTTGCGTTCCGCCTCTGGACATTCTGCGGAAATCGTGTTGGTATACTTTTAAAAGCTTTAATTTAAATAATTTATAGAATTAGGCGTTACTTTGCGGAGATCCATAATAAAAAAGTAATAGTAAAATTATTTTGCTTTGCGATTTTATCGTGGAGTCTATCTCCTGATGACGCTTCGGTTGCGGAGCGAAACGATTGTTGAGTTTGTGATAGTGAACGTGTGTTGTGTATTGTGGTGGCAGAGGTGGAGGTTTGTGCATGTATTTTTACGAATCCTACATGTAACGGGTATGAAAAAACGGATAGTCCACTATACATTAAGCACTATATTATATTTTCTATTTACTGTATCGCGATTATAGCAAAATAATTTTTATTATTACTCTTGCTTTCATTTAACTTGCCATGTATGTATGTGAAGATGGAATCTTTTTTTTATAATCTTTATTTTTAAGGGACTTTGTATCTATTTGTTCCCCTCGAAAGAGTCGCACGGTCTCACCGCTGGGCTATCACAGCTCTTTGCCAAAAGTAAGTGTTGGAAATTTGACCCACTTCCCGGTGTCTGTTTGAGCTGAAATATTATACATATTGGTCCAGTTTAGATGAGGCTGCAAGTTTGACCTGATGCTGCTGCCAGGATTGGCTCTAGATGTGGGAACTCCTCAACAATTAACAGTAGCAATATGAAATTTTGCTAATATCTTTTTTGACGAAAAACGACAGAAATAAAATTATATACCTTTAGTATGAAAGTCGTATTGATTAATTGTATCTATTGAGTGTGGAAATCATATTGTGTTAATGTGAAAAGGCAAAAATCTATCGTTCACGCTCTTTTTTCATTAAAAAAAAGTGCTTGCCAATTTTGCACCTTGCCAATCTGTAGAAGAGGCACTGGCGACTGATTTAATAGTCTTTGATATTTTAATTTTTTTATTTATTTCCTTATTGAACATATTGTCAAAAAATAGCACATGTACCAAAGCGGACTTATCCCTAAAAAGTATCTAAGAGAGAAGAGAGAGTTTTTATATAAAAGTAATAATAAAATTATTTTGCTGTAATCCGCTATACAGAAATAGATAATATATATAGTGCTAAATGTATAGTGGACTTTCCCTTTTTTTCATACCCGTTACATGCAGGATTCGTAAAAACACTTGCACAAACCTCCACCACTGCCACCACTACACAAGCACTACACACGTTCACTATCACAATCTCAACAATCGTTTCGCCCCGCAACCGCAGCATCACTAGGAGATAGATTAGAGTCTATCTCCTACTAGTCCACTATACATTTAGCACTATATATATTTTCTATTTACTGTATATCGGATTATAGCAAAATAATGTTATTATTACTTTTGTATTATGGATCTCCGCAAACTAACACCTAATTCTATTAAAGAGTTTTTATATATTTTGGTTTTTGTTTATTGGATGAATTAACTGAAAACAGTCCTACGGGTTAATTAGCACAGGTAATTAATAAATCTCTCTGTTTGACCTGATTTTTATGATGGAGATTGGTGGTAAAACTGGTATTATATATAATATTAATAATACGAAATTATTTTCACAATTTTTTATAGATATTCTTAGTTATAGTGGCCTTGTTGTTAGTTAACTGGCCCGTTGGCGCTGTGGGTAGTGACCCTGCCTTCAGCTCCGCGGGTCGCGGGTTCGATTCCCGCCGAGGGCCAACATTGAACAAATTGTTGGTTCTTCGAGCCTGGGTGTGTATTTGTATATAAGTATGTATTTAAACTTATATATGTAGTATATCTACCAATTTTCCGTCACCCATAACACAAGTATTAAGTTACTTACTTTGGGGACGGACGACCGTGTGTGTAAATGTCCCATATATTTATTTATTTATTTATTATAGTAGATATTATAATCAAAGAAATGAAAGGGCACTAAAAACTCGCCTGTAAAACTCTAATCCAATCCTCCATAGTGGCATTGCTATCAGCGGTCAGGTAATAGGTTCGACTTCCGGTGAATATCTCGAAAGTGGCGGCGCCCTCGTTGCGCGATATCTTGCAAGCTTCGCCCAAACCGATCTGACCTTGGGGTTTCCTGTTGACCTCCGATTGGGATTTCCAATACGACAATGTCCCATTTTTCAAAACAAACCTATAAATAATACGAATTATTGAAGAACAACAATTTCGCTATATGAAGGGTATATAGATCTTTTCTTAAAACCTGCGCTTATGTTAGCATTTCCTTTGAGCAATTCGGCCGTAAAAGTTTATGAGTTTATTAGTGCTTCTCTCAAAAATGACCATAGTTTTAAGATTTAATTATAAAATTAGATTTAAGTGCTATTAGGTTACGATGGGGCTGACATATATCTCTAGATATTTAAGCCCCTTAAAAAAAAATTATAATTATTTTGCTATAATTCGCTATACAGTAAATAGATAATATATATAGTGCTAAATGTATAGTGGACTATCCCTTTTTTTCATACCCGTTACATGCAGGATTCGTAAAAACACATGCACAAACCTCCACCACCGCTACCACAATACACAAGCACTACACACGTTCACTATCACAAACTCAACAATCGTTTCGCCCCGCAACCGAAGCATCATCAGGAGATAGACTCCACGACAAAATTGCTTTGCGACAGGATTGTTGAGTTTGTGATAGTGAACTTGTATAGTGCTTGTGTATTGTGGTGGCAGTGGTTTGTGCATGTGTTTTTACGAATTCTCCATATAACGGGTATGAAAAACCGGATAGTCCACAATACATTGAGCACTATATATATTTTTTATTTACTGTATAGCGGATTATAGCAAAATAATTTTATTATTACTTTTCATAATATTAAGATTATGCTCTGAATAATTTTTGATTTTCTCACAATTAATATCGTGCGTTTTGGTTGGACCACCCATTACTACTAAACTACCAATTGGCTATATTACTAGCTAAATACAATGACGACAATTAAACTAATACTCCTATAAATTGTTATTAAAAAAAATATAGATTTTTTTGTCCATCTATATTCATTTATCACCAACGCTGGAGGATGCGAAGATGAGATCCGGAGACGTTGCGTCATGACTAGATCCTCGGTGGCAAAACTCACAAAGATTTGGAAAGACCGCAGAATAACTAAAAACACAAAGATAAGACTTATGAGGTGTTTAGTCTTTCCAATCTTCCTATACGGAGCTGAGACATGGACGCTGAGGATCCAAGACCGTCGCAAGATTGATGCATTAGAAATGTGGTGCTGGAGACGCATGCTCAGAATTCCATGGACCGAACCAACGTTTGGATCCTAAAGGAACTAAACATCAAGGAGAGATTGTCGTCGTCTGTGCAAGTACGAATTTTAAAGTTCTTCGCACACATCATCCGTAACGAAGACTGCATGGAACGTTTGGTGGTGCAAGGGAAAGTTGATGGGAAAAGATCCCGTGGGCGCTCTCCAACACGCTGGACTGATCTCATCAAGAATGTGACAAACTCTAGCATAAATGCGTGCTCTCACTCTGCCAAAGACAGGATGATATGGCGGCGTATCTCCAAAGCAGCAGTGGTACATAAATCGACCGAAACATGATCACGACCACTCTGTCAAGAGTGCACGACTGAGAAGAAGAAGAAGATATTCATTTAGTTAATATCTCACCATCGTTTCCTCCAAGTCTTAAGTTTCCCTCCCAATTTGGCAAGATGTCCGCTCTTCTCCAAGGCGTCGTGCCGTCGCGGCGAATCTCTAGCGCCGCTGCCCTCGCAGGAGACCGCGTCGGGAGGTATTGCATAATCATCAGACATGCCCGACTCAAAAGATGTGTCTGCGGACAAAGGTTTTGGCATCCAGACTTATCAAAAAAGAGCCATACCATCCATGCCATCTACAATTTAAGTACGCGTGATGACAAAGAATTTAGCATCCAGACTTATCAAAAAAGAGCCATACCATCCATGCCATCTAAAATTTAAGTACGCGTGATGACAAAGAATTTAGCATCCAGACTTATCAAAAAAGAGCCATACGTGGCATCTACAATTTAAGTACGCGTGATTCCCTGCGAGAGAAGTTTAAGGAAATAGGTATTCTTACATTTGCTTCACAGTATATTTTGAACAATGTAATTTTTGTACATAAAAATATAAAGAATTATAAAACGATAGGTGATGTATATAATAGACAAAGTAGGAACCGCCGTAAGCTTGCGCCTAGCAAAAGTACGTAGATCGTTTGTGGGTTTGGGTATAAGATTGTATAATAAAATTCCGAAATCGATTTTGGCCATGCCATTACAGCAGTTTAAAAACACTGTTAAAAAGAGGCTGATACAGAAAACCTACAATACTGTTGAAGATTACTTAAATGATAAGGATGTGTGGATATAGTTGCACTTCTACCCTGTACAAGACAGTAATAAAAATGTAACTAATTTTAAGATTTATATTTTAAAAAGAGCAACCGCCGAGTTTCTTGTTGGTTCTTATTATTTCTTTTGTAATAAAACCACTTTTGCACGCTATGTGAGTACATATGTTACGTACACATAGTTTATGCACTATAAAGAATAAATAAAGAAATAAAAAGTTTTGAACGATTTGTATCGTTCATCCTTTTCATCATTTTCAATAAAGCAAAATTCGTCAGAAAATAAGCAAAATAGCTTATTCTATTATTATTTTGTCTTCACTCCGTAAAATCGTGAGAATACTTAAATCTGTTGTTTAAGTAGTTTACGCCTTTTCTAATAAGAAATATAAAATGCATCAATACATCAATATTACTCTGCCAGGAGTCCCGTCAATCGTTTGAGGAGCAATATGTTGCTAGCCCCAAAAATTTCCCTCAGAGAAAGAGACCTTTGAGACCTTTGCTCAGCAATTTATTTATTTATTATATTAGGTCCGCCAACAGAATTGTGTCCAATTTAAATATGAAGAAAAAAAAAAGGTTTAGGTTATAAATTTACACCAAATGCCATTTATAGGCAGACACAGCATGCAACTTAGGCAATATATTTTAAGCATTAAATAAAACTAATTGAATAAGGAATTATATTATTCAAAAGAATACGACGCAGAATGGCCATCATCAGAAATAGTAGTTGTCTTCATACTCTGTGGGCTGTGTTTGTGGGTGGGAAGAAAAGAAGAGTTGACAGCATTTAAAATTATTTGTCTCTAAAAGATTTACACAGTAACTTGAACATAATTAATTAAAACAGTTGCAATAACGATTATTCGCTTGGATTTCCCAATTGTATGGCGATTTGTCGACGTGCCGATCCCTTGTTAAAAGATGGCCCCGCTGCCACGGTAACGAAACTTTGCCTGAGTGACATCCAACGTCACTCATTTCAACATTTAAAATTGTTCGAAACATTACCGTTAAATATAATAATTAAAAAGAAAAGGACAATATAAATATGTTGATGCAATACGATATTAAAAAAAGTGAAGTACCTACCTCTAGTCTTACTCTGTTTGCTGGGAGATCCGCTGCTTGACCTCTTCGCAGGGCTCAAGCTTGAGCTGGTCTTGACGCTTTTTGAAGGGCTGCTGGCACTAAGACTTGTATCGGATGAGCTGCATTGCCCATTAGTGTTATTGAGAACGAGAGCGTGCGGTCCAGCGGTTTGTTGTATCGACGCCGGGAGAACGCTTGTGAGGTTAACGTTGTTGATTGGCAGTGGGGGCATCTGGGACGATTGTCCTGAAGAAATGACCAATTTTGCTTATAAAAACCTTTATTGAACTTGCCGTATAAGCGAAAGTGGAATTGGTGAAATTCCTTAGAGTAGAGTGGAGTTGGATGTCTCCAAAGGACACAAACTGTAGTTCAACAATATTTTCGCAGTGCTGCATTTAAAGGATCTTTTAAGTGGAATCAACTTTGAGATACGGAATTATGTTTTGGGGTAATTCAACAGATATGGATACAGTTTTCAGAGCACAGAAGAAATGTGTCAGAGCTATTTTAAATTTACATTGGACTGATAGTTGTCAAGACTTTAAGCAACTAAAATTATTAACTTTCCCTTCATTATACATTTTTGAAACAGCTGTGTATGTTCATACTAATCTCAACACATTTAAAAATTTGAATAATAAAAGATACCCACTTAGATTGCGAATTGTTCCTTCTAAAACTGCTCTTATGAATAAGAGTGCATTTTGCATGTCAGTTAATATATATAATAAAGTACCCAACGATATTAAAAAACTTCCATCAATTAATAGTTTTAAAAGTGCGCTAAAAATGTTATTAATTACTAAATGTTACTACACAATCAATGGTTTTCTCAATAATTAGACTAGATAATATAATTTAATATTTAATTTAAAATATAGATTAATTATAATTACTGCATAATATTGTACACCATATTGTAATGGTTGAATACATTGGTTTAAATAATTACTTTTATAACATCTATAATTACTGTATTCACAATAAATATGATTTGATTTGATTTGATAAGTATTCCGCCACTAAATGTTGGAACAATAGTCCTCCTACTATAAAGGAAGTTAAGTCTAAATTAACATTTAAAAATCAACTAACTAATTTCCTTTTAGATAGTCAAAAAAGAACAGAACATCTAGTGGCGGAATATACCTTTCTCTTAATCAGCAGAACGCTTACACAGCATAAACGTATTTATTGTAAGTAGTGTTTGTTTTTTTATTTTTCTTTTTAGTGTTTAATTGTTATAATCCTATTATCATTAACAATAATAAAATAGTAACAGTAATATGTATAGTATATAGTAATAGTAATATGTTAATAGTCAGAATATAAGGAGACTGTATGTTAATAAGTAGATATAGTGGATTAGGTTAATTTTAATATATAAATATTTATAATGTATGTCCGTCACATGATCTGTTGGGCTTCATCTGAAAATCACTGCTGAATGTCTTAATTTCGACATTCAGCTAATACTGAGATGAAGCCTTTTCAGAGCTATGTACTAGATATTAGATTAGTTTCCTTTTTTTTAGTTTAGTATCTTATCTTGTATATAGAGCTAAATAAATATTTTTTTCATTTTTTTTCATTTTCAAATTAATTACTTTATACGGTGAAATACATTTTTTAAAGCTCTCATTTGACTTGCAATGTATGTGACGGTGTTTAATCTTGCAAGTTAAATCTGAACCAATTCCCGGGGTCCGATTGCGCTGAGATTTTACACACTCGTCCAGCCCCGATGACTATCCATGTTTATGATAACCATGAACTTAAGCTGCTGACAGGATATATATATTTATTTATTTATTTTTTTATTTTTTTATTTTTAAATAGTAAGTAACTTAATACTTGTGTTATGTGTGTGGTGACGGACAATTGGTAGATATACTACATCTTCTTCTTCTTCTTGTTCAACCGATCGACGTCCACTGCTGGACATAGGTCTCCTTAAGGGATCTCCACACCACACGGTCCTGTGCCGCTTGGATCCAGCGGCTCCCCGCGACCTTTTTGAGGTCGTCTGTCCACCTCGTGGGGGGTCTTCCAATGCTGCGTTTACCGGTGCGGGGTCGCCATTCCAGCACCTTAGGACCCCAACGCCCATCGGTTCTACGTACTATGTGCCCCGCCCATTGCCACTTCAGCTTCGCGACACGATGAGCTATGTCGGTAACTCTGGTTCTTCTACGGATCTCCTCATTCCTGATTTGATCACGTAGAGATACACCAAGCATAGCTCGCTCCATAGCTCGCTGAGTGACTCTGAGCTTTCTTATGAGGCCCATAGTCAGCGACCACGTTTCTGCTCCGTATGTCATAACTGGCAACACGCACTGTTCGAAGACCTTGGTCTTCAGGCACTGAGGTATTTCGGACGAAAAGATCTCGCGCAGCTTCCCAAACGCTGCCCATCCGAGTTGGATTCGGCGACTGACCTCTTTCTCAAAATTGGACCTACCTAACCGGACCGTGTGTCCCAGGTATATATACTCGTCTACAATTTCAAGTACAGAGTTCTCAACGATGACCGGGTGGAGCGGAACAAGTGAGTTTGACATAATTTTCGTCTTGCTCATGTTCATTTTAAGGCCCACCTGTTGAGACACTCTGCTGAGGTCATCGAGCATTGTGTTAAGGTCCTCCAGAGACTCTGCCATAACGACTATGTCGTCGGCAAATCTAAGGTGAGTGATGTACTCGCCGTTAATGTTGATGCCGTATCCGTTCCAATCCAAAAGCTTAAAGACGTCCTCCAATGCAGCGGTAAATAGCTTCGGGGAGATGACATCTCCCTGTCGCACACCTCGCCGCGTTTGGATTGGTCTCGTAGTTCCGTCTTGGACACGGACAGACATTGTGGCGTTTTCGTACAAACACTTCAACACTTGGACGTACCGATAGTCGATACGGCATCTCTGGAGTGATCTTAACACAGCCCATGTTTCCACCGAATCAAAGGCTTTCTCATAGTCCACAAACGCCAAGCAAAGTGGCCGGTTATACTCCTCGGTCTTCTGTATAACCTGCCGCAGCGTAAATATGTGGTCTATGGTGCTGTAGCCTTTCCGGAATCCGGCTTGTTCGGGAGGCTGGAAGTCGTCAAACCTACGAGCGAGACGATTCGTAATGACTCTTGAAAACAACTTATAAACCTGATTCAGCAGCGCGATGGGTCTGTAATTCTTCAATGAGGTGTTATCACCCTTCTTGAAGAAAAGAACCACCACGCTCCTGTGCCACGCTTTTGGCGTAGTACCTTCGTGAATAACGGAATTGAACAATCGCTGAAGGACTTTAAGTACTGGTTTTCCACCCGCCTTCAGGAGTTCGGTTGTGATTCCGTCATCACCTGGTGCCTTGTTGTTCTTAAGTTGTTTCAAAGCCATACTAATCTCGTTAGGCTGACGTCCGGGATGTCTTCAGTATAGTGTCGGGTTAGCTTGGCTCTTGGGTCTTTTGCCAAGGTGACAGCAGGCTGTTGTGTTGAGGTGTATAACTGCCCATAGAATCTCTCAACCTCTCTCAAAATCTCAGGTCGAGATGAAATGATACTACCAGTATCGGTCTTCAATCGCGTCCGCTGCCTCTGCCCGATAGACAGATCTTTTGCGAACACTTTTGAGCCCCTGTTACGCTCAATAGTATCTCGAATATATTCGGTATTAAAGTGTCGCAAGTCGCATTTCTGCGCTTTTGAAATCTGTCTATTGATCAGACGGTAGCGTGACGCGTCTACTGAAGACTGTAGTCTCATTTCGTTCCTCTCATCCATGAGCTTGAGAGTCTGGGTCGAGAATTTATTGGTTCTTTTACGGTGTGTCTTATAAAATTTGGACCCCACCGTATGGACAGTTTCCACCAGCCTGTTGTTTAAATCGTCCACAGAAGCGCAGTCCCCTAGGCAATCGAAGCGATTCATCAGCTCGAGTTGGAAGTTTTCGGGGTTTTGGATATGAGTTCGAGTTGGTCGGAGTGTGGACTTCACCAGTCTAGATCTTTCCAGTTGTACGCATATATTCAATGTGCCTCTTACCATACGATGATCACTACCCGTCTTTACGGTGTTAATGACAGAGACATCATTGAATATATGACGCCTGGTCGACATGATGAAGTCGATCTCATTTCTCGTGGAACCGTCGGGACTTATCCAGGTCCATTTACGATGTGGCCGTTTCTTGAAGAAAGAATTCATCATGTAGAGGTCCTCTCTCTCCAAGAAATCGGCTAACATCTGGCCCCTGTGATTCCGTTGCCCATATCCAAATGGCCCTACTCTTACCTCTGTACCACTTCGATTGCCTAGTTTTGCGTTGAAATCCCCCATCACAACAGTGTAGAAGGTTTTAGAGGCATGTATGGCTCTAGACAAATCCTCATACATGGCCTCTACCTCCTCGTCTGGATGTGCCGATGTCGGTGCGTAAACCTGTATGACCTTCAGCGAATACCGTTTGGTAATTCTGAGTATAAGGAACGCAACCCTGCTCGACACACTCTCGACTTGGACAATGCTGTTGACAAGGGACTTGTGGACGAGAAACCCGACACCACCCTGAGACTGTTGGTCACCCTCCCGGTAGTAAAGCAAGTTGCCGGATTTAAGAATTATCGTGTCCTCCCCCTCTCTTCGGACTTCAGATAATCCTATCACATCCCACCGCAACTTGCTTAACGTTTCTTCCAGCTCGATGATCTTTCCGTCTTCCCTCAAAGTGCGTGCGTTGTATGTTGCCAGGTCAAGTCGTCGGGGTTGGCAGCGGAATCTCTGCCGGAGATTCTTAACATCCCCTGCCCCACCGTTACCTAAACCGCTGCCAGAGCCAGGAATAGCGGGGCTGCCGGGAACTAGGGGCTGTGGCTTTTTACGTGTATCCATTAAGGGTATTGCCAATAATCACCACGCTTGGCATGCGGGTTGGTGATCGCAGTGCTGACCATGTCGCACCGACAACGCTGCTGCCCGCTGTCGGTCTGTTATATTTAAGTCAGCTAAAGAATGGTGTACGGGCTAACACGTACATTTGCACCGTCGGCATTTACGCCATATTATTAATATCACTTAATACAAATTTGAAATCAGTACGACGTTAACGGCCGCGCGTGCTCAACATATCAAATCATTACTATCAATCATTATAATAACTATCAAATAAATCTATCAATTAAGCGTCGCAGCTATCAATTTATCAACAAAAGATAGTACAGGGTAGTAGCAGCCCGTACAAATGGTTATACCGCCATTAGTCGGTCGCCAGAGCCTCGTCGGTTTATTTGCAGGGTGTACCACGTGCAGGTGAGGTTGACATTTGAAGAAACTGACTGGGACGAGTTTCCTCCTTACACCCTAGGACTTAGTTAAACGGTAAGCCTATCTTTCTCTGTCTCTCTTCAGTCAAAAGGCGTCCACTGTTAGACATAGGTCTCTCAAAGGACTTCCATGCCACCATTGTCCCGTCCGAATCCAGCGGATCTCAGCGACCTTTTTGAAGTGGTCTATCCACCTAGTGGGGGGTATACCACTCTAGCACTTTGAGACCCTAACGTCCATCGGTTCCTTGATATTTGAGGTGCATAATTCAAATTAGGTTGATGTCATTACTTTAGAACATTTATTTGTTTACAAATCGTGTCACCGTATCAGTAGCGACCCAGGATGAACTCAGCTACATTTTTTTTTTAAATAGTGACATTACTTACCACAGACTTTATGTCCGTGCCCTTTTTTAGTTAGTTCATTTGTATTCTTTTTTATGTTATTGTACTTAAAACGAACTTACTCTAATGCATCATTAATTAATTTTTTTTATTTTATTTATTTTTTATTTTTTTTATTATTATTATTTTTTTTTTTAGATTATAACTACAACTAATCTGTATACTTAAACTCAGCTACATCACTACGGATCTGATCTGTGATTGTAAGAACTGTAGTTTTGCAGTTAAAAGCTGTAATAAAGTTTCTGAACTAATCACTATGGGTTTTTTATCCAATTCTGTACGTAACAAAATTGTGCCGAATCCACTTAGCTAGATATGAGTAGGACAATGAAAATTTTTATAAGAACTTTAGAACAATTAAACTCACCGTATATTGGATTATGATGGGGCGTGTTGTGGACGGTCACGCCCATGGATTCTTCGCCATCAGATGAGTCGTCCGACGAATCACCCGTGAACGGCATTGACCGAATTTGACTAGCACGCTGTAGAAATAATATTATATTCATCAAGGACTAAAGGTAGTCTTTGGTTTGGTTAAACTGTTGAAATGTTACAGTTATGTTAATAAAGTTTCTTATTGACGTAAAGACAATGTGGCCATGTTTTTTTTGTGAAACCTGCAAAACTACGAGGAAATTTACAAGAAATAGCTTATACTTATAACTCTATTTATGTAATAAAATAAGGCATATTTAGGCCGTGGTGATCAAAGAGTGAGATTGTGTGAACTTTAAAGCGATAGGGAGAGTATTAGAAGAGATGCGTGTTCAAAACTCAAAAGGCACTTATTCGTTTTTATTAAATTGTCCTTGATTATTCACCTCATTTCACTCACTATAAACAAATTATGCAAACTCCCATAGTAAATCAGTATGTCTATTAATGAAATCCGTACCTATACTACTTTCGGAATTTAGGGTGAAAAGACCAGGCTGGAAACTGAAACAATATTTATTATTATGCCATGACTATAAACGTCAAAAAAATTATCTGCTTGTCTCGGCTGTTCATTAATGCTTTCCTATAATTAAAATAATATAAAAATAACCAAAATTAATCAAAAATTATTTCTTACAGTAGAAAATAGGGGAATGTAACTAGTTTAAAGATTTATATTTTAAAAAGAGCAACCGCCGAGTTTCTTGCTGGTTCTGCTCGGTAGGAACAGCTTTCCGAACCAGGAGTAGAGTTAACGATTCAAAAGCACTTGCTTACAAGTCTACTTGAATAAAGAATATTTTAAATTTAAATGGGGTTTTACAAATAAGCATAATAAGCTGTGATAGCCTAGCGGTGAGACCGTGCGACTCTTTAGAGACGACAGGTTCAAACCCCGGGCAGGCACCAATGAGTTTTTCTATTGAAACTCACGTGTCTAATTGATAATTGCAATTTATCACACGCTTTTCGGTGAAGGAAAACATCGTGAGGAAACCTGCATATCTCTAGAGAATTCTGGAGATATGTGTAACCTACCAATCCGCATTGGAGCAGCGTGGTAGGTCTTAGCTCCAATCCTTCTCTCCAGAAACGGAGAGAGGAGGCCTATGCCCAGCAGTGGGATTGTAACAGGCTGCTACTTTACAGATAGTAGAATATTGGTAGAATTTACCCCTTTCACAGTGGCATATACTGGTACGGAGATGTCCTGGTAACTGGTGGACTCGTGCATCGTACGAGGGCACGGCGGTGGACTGAGCTCCTCTTCCACCGACTGCTGGAGTCCATCGTCTGCCACCTAAGTGGTAAATTGGTGTCCAAGATGAATATAGTTGTTCTTTTAAACTTTTCTGAGATCACGGATCGAAACACCAGACAGGCACCAATGGCCCGTTGGCGCAGTTGGCAGTGACCCTGTCTTCGGCTCCGTGGGTCGCGGGTTCGAATCCCGCCGAGAACCAACATTTTCTATTTAGAAATTACAAGCAATATAACAGAACTAACTACTTTGCTATAATCCGCACGGGTTAAGTGAATGCATGCAAAGCCAATGTGTATGAAGCAGACAAATCATCAGGAAGATAGGCTCCACGACAAAAATCGTAATGCCTTATTCCTCCTGATGATGCTTCGGTTTCGGGGCGAAACGATCGTCGAGATTGTGGTGGTGGGTGTGTGTGCTGCTTTTGTGTGCGTTGTTGCTGGTGAATTGCGCCTTGGGGGTGCATGTGGTGGCTTGTCCTGCATGTATAAGATGCGTAGATTTTGCCTGCTTCATACACATTGGCTTTGCATGCATTCACTTAACCCGTGCGGATTATAGCAAAGTAGTTAGTTCTGTTATATTGCTTGTAATATGGAATTCCGCAAAGTAACGCCTGCTTTTATAAATCATGTCTCATATATATTTAATGACTTAAATAATGATATATGCAATTTATTACACGCTTTTTGTTAAAGAAAAACATCGTGGCGAAACCTATATATTTAATGGAGAAATGGGATCTTAACCTACCAATATACAATGGAGCAGCGTGGTCCAACCTCTTACCAAATACGAGAGTGGAGGTTTATGCCATGGGACAGGCCGTTGCTATACACTTTTACTGCATTAAAATATGGCCGCACGGATTTAGCATTGCCTTAGCTGAAAGTATGTCATACTTCACACAGTCCCGCCATCTATTTTTCGGAGTTTAGTCACATAAGATGTAACTCTCATTCGTCCAATATTCTTATACGACAGGTCTTACGATCGCTTTATACATTATTCCCTTAACTTTAAGAGGCATGTGCGATCCCCACATTGTTTCATGACATCGATCGCCTCTTTATCAAACCTGCATTCATTCTTTTGCCTACATCTCTATCTATTTCACGGTTGTTTTGAAAAAGCGAACCAAGGCACCGGAAAACCGAGCAAAGTCGCAAACTTTTCTCATTTAAGCTAATTGGAGAGAAATTAAAGGTCTCACTAAAATCGAAGTGAATGCATTCAGTTTTCGTACAACTAATTTTTATACCAATTTATAAAGATTATTTTACATTATTTAAAGATACAGTGTATAGCTGTCTATAAGCTATAGTCTATAAGCTGTTATAGCCAAGCGGTGAGACCGTGCGACTCTTTCGAGGGGAACACGAGTTCAAACCCGGGCAGGCACCAATGAGTTTTTCTATTAAAACTCAGGTGTCTAATTGATAATTGCAATTTATCACACGCTTTTCGGTGAAGGAAAACATCGTGAGGAAACCTGCATATCTCTAGAGTATTCTGGAGATATGTGTAACCTACCAATCCGCATTGGAGCAGCGTGGTAGGTCTTAGCTCCAACCCCTCTCTCCAGAAACGGGGAGAGGAGGCCTATACCCAGCAGTGGGATTGTAACAGGCCGCTACTTTACTTTTAGCTGAAAGTATGGTGTTTAATTGTGGTGGCTTGGCTTCGGCTATGGCCATTCCACCTGTGGCAAATGACGAGTTACACAATCTACCTGGTATATCTTGGCTTCCCAACTCGGGAACCGGTGCAGCGGTGGTGTGGGAGGTCTTGGCTGCTCGGAGGTCGAGCTCTCCCCAGTGGAGGAGCCACCACGGCTGTTTCCCTGCACTATCACGTTCACACCTTGCCAGGCGGGTGTACGTTCTGCAAACGATTTTTTTATTGTGTAATAGACGAGCGCTTGCCTGTAATCATGCCTGATGGTAATCAATGATACAGTCTAAGATGATTTTTGTACATAAAAATATAAAGAATTATAAAACCATAGGTGATGTTATATAATAGACAAAGTAGGAACCGACATAAGCTTGCGACTCCTGCTTTGCGCCTAGCAAAAGTACGTAAATCGTTTGTGGGTTTGGGTATAAGATTTTATAATAAAATTCCGCAAATCACTTTTGGCCATACCATTACAGCAGTTTAAAAACACTGTTAAAAAGAGGCTGATACAGAAAGCCTACTATACCGTTGAAGATTACTTAGATGATAAGGATGTGTGGATATAGGTGCACTTCTACCCTGTACAAGACAGTAATAAATAAATGTAACTAGTTCTAAGATTTATATTTTAAAAAGAGTAACCGCCGAGTTTCTTGCTGGCTCTTCTCGGTAGGAACAGCTTTCCTAACCAGCAGTAAAGTTGACGATTCAAAAGCACTTGTTTACAAGTTTACTTGAATAAAGAATATTTTACATTTATTTTATTATTATTTATTATATTTTTTTTTAAACCCGGGAAAAATAGACGCCGGGAGAGAATTCCATTCCCTTGCCGTGCGCAGTAAAAAAGAAGACGCGAAGCGAAGCGCTTCGTGGCATGTCAATAACGTAAGGATTATTATGGTCGCGGTTGTGCCATTTTTAAGCGTATATTTAGAATAAAGTGCAAAAAAAGAGTTATTTTGAGAAGATATAAATTGTAAATAAAGTGTATTCGATATTAAACTTGTATAGTGTGTTATTATATGTGTATAATAAGCTGTAATAGCCCAGCGGTGAGACCGTGCGACTCTTTCGAGGGGAACACGAGTTCAGACCCGGGCAGGCACCAATGAGTTTTTCTATTAAAACTCATGTGTCTAATTGATAATTGCAATTTATCACAAGCTTTTCGGTGAAAGAAAACATCGTGAGGAACCCTGCATATCTCTTGAGAATTCTGGAGATATGTGTAACCTACCAATCCGCATTGGAGCAGCGTGGTGGGACTTAGCTCCAACCCTTCTCTCGAGAAACGGAGAGAGGAGGCCTATTCCCAGCAGTGGGATTGTAACAGGCCGATACTTTACTTTTTACTTTATATTTGTATAATTCTAAAGCGTTTTTAAATAGCCGTTTTTTGAAACCGTTTCTTTTGTCCAATAACCATTTCGTTTCGTTTTTCACAAAAGTAGCTTTTGCCCAGTTCTACAGTTCTAACCTGAGTTGATTGATAGAAGAGAATGAAGGGTTGTAGTGTATGCGGGTTGAGATGTGCCTATCTTACCTTGTATATTTATATACAAGACACAACATGAATTAACTCATATTAACTCACACTAATAATGTACAAAGTAAACTTTACACTGTCTCAGAATGCACCACGTCAGTAACACGAGAGCCCTTGGTGAGAGTGGACGAGTAGTGACATATTATGTTTGTTTTGTATAAATTGACGCGCGCGACGCGGCTCGACCGGCCGGATCAACGACCTTCATGCATTCGTTCGCCGCCGGTCACGTCCGCCAGTTAGTGATGTTTCGGACACGACAGGAAGAAGCCGCGCGCGCCTGTATACGGCATTCCTTTTATAACGCACACGCGTAATTATGCGTTTTGGGTGTGGTTTTTAGATTTAGTGACGCGTTCAATTAGTGAAGCGTTTTGAGAAGACGCGATCGTCCGCGGTTTAAGTGCGCGTTCGGGTTAATGTTCCCCGATATGGGACGATTCAATAACGTGTGACCTTACGAAGGTTGTGTGCACACCGCGTGTTATTTGTGTTATTTAACCGATATAGTGTAGTGTATACTCCGGGAGAAATAGACAGTACGTGTCCGTGGAAGAGTGCTGAGGCGAGCCAACGGGTTCGGGAATCGGCGAAGTACATACAAGCGCACACACACACGTACACATATACACGCAGTTATTCATGAGGCCGGACCGCATACAGCTGACGGCCGCATAAGGTAGGTTGAGACGCCGAGACGGCGGGCCCAGGTCTCGGAGGTTGTTTCATCCGCCCGCACGTTTGTGCGGAACAAGTGACATATTATGTTACTTGTTAATGCATGTTTGAGTTCGTATTATATTCATACAACACCAGCCTATACTCCAATAATAATAAGGCAATAAGGAAGACATTGTATCGACAAGAAAATGACGACGAGTATACCTCTGCTTGGTGTGTAGATTTCAGCATAATCGTGCGTTGTGTCGCCGTCGGTCGATGTGTTCGGGGTCGTTGGTAGCACCACTAAGTTTTCGACTGCAGCCTGATAAACAAAAGATAAAAAATAATAATGTAAAATGACGGTCGTTACTAGCCCTCAGCAGCACGCCTACCATGAACTCTTATTCTCTTATTGCGACTCAAATTAAGACGTAACCGACGATCGCGAACCGCTTTCTTTTCGTACCATGAAGTGTGAATTACATACTCTAACGCTATATAGGCAAATGCCCAGACGTAAGCCAAAGAAGAGATGGATTTATTTTGTGAAGAATGATATGTATATAAAAGGAGTAGCAACAGAGTTGACGAATGATAGAAGGGAATGGATGATGATAATATATTGTGCAGACTCCATTTACGGCCGGTTTCCACCAAAGGGGAGAGGGGAGGAGATATGGTTTGAACACCAATCAGCAGGCCTACCATGAACTTTTATTGCGACTCAATTGAAGACGTTTTCGACGATCGCGAACCGCTTTCTTTTCGTACCATGAAGTGTGAATTGCATTGGGGTCGCAATATTTGAAAAGGATAACGTTAATAAACTATAGACAACTCTGTCTCTTTAACTCACATGTTATTAGCGCGAATTCCGAACGCCCATTCGGCAACGACTTGAAGTGTGCGTCTTTTAGACGTCATGGTATGAAAAAGCAAAACATTTTCGTTTACGTCTTCAATTGAGTCACAATAAGAGTTCATGTTAGGCCTGCTGGGTATAGAGCTCCTCTTTCTTTACAGAAAGAAGGATTAGAGCTTTGGCTTGATATGGGCTAGCTTGCGCATTAATAAAAAGTAAAGTAATCACCACTTATTATCCTGCAGGATAAAGGCCTCTTCGCTACGTTTTTCGAGAGTTAAGTTAGAGCCAAGACCTACCGCGCTGCTTCATTACGAATTTATAGGTTACACATATCCCAAGAAATCTCTGAAGATATTCAGGTTTCCTTGACCGAAAAGTGTTTGATAAATTACAATTATCAATTAGACACTAGTAAGTCTTAATAAACGAAATTAATTGGTGCCTGCCTGGGGTTTGAAATCGAGACCTCCTCGAAAGAATCGCACGATTCACCGCTGGGCCTTTCACTCAATCATCCATTTTGTCCATCCTTTTTATCCAATCCATTTTATTAATTTAAACCTAAATGGTTCAAATTTAACAACAGCTTGAACATAAAGTATTAGATTTAAAAAAAAAATGTAACATACGGCCAGGTCGTCCGCCAGAAGGCTGGCAGTGGTCCGCTCGTCCATAGTCCTATTCATGGTGTTCAGTTGGGTGTTGACGTTCCCTTGAGTGAGATACGTGGTGCCAATGGACAGGTTCCGTCTGTGTCGAACTGGAGTACTGTAGTGAGGTTCCGATGATGCTATTGGTAACTGTGATAATAATTATGTTGATATAAGATATATATTGTTGCAATTAACAAAAAGATTTTGAAAAAATCAACGGATGCACTCCGGGAGTGCCGGCGGAAGCGAAAACTTCAATGTTAACGGTGTGCATTTTTTATATTTTGGAATGGTTAGGCAATAATTCTACAGAATTGTTTTAATTCATCATCCTCCTGCCCTTATTCCACTCTAAGTGGGTTCGGCACAACATTTTACGAACATGTTATCATATGATTTGGCTACGTATTTTACGCCTTTACGCTTTAACGCTTTTTACGCTTTACGCCTGCCTGACGTTGACTTATCTTAGTCGTATTTTTCGAACCCTAGGTAAGAAAGAGGGTGGTCTATTCTACTCAACTGGATACCACACGGTGGGTCAATTTGCCTTAGTCGCCTTTTACGACACCTCATCATATTTAACGACCCAAGAGGTCGTTAAATATGACTTAAGATTATGTTCTGAATGAATAAGTTCTTCTGTCATATTCACCCTCCTGCCCTATCCTACTCAAAGTGGGGTCGACATAACATAAAACACGATTGGCTACGTATTTAACGACCCGCCGCCTGCCCGACGTTGACATACCTTAGTCGTATTTTACGACCCCTCGGTAATAAAGAGGGTGGTCTATTCTACTCAACCGGATACCGCACGGCATGCACGAATAGCTTTATTTGTTAGTATAAAATTATTATACCACACGGTGGGTTAATTTACCTTAGTCGCCTTAGGACACCTCGGTAAGAAATGAGGGTG
Source organism: Morpho deidamia (assembly GCA_947086505.1). Taxonomy (NCBI): domain Eukaryota; kingdom Metazoa; phylum Arthropoda; class Insecta; order Lepidoptera; family Nymphalidae; genus Morpho; species Morpho deidamia. The sequence goes on along the minus strand of CAMTZC010000012.1, from coordinate 13,559,793 downwards.
ATCTATTCTTTTCAGCCTGATACCACACGGCATGCACGAATAGCTTTATTTGTCAGTATAAAATTATTATCATTTACGTGTTAAAATACATTATTCATTTATTGCACTATCATACACAAATATGACACATTCCCGCATGCACCCTGCGCCGCGTAATCGAAACAACGGCCGCAGTCATACATTTTCTCCTTTCCTCTTACGAATTTTTCATCAGGTCACGCATCATAAAAAGTGCACAACGCCGTTAAAGGAGTTTTCACTACACAAAACTTTATATAAATTAAAAAAATGTATTAATTAACGCTGGTTGTTGTTATAACAAAAATCTGGTTTTATTGACCAGTTTCATCGTACTCGAAGTAAGAAGAAATAATCTGTAAGAAATGTGTAATTTTCAATTTACGTGCTCTCTACCTATGAATAAATTAACATTGACAAAAAAAATGAATAAACACAATGAAATTCAAAAATAATATGTTCGTTGGAACACAAAACTTTTTTTTTCAAAATTTGACCATTTTTTTCAAGATTCAAAAGTATTGCACGAATAATTTCTAAAATGTTATGGAAAATTACATAATCGATTGAAATATAGCTGTGCAAAAAAAACAAACAAATATTAGTGATATTGAATGACAAATAAATCTGCAATGTCACAAAGCGAACTAAATCCAATGATAAATAATAACAAAGATCAAACCCAGCAATTTGCTAGTTGTTCTTAACATGGTATTGATACTAACTAATAAAGGAAAAAATCTAGAAATTATAGTAAACCTTTTATGGATGTTAATAATAAAATTATACTCTGGCCTTAATTATGTTATTTCAATAGTATAAGATGTTATTACAACCATATGATCCAAATAAAAATTAAGAACGAAGAGCTATTACAGTTAGCCAAACAGAACAATAATGGACTATGAATTGACTGGATTGACTTAATGAAATTTTCTGACAATCTTCAGATTAATCCTTTAGAGAATTCTGTAAAGTTTGGGGCTATTGGACCATTTTTTTTTAACTGTAATTAATATATCTTTAAATCAAGCCTGATGAAGAAGGCTGGTTATGCTAGTTACTTATAAGTTTTAACTGTTATATTGTTAATTATAAATAATATAACTATTTAAAAATCATACATAATGTAGGCCTTTAAACTACATGTCTACAGGAAGATTAGAAAAAATGTGCTGAAGTAAATAGCAACATGTACAACATCGACACTTCTAACATCAATCTACCTGGGGCCCTTCAAGGCTCTCAGAGCGGCGTCGATTGTTAGCCAAAAGGCTTGAGGAGGCGCGTGGACCGTCCTCAGATCTCACTTCTAGAGACAGACTGCCTCGAGAGGGTAGGAACTGGAGATCAAGTAACGTAGACGATAGAAGTATGTACTCACTTAAAAAACTATTTGCTATAATTATTTTATCTAGTCTGAAAAATCTTTAATATATGTATAATTTTAATTAAAAAAATTCATCTCTGACACTGATAGTTGTCTGGAAAAAATCACACCTTAAAGCAATTATAACCTAGTAATAATGGTTTTATAAATAATGAATAAGTATCCCCATGTTTAAGGAATGTTTTATAGTATTTTATCTAAATATTTTCTTTTATTATTCATAGTATTTTAAAGATTGATACATGTTACCAAAGATTATATCAATATCTAAGACTTTCTGAACAGTATACATAAATTTTAGTTAAAAGTTATTAATAGATATTGAACTAACTATAAACCAAGTCTAAAAATACTGTAAAATCCTATCAATTCATTAAAAAATAGGATTTACTTAAATAAACTTCCACATTTTTGATACAGGCTAAGACAATGAGAAGCAAACTAAATTATATAATGAAATCTGTATAACCAACATCTAGGCTTGATTTATTACAACTACAAGTTAACAAAAACTGTATATTGAATATTCAAATATTAAATATTGCTTAAGCAGGTACATGTTTCTATAATTTACCAAAAAAATTAAAGGGTTATTTTTTATTAAATAATTAGAAGAATATGTCAACATAAATACATACAGCACAATTCCTGCTTCCCTGCGTAGCTATATGGTTCCTTAATAACTCTAGCTGCTGATTGCAGCGGTCGTTCTGTTCCCTAAGCAGCTGATTCTGCTGTTCTAATTCCCGGAGTTTGTTTGTCACCCACTCCTTGATCCGGGCTGCTTTGGCTTCAACTTGCTTCGCGTCTTGGAGTCTCAGCTGCTTCTGGAAAAAATGGTAGAAGCTATAAATGCTTATGAAACTATCTTTGTCAAAACAAATTTGTTATTTCTGTTTTAATATTTTATATTAACCATGAACATATGGCAGTTACATGCTTTAAATGATAAAAAAATGATCTGATAGATCTGCTCTTGTAGAATATAATGTTTATTTATTTAAATTTAATTCTCTCTTCAGTTGCTATAGATACAAAAAACAAATCGATTAAATGTATTTTTAAAGGATATAAAGAACACATTTTTATAAAAATATAGTGTAATTGTGTATTTTCTTAAAAATGTGTATTTAATTGTTATTTATTACTACATGTCTGCATTAAATATTCAAGACAATTATGTTATTATTCCACCAGCTTCTGTTGTTATGTAACCACCTTATAGAATACTTTAGAATCAAACTGCCCTGTCTACAATTGCTCGTATAAACAACTTTTTATTCAATAATTTATAGAATTACGTGTTACTTTGCGGAGATCCATAATACAAAAGTAATTATAAAAATTATTTTGCTATAATCCGCGATACATTTATTCTTTTTTAAGTATTTTAACTTTTTATACTTTTAGGCCAGAACGTCCTTCTGATTCTGTTCTGTTCTGGTAGTGGAAAAAGCAAACCATAATAATTTCTTAATTATACACACTGTTTCAACAAAAGAAATAATACTCAGTTATTAGCTATAATTTACCTTCATTATTTATTCGTGATTTTTCACCAATTCAATTATTGTTCTATATGAATTTGGTGTGATAACGAAAACATGGCATAATAATCAAAATGAAAGAACATTTTAATATATAAATTGAGTTTTTACTCGGATTTCACAAATAACATTAACAGTTTATTTAGTAAACAAAAACAGTACGCGTAAAGCTTGGGTAAACGTAACAAACGTCATAGTGACGTAGCATTATAGTGATGTTTGTATAACATCGAATCACGAATGTGACGTATGCATCAGTAAGTTATTTAAAAATTAGAAATCTTTCTTTCTTTCTCCTACCCTTATCCCACTCTAAGTGGGGTCAGTACAACATGTTTTCCTCTTCCATTCTCTTCTATCATTCGTCAACTCTGGCGCTACTCCTTTTATATGCATGTCATACTTCACACATTCCAACCATCTCTTTTTAGGCCTCCCTCTACTCACATATCCATCCACATTCATATCCAACACTCGTTTAGTCACATGATTTTCATCCCTCCTCATTACATGTCCATACCATCCCAATCTTGCACCTCTCATCTTTTCTACAATGGGCGCAACTTTCATACTTCCCCTTATATTCCCTTATATACTCATTTCTTATTTTATCCAATCTTGTCACACCACACATTAAAAAACTACATTAAATTACATTTAAAAATTAGAAATAGCGTATTTAAATGCTGTTACCTTCATAAGAAAATTTGGATTTATAGTAATTTAACAATACGCTAAATAATACATCTTTTTTTATTTTTTTATTACAATTCATAAATAATTTTTAAGTGATAATATCGAATTTTAAATAGATTTTAAGAGACTAAATTACAATAACATGAGGTTTTATGTTAAAGTACTTAAAATTTTGATTTAGAATACATCTGTATCTGTACATACGTATTTAAGTATGTATTTAAAATTATTTAAGTATATATCTACCAATAGTCAGACACTCATAACTCAAGTATTAAGTTACTTACTTTGAGGTCGGATGACCATGTGTGTAAGTGTCCCTTATATTTATTTTTATTTAATTAAACTTACCTGTACGATTCGAATAAATTTTTACACAAGCAAATAATATCTTTGTAACGTTAATTGCGTTGATAATATACAAACTCGTTTAAAATTGGAGGTAATACCAACACCACACTTTAAATATGATGGCTTTAACTGATTAGTCCACTTATACAAGTTAACGCATGCTTACGCTTCACAGATCCGCAAAAAGCTAATAACTGAAATATGTTGTATTACATAAGAATATTATTTTAATGGAATAAGATTGTAGAATTTTAAATTAAAAAGATGGTACCTGTTCTTCAATTTGGCCCTCAAGTCGCGAGATGGCTTTAGGTGCGCCCTCAGCGCCCGCCGGCCACTCGCAGAGCCTCTGCTCCATGGCGCGGACCTGAAATCAAAGAAAATGCAGCTTATATTGTTTCTCATGATTTTTTTTGTAGTGGAGTACTTTATAAATAGATAAATTTTCATTGCAAAATACTGATATTATACTTCTAAACTCTTAAAAAGTTGAAAAATAAATTCTAATATTGAATAATATACAGTTGATACTTTGTTTCAGGGAATAAGTATTTTATGACGTTTATTAGTTAGGAAATGAGAATTTATTTCAATAATGAAGTACTCGATAGCAAATTGACCGCAAAAATGAATACGCTTTATATGACATACTTATTAACCTTAGACTGACAGCATACAGCGTGTCACTGTGGTGAATAGTTAATACAAAATTTCAACCGCAAGGTTATGTAATAAGTAATAATGTCTTATTATTACGAGATATTTCAAGAAGTTTTGCCAGGGTTTTGCCAGGGCCAGAAGGGTTGCCAAACATGTAAATTATTTGAAAATTATTATTCATATAACATATCAAATGTCCGGACCACCGGCAGTCATTGAACATTTTAACGAAACCCATAGGTTCTGTGTATCAATTTGCACAAATTGTCAATGTATACGCTATTAACAATTCAACAATTTACTTCAAAGCATACAAGAAATAGTGAGTGACAGATATTATAAAGTTATAGTATATTTTTTTTAATATGGAATCAAAAGATTGCTGCATAGTTGAGTGTACAATGAAAAGAAAGAGGTAAAGCCATTGTTAAGATGTGTTGCATACTTTACTCTGTAACACATTAGATAACCATAATCATATATAATCATTTTGATATCGATAAGAACCCGAAGTTGGCCGCCCTAGGCCTAGTTAATCAGCTACTGCATACGCGCATAATAAAAAAACAAATGGTTTTAAAATGAATAATGCAATTGTACAACTACTAGAAACACTTTAAAAACATATTTTTTCTTCTAAATATGTACTTTATTTTTTTGGTTGTGCTATATTTAGATTATTTATCTCAACAATAAAATTATAATTTCAAAATTTCTCGTTACTGCAAGCCCACCATGAACTCTTATTGCGACTCAATTGAAGAAGTAAACGACGACCGCGAACCGCTTTCTTTTCGTACCATGATGTGTGAATTGCATTGGGGTCGTTATGTTTGAAAAGGATAACGTTATATGAACTATAGATAAATCTGTCTCTTTTACTCACATGTTCTTAGAACGAACGCTCATTCGGAAACGACTTAAAGTGTGCGTCTTGAAGACGGCATGGTATGAAAAAGCAAAACAATTTCGTTTACGTCTTCAACTGAGTCGCAATAAGAGTTCATGGTAGGCCTGCTGATCACACTTTTAAATAACTCATTCATAATTGTACTGAAACGTGGTAGATGCAATATATGTACGCATCTCGCTTAATGTTCATTTATTTTTATTTATAATAACGTTAGAAAGACATACAACACAGGTTACTGTAATTAAACAAATTACAGTAATAAGTATACTTACATCTTTCGTTTACTCGTAGGAACAACATTTCGGCCGCTTCACGCCTTACAACTAATGCTGAATCATGGGCAAACTATAATCCACAGTTACTGTAATCCATTTGAAAGATCACTACCTTATTAACCTATTACTGTATCACATATTTGTAATATATTTTATTAATAAATTTCTAAAACTCCGTTTTAATTATGCAAGTATAACCGTAAATTAATAATTATCTTATAAAACATCCGTATTTTATTTCACTTTTGAGTTATTAGTATAAATTAAGTGTGAATATATATATAAGTACCAAATAAGCTGTTAACAACAAAAAAGCTGTAGCCTAGCGATGAGGCTGTAAAGATCTTTCGGGAGAGTCACAAGCTTAAGCCCTAGGCAGGTACCGACGAGTCTTTGTATTAAAACTTATGCGTCTAATTGATAATTACATTTTGAAAAACATTTTGAGGAAACCCGCATATCTCTAGAGAATTCAAGGGATATCCCTTGAATTAACCGTGTAACCAATCCGCATTGGAGCAACATGGTAGGTCTTAGCTGCAACCTTTCTCTCCAGAAACGGAGAGAGGAGGTATTTGCCTAACAGTGGCATAATGACAGGCTGATAATTTAAATGGGAATAAAACTTATTATTTATTTAATTTGCTAAGAATATCACGCTGACATGATTCTGTACTACTAACACCTATAGGCTTAACTCTTTTGGCTTAAGTCTTTGCTAAAACCGACGAGCTGAAACTAGTAAATTATAAGTCACGTTTCTACCTTTCTGAGTTAACGGTGCTTAGTTAGCGAATTAATAAAATAGCTTAACTAAGAACTAAAAAAGGGATAATTAAAATTTATCAAACGATTTGTAGAATTAGGCGTTACTTTGTGGAGATCTGGAGGAGCTGTGATAGCCCAGCGGTGAGACCGTGCGACTCTTTCGAGGGGAACACGAGTTCAAACCCGGGCAGGCACTAATGAGTTTTTCTATTAAAACTCATGTGTCTAATTGATAATTGCAATTTATCACACGCTTTTCGGTGAAGGAAAACATCGTGAGGAAACCTACATATCTCTAGAGAATTCTAGGGATATGTGTAACCTACCAATCCGCATTGGAGCAGCGTGGTAGGTCTTAGCTCCAATCCTTCTCTCCAAAAACGGAGAGAGGAGGCCTTAGCCCAGCAGTGGGCATAACAACGGGCTGTTACTTGTGGAGATCCATAGTACAAAAGTAATAATAAAAATGATTTTGCTATAATCCGCCATACATCGGTATCGTGGATTATAGCAAAATCATTTTTATTATTACTTTTGTATTTATCAAACGATTTGTAGAATTAGGCGTTGCTTTGTGGAGATCCATAATACAAAAGTATCCTCCTGCCCTTATCCCATTCTGAGTGGGGTCGGCACAACATGTTACAAACATGTTGTCACATGATTTGGCTACGTATTTTACGACCGGCCGCCTGCCTGACGTCAACTTACGTAAGTCGTATTTTACGACCGCTCGGTAAGAAAGAGATTGGTCTATTCTACTCAGTCGGATACCACACGGCACTTACCTTAGTCGTCTTTTACGACACCTCGGTAAGAAATTAGGATGGTCTATTCTATGCAGCCGGATACCACACGGCTCATCTATAATACAAAAGTAATAATAAAAATTATTTTGCTATACTCAGCAATACATCGGTGTCGCGGATTATAGCAAAATCATTTTCATTACTACTTTTGTATTTTTCAAACGCTTTTCGTTGTGAGGAAACCTGCATATATCTAGAGATATAAAGATCATCGTAATACAATCGCCACATCGAAAAAAGCATCGTGGTTGGTCTAAGCTCCAACCCTTCTCTCTAAAAGGAGGAGGTCTTTACCCAATAGTGGTATAGAAACAGACTGCAAACATATAGCAATAGTGATATTCGTGAATTCGATCGCGCCAACTTAAGTGTCTAAGTACCCTCAATAATGTGTTTTTACCTATTAAGGTTAACCAACAAGATTTACATTACTAATATTATAAAAGATTTTACAAACTATTTCATTAAATGGAGTATTGACTATAAATTACCACGGCAAGCAATACGGACGTCACATTATTTAAATAATTATAAAATAAAAGATATGCATATAATAACTATAGCGATATTGTAAACTAAATTTTTATGATATGGGTTTTATTCAGTCTTTCCGAAAGAAAAATAAGATTTTTTATTTCTATATGTTACTCCGGTTTATAAGATTTAGTTATAACAGATATAGTTTAATAAATTAGATAAGACGTGAAAACGTAACAGACAGACGCATTCCGCATTCGTGATAGTATGCATGAATGAAGAACAATGAAAATTCAACAGTGAAGGAATAAACAGGAATAGATCGCATTAATCACAAACGCCGTAATTTGGCTGACTCACGACACGAGGGGGACGCCACGAGTATCCAGAACTTTCTATATCGAGTAACACTTACACGGCGAAGTAAAATAAATAGATGTGTTGAGGAAACTTTGAAGTGGACACTAAAATACGTATAAATCAAAGTTGGGTGGAAGTTGAAATTATCCATACATGTTAAGGAAGTGTTCGGAGAATGTTCTATTAAAATTGTAAAAATAATTGTACTTTCAACACGCTTTAGATTAAATTTACCTGTATGTTTGTATAGTACCAGGCATTAAATAATAAACATCGATGTTTAGAACGAAACAGCCGGCCAGTTCGGTTTCGTAGAGCGCTGTCACTGTCACTCAGTTAGTAATAGTATGTGACGTTTCACATGGGTTCGTCAGTCTGTGCGACAGAGACAAAGCTCTATGAGGCAGAATCTAGCCGATTTCTTTATAAGCCTCAATGTGCATTATTTATTACCGTGTACTTTAATACTTGTTCGTATGTAACCGACTTATTGAACTGAATTTTGACCCACTTTGCGCGGAATTATTCAATTCTTTTTGCACACTTATTACATATTTTTACTTTGGAAAATTTAAAAAAATAAATCACACTTATAAATAGACTAAAAAAATTCAACCTAAAAAGTGAAAATAACGAAAAGTATTAGGTATTATTGTGAAAGAGGCGCCTGGAACTTAGTACCATATTTTCCGTATATATCGCACGCGCAGTATTAAACTTACCTAATACAAAATTAGTTTTAATTGAGTTAGATACAGTGTAATCCTTATTTCGATGCCCTCTATGACTTAGTATTTCCTGTTCCTAGGCCCACTGCTGGGCTAAGGTCTCCTCTCTCCGTTTTTAGAGAGAAGTATTGGAGCTAAGACCTACCACGCTGCTCCAATGCGGATTGGTAGGTTACACATATTCCTAGAGAATTCTCTAGAGATATGCAGGTTTCCTCACGATGTTTCCTTCACCGAAAAGCGTGTGATAAATTGCAATTATCAATTAGACACATAAGTTTTAATAGAAAAACTCATTGGTGCCGGCCTGGGGTTTGAACCTCGTCTCTAGAGAGTCGAACGGTCTCACCGTTAGGCTATCACTGCTTGACATCACTATGATGACATCACTATCAACTAATAAAACTATTATGAGCCGGTGATTTCTTGCTCTTGCTGAATTTTGACCCACTTTGCGCGGACGGATATAATTCAATCTGTACACTTAGGTATCAAAAGTCGCTGACATTGTAATAAAATAAAAACCTCCAAAAAAAAAACAATCGCAATAAAAAGAAAGAGACTAAAAAAGGCGTATTCGAACTAAAAAGTGAAAAATACCAAAAATATTAGTATTTTTGTGAAGAAAGAGCCTGGTGCTTTATACCCTTTTTTTTCGCATATATCGCACGCTTAGCATTAAAGTGACCCAATACAAAATTAGGCTTATTTCAATTGTCTGGCCCGTTGGCGCTGTGGGTAGTGACCCTGCCTTTAGCTCCGCGGGTCGCAGGTTCGTTTCCCGCCGTGGGCCAAAATTTTCTATAAACTTATTGTTGGTTCTTCGAGCCTGGGTGTATATTTGTATTTAAGTATGTATTTAAACTTATATATGTAGTATATCTACCAGTTGTCTGTCACCCATAACACAAGTATTAAGCTACTTACTTTGGGGACGGACGACCGTGTGTGTAAATGTCCCATATATATAAAAAATAAAAAAAAACATACTATTATTTTCTATCTTTCCAAGTTATGGGTCTCTATAACACTCATGACGAAGTGATCCGACAGAGTATCAAAGTAACCGACGTAGCCCAAAGGATTAGCAAGGGAAGTGGCAGTGGGCCGGCCACATTTGTTGCAGAACCGACAACCGTTGGGGTAGACATGTTCTGGAGACCGCGCCTTGGCAAACGTAGTGTAGGACATCCTCCGACTAGGTGGAGTGATGATATCCGCAGAGTGGCTGGCAGCGGGTGGAAACAAAGAGCTGAAGACCGAGCTCAGTGGCGTGCCATAGGACAGACCTATGTCCAATAGTGGACAGAGACGGGTTGCTAATGATGATGATGACAACACTCATAAGTTTTGTAGGCGCTACACACCGCTTTATTGTAATTTGCAATAAAATAACTTTTTGAATTAGGTCACTTTAATACTATGCGTTCGATATGTCGAGCGGCCCACGCTTTTTTAATACATATGTATATGCAATAACACGAATATTTTTACTTATTTTCATTTTTTAGATCGAAAGCGTAATGCCGTGTGGTATCCGGCAGAATAGAGTAGACCTCCCTCCTTTCTTACCGAGGTGTCGTGTAAAGGCGACTAAGGTAGATGCCGTGTGGTATCCGGCTGCTTAAAATAGACCACCCTCATTTCTTACCGAGTCGTCGTAGAGGGCGACTAAGATAAGTTGACGTCGGGCAGGCCGGTCGTGAAATACGTAGCCAAATCATATGACAACATGTTTATAACATGTTGTGCCGACCCCACTTGGAGTGGGATAAGGGCAGGAGAATGATGATGATGAGATCGAAAGCGTAGTTTTTAGTTTTACAAAATCTATTTATTATTTGGTAACTCTAGCGACCATCAAAATTTAATGAGAATTATGTCTATCTATATAGACTATATCTATATCCAGAACTATGTCTACACAAACGACTTCATAGGTAGTTGTATTAAATTTGATACGATGAAAGCTTTGAAATTTAATCCATTAATTTTAAATTGCGGTCAAGTGTAAACAGGCAGGAAATAACTTCGTTTATTATTAAGTTCTGTCTAATTAAACCATTCGCGTTAGTAGTAATTAAGAAGCTTCCTTATTTATTCGATAGACCGACAAGTTAATTTTGTCATAGAAGCATGAGGAAGTACTCGTAATTGGGAAAGTAGCTGAACCCTTTCGCTACCAACGTCACTTATATGACCCGATTTTCTTTGATTAGCCCGGAGTCACAAATATTTGAGGGATGTTCATTATCAATTTATGATAACTGTTATATCAAGCCGTACTTCATATAAATTATAAGTACATTCCCACAAAATTTAATAATAATTATATCATACTTAACGAATAAAACTTCGGCTGTGTTCGCAGTTTTTCTCCTGAAGCCTTTGTAGCGAAAGGGTTAAGTAGTAGAGTTTGTGTTTTATTAACGTTAACAACTACGAAAATAATTTTAATTTCAGTTTTCTTTTGTTGAACAATATTCGACTAACGAGCGAGGTCGATTACATGTACTTTATTAGACTACTTATTACGAACGAAGATTATGTTGCCTTGTTAATAAAAGAAAAACACTGAAATATAATTTTTCCATTGGCGCTTACTGACATTGAATTTTACATAAAACTAAAATACCGCTATAACAACTTCCTACTTTATATTTTTATTTTATTATAATTAAGTTTAGAAATATTAAATTTCCAAGAACCTTTTCAATCAAAACAATCTTCCTATTTATGTTAATAGGGGAAAACAAATATATTCAAATTCAAAATATTCTTTATTCAAGTAAACTTTTAAACAAGTGCTTTTGAATCGTCAACTTTACTGCTGGTTCGGAACGCCGTCCTACCGAGAAGAGCCAGCAAGAAACTCGGTGGAGCTCTTTTTTAAAAAAGAAGATTCTTAATACCAATTACATTTTGTCATAGCTATCCTGCACAAGGTCAAAGAGCAGCTATATCCACGCATTCTTATCATCAATGTAAGCCTCCACGGTATAATAGGCTTTCTGTATCAGCCTCTTTTTAACAGTATTTTTAAATTGCTGTAATGGCAAAGTTAAAATTGATTGTGGAATTTTGTTATAGAATCTTATACCCAAACCCACAAACGACTTACGTACTCTTACAAGGCGCAAAGCAGGAGCCGCAAGCTTATGTCGGTTCCTACTTTGTCTATTATATACATCGCCAATCTTTTTATAATTATGTATATTTTTATGCACAAAAATCAAATTGCTAAAAATATACTGTGAAGCTAACGTGAGAATACCTGTTTCCTTAAACTTCTCTCGCAGGGACTCACGCGAATTCAAATTATAAATGCCACGTATGGCTCTTTTTTGCAATACAAAAATTTTCTCAATATCAGTGCATTTACCTCATAACATTATTCCATAAGACATAATGCTATGGAAGTAAGCAAAATAACTTTGATATACGATACAATTTTAAAAATACACTAACTAATTGAAAAATGTATATATCATTATGAGCTATAAGTAAACTTAAAAAGATTATTCCTTTTATATGCGAAAATTTACTTATATCCGGATGAAAGACTGATTCGAAACAATTTTTATTTTCCGCGTTCATCATTTCCGTAAGTGGACATAAAAAAAGTGCTTTGTGAAGTATGAATAAGCGCAACGCATTTGCGCTTACTACATGGTGGAGCGTCACTACATATCGTATTAACAGGTCAAGAATAAAACATCTCTAGGTTACAAAAGGACAATAAACTGCGAAGTAGGTATAAAATATACAGATTTAACGACAAATAACGAAAGGGTAACTTTTGTGAACTTTTTATAGACACAATGATATAAATTAATAAATATAAAATGTAATATTTACAATTTATCACTCCCTTTTTAGTTGAAGAAAGCATCGCGAGGAATCCTGAGTAAAAGTAAAGTAAAAGGAAATCTCTAGCATATTCTGGGGATAGATAGATTGGAGCAAGGAGAGAAGAGGCCTGTGCCCAATAGTGCGATAGTATCAGTCAGTTACTTTAAAACATAATTTTTGCTATTTGTACTATTGTAAGAGATGGAAGCGATTATTATTAAGATACCGGGCTTTTGCAGCGTCACCGGTTGGGAAGGGCGAGGCCGTACCAAATGACGAAGTTTTGGAACAGTGACCCCTGGTAATAGCCACACGGTCTTATTTTTTGGCTGTCTTGGCTTTGCACAGAGTACTTAAAATAATTTATAGAATTAGGCGTTACTTTGCGGAGATCCATAATACAAAAGTAATAATAAAATTATTTGCTGTAATACGCGATACAGTAAATAGAAAATATATATATAGTGCTAAATGTATAGTGGACTAGCCGTTTTTTCACACATGCACAAACCTCCACCACTGCCACCACAATACACAAGCACTACACACGTTTACTATCACAAACTCAACAATTTCGCCTAGCAACCGAAACATCATCAGGAGATAGACTCCACGACAAAATCGCAAAGCAAAATGCTTAGAGTACTTAAACTTATATAAATTATACCCAATCCGGTTATATCACTTGCTACTGTTTATCGATCTCTCAAAGTAATCAATCTTAAGTGACACGCACCACTTGGCGTTAAGAATAGATCAAAGTTTTACACGAATCGCAACCCGGGATGCCCCTTATGCTAGCATCCGGCAGTTTTTGGGTCACTTTATTCAAACTTTTATCTGTATTACGCGCACGTACCGCCTTCCTACGATTACATAATACGCACGATCCGATTTGCGTATTGGATGCGAAGAATAAATTGTTTTTTGTTTCATATCTGTTTGAATAAATTGTGTCGTAGATGGTATTTGATTATTTGTTCCTAGAAAAAATAAAGACAAATGTTTTTTTAATTATTTTTTTTTTATAATTTATTTTAAATATGCTTAAGTATATTGATATGATGATAAGATATGATGTATCTTAATAAATGACAATTTTCATCTAACATAATTTACCGCTTTACTAGTCTCATCTCATGTTTGCACGGACTATCAATAACGCTCAAGTCCATTGTATACAATGTATGATAGACATAATAGTTTAAGTAATTTAAATAATCTTTTGTAAGCTACCGGTGCTTCAATAGGGTGCTTTTTTATCCAAACACCTAGAAGCTTGGTAGTCACTTTTATCTAAAACTGATTGACCCGGCGAACTTCGTACCGCCTAACAGCCAATGATTCACCAATCATAGCACACCTGCTACCCTTTAGGAAAATGATTCATCTTTCATAATTATGTATTCGTAAATTATTCATTGTTTTTAAGATGTATTCTGCTATTCGGAGCGGATACAAATCTAACGAATCAAAAACCATTAAAATTGGTCCAGCAGATCTCAAGTTATGAGTGTTGTAATAAACCCGTCTTTGTTTTATATGTATATATGTATAGAGATTAGCGAATTCTCTAGAGACATCACAAAAGTATAAAGAAAATATGCAGTCTGGAAAATAGATTTTTGATCTACAACACTTTCATCAAAATCCTTTATTTAACTTGACTTATGTAAGTTTGTACGTGAAGGTGGAATCTTGAAAGTTGAATTTGACCCACTTTAAAGATTTTTTCATAGCTTTTATATACGTATATTTTAATTTTTTATCCTTGCTCTACACTATACTTGCAGAATTAAAAAATAAACAATACTTATCCTATAGTAATAAATAAAGTATACTCATTTTACTAACAACGTCGCTAGTGTTTTAAACTTGTCTATTTCTTGTTTGCGATTACATTTTGATACAATCAATATTACGCGGATAAAGCGTAGATCCAACAGTTCCAGCCCGGTAGCGGTAATGAGAAAAGTTTTGCCTCTCCAATGTATAAAAACGTTGGTTATTTAAAATATTAAATACTTTTATAAATCACTTTTTGATAGTGTTTGTCGGTGAATAATGCTAAGTCGGAACAAGACGTACCGAATTTTTTTTTTACCGCTGAACTTTAACAAGGGAGAAGAAAAGAGAAGAAGAGACGAAATTTGATGTATATCATAGACATACACACACAAAAAAAGCTTGTGATTCCTGTGTCGTGATTCAGCAAAGTTAGCAACTCATTCATTGGTCTCGGTATTCGTTTCTACAGAAAAATTCCGAAAACCATACTAGATCAATCTAAGTGTAAGAGATATGCTTATACGGAGAGCATATTACATAATTGATGATAATTTGGATGTTAAAACTGGATTTGAAAATCCTTTCAGCTTTATACAAGACTGTGGTTTAATAATGTAAAATTGAAAATTTTTATAACAGTGGACCGCCGAGTTTCTTGCTGGGTCTTTTCGGTAGGAGCAACATTCCGTTCCAGTTGTAGCTTCATTACTCATATTAATCCTTGACGATTCAAAAGTGCTTGAAAGAGCTTATTTGAATAAAGATTGTTTGCTTGATTTGAGAGAAGAAAAACAGGAGAATGTCTTGAATACCGACAGTCGTAAAAGCCGCGCCTCCGCGGCAGATAGCTGGTTGATTTGGTTGGATAGTTAGTCGAATAATTCTACTAAAAGATTACAATGAGCATGCGCAGTGCAGCTCAATGAGACAATGAGCTGCACTTTCGAGGCGAATATTGTTTACAATGAGTTAACACTTTTGAGGGAGTATTAGGTGGCTTTGACGTAGATTTTTTTGTAATGACCCTCTAGTTGAATTTGAAATTCAATGTGCTGATGTTGGTGAGATACTCTAGTTACGCAAGTGATACCGCAAAAGTGGGGATTGGTCTCGGTGGAATTGAATTTGTGCATAGAATTCATGGTTATTCGTAAATATGCCCGTCAAAGATCGTTATATTTATCCTAATACATTAAAAATAGGAAAGCCTGTGTGGAGCTTTTGCGGCTAATAAGCTAAATCAAAACTGACAAAAATTTGTGCAGTTAAATTTTATATGCCGGGTTAATATTTAGCTTACAAAATATATTTCGGGCAGGGAGTCACGGTTACAAGTAAAGTCAAAATTACGAAAACGAAAGATAGAAATATTGAAATTTAACGCAATTACCAACACTACTAAAAGAAAAACTTCTCGACCCGCCGTGTGATATCCAGCTGAGTAGAATAGACCACCCCCATTTCTTACCGAGGTGTCGTGAAAGGCGACTAAGGTAAGTTGACCCGCCGTGTGGTATCCCGCTAAGTAGAATAGACCACCCAATTTCTTACCGAGGTGTCATGAAAGGCGACTAATAGGTAAGTTGACCCACCGTATGGTATCCGCTTGAGTAGAATAGACCGCCCTCTTTCTTACCGAGGGGTCGCAAAATACTATTAGTTGATATCAGGCAAGCGGCCGGTCGTAAAATACGTAGCCAAATCATGTGACGACATATTTGTAACTTGTTGTGCCGACCCCACTTGGAGTGGCATAAGGGCAGGAGAATGATGATGATGACTAATAGAAAACTTCTTCCTTCTTTCCTTGAGTTAATAAGTTCCCTAGCCTAAAGGTTGCCTGGAAGAGACCGCTTATTAGCAATAAGACACTGTATCACGCAGTTTATATTGTGACTATTTGTATTTTAGTTTTATTATACATTCTGTGGTGTACAATAAAGAGTGTCAGAATAGAATAGAAATATACTTTATTGTACATCATAATCCTAATATACAATAAAATAAGATGTTGAACATAAAAACATTTTTTATACATGAATTAGACGTACAGTGGGCGACCTTATTGCTAAGTAGCTATCTGTTTCAGACAACCCAAGCTTAAAAAACAACGGATAGAAATCTCAAAAGTTTCAAAATCTCAAAAAGAGTGTTCTATCTATGTATCTATCTATCTATCTAAAAACAAAGGTTTCCTCCTGAGATTTCTAAATTTTATTCCAAGTTACTGAGTCACGTGCCGTTACACGTATTTAATTCAACTTTTCCCGTCTGTAATTCTCAAGTTCTAATTAACTTCACCGAAGGAAGCTTTACCGTAGAGACCACAGCAACGGACAATAAATCATAGGAAGTGTAAACTCGTGTTTACCGTAATTAATCGTGTGAAATTATGGTACGGATGATAAATTGATGTGGTGATTATGATAGATGTATCACTAAAAGGGTGTTGGCCGAGCCGCTAAAGCGTATATTAGGAGATTTTGATAAGGCACGGTGGCTAAGTCAGCAAGAAAACTAGTGATTAAAAAAGTTGAGTTACGGCCTGTTACTATCCCACTGCTGGGCATATGCCTTCTTTCTCTGTTTTTGACGACAAGGGTTTGCGATTGGCAGGTTACACATGCCACAAGAATTCTCCAAACATATACCGATACTAAGTTTTACTTCACCGAAAATGTGTGATAAATTGCAAATATCAATTAGGTACAATAATTTATAGAATTAGGCGTTACTTTGTGGAGATCCATAATACAAAAGTAATAATTAAAATTATTTTGCTATAATCCGCGATACTTGATACATCCGCGATGCTTTGCGATTTTGTCGTGGAGTCTATCTCCTGATGATGCTTCGGTTGCGAGGCGAAACGATTGTTGAGTTTGTGATAGTGAACGTGTGTACTGATTGTGTGTTGTGGTGGCAGTGGTGGAGGTTTGTGCATGTGTTTTTACGAACCCTGCATGTATCAGGTATGAAAAAAAGGGATAGTCCACTATACATTAAGAATTATATATAATTTATATTTACTGTATGTAAAAACTCTTTAGTGCCTGCCTGGGTTTTGAACCCGTGACCTTCTAGTCACACGGTAACAACGTTTGGCTACCACAGAAAAGACAGGGAATACAATAGAAATGTAATTTAAAAAAATAATATATAAAAACCGGGTATACAACGCCATCAGTAATAATTTTATAATATCAATAAAAAAATCATTCGTGAACATAAATATTATATTAATAGAATCTGTGGCATCCTTACAATTCGATATTAATGATTATGAATTTCCAATAAAGCGCTTACAGCGATGCCGTGAATTAACATACATAATTTGCATATTTAAAGCAATTCGGATGCCATCGGGAACAGTTACGCTCCATTTGCCAATTAATCATTAAACCGCAAACGTAATGACAGTGCACCGAATTTCCAACTCATAAATAATTATAAATACAAATTCGTGAAGCTGCGATAGCTCAGCGATGAGAAAGTGCGAATCTTTCGAGCTTTTCTGTTAAAACTTATTTGTCTAATTGATAATTGCAATTTATCTCACGCTTTTCGGTGAAGAAAAACATCGTGCGAAAACCTGCATAACTCTAAAGAATTCTCGGATATGTGTAACCTTCTAATCCGCTTTAGGGCAGAGTGGTGGGTCTTAGTTCCCTACCCTACCCTACCATTTAAAAATTGAGACAAGAGGCCTATATAAAGCAGTAAAAAAAGTAAAAAGTAAAGTAGCGGCTTGTTACAATCCCACTGCTGAGCATAGGCCTTCTCTCTCCGTTTCTGGAGAGAAGGGTTGGAGCTAAGACCTACCACGCTGCTCCAATGCGGATTGGTAGGTTACACATATCTCTAGAATTCTCTAGAGATATGCAGGTTTCCTCATGATGTTTTCCTTCACCGAAAAGCGTGTGATAAATTTCAATTATCAATTTGACACACGAGTTTTAATAGAAAAACTCATTGGTGCCTGCCCGGGTTTTACCTCGTGTTCCCCTCGAAAGAGTCGCACGGTCTCAACGCTGGGCTATCACAGCTCTTTATATAGCAGTAGGATAGTAAAAAGCAGTTACTTTTATGGTAAAAGGTGGATTTTTGTTGTTAGTTGCGTCCCGCGGCATTACTCGCAAATAGGGAGTAATGCATGAAAAGCAAGATGGATATGTAGATTATAGATGAAAATCGAGTTTTTTAAATTTTCTATTGTTCCGCTAAACTCAAAAGTCTTTTCATAAGAACCTTCTGACAATAATTAACACAACAAAGAAAGAATTAGCGAAATTGTTCCATCCGTTCCTGCGATGAACAAGATAAATGGAGATTAATTCTTTTTAATTGAATATACGTTTATATAAAGAAAAATGTTCATATGAATATAGGTTATATTTATATGAATATATATTGCAAATAGCGCGACTAAGCAAAATTTAAATATTTCTTACTCCATGCATCCTACCATACTAATCTGCTGACCTACTGAAGAATCGACGTCGAAACTTTTAATTTGTAAATCTTTCAATTATGTCAAAGAAATAATCTTCAAATCATAAAGAACATTCCAGTCGTATAATATTTCTCTATTTAAAACGTATTCTTTACAAAGCTTTAACATATATGAGTAACATGTTTCAGTGAAGTAAACATTACAATAAAGCGAAATATTTAACGTAGAATTGTATCGGAGATATATTAAAAATATATCTAAAGTCATTCCTTGATAAATTGTTGCACAAATTATCCCTATAATTAACTCTCAAACTATATTAGGAACACCCTAATAAAATGGCTTCTGTATCACATATCGAAATATAATGCCTGAAGTAAGACAATTTACCGCAGAATGATAAATATATTCACACTTAACAATTTACTTATTTACTTATTTACTTTTTTACTTATTTACTTATTTACTTATTTACTTATTTACTTATTTACTTATTTACTTATTTACTTATTTACTTATTTACTTAATTATCTATAAAACCTAATTATTTAAAGTTTTTAATCTGTGTCACTTTTTAATCTACGAAGCAGAATTTAAAAATCGAAGCACATTTAATGACGCGTTCACATTTAATATCAGAAACGTTCAACGTCCGAACTTTTAGCCGGGGCTATTTTAAATTTCGAACGCGGTATGCGACGTATGCGCTCCTTGCGGCACGGAAGCGAACTAACCGAGCGAGCCGACTATATCCTGCAGGACGTGCCGCTACAGTATATGGATCGATATTTACATGGTGCTTTTAATATTCTGCCGTTGACTTGTTTATTTTTATGGTTAAAGATTGCTTGAAAGATATGCCTTTTAAGATTGAGTGGCTGAGCGTAGTATAACGTGAATGATGAAGCAGTTTATTATATTTTTTCCGTCAAGTGAAGATATGAATAAAAATAAAACGACGACGTTCTATTTCTTGTATATAGAAGGGAACTAATACGGACTATAAGTCTAATAGTATTCTAAAGCCATTTTTTTTAGAATCTGATGACAAAAATTCGAAAAATATAGATTTCTGACATTATTTGTTAAAGTTTAGTTACTTGGTATATTTAAGTCGAAGCTCAAATATAACAAGATGAATTTTATAGAAAGAATGGAACAACAAATAAGGGTATTCTCTCGCAAACCATTGTTGTCTAGGAAACATGATGGATACTTTTAGAAGAATAAATAGCGCTTGAACTGTTAATACAATAGTAAAGGAACAAAATATAGGAACAGATTAAGATAAAATTTTCTCTAAATCGTTACTTTTTTATGAATAATTTGTGTAAGGCAAAGGGTTATTTTTGATATAGCGATTTTGAATGAATAATAAGAAAAAATATATTTTATTATTACTTTTGTATCCTGGATCTCCTCAAAGTACTCATTTTATAAATTATTTAAAGAAAATAAATTATTATAAAGGTAGCAAAGTTTAAAAAAAGTATCACAATTAAACATATTATCGAATCCATAGTGGGTATATATGAAAAAAAAAACAAAATTAGAATTTTAAAAAATAAAATAAAACCAGCAAGAACTTCGGCGGTTGCTCTTTTAATAATATAAATTTTAAAACTAGTTACATTTAGTTATTACTGTCTTGTACAGGGTTGAAGTGCAGCTATATCCACACATCCTTATCATCTAAGTAATCTTTAACAGTATAGTAAGTAGGCTTACTGTATCAGATAGTTAAATCATTTTTTTAAAAGCATTTATTTAACTTGCCGTGTATGCATGTGGAGGTGGAACATTGCAAGGTGAATTAGATCCACTTCCCGGTGTCCGATTGAGCTTAAATTTTATGATAAGCCTGTGACCTGATGCTATTGCCAGGATTTACTTTAGACGAGAGAACTCCTCAACGGTAACGGTAACGGGACATGAAATTTTATTAAATGCCTCTTTAACCTCTTTAACCGCTTGCTTAAAAAATCTGTTTTGCAATAAAAGAAGCAAATTCATGCAAAGTATGAACTCGACGTGCGAACGGTAATAGCTTGTACATTATACTTACATAAATATTCATACGAAACATTACTAGTTACGCACGAGTTTCGCTTGTTTGTATGTTAATTTTCAAGCTTAAATCTTAACGGTACAGTAGATGAAGGAATATGTTTTTATATTTTCTGTACTTTCCATAAATATTTAACTGTATTATGGCTGAATAAAATTATAATACTTGGCGATTTTCTTTAAGCTTAAACTCCAGATAGAGACTTACGTGTTTAATTGATATATTTAATTATTTCACGGTCTAGAAAAACATTGTGATAGAACTTTACAACTTCTGGCATATAAACTATAATGGTAATCATATTTTATTGTAGCAATGCCGTGTGGTATTCGGCAGAATAGAATAGACCACCCTCCGTTCTTACCGAGGTGTCGTAAGAGGCGACTAAGGTATGTGCCGTGTGGTATCCGACTGTATAGAATAGACCACCCTCATTTCTTACCAAGGTGTCGTAAAAGGCGACTAAGGTAAGTTGAGGTCAGGCAGGCGGCCGGTCGTAAAATACGTAGCCAAATCATGTGACAACATGTTTATAACATGTTGTGCCGTGGGATAAGGGCAGGAGAATGGATGATGAAATGATATTTTATGGTAGCAAGCGTATAAACAAAAAAAGAATAATATATACAAAAAAGCTATAATATACATAGAGACACGGCTTTATCACAGAATTAACGTAATCCCAACGTCAAGATAAAGACATCATATCTAATTTTAGTCTTGAGTATGATCTTAGGTAGACGGAAAAAAATATATTGTATCAAAAAATATATAAATTTTCATAAATATTGGGTTATTTCAATTATTTTCGAACTAGAGTCGATGACGACGTGAAGAGAGCTCATGACTAATATGACGGATGGTATCCTCAGATAGGATCAAAATGAGGCGGGCTAGACCGATATTAACGACGTGAGGGAAACCAGATTCTATAAAATCTCTGTTATATGTGAATGTTTGGGATATAGCCTGTCAATGTGTATCGGTACTTATAAATCCTGATGTCATGACACAATGATTTACATATCATTATATATTAGGTAGTAAGGGGGAGCGCGGACACATCTATCCGGACCCAATTTTCAGCCTCATATGTACGCGCTGAAAGGCAGCGGCTATCTGGCAGCCGTGGTGTTCTCTGCTGGACACAGACGAGGCTCTGGAGACTGAACAATAGTGATATAACTATACACCCACCCGGGTGACTGGTTTGGGGGAGGCTGCAAAAGCTTTAGGATCTAAATAACCATTAAAATGTTTGGTGCAGAAGGCAATGGGCAACCACTGTACTATTGATCCCACGAGCGTCACAATAGAGTCACATGAAAGTAGTATGGTTCTGTCGAGTGATCCGGCTGATGGAGTTAGATCATACGAATGAAGAGTTCAGGTGACCATAATCCTCAGTAATGAGGGAATATAATGATTTTCTTCTTCAATTGAAGAAGAAAATCATTATATAACAGAATCATTGTGTGTAGTCTAAATTCATGTCTCCAAAAAGTGAAGACGGCCCTGATTAAATTATTATCGGTTTGTTAATATTCTGTTTATACTTGTTGAATTTTACAGCATCTCTTGGTAAGTATGTTGTATGTCTCGTGGTAAGTCGAGTGCAGAAGTTTAAGTATAAATTGGGGAGAGTATAATGCAAAAACTATATAATAGGAATAATATCTAATCTGACTGAGATAATGTGACAAATGAATAAGATTAAATAACAACAGAAAAAAGTCTTCGGAACGTCGTGATAATAAGTTATTTTTGAAATATACATGCCGCATTTTAAACTTTAAAATTTGTTTCATCTATATATAATAGCAAAAACGTTACAAAAGACTAAGTGCGCAAAGTTAGCATACCCGAAAGCCATACACGAATCTTGAACAAATTTAGATTTGTAAAGGCTGAAGTTCCCACAACAGACTCATAACTCTCATAGGAATAGCCAAGTTCAGTAAAAAGTGAAAGAGTGCAATTTTATTGCACTACGTCGCGACGCATCCTGATTGCTCAACGACGATATCATATTTTGCTGGCACCTTTTTAGCGTAAATGTAATTGAAAATTTGTAGTAAATTAAATTAGTTTTTGTCTTTAACTATAACTGTATTGATTAAATAACTTTTTAAAGGTTGAATTAATCCTGTATTTTTAATATTACACGCCGTACCCGTGACAATCAACTTAAGTTTAATAATAATAATAATAATCATTTATTCGGATATGGTGTTACAAACAGATACTTAAACTAATGACATACCTGTCTGTAACACCATACCGAATAGGTCACAGCTCAGCGTATGTCCTGCCTAGGCGCTGATTTTCAGCAGTAACCCGAAATGGCAATGTATGGCAACAAGAAATATAAAATAAATAAGAAATACGTATAACGATATATAAAATATTAAATAAATAACAATGTACAATTTATATGATATAGAAGCTTTACGAAGATGTAATATATAAAATAATACGTGAATAATAATAATTATGAAAAAGAGTATAATAATATGCCGCTTTATAGAATTGATGTCTCCACCGAAAAGTTTTGACATTCAATTTGTTTATTAATCATAAGTGTTTTTAATTTATTCTTAAATGCGATTTTGGAACGTGAATCTCGAATGGGTGGAGGAATGTTATTCCAACATCGTGTGGCGGCATATTTAAAACTTCCCCTGAAGGCGGAAGTGGAGTGACGTGGAGTTCTAAGAATACTTCGTGAACCTCTTTGCAACTGTATATCATGGGTCCAGTTCAATTTATCAAATAGTAAGTAAATATATCAAATAGTAAGTAGTATTTAAATATTTCCGAACCTTATAGACAAGTTTCAGACGGTAAAAGCAGTTACGTACCAAGGAAGCAACATGTTTTTCGTATCTTAGGTCAGAATCCATAAGCAGACCCAAGTTGCGAACCTCATACACGCGAGCTAGGTTATTACCCCTTATATTAACATTGATAGACTGGGGGTAGGTAATTTTGCTGAGTTGGCCTCTGGATCCAAATATTATAAATTTAGATTTGTCCGAGTTAAGAACCATTGAATTTTTTTCCGACCAACTAGCTATATGTTTGAGATCCTCATTAACATTATCAATAGCTTCCCTAAAATTTCTTGGATCAAAAGCATAATATAATTGTAAATCATCCGCATATAAGTGAAATTTGCAATTTTTAATTTTATTGATCACATCTGCACTATATAATATAAATAAGAGAGGCCCTAAGATAGATCCTTGTGGAACGCCTCTGGTAACATCCTCAACACTGGATGTTAACTTTTCTCCATCATCTTTTATTAATTCAACGTACTGGGACCGATTACTCAAATAACTATTAAACCAATGCAGTGTATTCATATCAAACCCAAAATATGAAAGCTTAGACAGTAGCAGTGAAGTATCAATGCTATCAAAAGCCCGGGAGTAGTCTAATAATACCAATATCGTACACATTCCTTGATCCTGTGCCGCCAGAATATAGTCCGTTACATCCAAAAGTGCTGTTGTTGTGCTTTTACCAGATCTAAATCCGGATTGAGCTTCAGGCAGTAACTGGTTACTCTCAATATATTTTGAAACTTGCAAGTAAATTATTTTTTCTAGGATTTTAGATATACACGGTAATATACTGATTGGACGCAAATCCTTCAAAGAAGTAGGGTTTTCTATTTTAGGTATGGGGCGGATAACTGCTACTTTCCAAGCATCAGGAAAGGTACAGGTTTCAATAGAATTATTGATAATTGACGTAATCGTATCGAGACTTTGTGGAATTGTCATTAATAACATATCAAGAGTCAACTCATCGTAACCTTCTGCATTGGATTGCAAGCTTTTAATAATTTTTAATATTTCTGCCGGATTAGATTTATTAAGAGACAAAGTACTAGACGTCAATTTATTAAATTCGAAAAAGGTTAATTGCGAAAAGGATACATCTTTTCCTGGGATATCTAAAAAATGTTTATTTATAAGGTCAGGACTGCCAATGTGAGAGGGTATGTGTGCAGATTTTCTAGGAAGTACCGTTGCTTTAAGATTTTTCCATAATAATTTAGGGTGACTAATTTTATTATTTATATTGTAATTAAAGTAAGCGTATTTCTCTCTATTTATAGCTTCTGCCACTAAATGTTTATATTGGACGTAATTGTTTTTTTTATTTACATCAGACTTAGAGTTTTTCCATTTTGCATGTGCCTGGTCTCGTAATCTCATCATGCGTCTGACATTGTATGTTATCCATGGATCATAACGATCTTTGGTTAGTCTTGTTTTTTTAGGAGCATGCGTTTCAAATAGATGTTTCAGATACCCGTTACATAAATTCACTAAAGGGTTGACTTCTTTTATAGAAGTTAGAACATCCCATGGAATAGCAGCCATGTGTAAATTAAATAGTTCTAAAGAAATATTTTTAAGCGATCTATGAGTAATACAAGTCGCACGCAATTTTTTTTTCTTTATGTTTAATATACAATCAACAAAAGAGTGCCTACCTAATGACGGAATATGCGTAACGTTAACGTGCAAAGAAGGAATATTAGTACAGATAAGATCTATTAAGCTCTCACTATTTTCAGTAAAATGCGTATGAGAATTTACTATCTGCTTCAATTGAACTGAATTTAAAAAGGCTAAGAGCTTCTTTGTTTTCGAATCAGATATTTTAGTTATATCAATATTAAAATCTCCTAAAAGAATAACATGATCATATGTTGCAAAAGATTGAACACTCTCGGTAATGAGTTAAGTTAAGTACTTAAGTTTCAAACTACTCTTAAATAAGTCCTATTTATGTATATATACTATCCTATTATAATAAGTTGTTTATTCGTTGTTTTAAATTTGAAGATCTTACCATACATAATTTTTTGACGTCATGGTCATTTTCCTGCCCAATGTGTTGTCCAACAGTGCTTCTGATAAATTCAATTTAATATCTTAGAGGAAGCCTAGTCGAAGGAGGATATCATGGTCAAGAACTAGCGTCAATGATACGGAAAGTATCCTAGTCTTTGTTCTGAGCAGCACTTTCTAAAGTTGAATTCGTCTAAATGATTGCCAAATTCCATTAGGAGATGGCATTTGTAGAAGATAAATTTATAAATACGCATTTTTTTGTTGAGAGTTACAAAAAAATTCAAACAATCTGCATTTTTTTAATAATGTAAACATTTGAGCGAACATAACAACAGACAAAGATGGCAGCAGTCCATGACTCCATTCAAAATATTTAAGTTCCGTGGACACTCTCTAACGCATTCGCTATTCCATCATATCAATATAGGACGAGGCCAAAGTCTATAATCTAACCTTGGCCTAAATCATATAAATGGCGCTAATTATTCGAGGCATCTTACAAAATATAAGCGGCTTATATATGCCTCGCAAAGTAGCATGGTAGTACCATAAGCCAAGGTGCCTAATCTAGGGACCACAGAGTGCGTCAAGTCGTGTTATAAATTCTTATCGGATTTAGCATTTGTTATATTTATAATTTATAGAATTAGTCCACAAAACAAAAATAATGAAAATATTCTTATGCTATATAATCGTCGATAAAAGAAATTTTTTTTTGTGTCCTGGGCTGTGATAAAAGTTTCTTCTTTTCTTTCACGACAAACATGATTTTAAGACCATATGAAGCACAAAAATGCTTGAAATTGTTGTTTGAAAATCTTAAACTTCTAGTAAGCTTACTACAGTAAGTGGAGAACATCTGTCATCTGTGAACTTTTCCAGTCCTTACAGAAAATGTAAAAAGCATTAATCATACTCCTATGATTATATATGGAAAATGACCAAATTTTGATAATATAGCAAGGTTGTGCTACTTAAAAAGAACAAAAAAAACTAAGTGTCTTATAATATGAAAGACGATAAGTCAGTGAACTTCTCTTAGATATAAATTAATTCATAAGTTTCGGTTAAGATTCGTTACGGTATATGGTTTGGTAAGTTTCGTTAAGTTGCTTATTAGCCCTATGGCTAGACCGTAACTTCAATAAAGTACTTTCATTCTAATTGTACTTTACAATAGTTAAAAAAAAAGGGTAATGATATTATTCTGTAAATAATCCGCGATAATATTGAAACCTCAAAGCAAAGCAACTTTTGTATACAAAGGGATCTAATAGAAGTACTCTGGATTTCGTTCGCGACAACAATAATTGGGAAAATTATTGTAATATTCTACATTAATTATTTTTTTCCTGATGCCTAAGGAAAAACTAGATGATTTTATCCTTTTTTAACCCAGTATAAAAGGTTCAATTTTTCCAAATTTCGTTAATATTTGTCCAGCGGATCAGCTTTAAAAGCTTAACAGACACCCAGAAAGTCCACTTTCGCATTATATATTTGTTTAGATATCACAAAAATAGTGAAGATATGGCTATAAATTATGAGTCCAATTGAACGGAATAATTTATGATCATACATACTCGTAACCAAAATCGTTGCCAGCTAGAATAAAATTTTCACATTTTCTTCAGCAAAAAATTTCGGGAAGGTCAATGTTGACAGTGTTGGATTCTATCCAAATTATGTAATCAATACCGAAACCCATTTAGAAGCTATCGTATACGCGATTACGAACATTGGTCATTCTGAGCTATTATATAATTTATAGAATTAGGCGTTACTTTGCGGAGATCCATAATACAAAAGTAATAGTAAAATTATTTTGCTATAATCCGCGATACAGTAAATAAAAAATATATATAGTGTTAAATGTATAGTTAACTATCCGTATTTTCATACCCGATACATGCAGGATTCGTAAAAACACATGCACAAACCTCCACCACTTCCACCACAATACACAAGCACTCCACGACAAAGTTTTTAGTCCACTATACATTTAACACTATTTATATTTTCTATTTACTGTATCGCGGATTATAGCAAAATAATTTTATTATTACTTTTGTCTATTTTGACTATTGTTCTTTCACCTAAGGGATGATTTGTTTTCATATATATTATAAGATTAGATTTTGCAATAACGTTTAACTTAATAATTAAGTTAAAAGTTAAGTTAATAAAATTTTCAACGTTATATTTCTATTGCCTATTAATATCGTGCATCCATTTTTAAGTCTCTCTCTCTCTCTGTGTGTGTGTGTTTATAACGCTTTATTGTTCTGTATCTGTTTGACGAATTTCCGCCAGTTTCTAGACCTGGATTAGATCTAGGCTACATTTTATTCCAGTAAAATACGATGGTTCCTGACAAAAAATAAAACTAGGTGCAGTAAGTTTTTAATCATGTCTATTCCTAATACTTTTCCACAAGCTTTTTTGTGTTGTTAATGTTTTTTTTTTAATAGATTTTTCACGCATTTTTAAATTAATTTGATGCTAATAATAAATTAGCTTTAAAATAGTAAGAAAACGCAATATTTTACTCTCAGAAGGGACAATACATACTGTCCCTTCATCCCTACTTTAAAGCCCCTGGCGTCTGCTTCACCGACTTTTTTCAGGGGTCGTAACTTAGTAAGTGTTAAATGCATGCTAATTTAAACCTTGGCTCATTGTAATATGGGTAAATTACGATAGGTACAAACCTTAATGAATGAGTGAGGGTAAACCGGCCAAATATTTGCCCATTAGGATGATGGAAACAATTCTTCCCTTTATATTGGCAACATCGTCGTATGAACAGCTGTCGGTAATATAAAAGAGCTTTCTTTGATTAAAACTGTTTGGACAAACTTGTTGGTGACGTCACAAATACAATAGTGTAAAATAAAAAAGCAAAAAATTTCTCACCAAGTTATTTCAGATTCTTCTTCGTAAAATTTCTTGTTTAAAGTAGTGTTAGCTTCGATAAAATACATTAGGGAATGACATAATGACAAATATAAGTAAAAACGCGCACAATCGTATTTAGAAAGAAGAAAATACTTAATTTAAATTACATCCGAACCAGTGAGGCAAGTTGCGTAGTAGTAGGCGTGTTAAAGTGAAATTAAATTTGACACAAGTCTAAATTCCTTTCCCTTTACTTCATCTCTGTTAAACTATCCCCTTTCAAGATATAGAGGGTAACAGAAACAGCGATCTGATCTTAATGGCCAACTTAACTTCTTCAGGGTGCACCTGAAGATAAAACGACGAGGCTCTGGTAATTAACCATTCTCTATCTGACCTAAATACTACAGACGTCAACGGGTAGCAGCGATCACATTTCAATATGGTGAAAAGAGCAAAGGCATAAACCTTCTATGAATGCTCAGAAATTAAATAATACACCAGTACATAGGGTAGGCGCGTTAAAAATAAATTCTGTTCATCATTTGCCGTAATAGGCCCTCAACTCTTGTTTTCAGGATGTCCTAATATCTTTCGAGTGCCAATGGTGCAGACTTGATATAATAGTAGTCAAAACTATCATTTTTTTCCAGATTTAAGCTCACAAAGCTATGCAAGCTTGGAATAACAGTAGAGTTGATTATAACAAAGTTGGTGACTACTAGGCGTCTTATGACTCGTCGAATGTCTAGCCGGCGCCAGGGATCGACGTTTGAAAGAAGGTGGGCGAGGAAATGCCGCAAAATGAGCTATACTATAATAAAAGCGAAATCAAAGAAGATGCTCGTTCGTTTGTCGCAATGGATAAAAAAATGAAAGAAGTCTCGATTAGAAAAGAATGAACGGACCAGATAACATCGTTGAACTTCAAACCTAGTGGCGGTAGAGTTATCACAATTGACCATAGGGAAAGCATAGATCTACTATATAAATAATTTAAAAACTAGGAAGGTTGTGATTTCATAATCAGCCTTACTAAATGCATGGACTATTGATATTATCAAGTGTTATTGATTTAGCGCATTAGCGACAAGCACACGCAACCAGATCGCCGGAGCCTGACGTAAACGCCATCCTGCAAAAATCTCGTGTGGCCTCTGCGACAAGTGCATGTACACTAATCTATTTCTTACGAACTAGTAAATCTTAGAACTAGTAAATAGTAAAACTAAGTAAGTGTTTAATGGTGCGCGTCCGGGCCGCGATATTCCAGGTTATTGTGCGGCCAATATGAGGACGTTAACTGCCTATTGCGCACACTTGAATATGTCACGGAAGAATTAGTTACCCGCGGCCAGGACCTGGACCTGGACTTAGTCGCCAAAATTACATCATTAGAATTGACAGTTCTATTACGTTTAAATCAAAACAAAGTATGGAAAAAATTCGGCGGTCGCAGGTATATGAACAAGTTAAAAGCTACTTTTTCTAACTTCCTTTTACCTTTATCTTATCTTATAAATTTATTGTACATACATATTGTTTGAAAAGAGAAATACGGATAATGAATATAGAAAGGCAGAAGAAAAATATCTAAAAACTATATGCGTAATTTAATATTTGCACTCTTCACACAAAATACATATATACTCGATTTAATTTCAATTAACAGATTGCTTTATACACTTGCAATCAGAACAGTAATTATATTAGAAGACAATCAATACCACTATAACTCTATGTGAAAGCGTATTCTCCTCAGAATGCATGTTCCCTACGATAGAATTATTGGTTCAAACTTTGGCCAAACCTCAGTAAACCGGCTTTAAGGAACTTATACGATTCATATACATTGACAGATTATATCGTTCGCTTTATAGTACAAAAAAACATGAAGAAACCCATTTGATCGGAAAAACATGTTGATTGGGAGATACAACGGTTAAAGTTATATAAAGTCGAATCTCAACGATGAAAGAAACTACTTTAAAAATTTCAAATAAATTTTAAATTTTAAAGCTAAGAGTTCAGTTTGAATCAATGAGAACTCTGAAGCGAAATAACTAAATCCTTTAAAGCGGTTATCGTTTCAAACGCGGCGCCATTGAATCCGAATTGCTTTATAAATGCTTTTATCCAACGCGAAATAAAATGTTATTTTAAAAGGTGAAACTTGAAAACTGTTTTATTTTCTTGAGTTAAGAATATTTTCTCTGTTTAAAAAAATAAATAACATGAATAAATGAGATATAAAAGAAATTCTATTTTCTAGTTTCATATTGAAGACAACAAGATAACGTGTCGAGTGACTATTGAATACACATAAAGATAATTTATTCAGTAGTTTAAAACAAATTAGTTATATTAGACAAACTTTTTGTTCTTATTTTCGTTTCACTTGTCATGTTAGTGTACTAAAAGCCAAATTTTTTCAAAATTCAACGATTGAATCTCAATGAGATGAATTACATTTTCCTTTAATAGAATTCAACATTTTATCCTAAATATTATTTAGTTGTTCATTCACATAGTTTTAAAAATCGCAACATAATAATTACAAGATTGACTTTATTCCTATTGTGGAAAATTATATATGAAATGAAATAATATAATATTAAATTAGTAGAGTTGACGATTCCGAAGCACTTGTTAACAACTTAACTTAGATAGAGTATTTTGAATTTGAATTTGAAATATAACTTTACTTCAACGCTCTTAAAATGAAGTGTCTTTGAAATGTGGAGGGGAACAGCGCACTTTCGACAAGTACAAGTAGG
This sequence comes from Morpho deidamia, assembly GCA_947086505.1. Classification (NCBI taxonomy): domain Eukaryota; kingdom Metazoa; phylum Arthropoda; class Insecta; order Lepidoptera; family Nymphalidae; genus Morpho; species Morpho deidamia. Next base: position 13,528,091 of record CAMTZC010000012.1, on the reverse strand, counting down.
TGAAAATTCAAAAAAATCGTATATTCCATTCAACTTTCTTTACCAAGTGAATTTGAAGGTGACACGATTTCCATCTTTCCTTAATAGTGACTTTTGGACTTTCTTAACCTCAATAGCGGAAAAAATAAAAATGTACGATGATGTCCAAAAAATCAGTTAAAATAAATAAATATATGGGATAAATAAACACACGGTGATCCGTCCTCAAAGTAAGTAACTTAATACTTGTATTGGGTGCCGGTAAATATATTCATATAGAATGTTAAATATATACTTTTAAGTACATAAATATACCCAAACTCGTAGAAACAGCAAATTTATTTTTAGAAAATATTGGCCATCGGCAGGAATCGAACCCGTGACCCTGAGTTGAAGTCAAGGTCACTGCCACCATACGCCATACTTTGGATTTATTATTTGTGGTTTTTTAAGCCTCTCCTTAATGGAATATCGCGACTTCAAATTTTACTTTCAGTATACGTAAATCCTGCATATACTCTTACTTTTTATTATGTTTAGAAGATTAAACCATATTGCTACGCATAAATCTTAATAAACGTTACAAAAAATGTTTAACTTACGACGATGCAACGATAATATGGTGATGAAACCAAGCATTATATTCCTTTGAACTAACTTGTTTTTAGGATATTGTGGCTATATTTAAACTCAAGAAATAAACAGGTACAGTTTTGAAGTCAAATGCTTAGAATATTTAAGCTTGTTTTATGTGTAACTTCTGGAACATTAGATAATGTTATTAAAATAAAATAATCACCCCCACTAGCTATAATCTAAGTAGGTCTCGATGATATTTATAACACCTCGAATATAGTTATTAACCTTTATGCAACCAAATGTTCCATGGAGAATGAAATTACATTAATCATAACCGAAAACCTGGCTTGCTTTAGGACTCATTAAGAATGTCAATTAAAAAGATAAACGTCGCATGCTGGCTGAAAAAAATCCACTTGGAAAAAGAACAAAGATACTTAATTGCACGAACGAGTAAAACTTCATGAAAGACTTGCACGACCTAAAAATCTCCACCAATGTTTGGTGATTATAACATTTACATTGAAATAAATTAAAAAAAAATTACGGATCAATAATCTTATTCGGTAGAAAGTGATAACGGTCACTACACGATATTTAGTACCTGTTCCGCACAAACGTGCGAGCGGATGAAACAACCTCCGAGACCTGGGCCCGTCGTCTCGGCGTCTCAACCTACCTAATGCGGCCGTCAGCTGTATGCGGTCCGGCATGAATAACTGCGTGTATATGTGTACGTGTGTGTGTGCGCTTGTATGTACTTGGCCGATTCCCGAACCCGTTGGCTCGCCTCAGCAATCTTCTACGGACACGTACTGTCTATTTCTCCCGGAGTATACACTTCACCAACGCGGTTAAATAACACAAATAACACCCGGTGTGCACCCAACCTTCGTAAGGTCACACGTTATTGAATCGTCCCATATCGGTAAATAGTAACCCGAACGCGAACTAAAACCGCGGACGGTCGCGTCTTCTTACACGTTTTACTGGTTGAAACGCGTCATTCAATACTTATATCAATATCAAAAGTCAATACAGTCGTGGCAGCTAAAAAACCACACCCAAACGCATAATTACGCGTGTGCGTTCTACAATAAGGTCGTACAGGTGCGCGCGCGTCCTGTCTTATCGTAATCCAAAACGTCACTAAGTATCGGCGCTCGCGTCAACGATAGAATGCACAAAGGTCGTTGATCCGGCCGGTCGCGCCGCTTGGCGCGCGTCAATTTATACAAAACAGTACCTGTAAGGCTATTTGGAAGTGTTTAAATTATACTTTTTTTACAAAGCTACACAAAGGATGATTAACAAATATGTTAATCGACCTGTTTGTGTAGTTTTCCTCAGTGCTGAGAGCCGTGACCTCTTCCACGGATCACTTTTTTGCGTATAACCGATCTCTCTAGGTTTTCGATCTTTTGCGGCCTGTTGATATGATTTGGCATCGTGGACTTGGTGATGTGGTCGGACCATCGAGTTAGACTGCGGCCTCTTGCTCTTTTTCGTTATAGCGAACCAGTGATCATTAGCTTCTAAGGTTGTCTCCAGTCTTCGTGACAATATGTTGTAAACTAATGAACCGAAACTTAGAAACTAAAACACACTGGATTAAAAAATTTAATTCTTACAGAGCCCGTAAAAGCTTTGTGTTTAAAAATGAAACGTTATGTTCGCAACGGTACATGCGTGTCCTTAATTAGGACGCAACTATATCGATATTAATTAAGCTTTCACTTAAATAATTATTCATGTAAGCTCATACTAATGTGTTAGTCATCGTGTTTATAACAAACCCCTCTGCTTCGTTTTGATTTTAGTAATCCATGCGGAGCGATGATTCACATACAAAAATAATGGAATTATACAGCTTGTTAAATCTAAGATTATGAAATGAGCCATTCTTGTATGTGTATTGTGAGTATGAGTGAGTGACTGTGTGTATATGGGGCTGCAGATGATGCGTTTGCGCGCATTAGGGTACGATTAATTACACGCTTTTTAATAGTTTTACCGGTATGTATGTTTGAATGTAACTATTCCTTTGAACACAATTTTCACCCACTTTAAACAGACAGTTTAAATTGAAACTTTCATCAATTTCAAGAACCGGTAAGCAAACAATAATTAAAGAAATTTAGATTTTGTCGTGGAGTCTATGATGATGCATTGGTTGCGGGGTGAAACGATTGTTGGGTTTTTGATAGTGAATGTGTGTAATGCTTGTTTATTGTGGTGGCGGTGGTGGAGGGGCTAGTTATACTATAAATTATAAATAAAATTCATAAGAATACACTCTATATATTTTTTATTTCAGTTTACTTAAGATTTATTTTCATATGCGTATGGTTAAAAAATAGTAATTTTTTTAGGATGAACTGTTACACTTTACTCTTTGTTACACTTCACTATTGTATACACATTGAACGCTGACACTAGACTGCCTTAGCCTTAGCATAGGCCCAACTGGCTTATTTATAAGCTTTGTTGTTTGCATTCCCGTTTCCGTTTTTGAAACAAATGACATTTGACTACTTCCGTCTCCCACAAATTATTAAATTATTCCTATTAATTATGTTTCTTATTACATAATCACATAATGGTAAATGTATTTGAGAGTATTTATAAAAATATTTAACACAATATATAACAATACAAGTTATCCTTTACCGGCACACATTTATACTTAGAAGAACTTAGAGTTTGGGTCCGCAAGAATAAGAGTTTGGCAGTGTCAACATTTAGCCATAATGGCATATAGTGTTATAACAGACTTTGAAAGCTGTTTTTCCATAGATGACAAAAAAATTCAAATGCACGTTCATATTCAAAATACTCTTAATTGAAGTAAACTTGTAAACAAGTACTTCTCATCGTACACTCTACGGAAATAGGCTCCTAACGAAATGAGAAAGGAAATTACAGCGGTTGCTCTTTTTAAAATCAATTTCTTTAACTAATTACATTATGTCACTCTTATCTTGCATAAGGGCAAAGAGTATCTATATCCATGCATTTTTATAATTTATATAATCCTCGCCCTCAACAGTATAATAGGCTTTGTCTATCAGTCTTCTTTTAATAGATTTTTTAAATTGCTATAAAGGCAAAGATAAAGTCAATTCTGGAATATTTCAAGGAACCAAATATATTCGTAATATGCTCCTTGATATTTCTAGACGTACAGTGATATTGCGAAGACAAACAATTAATCTGAATCAAGATCGCAAAACACATCTGCAATATGCACCCAATAATTGAACCGAGGACAAATGAACTATCGATTGAAACATTAAATTCTTGTTCAGAGACAATCGAACATTAATCAGTAGTACTGTAGGCACATTTAGGCACGGATTTTTTTCTTCTACCTCAGGTTGAGGCTGTGTAAGTCAGGAACGAAGTTGTTAATACGGATTTTGAAGGTACAGAAGTTATGATAGAATTATTTTTAGGGTTTGTTTAGAAAATCTATGTAATCCTAAGTGTAGGAATCAACACCGTTCTCATTCCTTATACATGCAGGATTAATTACTGCACTTATCACAAGACACCACTACCAACAACACGAGCACTAAACGCATTCACTACGATAATCTCAACAATAGATTTTGTTGTCGAGCCTCTCTCCTGGCGATGCTTCGGTTACGGAATTACAATGGGGTTCCGCAAAGTAACGACTACTTCTATAAATTATTGTAAAGATTTTGGCTATATTGTAAACCAAATACCGCTTGCGATCTTTATTTTTGCGATGGAAACATTAAAATATTACAAGCAATACAACAGAACTAACTACTTTGCTATAATCCGCACGGGTTAAGTGAATGAATGCAAAGCCAATGTGTATGAAGCAGGCAAAATCTACGCACCTTATACATGCAGGACCAGTCACCACATGCACCCCAAGGCGCAATTCACCAGCAACAACGCACACAAAACGATGCAGTACGATTTTTGTCGTGGAGCCTATCCTCCTGATGATGCTTCGGTTTCGGGGCGAAACGATCGTCGAGATTGTGGTGGTGGGTGTGTGTGCTGCTTTTGTGTGCGTTGTTGCTGGTGAATTGCGCCTTGGGGTGCATGTGGTGACTGGTCCTGCATGTATAAGGTGCGTAGATTTTGCCTGCTTCATACACATTGGCTTTGCATGCATTCACTTAACCCGTGCGGATTATAGCAAAGTAGTTAGTTCTGTTGTATTGCTTGTAATATGGAATTCCGCAAAGTAACGCCTGCTTCTATAAATCATTAAAATATTAGTGTAATCACAATATCGGCTACATTTATACATCGATTTCTGAAATATACGAACTTGAAAAAAGTTTGTTATTTGCATGACTAGTTCATGATTGGTCGAAATTGAAACAAAGATCATGAATTTATAATACCCGGTATTACATAATGCACATCGATGTTAAGAACGAAACAGCCGGCCAGTCCGGTTTCGTAGAGCGCTATCACTGTCACTCAGTAAGTATGTGACGTTTCGCACGGGTTCGTCAGTCTTGGCGACAGAGACAATGCTCAATGAAGCAGAATCTAGCCGATTTCTCTCTTTAGAGATGTATGATTCAAATAATTTCATTCCCCGCACTACCATTTTATGGAAAGATCTCCCTATGGCAGCGTTTCCGTATCGGTACGACATAAGTACCATCAAAAAGCGTGTATATCACCATTTAAAAGGATGGTAACACACTTACTCTACGAGAGGTCGCGGGCGGCGGTGATTACTTAAGGTGAACCGCATGCTCGTTTGCCATCCTATTCCACAAAAAAAAAGATGTGGATTATTTAATGCCGCATACTATACTTATCTACACTTGTTCAAGATTGCTACTAAAGATCCATGGCTACATTAGGCGTACATTAAGACACAGTGTACCTCACTATGACGACGATCTTCGCGCGTTTTTGCTTTTAATATTTATTTCTCTTTGCTCTCTTAGACGCAAATTTATACCTACTTAGAATAGCGTTATGTTAATTCGAGGTTTGAACCAGGTACCTTATAGTATCTTAATGCACGGTTCAGACTATAATTGGCTGTTATTATGGATAAATAGATACTGACAAATTATTTTCCCTTACACACGTACTACCTACTTATATTTAACACAACTACTAACACTGTCACTGCCTGTTATTTTTTTGGCGTAGATTGTGGAATATTTTCCACTTTCCCCTTATGCACTGCTACTAATAACATTCATACTAGTACAACCTAAGTGGTCGTTAAATGACCGATAAAGGTATGACTGCACACGTTTCTAGCAAATTGGAGTGGCCATAGTCGTTAAATGAACATTGATTCTTCGCTAATGCCGATGATATATAGTGAAACGAAAGCAAAAAGCCCGCCGGAGCCATGGCCTGGCGCGTGTCCAAAAACAGAACACGCTGTACGCAGATACGAACCTACCAAAATGTTTAAAGTACCCGCAGGATTATAGGTTTTGTTATGTAGTAATAAAGTTTGGAATCCTTTAAAGGTATTTATATTTGCATATGTGTGTATTGTACATATCGTGTATACAACCAATAACATGCTGTATAGATTTGATGGGTGTACCGCTTTTGTTAATAAGGTTAGAAAGTGTCATTATGTTATGTGAACTATTACTTATTTAATTCTTATGCTGTAAAGAGCAAAGTCAATCTTGAGCTACAAAAAATATCTATATATGTGAAATACGTACAAATATTACAAATGCGAAAGTCTGTCTGTCTGTTTACTGTTTTCACGGCTCATCCGCTTGGGAAAGATTGATAAAATTGGGCAAATTTTATACATCGGGCAAACATGAAAAAAAATTGGTTTTTGATTTTGGAACAAAAACACATATTTGGGGAAATATAAACAAAGATCAAGTCGCAGGTACAACTTGTAATAAATATATCTCATAAAGGAGCTAGTTTTCATATAACGTCGAATAGCAAAATTCATGACTAATGTAATAGAAACTGGCTTTACTCACGTCTTTTTTTTTCGGGTGAACCCGACTAAGTCCACGCGGGACTGTTATTCATGAACGAAGCGTTATCGCTGCGAAAACTAATCAATACCCGACGGGCTTATAAAATACGACGTAAGCATAGCCAGTTTCTATACAATAATTATGAATACCAATCACGATAGTTTAAATTTTAAAATAGCAAAATTTATTTTACCTGTGGAATGTAGGTTCCTTGGTTCTTGAGCACAATACACTGAATTATTTACGCTACGTTCTAAAAGTTCTCCATATTATTAAATGATTCGATGAATGAAGAATGACTTATGACATAACATGACTGATCACAATAGATTGTTTGTATTATTGAACAAATTATCAATATATAACATGAAACATGTAAATGTATGTCCGTAGATTTATGGAACAAGACCCTTTTGTTGGTCACATACAAATACGCGTTATTTTAACATCTTAGAAGTAATCACAAAATTAAAGCTAGCCCTTGGTAAAATATTAGGAAACAGAAGTTACAAACCGACACTCCAACACAATGCCGGGATAGCTAGTAATTGATAAATCAAAACACTCCAAAGTTATATATTAAACAGGTAATACATCGACATCATCATTCTCCTGCCCTAATCCCACTCTAAGTGGGGTCGGCACAACATGTTACAAACATGTTGTCACATGATTTGGCTACGTATTTTACGACCGGCCGCCTGCCTGACGTCAACTTACCTTAGTCGCCTTTTACGACACCTCGGTAAGAAATGAGGGTGGTCTATTCTATTCTGCCGGATATCACACGGCGTGGGGTAATGCATCGACATCGCCAGCAATAAAAAGGGCTAACGTAAATTAACATTGCTTCAATTCGTATGGATTAGTAAATAAAAAAAAATCTTGCTTCTTTCCCAATAAAATTATTAAGTTATAAACATTTATCTAGACCTCATATTACAAATAGCGTTCTCAATCGATTATCAAATTCCATTCCATGGGTGAATAGCGTCGCGCATTGATCAGATATTTCTTATATAACTGTCATATTATTTTCAGTTACACAGTTTAAACTGGGGTTAACAGGGGTTGTTTGATTGCTTTTTTTTTTAAATATATATGGGACACTTACATACACGGTCGTCCATCCCCAAAGTAAGTAACTTAATACTTGTGTTATGGGTGACAGACAAGTGGTAAATATAAACATATATAGTTTTAAATACATTAAATGTCACAATTTCAAGCAATATAACAGAACTAACTACTTTGCTATAATCCGCACGGGTTAAGCACCTTATACATGCAGGACCAGCCACCACATGCACCCCAAGGTGCAATTCACCAGCAACAACGAACACAAAAGCCTATCCTCCTGATGATGCTTCGGTTTCGGGGCGAAACGATCGTCGAGATTGTGGTGGTGGGTGTGTGTTATAGCAAAGTAGTTAGTTCTGTTATATTGCTTGTAATATGGAATTCCGCAAAGTAACGCCTGCTTCTATAAATCATGTCCCAATTTCATTTCTAAATACTGTTTAATATAGCCCGGGTTATTTTATTCTAAATAATATCACAATATCACGCTTATTAAGGCATACTTACACTCAGTTGGAATGAGAGAAATTCTGAATTTTAAACTTAGTGAAAGAAATGAGCTGTTATGACTGAAGCGTTAAAATGACTTCTAACACCCGGGACAAAGTTGTTGAAAACGCCCTTACTTGGTTGTCATACGATGTTTTAAAGTTGCAGAACATAGCTTTCTCTCAGCCTCTTTATACAAGACAGCGGTTTAATAATGTATAATTGAAACATTTAAAAGATTGACCGCCGAGTTTCTTGCTGGTTCTTCTCGGTAAGAGCAACATTCCGAACCAGTTGTAGCTTCATTAATCATATTGATGCTTGACGATTCAAAAGTGCCTGAAATGGTTTATTTGAACAAAGATTATTTTGATTTTGCCACTATATTTTTTCACCCAAAGAGTGTCTGGTGAAGATAACCAAAGAGAACATTCGTTGTAACGCCACGTTATATGATACTAGTTATTGCCCGCGGCTTCGCTCGCATGGAATTTGGATTGCCACAGTAACGTATGTTTTATAATATTAGTAAGATAAGATAAGAAGTAAGAAGTAAGATAAGATAAGATTATTTGTGTCGTCAAATATTTTTCAACATTGTTTTGACGTATTTGGTCCTTTTTTGTACGCAGCCGTCGAGATGAGTAATTAAAGAGAAAATTCACTTATTCCCGAACAGCTCTCCTGCGATACTCGTGACATTTACCAGTAATTACACTCGTGACGGACGCACGGCGACCGCCGACGAATATAAATAAGTTGTTAATATTGCGGGTACCGTCGTTTCCTGTGACATTTTTGGACGTGATTTCCTGCTTGGAATTTCTTAGATGAAGTGACGTATTCGTGGTGTATAATTAATTTGCGTGTATTTATAATCAACTAGTATCCGCTATATTGTTCGCATCGTCTTCAGTGTTAAATAGCCCTCGAGCATAAGCCGCGCAGGCACCAATGAGTTTTCCTGTTAAAATTTATTTGTCTAATTGATGATTGCTAATTATTAACTGCCGTGTGGTATCCGGCTGAGCAGAATAGACCACCCTAATGTCTTAACGAGGTGTCGTAAAAGGAGACTAAGGTAAGTTGACGTCAGGTAGCAGCCGGTCGTAAAATAACTAGCCAAAACATGTAACAACATGCTTAAAATATATTGTGCCGACACCATTTAGAGTGAGATAAGGGGCAGGAGAATGACTACATGATAATTGCAATTTATCACACGCTTTTCGGTGAAGGAAAATATCGTGAAAAAACCTGCATATCTCTAGAGAATTCTGGGGATATGTGTAATCTACCAATCAGCATTGGAGTAGCGTGGTCTCCAAAAGTGAGAGACAAGGCTGCCAGGCAGTGGCATAGTAACAAGTCGTTATAGTACCCGGCAATAAATAATGCACATAGAGGCTCAGAGAGAGAAATCGGCTAGATTCTGCTTCATAGACCATTGTCTCTGTCGCACAGACAGACTAACCCGTGTGTGACAGTGACAGCGCTCTACGAAACTGAATTTGGCGGCTGTTTCGTTGTAAACATCGATGTGCATTATTTAATGTCGGGTACTGTACGTTACTTTCTTTACTTTAAAATATATTCGTAGCTTAAAATGCGAGCAAACAAATACTTTAACGGAATAAAATGTGGCAAAAATGCGATTTCAACATAGTGTGCTTTTAAAACTTTACACTTGCCACCAGATTTCTCACGAAAAGCGATAGAACGTCTCCGCAAAAGGATAAATAAAACTTGGAAAATTCTCTCTTCAAAAGATATTAAGCATTTGTGAAACAGATATAGAAGAGCGTTATTCAATAGAAAAGGTTTTATATTAAAATTTTATTTCCCACAGCTGCGCCCGATAGCGATTTTCTAGAGAGCACCGGGAAATATATGTAAATGCGCAATGCGACGTACTATGCAGGCTTATGTATTATGGACTACTGATTTTTGGCTTACTTAGTAACATGGTTTTTGCAAGATCCCAGAAGTTAATTTTTTTATTATTCTGTAAGCTTTTGGACCTCTAAAGCGATACAAAGACACGCTCTAACTTTCGCCTCAACAGTATGATCAACATTCATAATTGGACCTTCCATTTACATCTAAAAAGTATAAATTAAATAAAAAATTGCCACAACGCTGAAATGCGTGAAATACTGAAGTGAATCAAAAGTCAAAATGGTTGTTTTAATTAATTATCGTTATAGTTAAATAGTGAAATAAGGCAATATTTCGAAAAAATATTCTTATAACACAAGCGATTTCTATAATAAAGACCTATTCCACACAATAGCTCATCCATTTCTTTAGTATTTCATTGGCGAAAATTTTATTTAATAAACGATATCAATTCTACGCAACTATAACAATGTTAATTTTAACATTATTAAATCAATAAAAAAGCAAACTTTGAGGTCATATTTTTATGAGTAAAAATATTCTTGCGTGATGAAAGAAAATTCTCGAAGAAACGGGGTCACAGCGTGACCATAAAAAGTGGTAAAAAGTTTAACGGTGCGCGGTAAAGGACATTTAGTTCACGATAGTGCTAAAGTGCACTATAAAGTTCGCATTGGACATTTTAAAACGAACTAGCGGAATGAGTGCGATATATTCGCTTTGGACTTTTCTTTAAAATTAACGTACTTGCTTATTACTATTATTTATACACTTTATTGTACACCACAAAGAAAAATATTGGAAAGAATGAAACAACAATAAAAATACATAACAATAACAGTAGTCGTGAGTTCCTGATTTTTATGCGATTATTAGAGCTCGAATTGCATCTTTTTGGGACCGGCTCAGAACTTCTTCAAACTCTATTCTCCAAAAAGTAAGCGATGGATAGCCAATAGTTTAAGAGAGTACTAGTACTCTCTTAAACTATTGGCTATCTGTTCATCGTAATAAGAATAAGAAATAATTATTAAGACATGTTTTTGACTCCTGAGAGTTTCTCAGCAGATAGCAACTAAATATATTTTACTTCCCCTGTGTATTTAATTTTATTTTCTTATGTATTGGGTTCTAAATGACTTTCAATAAAAAATATTTTCAATATTATTTAAACAAAACAAAACAAATTGTAACGTACAAAAGGCGGTCTTATCTTAGTAGCGATCTGTTCCAGACGACCTTTGGGTTAAGGATAACTGTAGCGACTATGTGGGTGGTGCACTATTCTATACTTAAATACATACGAATACAGAAGCAAAAGAATTATAAATCATAGAAATATTTTAAAAGAATATACATGAAATCTAAAAACTTATAAATATTATATAATGAATGAATTAAAATAATTTATATTAATTGTTATTAGACAAGTAATATTGCTTAACAGAATTTTTAAATGTCTAATGATTTGGATTCCTGAATATTTAAAGGTAATGCATTCCATAATTTAACTGTTTTTACAGCGAACGATTTAATAAAAAAAAAATTGTTATGCCTAGGCATTCTTATAGTAAGTTTATTCGCAGAACGGAGAGCTTTACTATGCATGCCTAAAGATAGATTATTTATAATCTATCAATCCTTTTTGCCACTGTACAAACGCAGTTGGTACGATTATAGGCCCCATAATACAAAGAGCGAATGTAGAAGTCATAGCCCGAACTGAAAACTAAGTTTAGATAGAGTTTAATCGCAAGAAAAGTGATTAAATGATTTCCTTATTAACCAACGTAGCAGTAAATGACAAGAAACGCATAAGACACGCGACAGAGACAATGCTCTATGAAGCAGAATCTAGCCGATTTTCTCTCTCTAAGCCTTGATGTACATTATTTATTGCCGGGCACTAAACGCATCATTGTGGTTCAGATTTACTTATTAAGAGGAGAAAATTTAATACAACTTTCTCACTTGGTAAAGAAAGAATATATTTTATAAAAAATAGTACTGAAAAAATAAGAAGCCTTTCAAGTTTTAGTTACCTTGTCCTTTCATTACAGTAACTTAAAATACTAATTTAAAATTAGTCCTTCAGGAATTGTAAACGAGACCTGAGAAAACGCCCGCGAGGCTCATAACGAAGCTACCGAAGCCAAGATATCGTTGTGGACTGTAACGACATTAATTTCCTTAATAGGAAAACTTGACTCGTTACTTAAGTGAAGACCCAACGCGAGCAGTAGTGGAACGACTTATGGGTCTCTAAGTACTATTACAACGATAAGAAACGTTAAAGGCTAAACTATAGCTTTTGCTCAAATACAACATAAAATTATAGTGATATTGTTCAAAATTATAGAAATAATAGTAGCTTTAACCTCTCAAACGTCTAGTGAGCAACATGTGCACAAAAAATTGTCAAAATGTTTTCGTACTAACAATAAATGTAAGTTATTATTATAAAATGAGTTATTATATTCAATGACGAATGGTATACGAATATGATATAATCACTAAATAATTAAATATATGGGACACTTAAACACACGGTCGTCCGTCCCCAAAGTAAGTAACTTGATACTTGTGTTATGGGTGACAGACAACTGGTAGATATACTACGTATGTAATTTTAAATACATAAGTATTAATATACACCCACGCTCGAAGAACCAGCAAATTGTTTATAGAAAATGTTGCCCCTAAGCGGGATTCGAACCCGCGGAAATTTTAAAAGCATTGGGACCTCTGCTCTAGACAAAAAAATATTTTTTTTGTGATTTCGAATCGTCATTTTAAATGTTTATTCCGTTTTAGTTGAACTGCCGTGTGCTATCCGTCTGAGCAGAATAGGCCACCCTCATTTTTTACCGAGGGGTTGTAAAAGGCGACTAAGGTAAGCCGACCAGCCGTGTGGTATCCGACTGAGTAGAATAGACCACCCTCGTTCTTACCGAGGAGTCTTAAAATACGACTAAGGCAAGTTGACGTCAGGCAGGCGGCCGGTCATAAAATACCTAACCAAATCATGTGACCCACATGTTTGTAACATGTTGTGCCGACCCTATTTAGAATGGGATAAGGGCAGGACGATGATGATGATTCCATTTTAGTTGAAAGCTTTCTACTCTTTGTTTTAGCCGTGAGTCCATAAAGGATTTACTTGAATAGTAAACATTAGCTCCAAAAAAACTGCCGATAACTAAATCCACTGCTCTCAATCTGTCTATCTGTTTATTGCAGCGATTAATCCCGCTACCGATCGGTCTGCCTGTGTGTAGTTACGTAGTTTAGGGTAGGTTATTGCACTGTGACTCACCGTGGAGACGACATCGATTCTACAGCGCGTACTAAATATAAAGCAGAAAATCTTATAGACGATGAGTGAATGGGAGAACATGTAATAAAAATGAAAATAAAATATTAGTCTACTGCGCGCGTTATTTGTAGCTTTCTAGAATAAATATTGCCCTTTCAAATGCACGTTTACGATCTCGGATCAAAAAAGAGAAAGATGGAGACGTTCCGATCAATCGTATGCACTATTTTTAAATAAATATATAACAATTTAAATTATTTAAAATTCATTCAGCGTCATTATAATGACAATGTTACTAAATATATTTTAAAAATCTGCACGTGTCATGTTCCGCCTTTTTATGTTAGAAGATTCTTTGGTGTGTTCTAGTTGTGTTTTTGTTTCTTTAAGTTGTTTTTTTAAACACCAACCTAAGCTTTGTTTTCTTACACACATACAATTTAAGAGTTTGACGTTTATTATAATTTTGTTTTTTATGCCACTGTCTTGTATTACTTTAAATAAATTAAATAATTGCTCGCATCTTAGGAAAGATGAGCGTTTTACATTTGTAAAATGGTGTACATTACGTTAGAATTTTACAAAATTAGCTTATAATGACGGTCGGCTTAGTTTTTGGATCCGCGAGTATATGCTTGAACCCTTTGTATATGATTTTTTCTTTCACATAAAGCATCATATACACAGATCACATATTAAAAAAAATGTGCTAAAGATCGCGTAGAATATGTGTTACATACATATATGTAGTACGATTTTTGTCGTGGAGCCTATCCTCCTGATGATGCTTCGGTTTCGGAGCGAAACGATCGTCGAGATTGTGGTGGTGGGTGTGTGTGCTGCTTTTGTGTGCGTTGTTGCTGGTGAATTGCGCCTTGGGGTGCATGTGGTGGCTGGTCCTGCATGTATAAGGTGCGTAGATTTTGCCTGCTTCATACACATTGGCTTTGCATGCATTCACTTAACCCGTGCGGATTATAGCAAAGTAGTTAGTTCTGTTATATTGCTTGTAATATGGAATTCCGCAAAGTAACGCCTGCTTACATATATGTATTTAAGTTTACAAATATAATTAATAATATATGAAGCAACATAACGATATAATTTTGGTTAAATTTATCAAAACAATCGACGTGTAAATGGTAAAAATTCGGTAGTAATAGTAACACATGACTATATCCAACATGGCGGCACCAGCTGTTAGCGTTCCGCGCGTGCGCGGTGCGTTCCCGCCATGACGTGCACTGTTAAAACAAAGGTGATTGACTGCTACACCTACTCAGTACTCACATATAACTAGGATCCATGATGCAGAACGCAACTACATAGTAAAAAAAAAGTAAAGTAACAGCCTGTTACTATGTCCACTGCTGGGCTAAGGCCTCCTCTCTCCGTTTTTGGAGAGAAGGATTGGAGCAAAGACCTACCACGCTGCTCCAATGCGGATTGGTAGATTACACATATCCCTAGAATTCTCTAGAGATATGCAGGTTTCCTCACAATGTTTTCCTTCACCGAAAAGCGTGTGATAAATTGCAATTATCAATTAGTCACATAAGTTTTTTATAGAAAAACTCATTGGTGCCTGCCCGAGGTTTGAACCTATATCGTCTCTAGAGAGTCGCACGGTCTCACCGCTAGGCTATCACATCACATTAACTACGTAGTACGTTAAGTTATTTATGTTATTTCGAGTAGCTTTCATTCAAGAAGCAGGAAATTAAAACTTTATAAGACGAAACGTGGATCAGACGAATTTCCGTGTCAATTTTTTACTATTATTATTATTTAGATCTATTTCAGAACTATTAGCTTCATGGTTCTTTTTTGTAGAAACGATGCTCAAAATTTGCTATAAATTTTTACTTAACTATTCGATGAGTCTGGTTAAAACATATTTAAACAACTGTTATAGATTTTATATCTTACATTACATATTTATATATAATACAATGCGAAAATCTCTGTCCGTTACGGTTATTCGTTAGATTGGTATAGAAGGAATTTGGTACAATTGATGCCTACTGACCAGGCTAACCTATGCGGTTAAAAAAAAATCCCCTTTTTCCTTCGGTAAAAGTAGAAACAATCTAGCACCAAATTGTATGTAACTTAACACTTAAATCGATGCGAATGAAGTGGCAGATAACACTAATTATTGCGCTAATAATAACTTAAAATTAAAGAAGAAAACATCAACACAAATCATAATATTTAAACCGTTAAGGAGCTTCAAGTAACAAGCCTATTTTGGCGTCAAAGAATAACTAACATAACATAGATGCCGAACATCAAATAGTTTATATCTTGTCTTCAAGAGATTCGCACACCGCACGATTTTAGCCAAACACTATCGTAAAAAGCCCTTTCATTAAACAAAACCCCTCTTCACTAACACGTCAAACGCATAACACTGTTCTTCCTTCAGAGGGGATTGAAATTGAAAGTGGACGAAGGGTAAATCGCTAAACTTAAATCTGCGATACACTAGTTATAAATATTAATGAATTGATTTTTGTAGTTTTAAAATGAAGTTCCAGAATACTAATCTAAAGCCAAGTCTAATGGCAAATTCGTTCTTAATCTTGAGTTCACTTCGTAGTACATCAAGATCAGTAAAAGAGTCCGAACTAAACTGTTTAAAACTATTGTTTCCGTATTCTTTGTGTCCGAATTAGACGAGAGGCAAGCTTCCTTAAAGGTCCTGAGCTCTGGGGCCCAGGGGCACTGCCCCGTCTAGCCCTCCGATAGTTACGCCACTGGTCAGGACATGTGAAATTAATTCTTTTTCGTATTGCTGAAGCGTGGTTTGCTACAAGCATGTTCGGTATGTTCTCCATATCCTAATGCTTTAAAAGCATTTCAACCATATCATAGTTTTTGTCGTAACCTTTGACAGCATGTGACTAATATATTTTTTTAATAAGAATCGAATAATAAATAGTTTTCCAATTAAAACTGAATTAACTGAAGTGATTCGGAGTTAGTACACTCTGATGCATTATATTTTCCCTATTTATACATAATGTCATAATATTTACACTTGTATGAAATTCACGAAAACTTAGATTATCCTTCTGCATACCGATCTCATTATAGTTTATTTAATACTATCACTCCTAAGCCGGATTAAGCCATTACTATAATTTAAATCTAGGTTAGTTCATGCCCCAAAACCTACATAGATAAAAAACAATTACTATTTGAATATTCATAACTTATGTTTTTTTGCAAACGTAGTTTACTAATGCGTAAACATTGAATTAGGTCTTTTCTCTCTGAATAATTTTATACGATTTTTGATGTCTTGATTAGAGTTCTTTAACACAATGTACGAGAATATTAAGGCATGTATACAAGGTGTGAATGTCAATAATCCTTTAATTACTTACGGGTGAATGCTATATATTCGTCGGATCGGTTTTCTTCATGGGTTGCCCTCTCTTTTCAGCGAACTCAGCACTCAAACGATGCGCTTTCAACGTATTTGACTTCGACATATTTACACTAAAGCTGTCCTATAGACGAACACTAAGCGGAACAAGAAAATTCGTTGTAAATAATTAGGCAAAATTACGTATTTATTATTAACACTGGAGCGACGCGAATACAAATAATTAAAGAGATCTATCGATTTCTATTATTTTCCAAACGCGTTACGTTCTCGTGACTATAAATAACTCTTTCTTTAAACGTTTTTCATATAATAATGAGGTGTTTTATATAAGACGGATTATATGGATGCGTTGTATTTTATTTTCGAGGTAAAATAAGAATATTGTATATACAGTTAAGGCGTGAAGTTACTGCGTATGAAGCTTGGTTTCGTTTGACAACACGGAGTTGGTTTTCGCGCATGCGTTGAAGGGTGGCTACTGGGGTGACTTCTGTATTGTCGTCAAAGACTTTTGATAAAAAATTGTCTATGAAAGGGATTTCGTTTTTATTTACATATGAATATATGCTATAGTCCTGCGTTTTTTTGTGCCACTGATACAAATATGGGGTAGATAGCAATAGGGGCTATTATTACATCAACGATTATGTTACGTGCTAACAATTTTTCCCATTACTAAACATAAATCGCTAACATCTGTAATCTATCATTAATAAAATAAGAATCTGTATTTTGATGTTACATTATGGAATTAAAGAAATATGATTCATCATTCTCTTGCCCTTATCCCACTCTAAGTGGGGTCGGCACACATGTTACAAACATGTTGTCACATGATTTGGCTACGTATAGAACTACGTATAGATACGTCAACTTACCTGAGTCGTATTTTACAACCCCTCAGTACGAAAGAGGTTGGTCTATTCTACTCAACCGGATACCACACGGTGGATCAACTTACCTTAGTCGCCTTTTACGACACCTCGGTAAGAAATGAAAGTGGTCTAATGTACTCAGTCGGATACCACAAGGCATAGCATAAAATAAATTTTATAATATTTTTTTTCACACTTCGACCTCTTTTCAAAAAAATCCAAGTATCTACATAGGACTATTTGTCTTTGCCTACAGATCACTGTATGTTTTATATTCCAAGTTGTAACAGGGCGACCTAAATCAGTTGTTTGGTTTTCATTTGTAAACTGCACAATGCATAAAACTCTCAAAAGCTTGCTTGTGCTTCTCAAAGCCCAATGAATAGAAACTTTCGTTTTGTCTTCAACGTCTTGACCTAATTTGGGTTTTAGGCCGTAAAGACTATGTATTCTTCTGTATCATTAAAAAAATATAAATACATGATTAAAGATAGTTAACATTCCTACTAATATTATAAATGCGAAAGTTTGTGAGTATGGATGGATGTTTGTTACTCTTTCACGAAAAAACTATTGAACCGATTTGGATGAAACTTTACAATTATATAGGTTATACATCGGAATAACATATAGGCTACAATTTGTAATGATTTTATGTAATATAACGATATATGTCAATAAAGTAAAAAAAAATCTGTCCTCTGAGAGCTATCTTGGTGTACGCTGCCTAAACCATTGGAGTTACACGAAGATGATGTACTGTATTATTATCTGTATTGAATAGTTCTAAATAAAAGACCGCGACAGCATATATCTACCTTTTATGTGGAAACCACTATAACCAAAATTGTGAATCATAAATTTAATTAAATTAGATACTATTTTACAATGCACATTTTAGTATATTTATCAAACTTTTATAAAAATCAATACATTTATCGCCTTCAATATTTCATGTAGAATAATTTTGTCTTTCATACTAAGTAATTTGGCTGAATAGTTTAAAAGTTATCACGATATGATTGACTTGAATGGAGCGCCAAAGAGTTCCAAAAATGCGCGGTGCGCGAAGACTATGTGGAATCCGTCGGTTTTGAAGTTAGACACATGAAATTTTGTATGTACGAGTACTAAAATAAATATATATTTCTTAAAGAAAGACAAATAAACTCTCTCGCATTTGTGATATTAATATGGATGCTAATATTGTATTAATTTTATAATATAAAATATGTAAAATGATTATGACCATAAAATGTAATGTATTTTAACACTTAACAAGCGTTCGAGGTCCTGAATCACAAATAAATTACTTACGAGCACTTATCCCACTTCATTGAGGTCTGTACAACATGTTACAAACTGTTGTGACGAGATTTGGCTACGTATTTTACGACCGGCCGCCTATCTGACGTCAACTTACCTTAGTCGTATTTTTCGACCCCTCGGTAAGATAGACTTACCTTAATCGCCTTTTACGACACCTCGGTAAGAAATGAGGGTGGTCTATTCTACTCAGCCGGATACCACAGGGCGGGTCGACTTACCTTAGTCGCCTTTTACGAGTAATTTTATTAAAACGGCTTATTTTTCGAACCGGCCTAATACCTAATAAATAATTGAATTAAGCGTTTCTTTACGGAAATTCGTAATTCAGAAGTAGTGAAATTATATATATTTTGCTATAATGCGCGATAAAATATGTAATGCTAAATGTAAAATGTACTATCCGTTTTCATTCCTTATACACTACGCACTAGCACCTTATGCACTAGCACCACACTACACAAGCAATGCGCACATTCACTACCACAATCTTAAAAATCGTTTCTTCCCATAATCGAAGAACCATTAGATTCCACTACAAATTCGCAAAACAAATCACAATCGCAGTGTCAGCGAATTAGTGTATAGCAAAAGTTGTCTCCCACGGCTTAATGGATTTGAACAAAATTCTGCACACAGGCAGACAAGTAATTAAAAATCTATTATAATATTTTTTTAAATAAATATATCGGACACTTACACACACAATTGTCCATCCCCAAAGTAAGTAACTTAATACTTGTGTTATAGGTGACGGAAAACTGGTAGATAGATATATTACGTATATAATTTTAAATACATACTTAAATACAAATACACACCCAGATTCGAAGAACCAACAAATTGTTTATAGAAAATGTTGGTCACTATCCACTGCGCCAACGGGCTAACTATCATTCGAAAGTAAGCCAAGACTCTATATGTCTTAATTTATAACGTAAGCTATATAAATATCTGATATTCCTATATACATATGTACCATCTTACTTCTTACATAATTTGCACAAGTGAAAATACCGATCACAAGTATTAAATGTATATGTACGTAAAAACTGAATGAATCATAGTTGTGCAATTGGGAAAATCAATAGAGTATTCCGAACAGCATTAGCGCACTGTGTGCAAAGCTCTCCCGGTGTAGCGTTCGCAAATAAATCGGTCTGTATAAATAGAAGAATAAAAGACTACGATAAATTGTATAATTTGTGTCATGTCTAATTTTAACTCATTTTTCTATTATCTTTATTTTTTAGGACTTTTATACAAATAGTACATGTCATTCTATTGCGTTTGTTCTTAGTAACGGCACGCAATGGAACATGGTTTCATTTAAAAATATTTTGAGCAATTTAATGTTTGTCTATAAGCATAAACATAATTATAAAAAGTAACGATTTTTTTCTAGAATTCAAATTTTAAACATAAAAGTCGTTATTGTGAGTTAATCATAAGAGATAGAGACATGCTGTCCCAGAATTTTTTGTAGTATTTTTATATCCATCCATCCATCCATCAGCCTATCACAGTCCACTGCTGGACATAGGCCTCACCATATCTGCGCCAGACATCCCGCTTTTCCGCAATGCGCATCCAGCTGGCCCCAACAACCTTTTTGATGTCGTCGGTCCAGCGGGACGGAGGACGCCCTACACTGCGTTTGCCAAGACGTGGTCTCCACTCCAGGACTCTTTTGCTCCAACGGCCATCAGTCCTGCGACAAACGTGACCAGCCCACTGCCACTTCAGCTTGCTTATTCTGCTAGCTATGTCGGTTACCTTGGTTCTCTCGCGGATAATCTCATTTCTGATTTTATCCTTGAGAGATACTCCGAGCATAGCTCGCTCCATAGCACGCTGAGCGACTTTAAACTTACGGACTAGTCACGTCGTCAGTGTCCACGTCCTGGCACCATATGTCAACACAGGCAGGACGCATTGGTCGAAGACTTTGGTTTTCAGGCATTGCGGAATCTCAGACGTGAAGACTCGACGAAGTTTGCCAAATGCTGCCCAGCCCAAGTGAATTCTCCTTTCAGCCTCCCTCTCGAAGTTGTGCCGGCTAAGTTGGATATGTATTTTTATAGATCTACAATTATCTAGTAAATTACTTTAGCGTATCCCTGCTGGTTTATGCAGCGCACACGACTAAAGCTCACAGCAAGCAAGTTTTTTAACAACTGCGCGACCTCTTCAACACAATTTACATAATACCGATATTTACTATTTACCTAAACCGTTACCTCAGGGACGTCATGAACCCTACATTCTCTATGCACATCTTTTCTTGTTTACTAATGACGTGTACAGCGTGACCCGGGCTAGTCCCAGCGTACTCTGCGCTCTAAGTAATTCTCTTAGCCAGGGTAAACACCCCGGAAGTGACGTCCAAACTCCACCGATCTGACTCCTCTCTTGAGCTTCAGTGTAGAATATCTCTCTCTCTAATCCGACACTGATCTGACCTCTCTTTTAAGTCTCAGTGCAGATTACCTCTCTCTTCTCTAAGGCAGTACTTTACGATATACACCTTAGGTGATATGCTGTGACTGATATACACTGCTTAAGATAATAATAGATCAACCACTCACCGAAACTCTCTCGCGATCACACAACGGTGTTCACGTAACTAACGCGGTACTCAGTATACGTCAAATGGCGCCCGCCGCTTCCTACTTTTATGATTCCTACCCTCTTCATTATAAACATTTTATTTCACTATTTTTCTACCCGCAAGTACTTGTAATATTTTGTTTCATAAAGTTAATTACCTACAATTCGTGATATTTCGCGACAACAGGTTCAACAATGACTAAGTGAAATTAACGATTATAATTCAACATAAATTCATAAACGCAAATTAATTTATGTTGCGATTTGTACCGAAAATGTAACCCCTCACAATAACAATTCTAACCGAGCGGTTGTCCCAAATTTAACAACTGCTCCGCCGAGGGGTGTAGACGATCTGCTAACATTTTTGAATAATTATTGAAATTAGAATTTTATTAGTCAGTCTTGAGAGATTTTACCTAGAGATATAGTTTTTGATTGAAGCAACTTCACCATTTATATACCACTATTTTTAGAGTTGATTTCGTTCGCGCCAACTTTAGTGTTAAAAATACGGTCAATTAATACAGAACAATACTCCGTAGGTTTAGATGTTTAACTAAATGTAAACAGATACTATAACAGACCTACCTTGCTATAATCCGCACGGGTTAAGCGAATGCATGCAAAGCCGATGTGTATGAAGCAGGCAAAATTCACTTACCTTACACATGCAGGACAAGTCACGACATGCATTCCAAGACGCCTCCACCAGCAACAATGCACACAAGCAATATACACAACCACCACCAAATCTCGACGATTTTTTCGCCCCGAAACCGAAGGATCATCAGGAGGATAGACTGCACGACAAAATCGTAATGCAATACGCCTTGGGATGCATGTGGCGCTTAACCCGCGCGGATTATAGCAAGGTAGTTCTATTATAGTATCAAATTCAAATTTTATTCACTCTTGATCGCTATTTGCAAACTGAACCTCGAGGCGCACAATACGTCTGCTTATATATCGAACGAACCGATTTTGAGAACATTCGATAGACCTTGAAATGATCGTAAACAAGTCTTTTAAGTAAACATGTTTTGATACACGTCGAATGTTCCAGATAATTAGCGTTAAGCAAATTGAAACTCTATGACATTTATTTTACGAACCCTTTTTGCACGTTCGTAAACTGCCTCGTTCAATCTGAATTCTATGACATACGCATTACGAACTCTTGTTGCATGTTCGTAACAATATCATAAATTTTATACGGGGCAAGTTCTTAAAAATATTTCACTCGAAAGTACGCCAAGACTATATATGTATATCTATAACGTAAGTAATATAAATACCTGATAGAAAAATTTTATAAACAAAGAAATATATAATATTTTAATTTTTATATAAAAATATTTCTAAGGGCGATGCGTTAATTTATTCAGCATAAAACCTCTGGCTGTCATAGACATAGATAGGCTCACAAAGTTCAAATGTTCAAAGACAGGGATATCTGGAAATTGATTTGGGATATTTTCGCTTCTTTTGTCCATTCGTTCCAAATTGAGCTATTACAACTTTACAAATGACAGCAAAATTAACCTTTGAATTCAATGCATATTTTAGCAATTTTCAATGCCTGAAAACAGGGATAAAACGATTTTTTTGTAAAATAAAACCTAGCTAAATCGACTATTCACCCCCGAAACCCTCTACATACTAAGTTTCATACACACACATATATACACACATACAAGATTAGGTCATTTAAAGATAAAGATAAAAGATTTGTGTCGACCCTACTGACTTCTATTGTATTGTAGGATTTCAATGCCTTTTCATGCCGAGATCAAAAAAGACCTTTGTTTAATTGTTGAGATTTTATAACAAATAAAAGTGTGGTTATGATGAAGCATTATGATTTTCAAATTTAATTAAGCGTGGGATGAATAGAGAACGTTCCTTCATTAATTATAGTCTTCATTATTATAAGATTGTATAAAAGTAGAAATAGGTTACACGTACAATTTTGACGGTCATCATCATTCTTCTGCCCTTATCGCTCGCTTTAAGTAAGTCCTATAAGTGGGGTCTGTACAGCATGTTTTGAACATGTTGTTTGGTTAGTTATTTTCCGACCGGCCGCCTGCCCGACGTTAACTTTCCTTAGTTTTCCTTATACTACACCTCGGTGAGAAATAAGAGTGCTCTATTCTACTCAGCCGGATACCACACGGCGCTTTCTTTATAAAAATACATATAAATATAATAATTATGCACATTTTCCATACTAATAGATTTTTCTATGCGTAACAACTGTCACGTGTCGTTTTTTATTAACTTGTACAGCATGAACTCTTATTGCGACTCAATTGAAGACGTAAACGAAATTGTTTTGCTTTTTCATACCATGAGGTCTTAAAGACACACTTTAAGTCGTTGCTGAATGAGCGTTCGGAATCCGTCCTAAGAACATGTGTGTAAAAGAGACAGAGTTATCTGTAGTTCATATAACGTTATCCTTTTCAAACTTTACGACCCAAATGCAATTCACACTTCATGGTACGAAAAGAAAGCGGTTCGCCATCATCGTTTACGTCTTCAATCGACTCGTAATGAGAGTTCATGTTCATGGTAGGCCTGCAGTAAACAATCAATACGGTCAACGTATTTAATATTTAAATTTATTGCATAATTTACAGGTGCGAACTTGTTGGTGACAATACAATTCAAAACAAAAACAAAACAAGTAAAAAAAAATTCATGTCTCTAATGTTAACCTTTTAGGATTTCCCTCGTCTGGAGTCAATTCCAGCGGCATCATCAGATCAGGCTTATCATAAACATTGGGACTGTAAAAGTAACGGCCTGTTAATATCCCACTGCTATGAATAGGCCTCCTCTCTCCTATTTTGGAGAGAGGGGTTGGAGCTAAGAAGCAAGCTGCTCTAATGTGGATTGGTAGCCTATGTTGCTCAGTGAAAAATCAGCTTTCCAATGGTGAAAGAATTTTTGAAATCGGTCCAGTAGTTTTTGCGTGAAGACGTAACAAACATACATGCATACAAACAAACAAACAAACAAACAAACAAACAAACAAACAAATAAACAAACAAACAAACAAACAAACAAATCTATCCTCTTTATAATATTATTACTAGTCGATTTTTTCTCTCTAAGCCTCGATGTGCATTATTTATTGCCGGGTACTATACTTTTGATGACCAAATTGACCATGGTGACCAAAATATACATGTGCGCAAATGATTTTAGATGATCTTGACAAAAATTAGGAAGGTTTCGAAACCCAGTCACTTATGTTACAGTTATTTATGGTTTTTCTATGAATTGTTTTTAATTGACTTTTAGAATTCACAATAAACAAAAAATATTACAATTAAACCTGCATACATTTCTTTTTGAAAATTCTCTTTTTTTGTTGGGAAGATATTTATAAGAAAATCCTTGTGATATTTATTTGCAATTTTCGATTGCATATGTAAATGACAAGCCAGTAGGTATTATATACAAGTTAAATTACTCTACACGTTGTGTAGAGTATAGATTACGTATTTATAACAATAAAAATAAAAGAAGTCAAACCTTGTCTTCCGCTTCTTCTGCTCTGCCTTCCGCCTCCAGAACTCGTTGCTCGAGCTCCGAAAGCTGTAACAAGAAGACAATTGTTAAAATTACGTTTCAATAAAGCAATGAATTCACTGAAATCTGCGATCTTCAATAGATAATATTCAAATTCAAATTTCATAATATTCTTTATTCAAGTAAACTTGTAAACAAGTGCTTTTGAATCGTCAATTTTACTGCTGATTCGGAAAGCTGTTCCTACCGAGAAGAACCAGCAAGAAACTCGACGGTTGTTGTTTTTAAAATATAACTCTTAAAACTAGTTACATTTAGTTATTACTGTCTTGTACAGGGTAGAGGTGCACCTATATCCACACATCCTTATCATCTAAGTAATCTTCAACAGTATAGTAGGCTTTCTGTATCAGCCTCTTTTTAACAGTGGTTTTAAACTGCTGTAATGGCATGGCCAAAATCGATTTCGGAATTTTATTATAGAATCTTATACCCAAACCCATAAACGATTTACGTACTTTTGCTAGGCGCAAAGCAGGAGTCTCAAGCTTATGTCGGTTCCTACTTTGTCTGTTATATGCACCACCTATCGTTTTTTAATTCTATATATTTTTATATACAAAAATTACATTGTTCAAAATATACTGTGAAGCAAATGTAAGAATACCTATTTCCTTAAACTTCTCTTGCAGTTAATCACGCGGACTTAAATTGTAGATGCCACGTATGGCTAGTTTTTGTAATACATTTTTTTTTTCACTAATATATTATATTATTCATAATTATATATTTATTCACTAATATAATAGTTTGAATTGTACGTGGTCCACTATTATTATACAGACTTAGGCCCTTAGGTAAGTGCGTTTGTCCAACAAATAATAGATAATGAGAAGATGAGAGACCATACTTATTTTACTTACTCTAATCAAACATAAAAAATTCAAGTATACACGTAAACAAGTGCTTTTGAATCATGAACTCTACTGCTTGTTCGGAAAGCTGTTCTTACCGAGAAGAGCCAGCAAGAAACTCGGCGGATGCGCTTTTCAAATCATAATTCCTATTACTCATTGCTCTTTGTTAAGGGTTGAAAGGTAGCTATAACCAAGCATCTAAGTTATCCCCAACAGTATATATAGTAAGCTTTCACTATCAGCCTCTTTTTAACAATGTTTTAAACCACTTTTGTCGGATGGGCTTAATTTAGACTGGCTGCCCTACTCTAGTATAATAGGTCTATGACTGTTGATCTAGAATAATTCAGATGAATATGACATCCTCGTTTAACTCGACGCAAGTCGAAAACAATTTATATGTGTGTAGTGCTGACACCTATTGATCAATTCAAATAAAACGTAGCGGATGAATACTGAAACTACAGCATTTACATGAACCATTTCAGTCAGCGACGTAGTTTTGCCACCACCCCATGGATGGCGTTGAATCTCGTGCATATTTTATTGAACCACGTGGTTACGTACCTAACTATATTATTGTACAGACATACGCGTATTTGTCAGGGAGGCTGTAGAAATAATATTATTGTTATGTAAGAGAGTATTTGTGTGGTTTAAGAGGCGAGGGGTGGCGAATCGACGAAAGGGTGGTTAAACCAAAGTAGTGATGTATGCAAAGGAAGGAATTAGGCTGTGTTTAAAGCTTTTATATGACGGGCGAAAATGTAAGACGTATGGCAGATTGTTTTAAATTAATATTGATTGTGATATAATATATTATGTTTGTGACAGTGCTTAATTTAAGTAAGAACTCGATTATTGCTGGAGGAATAAAAACACTTTTCAGTGCCATGCAAGTATCTTTAAGATTTCTTCATCATAAAGCGCACAATGATTTATAGGTCTTTATGAACCTTAGTTACAGAAAACTCATGCCTGACTGTCCGGAATTCCAGCTTTTTGAGTTTCACTTAACCCGTATTAGGTATAAAACGGATAGAAAATGCTAATTTAAGCATTTTATAGATTTTCTCTAATCAAGTTTTATAGCAAAATTGTTTATTACTTTTATTTTGGAACACTTCAAGTAAACGCCGTGTGGTATCCGGCAGAATAGATTAGACCACCCTCCTTTCTTGCCAAGGTGTCGTAAAAGGGGACTAAGGTATGTGCCGTGTGGTATCCGGCTGCATAGAATAGACCACCCTCATTTCTTACCGAGGTGTCGTAAAAGGCGACTAAGGTAAGTTAAATTCAGGCAGGCGGCCGGTCGTAAAATACGTAGCCAAATCATGTAACAACATGTTTAAGTTGTGCCGACCCCACTTAGAGTGGGATAAAGGCAGGAAAATGTATGTATGTAGTTCAGATTAGGAGCTGACAGGACAGGTGGTCCTGTACCGATAGGCGTCCCTAAAATTAATAGATAGGACATTGTGACTCGAGAATTTGGTACATATATATCATATCAAAACAATGTAAATTCGAACATAAAATCGTATTCCAAAGTCTCGGTAAGAAATGAGGGTGGTCAATTCTATGCAGCCGGATACCACACGGCACATACATTAGTCGCCTCTTACAACACCTCGGTAAGAAAGGATTTGTTAGCTCCTCAACTTCAATTTCATCCTTACCTAGCATCTCCCATCTTACCAGCGAGTAGATAAGCCGTGTTACGATGTTACTTACCATACTACTCCGAAACGGCTTAGCCGATTGTTAAGGAATTTTGCATGCACTATTCAGTAAGGTCTTAGAATCGGCTACTTTCTATTTTTCATACCCCTAAGTGATAAGGGTTATCCACCCCTAACGTATTTTTATATTTTTTGGACAATTTTTTTTCTATAATATTGACTAGAAATTCTCTAGAAATTATCTATATGGCAAAACAACGTTATCCAGGTCAGCTAGTATATAAATATATATAAAACTCATAGATGCCTGCCGCAGTTTATAACCTACGAAAAATTACACTATCTAATCGCTAGGCCGGCAGAGTTTATTTGTGTTTATGTATTATATATCATTAATATGTATTTTATTGGCCTTTTGGTGCAGCTGGCAGTGATCTGCAACTCGTGATCCCGACGATATGTATATTTTTACCAGTTGTCTGTCGCCCATAACACAAGTGTTAAGTTACTTTTTTGCGGACGGACGACCCTGTATGTAATGGTCGCATACATTAATTTTTTTATATACATTAAATCCCACTGCCATGTGATATCCGGCTGAGTAAAATAGACCATCCTCATTTCTTTCCGAAGTGTCGTGATAGGCGACTAAGGTAAATTAACTCGCCGTTTGGTATCCGGCTAAGTAGAATAGACCACCCTCATTTCTTACCGAGGTGTATAAAAGGCGACTAAGGTAAGTTGACTCACCGTGTTGTATCCGGTTGAGTGGAATAGACCACCCTCTTTCTTATCGAGGTTTCGTAAAATACGACCAAGGTAAGTTGGCGTCAGGCAGGCGGCCGGTGGTAAACTACGTAGCCGCATCATATGACAACATGTTTATACATGTAGTGCCGACCCCACTCAGAATGGGATAAGGGCAGGATGACGATGACATATAAATCCCACAATATAACGAGGTCGCATTTCATCCTTCTTCCTTCGCTTTTCCTCCATTATTTTCTCTCGAAGTATTTATATATTGTGCCGCCTATATAATACCGCAATACACAATACCTTAGTGTTGCATCCAAATATTATTCTCCCACGAAGATTACAATGCAGTTTCATCAATCCTATCGAATCATCTCGCAGCCGACGGTCTAATTTAACTTAATTACGTTCATTAATTTCCCAGATCGCCGGCCATTCCATCAGTCGACGTCCCTAACCGCTGTCAACATGTGTTTATGACGTCTAAACAACTAAAACATGTATAGCCATAACAAAAGTGCACGCGAATATACTTTCTATCGCCTACGGTATTAGCGCGAGATTCCTCTGATTGTATAAACTTTTATATAAACCTTATGTGTGGGTTGCAAATTGCTATAAGGTCCTGCCTGTAAACTGCGAATCGTTATATCGAAACTATAAATTTTGGTACGTCAACCACATTGATATTGTAGATAAAATTTATCTTTGTATACTAATTAAATATGCAAGCGTGGTTTATGTTTTATCAAAAAGCTATCTATCAAACTCTCGATAACCTTTCAGAACGATTGGTAGAGTATCACAAGAGTGTTTTTAACTGAACATAACCTTCCGAATTAAATACAAACACCGGAATATTCTTGGCTATATTTAATAATTTTCCGATGACTGTTGCACGACGTCATTGAGTTACAAAAGAGTTCATAGTGTACAAGTGTGACCTTTTTAATTTAAAATTAATCTATTGAAATTAATTAATTAAATTAAAATATTTAGCGATAGCATACATACGTTTAAACATAATATAATTAATTTTAACAGGATTAATTAAGTAGATAATATTTTTATAATTAGTATAATATAAATATATAAAAGTATAATATCTTTTATTTTATTTCATAATAAACTCAAAAAATGTACGCGTCCCTTTCACATCAAATCAAATCAAATCAAAATATTCTTTATTCAAGTAAACTTGTAAACAAGTGCTTTTGAATCGTCAACTTTACTGCTGGTTCGGAAAGCTGTTCCTGCCGAGAAGAGCCAGCAAGAAACTCGGCGGTTGCTCTTTTTAAAATATAAATCTTAGAACTAGTTACATTTATTTATTACTGTCTTGTACAGGGTAGAAGTGCACCTATATCCACACATCCTTATCACGGAATTTTATTATAGAATCTTATACCCAAACCCACAAACGATTTACGTACTTTTGCTAGGCGCAAAGCAGGAGTCGCAAGCTTATGTCGGTTCCTACTTTGTCTATTATATACATCACCTATCGTTTTATAATTCTTTATATTTTTATGAACAAAAATTACGTTATTTAAAGTAAAACATGTCGTGGTAACCTATAATTAAGACTACATTTAATCAAGTAGCTTGTAGAGAGAGAGCTTGTTGGTTATCCTAATAAATAAAAATAAAATAATAAAAATTAAAACGTTCTGTATTGAATTCCGTTGGTGGACAATTAAATAAATAAATAAAACGTTTTTTGAAAAATTCAAAATGTTTTAAAAAAATCACTGGAGCTTACTATACAAACACAAATAAGCATAATTTATAGAATTAGGCGTTACTTTGCGGAGATCCATAACATAAAAGTAATAATAAAATTATTTTGATCCGCAATAAAGTAAATAGAAAATATATAAAATGCTAAATGTATGGTAAACTGTCCGTTTTTTCCATACCGATACATGCAGGATTCGTAAAAACACATGCACAAACCTCCACCACTGCCACAACACTACACAAGCACTACACACGTTCACTATCACAAACTCAATCGTATCGCACTACATATTCACTGTCATAGATTAAAGCGATAAAAAATATTTTCCTGGATTCAATCAGCGATAAAGAATAAAATTATCAACTTTACCTAACTTACTATTTCACCTCCGAAAGTTGAGATACAAAAAACGAATCGCCATTAACGAATGTAAACGACAGGAATAAACACGGGCTCAATTAGCATGAAACCCTTAAAAGGATAATTTAAACGTAAATGCCGATACAAGTAAAGCTGGCCGTCCACTGCATGCGAAACATTTACCTAAACATAGATTTAACATCTCTACTAGTAGCATAAATGCGAAAGTCTGTCTTTGACGCTTGCATGGCTAACTGGACCAATATTGATGAAATCTTAATCAAATTCAAATTCAAATTCAAATTCAAATTCAAAATATTCTTTATTCAAGTAAACTTGTAAACAAGTGCTTTTGAATCGTCAACTTTACTGCTGGTTCGGAAAGCCGTCCTACCGAGAAGAGCCAGCAAGAAACTCGGTGGAGCTCTTTTAAAAAAGAAGATTCTTAATACTAATTACATTTTGTCATAGCTATCCTGCGCAAGGTCAAAGAGCAGCTATATCCACGCATTCTTATCATCAATGTAAGCCTCCACGGTATAATAGGCTTTCTGTATCAGCCTCTTTTTAACAGTATTTTTAAATTGCTGTAATGGCAAAGTTAAAATTGATTGTGGAATTTTGTTATAGAATCTTATACCCAAACCCACAAACGACTTACGTACTCTTACAAGGCGCAAAGCAGGAGCCGCAAGCTTATGTCGGTTCCTACTTTGTCTATTATATACATCGCCAATCTTTTTATAATTATGTATATTTTTATGCACAAAAATCAAATTGCTAAAAATATACTGTGAAGCTAACGTAAGAATACCTGTTTCCTTAAACTTCTCTCGCAGGGACTCACGCGAATTCAAATTATAAATGCCACGTATGGCTCTTTTTCGCAATCAGTTAAAGCCTATATACCAAACTAACATTAAGGCTAAAAAGTAGTACGTATTTTAAATATAATAAGAAATAAATTAAAAACACATAATGTGTTGAGTCAATTTCACCGCTTCAATTAAAAAAAGAAAGCGGCCTGTTACAATCCCACTGCTGGGTATAGGTCTCCTCTCTCCGTTTCTGGAGAGAAGGGTTGGAGCTAAGACCTACCACGCTGCTCCAATGCGGATTGGTAGGTTACTCATATCTCCAGAATTTTCTAGAGATATGCAGGTTTCCTCACCGAAAAGCGTGTGATAAATTGCAGTGCCGTCTGTCATCAACAACACAAGTTTACTTACTTTGAGGACAGCCTTGTGTGAAATTGTCCCTTATATAATCAAATACGTTTAAATGAGTTAATTTTGTACGTGTAATCTGAATTTCGGAAACGGCTCTGACGATTTTCATTAACTATAGTATGTAAGTTTAAAATTTTATTTTACTTTTTTTTGCTAGCAACAAAAGATTGTTCATTGACACAAAGAACCTTTCTTGCATTCGAATCATCATCATCATCCTCCTGCCCATAAGGGCAGGGATGGGATAACCCAGTCTAAGTGGGGTCGGCATAACATGTTACAAACGAGTTGTACATGTGATTTGGCTACGCATTTTACGACCGGCCGCCTGTCTGACGTCAACTTACCTTAGTCGTATTTCACGACCCCTCGGTAAGAAAGAGGGTGGTCTATTCTATTTAACCGGATACCACACGGTTGGTCAACTCACCTTAGCCGCCTTTTACGACACCTCGGTATGAAAGAGGATGCTCTATTCTCCTCAACCGGATACCACACGGTGGGTCGACTCACCTTAGTCGCCTTTTACGATAACTCGGTAAGAAATGGGGGTGGTTTATTCTACTCAGCCGGGTACCACACGGCATCTTTCTTGCATTCGAATATCGATAAATAATACGAATACGTAAGCGGCTTACGCAGTCCATAATTCACGAGCTCAACTTACGCCGGTCGAAACGTATTTATAGTCCAATAAAAAACATTTAGGCCAGACCCCGACATTCGGGCCGTCACTTTTATTGGCTGTATATGACAGCGCTTATGGATGAGAGTGGCATTTGAATCTGTTTATTTCGTAACTAAATATGTACAGTGGGTAAGTTTATTCAAAAGTACTAGCTGAGCTGCGATAGCCCAGCGGTGAGAACGTGCGACTCTTTCGAGGGAGTCACGAGTTTAAACCCCGTGCAGGCACCAATGAATATTTCTATTAAAACTTGTGTCTAGTTGATAATTGCAATTTATCACACGATTTTCGGTGAAGGAAAACATCGTGAGGAAATCTGCATATCTCCAAAGAACTCTGGAGTGAAACCTACCAATCCGCATACCGGAATTCTCAGAATTAAAGAAATGTTTCAAAGAATTGTACAGCTACAAAAATGTTAAAAAAAAGTCTGCACACAGCATGTCTCTCTCACTTATGGGTAAAGTAACGGCCTGATACTATCCCACTGCTGGGCATCCGCTCTCTGTTTTAGGAGAGAAGGGTTGGAGCTAAGACCTACCACGTTGCTTCAATACGGATTGATAGGTTACACATATCCCCACAATTCTCTAGAGATGTGCAGGTTTCCTTACAACGTTTTCCATCACCAAGAAACGTGTGATAAATTGCAATTATCAATTACACACATAAGTTTTTAATAGAAAAACTCATTGGTATCTGCCGGGGATTTGAACCCAGGATCGTCTCTAGAGAGTCGCACGGTCTAACCTTTGGGCTAATTTATTTCTTTATTGTACAAAGAAAAAGCGGACTTATCCTTAAAAGGGATCTCTACCAGCCAACCTATGAGTAACAGAAAGAAAATGAAAAGAAATAAAAAAATGGATGATGAAAGAAAGGAAGGAAGAAAAAGAAAAATAACGAAACACTATATACATAGATTAAAGTTGAAAAATGAATGAATAAAGTGATAGATAATAGAGATATGATAGATAATAGTGATGTTTTTTTATATTTTTATGTTCAAAATAGAGATGTGATAGAGAGAAAAAATAGAGCTGTGATAGCCCAGCGGTGAGACCGTGCGACTCTTTCGAGGGGAACACGAGTTCAAACCCGGGCAGGCACCAATGAGTTTTTCTATTAAAACTCACGTGTCTAACTGATAATTGCAATTTATCACACGCTTTTCGGTGAAGGAAAACATCGTGAGGAAACCTGCATATTTCTAGAGAATTCTGGAGATATGTGAAACCTACCAATCCGCATTGGAGCAGCGTGGTAGGTCTTAGCTCCAACCCTTCTCTCCAGAAACGGAGAGAGGAGGCCTATGCCCAGCAGTGGGATTGTAACAGGCTGCTACTTTATGTTCAAAATATCAATTAAATACACTGATTTTCACGTAAGCGAAGCCATCATCTAGTTTTATTATAAAAATGACGCAGCTTCCTTTCAACGGTTTAGTGAATGTTCGTGTTTTGTAACTGTTTACTTCTGCTCTACCAAACTCGGTCCATTTCCGTGCGAAAGGACACCAAAGATACTTACCAAGTCCGGTGGAAAATTCGACGATTCACAGTTCCAATCTTCGGTTGGTGGGCACGATGCAGAAAATTGAACTGCTTCGGATATACCCGGCGACTTTGTTACAGCAATAACGCATGACCGAGCTACGTGATATAAGTTAGGCGATAATACTTATGTACATTTTTTTGCATATATTTATTTTTTATTTATTTATTCATTGAACAATTCTAGCAAGTACATTTTACACCTATAATTAAGACAAAAGCACCAGACTAACATTATTTATTTTTGGTGTATAGCAATATGCAGCCCGAATAGACCGAAGCCTGTGCTAGGGCTAGCAAGAGTCAATAGGTTTTCTATTTTGCTTAATGCCAGGTAACGACAATATGAAGAAATATTAACAATATTATTATTTTTTTAAATGAAAGGATAAATAGCGAATTATAGAAAAAAGAAAAGAAAAACGACTTATAAACCTTTCTGTATAACCAAAAAAAAATAAAAAAAATACAATAAACCCACCACCATGAATATAATTTTGTATGTGCGTCTGTGCGTGTGTGCATGTGTGTATGTGTGGGTGCATGTGTGTGTGTGTGTGTGTGTGTGCGTGTGTGTTTGTGTTAACATGACAATTCTATACTTAGCTGTAATGTGCATTTTTTATACTTAAGTACTTAAGTAACATAATTTAGCATTAAGAGAATTGAAAGCACCAGAGGTGCATTCCAAAAGAAATTTTTGCATGTGTGTTTTCGGTTTTTTTTGGACCGGATAATAAGAAAGGTATCTAAATCATGTATGTGACAACAGTTTTGTAACATGTTGTGCCGACCACACTAAGAGTGGGGTAAGGGCAGGATGATGATGATGTACACCATATTATTTATTGTCAAACGTTCATACAATCTGCATTTAAATTAATAGCCATCAGTAACTGTGGGTCCTGAAAATAGGGCACCGGCTGGTACATAAAGTGATTATACGCCGCTAACCAATTAATATAGATCAATCATAATTCCTCACGGCGTGTTAACATTCATGACAATTACGTGATTGGACGTTTGATTATTAACTACTGTGTCCGATGTTACTTGTGGGAAAATTGCTTAGGTATTCATACCTACAGTTATTAGTCCGGTGCGGCCACGCATTGTCGTGGCTCTGTCGAGTTTCGATTTATCCTAGAAACAAAACTTTCTATAAAAAAACCGCAATCGATTTTAGCTTTGCCAGCAATTTAAAAATACTATTTAAAAAAGACTAATACAGAAAGCCTACTATACTATTGAGGATTTCTTAGACGATAAGAATTCGAGAACTCTTCGACCATGAACAATAAATTTTGAATGTATTGTGACAATTTGAATTTGAATTTTATATAAAAAGCCATACGTTCAAAATGAACTTGTTTAATATTATTTAAGTAATCTGTACTAATTATTAAAAACCATCAAAACTAAAAAAAAACAGAATATAAAAAATATCGTTAAATTGATGTGATGGTTTGGTTAATCCAAGAATCTAATATTTAAAGTAAAATATCTAAAGACATCTCTAATTAATATAACTAACTGCAACTTTTTTGCTAACTTTTTTGCAATATACCATCTTATAAACCAAAAAAAAAAACCTCAGTAGTAAGCTAAATAATAAATAGGCTTATCAGTAATTTTGAATCGTCCTCTTAATTCGGAAAAAAGTTCCTGCCGAGAGTATTTAAAAATGTATTTGAATTTCTGTATTTAAAAAATCATCATTTTCTAGAATATCGAAAACGCCATGACCTAGTAATATTTCTTCCGTGACCTACTTTCGTGTTCATAGTCTAACAATTGTAGACGTTCCCTTCTGCGAGCAGGATATAAACGACCGTCTCAATATGGAAAGACAGATGCTTTATATTTATTTAATAACATTAATACATAAATACAGAAAAAATTTTCGTATTACAAAAAAGAGCCATACGTGGTATCTACAATTTAAGTCCGCGTGATTCCCTGCGAGAAAAGTTTAAGGAAACAGGTATTCTAACATTTGCTTCACAGTATATTTTAAATAACGTAATTTTTGTACATAAAAATATAAAGAATTATAAAACGATAGGTGATGTATATAATAGACAAAGTACGAACCGACATAAGCTTGCGACTCCTGATTTGCGCCTAGCAAAAGTACGTAAATCGTTTGTGGGTTTGGGTATAAGATTCTATAATAAAATTCCGAAATCAATTTTGGCCATGCCATTACAGCAGTTTAAAAACACTGTTAAAAAGAGGCTGATACAGAAAGCCTACTATACTGTTGAAGATTACTTAGATGATAAGGATGTGTGGATATAGGTGCACTTCTACCCTGTACAAGACAGTAATAAATAAATGTAACTAGTTCTAAGATTTATATTTTAAAAAGAGCAACCGCTGAGTTTCTTGCTGGCTCTTCTCGGCAGGAACAGCTTTCCGAACCAGCAGTAAAGTTGACGATTCAAAAGCACTTGTTTACAAGTTTACTTGAATAAAGAATATTTTGATTTTTGATTTTGAATAACCACAACATTAATAGAAAGTCTAGACTTTAATTCATTAAAATGACAAAATATTATACCTAATACGTTATGAAAGATATAATAATTGTAAACCTCTTTACAATATTTTACTAGCTGTCCTATTCCTAATTTCCTAATTATGTCCTAATTTTTTTATTTTTTCTAAATACTTATTCTGCTATTCGTAACACCGGGTCTGCTAGTAAAATAAGAAAAGACAAAAGAAAGTTTAAACACTTAAAATTCTTTTTATTAGTGTCTAAAAATCACAATGAAAATTCAAATTTCAGATTTGAATTTTCATTGTGATTAGTTTTAGAATTTTATACGATACTACTAGCGTCACTCAATTGTTTTGCATTCACGGAACCCCTCTTTGTGGTATGGTATTAAGGTTCAAATTGACTTTTAAATATTATTACTTATCTTTTATATGGGAATATAGAAAAGTATTGTTTTTTCTGAGGAATAGAATGAATGCAGGATGGATGAAGTGGCGACAGGTCTCAGGCACAATATGTGACCCCCGAATGCCCCCTAAACTAAAGGGAAAAATTTATACATCGGTCATAAGACCTGTCGTAATGTATGGATCAGAATGTTGGGCAATGAAGAAGATGGATGAAAGAAGAGTACATGCAAATGAGATGAGGATGTTAAGGTGGATGTGTGGTGTGACAAGACTTGATAAAATAAGAAATGAGTATATAAGGGGAAGTCTGAAAGTTGCGCCCATTATAGAAAAGATGAGAGGTGCAAGATTGGGATGGTATGGACATGTAATGAGGAGGGATGAAAATCATGTGATCAAACGAGTGTTGAGTATGAATGTGGATGGATATGTGACTAGAGGAAGGCCTAAAAAGAGATGGTTGGACTGTGTGAAGTATGACATGCATATAAAAGGAGTAGCGCCAGAGTTGACGAATGATAGAAGAGAATGGAAGAGGAAAACATGTTGTACCGACCCCACTTAGAGTGGGATAAGGGTAGGAGAAAGAAGAAAGAAGAAGATAGAAAAGTATTGTTTTTAGACTCTCCCAGGCCATTTTTTGAATTTTTCTCTCCGTATTCGATTCTCCTACTTCAATATTATAAAAAAAAAATAGCGAAATCGGTTCAGCTGCTCTCAATATTTGCGACACATTCAGCGATTCATATTTATTAATCATTTTTATTTATTTGTTTTATTTTTATGTATATGTATATAACCGACTCCTTCGGCCTCATTTTTGACCCAATTTAATTTACACTTTGGAAACTTATCAACAACCGGTGATAATACAATAAAATAAATATACACAGAGTAAAAATGTTTTATTGATTCAAAATATAATAATATATTTTTAAATCAGGCAACAGGGAAGGAACTAATGATTTTATACTTGAATATTCGTGGTTTGAAGACATAATTATAAATTATTAGTTTCGGGTAATTTGTTTTGATTCGCCGATATTTCGACCCAGTTGCATGGATCGTGGTCACGACGGAACAACTAGTATCGTATTATTGAGGGTATTTAAACGGTTAAGATGTTTTGGTGACATTGTTATAAAATAAAGTAGGAAAATCAAAACATAAACATGTATTGCTGTCGACACCCAGTTTGTTAATATTTGAACACATCTGTCGCTGAACACCCGAAAGGCCATTCGTTGCCTCGTAACGGGATGAATATCTGTCACTTTCGGTTTACTTTATGCTGTTTACTATGTCTGTTCAGTACAAATAAGTGTAGTAAGTAGCGCGGATGACTTTTTTCTATTAACTTTATTGTTGAAGTAGAATTTATTTACGCACGCTTGACTTTTGAACGATTGTGTGACGGAAAGGAAACGGAAGCTGAGAGAAGAAGAACTACTGGAGGGGCACGATATGAAGATTCAAGATTGTAATGTATTGAAATAATACGCCAAGTCCGAGCAACGATTCTCAACTGACATTTGTTAACATGTTTACAAATACCTACCTTTATATTATTTTAATATTACTTTTATATTTATATAAAAATACCCACAATATACTATAAAGATGATACAATGAGTTTTTGTATATACGTATATTTTGTTTATAAGTAAAGCATATTACAAAATTGAAGATTATTTGGATTATAAAAATGCCTGGATTTGAAAATCCTTTCAACTTCATGCAAGACAGGGGTTTAATAATGTATAATTGAAAACATTTAAAAGATTGACGCCGAGTTTCTTGCTGGTTCTTTTCGTTCTTTTTTTATTAATAGTATTTTTTCAATTTTCTGTTTATCTGAACGTGTTCGAAGGATAGTAAAATTTTGAGACAATGAAAATATTGCATGAAAATTGGACCACGCGGTACCGAGACGTTGATATATTGGCGCCACTTTCCTGATTGAGCGTCGCGTCTGTCCTTTTATTGTAAAATGCTGGTCCACAGATATTGCATCTCCCACAAAGTTGGTGTATAAAATACCCCTTTTATTTTGCGGGAAAATGAAACATTGCATTTTTGACGTGTAATTAAACGCTTTAGTCCGCGCGTTAGTATAATAATACAGTGCTACCTTAATATGAAGAACTTCAATACAACGACTTGCTCAATTTAACAAATTTTACCCATGTGATATCCGGTTGAGTAGGTCGTAAAATACGACTAAATACGACTAAATACGACTAAGGTAAGTTGACGTCAGGCAGGCAGCCGGTCGTAAAGTAAGTAAAGTAGCGGCCTGTTACAATCCCACTACTGGGAATAGGCCTCCTCTCTCCGTTTCTGGAGAGAAGGGTTGAAGCTAAGACCTACCACGCTGCTCCAATGCGGATTGGTAGGTTACACATATCTCCAGAATTCTCTAGAGGTATGCAGGTTTCCTTACGATGTTTTCCTTCACCAAAAACGTGTGATAAATTGCAATTATCAATTAGACACATGAGTTTTAATAGAATAACTCATTGGTGCCTGCCCGGGTTTCAACTCGTGTTTCCCTCGTAAGAGTGGCACGGTCTTACCGCTGGGCTATCACAGCTACGGCCGGTCGTAAAAAAGTGAAATGTTTGTAATATTTTGAGCCGATCGCACTTAGAGTGGGATAAGGGCAGGATGATGATGATAATTAAACAAAAGCTATTGAATTTAAAACTTTAATTTTTTTTTCGATAACATTGTACATACATTCGATTTTTAGACAGAAAAAACCCTCAAAATATGACGATCAAACCCCGTCGCCTACGTGGACGCAAAAAGACAAAGAAAAAAGCGAGCGAGAGAAGCGGCCGCCAATCAAGAGAGTGGTGCCAATCCATCATCGTGTCAATGCTTCTATCGCAATTTTCAAGCGTAATTTTTGTTTTGTGTAAAGGCAGTTAATATTTACTTCCTGCTTATATACTTGCTGAGGTATTTAAAATAAAAATAAATAATGTATATTATATCTATACACCGTGTCGTGTGGTACAATAGACCACACAAGGTGGTCTCTTCTACTCACACGAGTAGAATAGACCACCTTCATTACTTACCGAGGTGCCGTAAAAAGCGTATAAGGAAAGTTGACCCACCGTATGGTATCCGGTTGAGTGGAATAGAGCAACCTCTTTCTTACCGAGATGTCATAAAATACGGCTTAGGTAAGTTGACGTCAGGCAGGCGGTCGGTCGTAAAATACGTAGCCAAATCATAAGGCAACGTGTTGTGCCGACCCCACTTAGAGTGAATTATATCTATACTAAATTACTTGCTTGTCATCAACATTCGCCTGCCCACTGTAATTGAGTTTCGCACGACAAGTTTTTCACTTGCTTTCTCTCTTATCATTCGTCGACTGTGGCGCTACTCCTTTTATATATATGTCATACTTCACACAATCCAACCATCTCTCCTTCTAGTCACATATCCCTCTACATTCATATTTAATATTCTTTGGCGCTAATTTTTTGCATACCTCCATCCATACAACTCTTGTCTTTTTAAAATTTTCATGTTTATCTAAAATGGGCACAACTTTCAGACTTCCCCTCGTTGATTTGCTCGTATCAAATTAAAATTCAAGATATTCAACATTCAAATAAACTTTAAAACTAGTACTTTTGGATCACCAACTCTATCAGAAAAGCCAGCAAAAATTCTAGGCGGTTAAAAGATAACATAAAATTTTATAACGCCTTACTCTACGTATTCCG
The DNA here is from genome assembly GCA_947086505.1 of Morpho deidamia. Classification (NCBI taxonomy): domain Eukaryota; kingdom Metazoa; phylum Arthropoda; class Insecta; order Lepidoptera; family Nymphalidae; genus Morpho; species Morpho deidamia. Next base: position 13,487,429 of record CAMTZC010000012.1, on the reverse strand, counting down.
TTAACTATCAAAACAAATCAAAATAATTTTTATTCAAGTAAGCACGCACATTTGAATCGTCAAGTATCAATTCATTCACCGAATTTACAAGTGGTTCGGAATGTTGCTCTTACCGAGAAGAACCAGCAAATACCTCGGGATCAAACGTTTAAACATTTTCAAAAGTAATAATTAAATTATTTTGCCATAATCCGCTATACAGTAAATAGAAAATATATATAGTGCTAAATGTAAATAGTCCACTATACATTTAGCACCATATATATTTTCTATTTACTGAATCGAAGGGGTCGTTTGCAAGGTCAGGGTATACTAGAGTGAGAATTTATAATAGAATTAAAGACTACTGCTTGTTGCTCTCAATGGTTAGTTTAGATTTTCGCAATGACAAAGTTAAAACTTTTTATAAAATGTATTTTTGAACCATATATACGCAGTTCTAGTACTATACACTGGTATTGGTGGACTTGATGATGTTGGTTTATAGTCCATGCGTTTACGAATCCGGCATGTATAAAAACAAAAAAGTTCGAAAACAAATACATCGCACCTTATATTTAGCAGAACATAAATTTTACAGCCAAATAAAATATGGTTTTTGTAATTTTCTGAAGTTTGAAGTTTTTTACTTCTTTTAAAAGCGATATATACAAGTACTAGCTGCGCCAGCGGCTTCGCCCGCGTGGTAATCTGAGTGTCATAATTTTTTTCTAGAATTTTAATTTTAAACATAAGAGTTGTTAAAGTAGTTAACCATAAGAGATAGAGATATGCTATCACTGACTTTTTTGTAGTAGTTTTATAGATCTACAATTCTCTAGTACATTACTTTAGCGTATCTCTGCTCGTTTACGCAGCGCACGCGACTAAATGTCCAACAAGCAATTTTTTAAATGACTGCGCGATCTCTTCTACACATATTACATAATACCGATATTTACTATTTACTTAAAACATCCGGTAGTATTGCACTATTTTTTGGTGAAAATCGTACAAAAATCCGTTCAGTAGATTTTGATAAAATCGATTGCATACAGACAGAAAGATTTTTGGGCCATTGTTTTATAATAAGAGTATAGTAAGTGCAGATATGATATATGATTAATATAAATTTAAAAGATGAAACGAAGATCAAAAATAGACAGCGAAAGTAGTTAACAATGCACATTTTAATTTAACTTCGATCTTCTTTGGCGCTTTAACTTATATTTGATCACATTTTAGCTGTTGGCAGAGAATTTAATATTCCCCCTTTCTAGCACCATGCGCCTTGCGGGCTCAATGATTTAAACCCTCAGTAAAATATCCTTTAATATCAAGAGTCTTGGATGTATGCCAGCTACCTGGCCGGTGTTTGTTAGACTATGCTCGTATGTCGTCGAACATAATACCCTATTATTAATATTTATCCATATAATATGATTTTAGGTATAGAGATTAAAAAAGTAGAGAGTAACATAGTTTTATTTTTATATCGGTACTGAAGTCCAAGCTGTGATAGCCTAGCGGTGAGACCGTGCGCCTCTTTAGAGACGATCATGTGTTCAAACCCCGGGCAGGCACCAATGAGTTTTTCTATTAAAAACTCATGTGTCTAATTGATAATTGCAATTTATCACACGCTTTTCGGTGAAGGAAAACATCGTGAGGAAACCTGCATATCTCTAGAGAATCCTAGGGATATGTGTAACCTACCAATCCGCATTGGAGCAACGTGGTAGGTCTTAGCTCCAATCCTTTCCTCCAAAAACCCAGAGAGAAGGCCTTAGCCCAGCAGTGGGCATAGTAACAGGCCGGTACTTTACTTTTTTTTTTACTGAAGTTCACGCAGACTGATTTTCCGGGGAGAAGCCAGTAAAATTAAAGGGACAGCCTGCTACTATTCTACTGTTGGGCTTAAGCGTCCTCCCGCTTTTTTTTAAAAGAAAGATTGGCACGTACCACGCAGTACTGACTGGCCCGTTGGCGCAGTGCCTAGCTTCGCTTCACGGGTCGCGGGTTTGATCCCCGCCGAGGGCCAATATTTTCTATAAGCAATTTGTTGGTTCTTCGAGCAGGGGTGTATATTTTTATTTAAGTATGTATTTAAAAGTGTATATGTAGTATATTTACCAATTGTCCGTCACCCATAACACAAGTATTAAGTTACTTACTTTGGGGGCGGACGACCGTGTGTGTAAGTGTCCCATATATAAAAAATCCTAATGCGGATTGGTATCTTCCGTATATCGCCAGAATTATTTAGAGATATGATGGTTTTACGTAGTGATATTCCAGCGGTGAGACCTTGCGTCTCTTTCGGAGGAGGGTTCAACTCCGGGCCAGCAACAGTGAGTTTTCTGTTTTATTTACGTGTCTGTTATTGGTGAAGGAAAACATCGTGAGGAAACTTGCATATCTCCATGGAATTCTGGGAATGTGTAATGTATCAATCCGTATTGGAAAAGTGGTAGGTCTCACTTCCAATTCTTCTCTTCAAAAGTCGAAGGAAAAAACCTATGCCCAGCAGTGGGATAATAAAGACTGTCACTTTTTTACTTTTATAATAATTTCCTCATATTGTTTTGACGTGTTATAAATTGAAAATACGAATTAGACACTTAAGTTTTAACAGAAATACTCATTATTGCCTGTACGTAGTTTGAACCCGAGACCATCCGAAAAAGTTAGGGTCAGATCACCGTTAGACTATCACAGCTTCATTAAAACTATACTTTAGCAATTACAAGCCATGTTTCTTGTCGTATCGTTCGACACTAACTATGAATTACAGGCAGCAAATAGCAATAACATGAAATATGAGGAGTGAATTGAACACTACGCTAAACAATGCGATGTGAATGCAATATCGAAATGCAGATATCCCATGGATGCTCAGTTTATAACGAGAAATACTGGATGTGTAACGGCGCCTTGCCAAAATCTAAAATTTATTTATTTATTTATTTATGTCCGAAAAAAGTTGGTTACATATAAATCTATTAACTAAACTTAACTGAAACACTAACCAAGCAAGACTATAATAAATACATTAAAGAGGAGAAAAAAAATGATTTAATTATTATGATTCCACACTAAGGTAAAACCAGTGCCGTGGATATTGACAGTTAAGAGTATATAAACATAGTATAAAAAGGTTTTTACTAAATAATATAATAACGTACATGGAAGTAAGAGCGAGATGTGCGTGCATAAGCATGGATGTTAAACATAAGTATAAATTGTATTTGACTGGCCCTTGGCGCAGTTGGCAGTGACCTTGTCTTCGGCTCCGCGGGTCGCGGGTTCGATTCCCGCCGAGAATTAACATTTTCTATTTAGAATTTGTTGGTTCTTCGAGTCTGGGTGTATATATGTATTTCAGTATGTATTTAAAACTATATATGTATATATTTACCAGTTGTCTCTCAGCCATAACATAAGTATTAAGTTACTTACTTTGGGGCCGGACGACCGTGTGTGTAAATGTCCCATATATTTATTTTATTTATTTATTTTATGTAGATAAACTCTTAGCTGATTTCATTTGTATAATATCGTATGGTATAATGTATATGTATTATATGGCATACGTTATAATGTAAAATCGATTCCACATCTCCTTCTCTTCTATCAGCTGATGTGAGACTCTGCGGAGTCTCCTGATAAATACAAATATCGCATGGATGCTCAGTTTATAACGAGATCCCTATATACTCTATATGTACGGCATCTTGCCAAAATGTAAAATCGTATCGAGGTAGACATTAAGCTGATTTCATTAGGGTAATATCGTCGGTATAACGTTTTTGTATAGTTTAGCATACGTTATAAAGTAAAAATCGATTCCATTTCTTCTTCTCGTGTATCAGTTGATGTACGATTCTATGGAGTTTGCTGATAAAGGTAAATATCCCATAGGTGCTCAGTTAATTACGTAATCTCTATATAGTAGTTGTGCGATTTGGCAAAATCTAAAACTGTCTCTAGATAGACTTAGTTGATTTATTAGGATAATGTTGTACGGTATAAATACATTGATTGTATGGCGTAGGGTATAATATGAACATCGTAACCATATCGCCTTCTCTTGTATCAGTTGATGTGGAACTCTATGGAGTCTCCTGATAAATATGTAAATATAACGTTAGATTATTTAGTAAAAACATAATCCTGAAATATAAAAATTCACCCCTAGTAACTTGCGACATTTTCGCTTTACCTATTGATGTAAGACTCTATTGAGTCTTCTCATTGAAACATATTCTAGAAAACGTTGTTTAAAAACTTTTAAACAATCGCTAAAGTTTACTAATTTCTAACAAATTAATGTTAAACTCTATATGTATAATTAATTTTAATTATCAGTATCAGTAGATATCAGTAGTAAAAAACTGTCATCGACAGTATTAAAAATGCTCCGATCGCCACCCAACTTTACAGGATCATCTTCTGGGTCATTCTAAAGATTATATGAAAATTTTATCAAAATAGATCCAGCCGTTTCGAAGTCTACAAAGGACACACAGACAATCATTTATTTTTATATAGTATAAGAAGATTTAGTTCAGATTCAATTCTAGTTTAAAATATTCTTAATTAATTTTTCTTTAAAAAAACTTTCAAATTAAAATAAACAATATACCGCTGATTTGGGCAGGGTCCTTACTGAGAATTAGAAAGAAACTTGGCGTTCACTCGTTTCCAAAAATATAGTAAAGAAATTTTTTGCACTTCGAATATTGGTCTTTAAATTGGCAGGATTAAAAATAAACATCTAGGGGAATTTTACGGTGTAACCTGAACGGCTGAGATTCTCCTCTCAACCTACATAATTGAATCCGTACCATCTTCGCATACAAACGCTTCGTAAAATGACCTTTAAAATAATTTATATTCCAACTTCGCTTTTGCGGTTTCCCTCATATTCTGTGCCTTGTGAACTGCTCTATGAATAATGAAAATTAGTCCGCGACTCGTGGCAGGTTCAACTTTTCCTATGTCGGGCTTTGGAGTTAATTTGTGGTCATCGCAATATATGCATGAATGAGTTAACATAGAAGGCGGAAAATATTTATACTTATTACTACTTATTTACATGATTTATAGAAACAGGCGTTACTTTGCGGAATTCCATATTACATAAACTATAACAGAACTACTTAGTTATAATCCGCGTGTGTTAAGCGAATGTATATAGTGCTAAGTGTATGACGCAGTAAAATTAACGTACCTTAGACATGCAGACAAATCACAAGTATCCGCACCCTAAGATGCCTCCACCAGCAACGATGCACACAAGCAATACACACAACCACCACCAAAATCTCTACGATCGTTTCGCCCCGAAATCGAAGCATCATCAGGAGATAGACTCCACAACAAAATAGCAAAGCGATTGAAAGTCATGCATGTATCGGGTATGGAAACGGAGTCTACTGTACATTTAGCATTGTATAAATTTTCAATTTATTTTATCGCGTATTACAGCAAAATAACTTTATTATTACTTTTGTATGCAGTTAACCCTTAAAACTTAAGAGCACCTTTAGGCTACTTTAAGTCTAAATATGAAATCTTTAGAGACTCTTATACGACTCTTTAGAGACGACATAGGTTCAAACCCCGGGCAGGCACCAATGAGTTTTTCTATTAAAACTTATGTGTCTAATTGATAATTGCAATTTATCACACGCTTTTCGGTGAAGGAAAACATCGTGAGGAAACCTGCATATCTCTAGAGAATTCTAGGGATATGTGTAATCTACCAATCCGCATTGGAGCAGCGTGGTAGGTCTTAGCTCCAATCCTTCTCTCCAAAAACGGAGAGAAGAGGCCTTAGCCCAGCAGTGGGATAGTAACAGGCTGTTACTTTACTTTTTTTTTATGAAATCTTTATTTGTTAATCCCTACATGTTTGTACCATAGACCAATAAAGAACACCAAGCCACAGACAAAAAATCCGCCTCACATTTTTCGATAGCCGTTGTCCGTTTCACATATTGTTTTGAGTTTTTTGTTGCGGTTACGACCTAAAGTCGCTCATTACTGCACTATGACCCTTAATGTGTACGTATTAAGAACTAGAAGGCTACTGTCCTAAGTTCGGGTACAGACAATTTATTCACTCGGACAGATAGGGGACCCTCGCTTTTTTAGCCAGAAACGGTGCTTAAATAATTGTCAGTTTTCTTTTGTTTATGTGTCGTTGCGAATTTGTCAGTACTAACAACTTTGATTATATGTAGCTTTGTTCCTTTAGATAAAGAATGAAGACAGCGTGAATTTTTATTGGATTAGTCTGCATTTTTTCTATTGTACAGGTCAAAGAGTTGAAAATATAAATGGCGTGTAATATCCGGTTGAGTAGAATAGACCACCCTCAATTCTTACTGAGGTGTTGTAAAACGCGACTAGGATAAGTCGACCCGCCATGTGATTTCTAGCTGAGTAGAATAGACCACCCTCAATTCTTACTGAGGTGTTGTAAAACGCGACTAAGATAAGTCGACCCGCCGTGTGATTTCCAGCTGAGTAGAATAGACCACCCTCAATTCTTACCGAGGTGTCGTAAAAGGCGACTACGGTATGTTGACGTTAGACAGACGGCCAGTCTTCAAATACGTTCCCAAATCATGTGACAACATGTTTGTAACATGTTGTGTGTGCCGACCCCACTTATAGATAGAGTAAAAAGTATATAGAAGAAATACTTCTAATTTCGCCATTCAGCTAATACTGGGATGAAGCCTTTTCAGAGCTATGTACTAGATATTAGATTAGTTATTTAGATAAGTTTTTCTTTTTTTTAGTTTAGTATCTTATCTTGTATATAGAGCTGAATAAATATTTTTTCGTTTTTTTTACATTTCATTTCATATCCTAACTTTTGATTAGAATAATATTTCATCTTATAAATATTATGAAGGTGAAAGTTTGCGACTAGATTACGTAAGCAGAAAATGTGCTTCAGTGTAAAACTCAGTATACTTGCAAATTTATGTTAAAGATCCAAAACCAGGTATTTTGAATTCATAAATCTGGAAGTTTAAGGCGCGAACAACTAGCTTCAACACGTTTGATATTTATGGTGCTTTTGTGTAAGTTTGCTGAATACTTATTAGTTTGGAATAAACCATAGAGAAAGATCAACATAAAATAATACGAGTGGCTAGCCGAGTCGTCAGCGCATGTAGCAATGACCCTGCCTTCATGTCCACGGATCTCGGGTTTGATTTCCGCTTAGGGCCAACATTTTCTTAAAACAATTTGTCGGTCCCTATTTTGTTACTTACTTTGTCGACAAACGACCGTGTATGTAAAACTCCCATATATTCATTTACTAGAAGTGGCAGCGGCTTCGTGGAAACCTGCGTGTCACAATTTTTTTCTAGAATTCAAATTTTAAACATAAAAGTAGTTATTGTGAGTTAATCATAAGAGATAGAGACATGCTATCCCGGCCTTTTTTGTAGTACATTTATAGATTTACAATTCTCTAGTACATTAATTTAGCGTATCTCTGCTAGTTTACGCAGCGCACGCGACTAAAGCTCCCAGCAAGCAAGTTTTTTAACAACTGCGCGATCTCTTCATCATAATTTACATAATAAAGATATGTAATATACACCTAAACCATCCGGAAGTATTGCACTATCTTTTGGTGAAAACCGTACAAAAATCCGCTCTGTAGATTTTGTGAAAATCGATTACATACAGACAGACAGCTTTTCGTGACTTTGTTATATAATAAGTATAGAATAATATAAGATTTAGATACACATTGTTCGACGAGGCATGTTTTCAGGCATGTTTTGAGTAGTTGCACCCGATAATTCAATATTTGAGTTCTTCCTCCCTGTTTCATTACATTGCATTGATTTAAATCTATTTGTTAGAGATTTCAAAGGCTCCTTAAGTTAAGTGTGACTCGAAATCGAAATAGCCCGATCCCTATCGCAATCTAGTTTTAATTGAGTTCTAATGGAAGTGGTCTTAAAGTTAAAATGTTGATACCTCTATCATATCATCCACGACGTGTGGTATCCGGCAGAATAGAATAGACCACCCTCCTTTCTTATTGAGGTGTCGTTAGAGGCTACTAAGGTAAATGCCGTGTGGTATCCGGCTGCATAGAATAGATCATCCTCATTTCTTACCGAGGTGTCGTAAGAGGCGACTAAGGTAAGCTGACGTCAGGCAGGCGGCCGGTCGTAAATACGTAGCCAAATCATGTGACAACATGTTTGTAACATGTTGTGCGAACATACTTAGAGTGGGATAAGGGCAGGAGAATGATAATGATGACCTCTATCATATCATCCAACAACGTCAACAACAACTAGTTTTCATTCTTTGTGATGATAACGTTGAAACAGCCTTTGAGACTAATCTTGTTCATTCGAAAAAAAGGCATTCTGAGGTGCTTTTCCATTAACTTAAAATATTATAATTATCTTCCTTTATGGCCTGAACACCACAAATTAGGCGCAAATCACTCTGCCAGTGCCACGTAAAATGGAAAACACGAGTAATGGAATTTAGAATGTGTCTCGAAGAGAAAGCACCGAATTCGTTAACAAATAAATAGTACAAAATATATATAATTATGATTTACAGAAGAAGACGTTACTTTGCGGAATTCCATATTACAGGCACTATAACCGAACTACCTTGCTATAATCCGCACGGGTTAAGCGAATGCATGCAAAGCTAATGTGTATGTATTCGCTTGTATAATAATGTAGCAGCACACACAACCACCACCACAATCTCGACGATCGCTTCGCTCCGAAACCGAAGCATCATCCGGAAGATAGGACGAAGCGATCGTCGAGATTGTGGTGGTGGTTGTGTGTGCTGCTTGTATGCTTTGTTGCTAGTGGAGGCGCCTTGGGGTGTGTGTGTTGACTTGTCCTGCATGTGTAAGGTAGTTCTGTTATAGTGCCTGTAATATATAATTATGAAATTAAATAAAACTAAGGCTATAATCAAAATAATTACATAACTTAAAATAGAATCACCAATTTTTTCTGTAAGAAAGAACTTGCTTTTTTACAGATACACGAAAGAAGGCAAAGGACAATTATCCAGTAGTGGCTACAATAAAAATAATCATATTCAACTGTACTGTTTCATTTATATTACTCCGAAGAATCTACACAGGAATCCTTAGGGGTTGAAAACTTAATTACGTCGTTCCAAAATGTTACAATTTCACGTCAGCCATTGTGTTTCTATTAATTTTTCATGTGTACCTTCTAGGGATATGGCTAGAAGTGGAAAAATCGATTAATAAATAATCGATTTTTGTCCTTTTAAATTAAATTGTTATGTAAAAAATAGATTATCTCGATACGAAAAAATCGATTATCAATAATCGGTTTTTTATTCTATTTGAAAGTTACCTTTCAAATAGAATAAAATATATATATATATATATATATATATATATATAAAACTAATTTCAGTAAGAATAAAAAATAACAGATGCGCTTTTGCGAAATACGATTACAATGTGTAGCTTGGCTACATTGGTTTCATCTAACAATGTCTTATCTCTTAAAAATCTAAAATCTTAAAAAACTAGATACAAAAGCAAGATATGGTATTTAATAGATTCGATTTATTAATTAATGTTAAATGTAAAATTAAATATTAATGTTTAGAAAATCGACTATAATAAAAAAAAAGGTTGTATGTTCAACATCTTATTTCATTGTATGTTAATATTATAGTGTACAGTTAAGTATATTTCTATTCTACTTTATAATCGATTATTATAACGTACACGACATTTACACACACGGTCGTCCGTCCCCAAAGTAAGTAACTTAATACTTGTGTTATGGGTGACGGACAACTGGTAGATATATACATATATAAGTTTAAATACATACTTAAATACAAATACACACCCAGGCTCGAAGAACCAACAATTTGTTTATAGAAAATGTTGGCCCTCGGCGGGAATCGAACCCGCGACCTGAAGGCAGGGTCACTACCCACAGCGCCAACGGGTCAGTCAAACGTTGTATGTTGTTATATTTCGTCTGTAATAAAAAAAGGTAAAAATCGCTGTCCAACGAGTTTATACGGTGGTCGGTCTAGATTAAATTCGCGGTGTTCAAATTGAAACTACCCCCTGTTTGTCTGTTGTACGTCTGAAATACGAGATTTTTAACCAACGCGTTCGACGTTGAATGTAATAAAAAACGAGGAAAAATAATAAAATGCTCACTCATTCTTGTGATAGACAGATTTTAATTTGGAATTTTTTATAACCTTCAATATTCATCCAAGTTTTTATATTCTTTTTACAGTGTTAATACACTTTAAGGAAATTTCTCAGTTAAAGTACGAAGTAAAGCAAGTCGTGAGAATTTAAATTGAACTCAGTAAATGTTATAAATATATTTTGTTTGGAAGCAATTAAGTGCTTAATATAGAAGACAAATAATTCCTTTAATATCTCTACACATTATGAAACGAAGTTTCCAAAGCTATCTGTCGGAGTGTGATCGATTTTTCAAAATCCACTAAATAGATAGACGGGTGATCTGTAAGAGATCGCTGTAGGCGATAAGACCGCCCTTGCAAGTTTCTGCAAATAATTTCTTGTAATTTCTTGTACGTATAATATTTATATATTTGTATTCTTCTGTAAGCAAAAAGTATTAATAATAAATAAATAAATGCATTTTTTTACAGTTTAACAGTTTTTACTCAAAGATTTTTGAGGAATGTTAGTAATACTACTTTTACTGTTAGCTTTTATATGTATTTATAGACTAGTGGGAACTTCATTGGTTATGTGATTTATATATATTTTTTCGTAGCTATTAAGTTTTTTCATGTACTGTTTGTTTCCCTTTAAAAAAAATAAATAAATAAATACATTACGCTTAAATTCCCACGGGATCGGGGTTTACGCGGGAAAAACTCGTGACAGATTAAATCCACGCGGGCGAAGTCGCGAGCACAGTTTATAATATTCTTAAACATAACGTAAGATATTTGGTTAAGAGAAAATCATTCTTTAGGACTGTTGTTAGTATATTAGCTAAATCACAGAGAGAAATTCGAAAACAAGAAATTTCAATTATTGATTTAGTAAGCCAAGAAAGGAAGAATTTGGGGATTTTTGGCACGATCGAATCGATAATCGAGTTAACTTAATAAGTAATAATATTTTTTTTCCTTTGTAAACAGAAAAAAAGGTGGTGAATCGGAAATATTTTAACTCTGATGTTGACATAAACAAAGTCGCCGGGATTGCTGCTATATTAAACAAGAAAATACTTATTTATTGGATGAACAGTATGTATCACAAATTAGTAATAAAGAATTTTTGCGCGCCAACAAAATTTATTTCCCTTTTAGTGTTCTAGTATATGATAAATAATAATAGTATATGACTATTATAGTGTACGAACTATGCTTATACGTAAAGCATATGACACAATTGAAGATTATTTCATCATCATTCATCATTCTCCTGCCCTTATCCCACTCTAAATGGGGTCGGCACAACATATTACAAACATGTTGTCATATGATTTGGCTACGTATTTTACGACCGGCCGCCTGCCTGACGTCAACTTATCTTAGTCGCCTTTTACGACACTTCGGTAAAAATTAGGGTGGTCTATTCTATGAAGCCGGATACCACATTCCATTTACCTTAGTCGCCTCTTACGACACCTCGGTAATAAAGGAGGGTGGTCTATTCTATGCAGCCGGATACCACATTCCATTTACCTTAGTCGCCTCTTACGACACCTCGGTAATAAAGGAGGGTGGTCTATTCTATTCTGCCGGATACTACACGGCTATTTGAATGATAAAAATGCTTGGATTTGAGAGTCCTTTTAGATTCAAAGAAGACTGTGACTAAACAATCTGTATTTAAAATGATTAAATACAGATTATTTAATGAGCAAGAAACTCGACGGTCAATCTTTTGATTGACCGTCGAGTTTCTTGCTGGTTCTTCTCGGTAATAGCAACATTCCGAAGCAGTTGTAGCTTCATTACATCTAATCGATCTTTGATGATTCAAGAGTGCTTGTAAAAAGCTTAGTTGAATAAAATTTATTTTTATTTGAATTGATTTGTTTCGATATGCAGCAACTTCGCGATAAAATATCTCCATCCTCGCTAATTACAAGATGGCCGTGAACAAGTTGTAAATGAGTTGTCCGGACAACATCGTCCAACTTTGAAAAAGTTTTCTTTTACAGTCGGACGTATTTTTATTTTTTTATGAAGCCGAGTTTTTAAAGATAGCGGAATTTGCTGCGGCGATATCAAGAAACTTTGGATTCTGGTAACATACGTTTAATTAAAATAAAAGTTAAGTAACGGTGTTTCACTATCCTAATTCTGTGCATAGTCGTCCTCTAACCTTCATCACGGAATCGCATTCATGCTTTATATTTGAGACGTTACGGAGCACCGATTACGGTTACGAAACGTCAGAACTTCCGGTTGAATTTACATTTACCGCTCCAACTTCACTTCCGATTGAATCTTATACCTAATACAATTTAGTTTCATTGAATTATTACATTGGTCTGATTAGGAAGACTGATTACTATATTTAGTTTCTACACCGACTCCGCCTCCGTTCCGATTCCAATGATTCAAATTTAAAATCTCCGTAGAACATCTGTAATTGACTGCCACTGACTCAACCCTTACGCTGTCCACCTACAGCCTCGCCTTCTTCTTCGTTCTCGCCTACAGCTGTCATAACAATTTAAATTAAAATTTCCGGATACGATATTTCGTATTATTTGCAGCTTTGTCGGCAGTGTCTAAAATCAGTGTATAAAAATTTTTTCACGCGAAATCACGACCCCACGGATATTCTAGGATAAAATGTCTATTTTGTTTTACAACCTTCTCTAGTTTCCAGTGAAAGAACCATCGAAATTGGTTAAGCCTTTCCGGAGAATGTACTATTAACCTAACTAAACCTTTCTCTTATTGAAATTTATTATATAAATGTAAATTTATTAAATAAATAAAATAAATGTAAACTTATTATTAAAGATAAATTGTATTTTATATCATTATTTCGTTTCTTTATCGTTTTTCTTACAAATATAGAGTTCTAAGAAATTAAAGTACATACAAGGTATTTTATGAATAAAAAGAGAACGTTTTATGTGTAAAATAGCGTATTGTGGGAAGGTTATATTCGTCTGTTATGTGACACATTATGGCGAAAGTTGTTACTGTGATGTCTCGAGTTATCTACGTACATCCCGTGTGACTCGGAGCACGACTGCTTTGGGGCATTTGTGGAATTCACAGATATGAAACAAGCAATAAATCGTGTTTACATTGAAGGTTACCTTAATGAATCCATGTTTGACTATGTTATCAACAATCCTTTGGCTTAAGTATATAATATTTTTGTTTAATAATAAAAATAAGCGTGAATCTTAAATTATAAACTGGATTGTCTCATTAACTCGTGTTAGTAAAAAGTAAAGTAGCGGCCTGTTACAATCCCAATGCTGGGAATAGGTCTCTTCTCTCCGTTTTGGAGAGAAGGGTTGGAGCTAAGACCTACCACGCTGCTCCAATGCGGATTGGTAGGTTACACATATCAACAGAATTCTCTAGAGATATGCAGGTTTCGTCACGATGTTTTCCTTCACCGAAAAGCGTGTGATAAATTGCAAATATCAATTAGACACATAAGTTGTAACAGAAAAACTCATTGGTGCCTGCTCGGGGTTTGAACCCCCTCAAGAGAATTGCACGGTCTCACCGCTGGGCTATCACAGCTCAATGAGCCTTTAAGAAGTGCAGTTAACCTGTAAACGGTACCGGTAACGGTAACGGTACGGAGATAATAAGTGACATCTGGGGACCCAGGAGGGAAGCAGATCCCATCTTGCTCTATAAGAATTAGAGAAACCGATAAACTCTAAATAGGTAAGAGAAATTTGCTAAATCGAAGAATAATGTTACAAATTATAGAATAATTTTGTTTAAATTTAATTATTCATCCCTAATAGATAGCAGACATCGGGAAAAGAAAATTGCACACACAAGCAAAGCATATATGGTTCGAAAAATAGATTAGACCCTAGTCATTACGAGACATTTGCTAAATCGTAGAATAATGTTACAAATTATAGTATAATTTTGTTTAAATTTAATTATTCATGCCTAATAGATAGCAGACATCGGGAAAGGAAAATTGTACACACAAGCAAAGCATATATGGTTCGTTGTAGGTTAGACCTTAGTAATTACGAGAACTTTGCTAAATCGTAGAATAATGTTACAAATTTAGTATAATTTTGCTAAAATGTAGAGATGATATTACAAAATAAACTGAATAATATACAAAAGAATAAATTTTTAACAAACTCGATTTCCTTCGAGTTTTCGAAGAGGGTAAGATCCCCTTTAGCTGCTTTGATGTTATGATTAGGTTTATTTTGTATAATGATAACAGGAATATGCATTTTGAGGCCCCAACAAACTGGCGGGATATCGTTACAGCTTCAAAGTATTTTGCCAGTGAATTAAGTTTGCATTACAGTTTAGAAGATTTAGAAGGGTCATGAAGGGAATACTAGGGACATACATATATCGCCTTTAGCAAAGAGCTGTTGTTCATATTCAATTGAAATGATATTCACGAAATATTATGTAACCACATATTATGCTAAGGAATATATATTATATAGACTGACCCGTTTGGCAGGTCGCACACATCCGCGGGTCACGGGTTTGATTCCCGCCGAGGATCAACATTTTAAGTAATTTGGATAGAATTATTTTGCTATTATTCGCGTTTGTTAATAAAATCCATGTAATTCTAAATGTAGGAAGCAAAACCCTTCTCATACCTATTTCATGCAGGATTGGTAACCGCACGTATCAGAAGAAGCCACCACTAACAGTACTCTACATAAGCGCCACACACATTCACCACTATAACAACGACCTCAATGACCGTAGCACTTCGTAACCAAAGCATCGTCACGAGATAGGTAGCACGACAAAACGATTTAGTCGGGATTTTTGTCGTCGTAGATAACATAAGACAACATTTTTTCAAAATTAAAAATCATACAACCATAGAATTTTTTTATTGAAAACTATACGTTAATGTACCGACGGTTAACCCTATATAAATGAAATATATGAAAGAGAAGATATTACATTATGTGAAACGTTAGGAAGTAGAGGTGAAAGAAATAAAGTCGATTGGTTTAGGTCCAAATCGCAAGCAATTCTTTCAAGATGCCGCCCGCACTAATGTTTCTCGCCAAGGGTTAGTTAAATAAAATATTTTATCCGCACTCTCAGCAAACCTCAAAAAAATCCATTAATGTACAGTAGACCGCTCGCTGTTTTTCAACATCTTATGTCGCAGACATAAGGTTGTTATTTCCGTAGAGTGATTGTATAATTTCGCCAACTGTACTCCTTTACAAATGTAAGAAAAACCTTACAGATTTATGTGACATACGTGTTCTGATGTATTAGTCGGGAGATTTAGAAATTGGTGAAGGCATATTGTAAATGAGTTATTTTATCGTCGCAATAAACCTTTTGCGATTTGACCTCAACCTCAAAGCCTATCATGCCTATGCTAGTTTTATTAATTTGATAATCTTTTTGCCTATGAATCGTCCCGTCTGCCTGTCACGCTGTAAAGTAAAGTAAAGTAACGACCTGTTACTATGCCCACTGCTGGGCTAAGACCTCCTCTCTCCGTTTTTGGAGAGAAGGATTGGAGCTAAGACCTACCACGCTGCTCCAATGGGGAGTGGTAGGTAACACATATCCCTAGAATTCTCTAGAGATATGCAGGTTTCCTCACGATATTTTCCTTCACCGAAAAACGTGTGATAAATTGCAATTATTAATTAGACAAATAAGTTTTAATAGAAAAACTCATTGGTGCCTGCTCGGGGGTTGAACCCTTATCGTATAGAGAGTCGCACGGTCTCCGCAAGACTATCACAGCTTATTGTCACGCTGTCCGCCGCTGCAATAGAAAATTTTGGTACAATTGAAGCCTATATGCTTCGGGGTTTTAAGAGGTTTCGTCTTTCAACCCAATCTGTCATTGGCGGACAAGAGAATCCGTAATGCATTCATCCAATCCTATCGATTACGATTTTGTCATGGAGCCTATCCTAATGATGCTTCGGTTTCGGGGCGAAAGGATCGTAACCGTAAGCAAATTAATTCTATTATAGCTTCTGTTATATATGTATCTTTAAATTACTCGTAAGTTTGGGTATGCTAATTTGTCGATAACATATATCGTACAACGTTCAGTTAAGTTCTAACTAAGCTTGTCAGTTGCATAAGTTAACTGTCCAAGCAAAAACAATGGTTTAGTGCGAATTGTATTGGTACATTTCGCACTAAACCATATCACAGTATGCTCGCAACAAAAGTAAAACCCGAGCAGAATGCGAGATTATTCACCGATGAATTTTACATAGCACCAACTGAGATTCTTAGAGATTTATCTGCAAACAGTGATCGTGTGTAGTTTCGTTATAAGCACATTCTCTTCTTTATCGATTTTAAACTCAAAATATATTTTGATGTGAAAAAAACTTTTTGATATAGCTGACAGAATAACTAAGTTATTTCGAATCTAAACTATCGGGATTGGTATTGATAGTTAATGTAAAGAAGCCGTTTATGACCACGTCTTATTTTATCGGGTGAGCTCGACGAGTATTAAGCCTATCAACCTCCTGCCCATTATCCCACTCTTAATTTTACTCCGGCCCGATATTTAGCCTGCGTAGAGTTCAATGTTTATGTAAGGCCTATATCACTCTACAGTCTTTTAATTACGTGTATATCCATACAAATCACATTTTTTTTAATGATCAAAGGCCTGGCTACGATTTCGCCTGATGGAAAGCGAAGGATGTAGCCTAAGGTGGACTGCGCTTGCCACTATAGTGCCTATTAACTGTTTTTTTGAATTTTTTTAGATCGTAAGAGTCCGGAAAGATAGATGCGGGAAGAGCGATCCACATTTTGGCCGTGCGCATGAGAAACGATGAGCGAAAGCGTTTAGTGCGTATTTTGGGGATGTTAACTGTATAACGGTGGAGCCCTTCTCGGCGTCTGGTCGTACGATAGTAAAATGGCGAGGAAGGGATCAGATCAAACAGATCTGTGGCACACTCTCCGAAATATATCCTGTAAAAAACAGAAAGTGATGCGACTGCACGCCTGTGGTCTAGAGTCTCCTTTGAGCCAGCTTACTGTCGCCTATAATTCTTCTGACGCGACGCGATGATCTAAAGAGTCGAGTGCCTCAAGTTGGTACTTAGCGGACCCATCCCAAAGATGACTGCAGTCTCCATACAAGAACGGACTTGTGCCTGGTATAAGGTTAAGATTTGTTCTGGTGTGAAGTACTGCTTCACTTTGTTTAGGATACCGAGTTTTCTCGCGGCAGTCTTAGCTTTTATCTCTATAGATCGCCCAAAGTTCAAGGTGGGAGTGAACTTCATGCCTAGGAGCTCTAAGCTGTCGGTTAATTGCAGAGATATATTCCGGAAAGTAGGATGCAGATGGAAAGCACTTCGTTTAGCGGTGAATAAACACGCCTGCGTATTGCTGGTATGTAACATCTATTTGTTGCTTCATTTTCATGTCATCATTTCATTTCGATTTCATTTTAGCATGAGTTTCTTTTATTTTATCTCTTATTTATTCGAAAAGAAAACAAATCCGATCGAAAAAGAGAAAAGTAATCTTATTATAAAGAATAAAGTCTAAATGTTATTTATGGAAAAATATAACTTTAATTAAACCATAGACAAAAAATATACATATTTTTATTACCGAAAACCAACATAAAAAGCGTATATTACATGCGACTAGCTTTCCTCGGCACGTCATATGAAGAGGTTACAGACGGGTTTTTACTGTGGGCCGTTTATTATAAATTTTATGGTGGCATAAAGCATAAAATAATGGAGTATTTTTACAACCCGATACCATAAAACACCTTTTATGATTGTGATAACATCGGTATTGGAGATTTGGCGAGTGTTGCCTTTAGTTACGCCTCCGGTATGCAACTGTGATGAACCAGTGGTACCTCTACCACTGGTTACCCTCGTAAGGAAAACCTTTTCAACCTACTAATACTATAAAATGATCTACTAAGGTCCGGTTTCCACCAAAGTGAAGAGGAGAGAAGATGCGTTTTGAACATCAATCATATATTGTCGTTTCCACATCTCCTCTCCGCTTAAGTTGACGTACGTGTGTATGTGTGCGTGGGTTTTTATATGCATGAGTGCATATGCGAGTGTATCAATGTGCATGTGTGAGTTTGTGAATGTGTGAATGTGGTTCTGTCAAAGTGTGAGTATAGTACCCGGCATTAAATAATGCACATCGATGTTAAGAACAAAACAGCCGGCCAGTTCGGTTTCGTAGAGCGCTGTTACTCTCACTCAGTATTTCTCAGACGTTTCACACGGGTTCATCAGTCTGTGCGACAGAGACAATGCTCTATGAAGAATCTAGCCGATTTCTCTAATACTTAGCGTACTATAATTTAGTTTTAGTTAGCAAGTCAATCGAATACGACAGAAGCCGAACTAATTACATTAGTCTGAAATATGCGGGTTCTTTTACCCTTTGCTAAATAGAATTTATATCCCATTTCAAGATAATAGATTTTTTAATAAAATCTTTGGAAAGTAAATAATTTGTTCAGTACTGCCTTATAATGCACTTACGCTGCTTTTGCTTTGATTTTGTGCATGATATGTACAGTATCTGTACTTGAGCTGTGAACTTGAAACTAGTCGGGCTAACCCGATAGCATAAGACGTGAGTATAGCCGATTTCTTAACATAAACTAAGCATACAGACAGTCAACATAACAGTGAGATATCGTCTTAATTGTTTTAAGATATCTCCAGTTGGCCTACCATCAACTTTTAGAAAACGATTCAATTGCAATGCAATTCATACTATGGAGGGTTTTTAACTGAGTTGCATTTGGATCGCACATCTAATATATAATAAAGAGTGAACTAAATACGTTTGCGATTCAGTTTAGGATTTAATTCGGCAACGACTTAAACTGTGCGTCATTAACACAATTCACACACAGGTCTTCAATTGAGTCGCAATAAGGGTTCATAGTAAGCCTGCTGGACTTAATCCTTTAGTCAAAACACGCAAAAGGAATGTGAGGAACCAATAAAAGCCATATTTAAAACTTTTTATTATTTCGACATAACATATTGTGCTATGCAACGTGCAGCTATTTTAGATGAAAATTAAAAAAAAATTCACTGACAAAGTCTAAAAGCACGTTACTGACGGAAAAACGATGCATTAGCCGCGTCTGGGCGATAGTCTGTGCTTGTGAAAATTGCCTGCTAATTGCGTTAAATGAGGGGGGAAGCTGTTGGGATTTACAGCTTTCTGTTTCGAAGCAGTGTGCGGGGAAAATGTTGATATATATGACCATGTGATAATAAGAATATTTATATTCCAATAAATTATACGAAGATGTATCAAAATAAACTAAGTCGTGTCGTATCCGGCAGAATAGAATAGACCACCTTCCTTTTTTACCAAGGTGTCATAAGAGGCGACTAAGGTAAATGCCGTGTGGTATCCGGCTGCATAGAATAGACCACCCTCATTTCTTACCGAGGTGTCGTAAAAGGCAACTAAGGTAAGTTGACGTAAGGCAGGCGGCCGGTCGTAAAATACGTAGCCAAATCGTATGACAGCATGTATGCAAAATGTTGTGCCGACCCCACTTAGTGTGGGATAAGGGCAGGAGAATGATGATGAATGATGTATCAAAATAAACTAAAAATTTCATCTTTTTGGAAAAGGTTATGTTTGTAACATGAGTTAAGAATCAATGGTATTCTACCTGGCTCGTTGGCTCAGGTTCTAATGACTCTGCATTTAGGTCCAAGGGTCGCGTGTTTGATTCGCGCTGATGGCCAACATTTTCTAAATGAAATGAAATGAAACTGTTTATTCTACCAATCAATGTGTTGATTTTTCATGTCTAGGTAATTAAGTTGTACTGTTTTATCTTTTCACATTTTAAAAAGTATATAAATATATTAAACTTCAATACTAGCACTAAAAAAAACCACTAAGGTTTTTAGCTAATAAATAAATTCAATTCTTCTTACTTACTTTGGGATGGACAATCGGGACATATAGCACGCGGCAATATATAATGCACGTTATGCTTAGAGAGAGAAATCGGCTAGATTCTGCTTCATAGAGCATTGTCTCTGTCGCACAGACTGACGAACCTGTGTGAAACGTCACATACTAACTGAGTGACAGTGACAGCGCTCTACGAAACCGAACTGGCCGGCTGTTTCGTTCTAAACATCGATGTGCATTATTTAATGCCGGGTACTACACTTGTTTGAATTTATTAAGAATATACCAGGGGTATATACCCTGTATGAAAGAACAATCCTAAGGAAATCTGTATATAACGAAGCTGCGTGGATCTAATGCATAGATCCTTCACCAAAGAGCTTTTTGTCTAGTTATGGAAAATATAACGGTCTTATTGAACTTTGTTAATGTTAACCATGTAACTGATCAAACAGCGGGTTGTCAAACACACAACCTTAATTTGTATTCGGAGTAAGCGAACTGAAAGTATTCGTGTTGGAACGCAATCATAGTAACTACATCTGATATTTACTTTACGTCTGGCGTCGCCCTGCCAAATTTTCCGTGTGACCTGTCAAAGCGAACCGAAAGTAAACGAAATTTACAAACGTTGGGCATATACTAAAGTTGTAAGAAATCATATTAACGCACTGTTGGTTCTTAACATTACTTACATTAGCGTAGATCGAATCTTTAGTGTAAAAGACTTTGAGACGAAGGAGATTTCCACGTTTCCAAAGTCAATATATTAAATAAGTAAAAAAAAATGTAGAAATTAAATGGAAGTATAACAAAAGAATAAGTATAGAGAGTTAGAGTTTGGTTAGAGTTTATTACGCATTATGAAAAGAGAACCAAAAAAACGGCGAGGAATTTGATAAAAATGTATTTTTAGTCATATTATAAATATAAGTTTATTTATGTATCTCTAAGACCTAAGTAAATAAAAAAGAAAATATTTTTTATTTATTTATACCTGTTCATCCTCCTATCCTTTTCCCACTCTAAGTGGGGTCGGCACGACATGTTACAAACATGTTGTCACTTGATTTGGCTACGTATTTTACGACCGCCCGCCTGCCTGGAATCAACGTACCTTAGTCGCCTCTTACGACTCCTCGGTAAGAACGGAGGGTGGTCTATTCTATTCTGCCGGATACCACACGGCGTATTTATTTATAAGTGTTACGAACTAGAAATCATATACACTAATAAACTTATTGAAACGTTCAATACATCATCTTTGCTACATGTTTCTAAATTACAGGTACGCACAACATTTTCTCAGAACTTCAAACAATAAACTTTTTTTGATATATAAATAAAAATAAAAAACAAAAATATGTACCTAAAAACTATAAAACTAAAACAAATTATTAGAATAAAATGGTCTTAAAAAAGGTAAAAAATTAAGTAAAATAGAAAGGTTTTCCAAAACGCAGTTTTTGAAACATTGTAATTTATCAAAAAAATTGTAGATATGGACAAATTTTCTAAAATATTACGTTAATTTTTTTTTATCTGTGAATTATATTTTATTTAAGCAGGCATTTTACTCGCTGTTTTCAGTCTTTCTACAGTGAATAACATAAATTGCAAGATGAAGCTGACTATAAGCAAGGTAAGTTTCCTAGATTAGTAGTAAACTTAGCCAATAAACAATGAAGGCAATTGAGAATTCCATCCACACCGCGATCGACTTGAAAATTTCACCCGTTTCGTGAAAAATAAATTTCTTCCAGTGTACCCGAAGACAAATAACATTGGCGGGCGATTTTGCGAAATTAACTCTGTTTGAAAAGCGATCGTGAGTGAAATCGACACACAGAATTTTCTCAGAGACAAACAGGACTGGTTTGATTAGAAGAAATTTTAATGACGAACTACAAGTTGTTTCACGGCTGTGTTTCTCGAAAAAGATAAACAAATATCTAGCACAAAATAAATAAACAAAGTAAATTAACAACAATATACAAAAAAGCAACATAAGTACTTCATTGTTGACTTAAAGTCTTAAATTTACCTAGTGTTTTTTACCGACCAAATTTTGGAATACGTTGATACTAGAATGTCTAGGTAGAGAAAGATGCGGGTATAAATCGGAATATCGCCAACTATAATATAACCGTATAATATGTTATTTTATATTGTTTTGTAGTATAATCTGTAATCTTCTATCCTAAATGACATGTTCTTTTTAGTAACACCCTGGATAAACATTTATTGATTTTTTCAGAGGAATCCAATAAATTTGTTTTGACCTACCTATATTACCTATTTACAACCAAAGACGACCGGCGAGAATCCCAAATTTCTAACTGTACGTGAATAAAATTAAGACTTAAATCACTCTAGAGGAACGTTTAAGTCTGGATGTATGAGCAGTGACTTTAGTTTAAGAAAAAAATTTCAAAATTTTATGTTTGACTGTTCTCGGAGGAAAAACGGAAATTTTATATTTAGCCAGTATATAATCTTTAATAGTACCAAATTTCGTAACAGCGCGTAACAGACGTTATAGAAAATGCCAACTGCGGCAACGAGCCTGTCATTCACTCTACTAAAATTGACGTCATCTTCTCTTATATAAAAATGAATGTTTGTCGATTTTAATGAAATTCTCAGACAATCTGTAGAATTACCCAATAAATGATCCTTTAAAGTTTGGTGGCGTTCGGAGCATTTTTTTAAGCTCTCTATGACTCGAAACTAGACACAGCAACGCGTGGCCGGACAGCTAATTTTATTATACAAACGTGCAAGTACCGTTAGAGATATTCTGGTAAATATTATGCCGTACAACGTAAACGGTCTCGTAATGTCGAAGTGAGTGTCAACACTCAATAAAAAAGCGCTTTCACGTAAAACAATAACATCTCTTTAATATGTGATTATTTGTTATATGTAGAGGCTTTTCAGGGCTATTATTTCCCTTGATATTATGATTGTAATTACTTTCTAATTACCAAGGTGTAGTTTGTCAAGTTTTCCCACACTTCTCTCCACAATTAATGGTGTCTAAATTATCTATGTATATGTTAATACGTGAAACAATGCCGTGAAAACGTAACCGCGAGACAGACAGACTTTCACAGTTGTAATTTAAGTTTTGATTGTATTAAAAAATTTCCGCCGTGTGGTATCCGACTGAGTAGAATAGACCACCCTCATTTCTCACCGAGATGTTTCTGGAAAAGGCGACTAAGGTAAGTTGACCCGCCGTGTGGTATCCGGTTGATTAGAATAGACCACCCTCTTTTCTCACCGAGATGTTGTAAAAGGCGACTAAGGTAAGTTGACCCGCCGTATGTTATGCGGTTGAGTAGAATAAACCACCCTCTTCTCTTTCTTACCGAGGGGTCGTAAAATACGACTAAGGTAAGTTGACGTCAGGCAAGCGGCCGGTCGTAAAATACGAAGCCAAATCATGTAACAACATTTTTGAACATGTTGCGCCGACACCACTTAGAGTGGGATAAGGGCAGGAGGATGATGGTTGCATTAAAATTTTCTTTTGTGAAATAATTAAACGTACTTACCACCGAAAGAGATTTTATATGCATTTTACTCGCAAAGATGTTCGCTATCGGACACCAGTATATTTGAACCGTACCTGTAACAATAAAAAGGTTTATTAATAAATAACTAGCTGCGCCTTTCGGTTTTCACCTAGATGCAAATGTAAGGTGAAATGAGGGCAAGATACTTATAGGCACATGGTTTTTCTGAAAGTAATATAACGTGTTGTAAAAAGTTTAGACTTACTCATACGCATAATTTTTGGAATGAAAAGCGTTACAAATACATACATGCACGCAGGCCATCTTTGTTTCTCTTCCACACACACAAACACACACACACACACCCAAATGTATCGTATATTACATAATATCATTACAAATTGTAGCCTATATGTTATCCTGATGTATAACCTATATAACTGTAAAGTTTCATTCAAATCCGTCTAGTAGATTTTTCATGATAGAGTAACAAATATCCATCCATACTCACAAACTTTCGCATTTATAATATGAGTAGATTAGTAGAATAGGATGTATATAAGAATAGCTTGTTTGAAGGTATTACATAAATCTAAGTTTTAAATTTTTAGTTTAAAAAAATTGCAGGAAATCAAACATGCGGAATTCGTATGTCATCTTCAATAATTGAATATACACTGATTGGCTAGTTCATATCGATTGCGATGACCTCACGTCCGGTCCAGTCACGTGGTCAATTTCCGGTCCTATTTCCCATGCAGGTGTCCGTCATTGGGATCTGGTCCGTCATTGGGATCAGGTCGGCGTGATGTCTTAGTAATTTAATAAAATAAAAGTCAATTTATACATTTAATACACAAATATTTACGTAGATGTAGATAGAAATTATTAGTAATGGTGAATTGTTGAATTATTAAGAAATTAGAATAAATCAGAATCATTAATGTACTTAGTGCAATATATAGGCGATAAACAACAATGCATGATCGATTATGATATTCAAGTCAATTCATAAAATTATTTGTAATGAATTTTTTTATACTAACGGTATACAAAGGTCAATTAATTATAAAAACTTATATTATTATAAAAATTATAAAATTAAAATAAAATTATAAAATTTATATTCTTCGTCTTAACGTCCCACAAATTAAAAAGGCTATTTAACTAATTAATAGAGTTATAATTGTAAAGAAAGGAAGATTGCCTTAAATGTGCCGTATTACAATAACGAGAAATATAGAGAAATACAAATGACACTCTATCTGTCTCTCTTTTTTATGTGTGGATAGATAAAGTTTCATAAGATAAGAGTTTCATCTTCCCTCTAATTATTTACACTCTCACTTAGAGGCCTGCCCAACTCTAGTATAATAACTCTATGAAGACATTTGTCAAAATTTACAATTTGTTTATGTTAATAATTGTCAGTTTTAATAACCACTCCTGTGTTTAATTATTAAATAATGTAAAAGTGAGATTAGTCTATTTAAATGTGAACTGAGTTTCCCCTTTCAAGTAATCAGGCAGAATTTCACTTCGTATTCGATGTATACTTTGCTGTATAAACCACATAATGCCTTCAGCGTCGATTAATTGAAATCCATTCGCGAAACTTTATTGTTCGGTACGAGATTCTCGTCAGATTTCAAAACTTCAAAGATACCTCTCGCCGTTAATGGGCTTATAGATTATTCATTAAAGATTTTACTAGCAGATTTCCGGATTCAAAAGCTCTAACCCGCTGCTTTGATAGATGGATATAGATAAATGTTTTCTCATCTCATCTCTTGCCCTTTTCCCACTCTAAGTGAGGTCAGCATAACATGTTATTAATTGATTTGGCTAGCCAAATATAGAGAAAAATAGAGAAATACAAATGACACTATATCTGTCTCTCTTTTTCATGTGTAGATAGACAAAGATGAGACGAGTTTCATCCTCTCTCTCATTATTTAGTATCGTTAAATACCTAGGTATTTTACGAACAGCTGCCTGCCTAACGTCAACTTACCTTAGTCGTATTTTACTCGTACGACACCTCATTAAGAAATGAGGGTGGTCTACTTTACTCAGTCGGATACCACAAGGTGGGTCAACTTACCTTAGTGTCCTTTTAAGATACCTCGGTAAAAAATGAGGTGGTCTATATTACACAGCCGGATAAATGTTTTAACTGCACAAAATTACACTGCAGATAAACAAACAAATGGTCGCAGTCCGTAAGTGCCAGTAGGTGAAAACTTGCATTTAACGTTGTGCATTTTTGATATTTTTGAATGATTATCATTTATGTGGTTATTATATACATAAACATGACAAGTGACGCGAGTTTGACATCCTTTACCAAGCACAAAAGTGCAGAACGCTACTAAAGAAGTTTTTACTTCCAAAAACTTCTATTAATGAAACACTTAAAACTAATTATTAGTAAAGCGTGTAAAGGGATCCTACTATCACATATGCATTACATTTATTTACTGTTAGTCTGTCACTAACTATACTTTGACTGGCCCGTTGGCGTAGTGTGTAGTGACCCTGCCTTCAGTTCCGCGGGTTGGTACTGCAAGGATGATTTGTATAGTGTTCAATTATGATATAACTGATTTGTATAAATTTAAAATATTCCTGTACAAATACCTACAATTCGAGGAAGCTTATACAAAACAAACAACACCGAACTAACTTTATCCTGCTTTCCTGAAAAGTAGTATCGCATGCACTTCTGGCAGCTTTTGTAGCGTCCGTCGATATTGTTGCTAGCGACTAGCCTTTGTCTATTCAAAAACTTGTTATGGAGTCATTCAGGAGCAATACGCACGAGAATATTACACTATTATGAGAAGCTAGTTTAATAACATATCATATAAGTGTTATACCAAAATATCATATAATATCACTAATTATGTCTTAAGTCATGATGAAAAATCTGAAGTTAGTTACGTTTATTTACTCTTACATTTGATAGCTCTAATAGCCCGGCAATGAGGCCGTGTGATTCTTTCCAGGATATCATGGGCTCAAACCTCTTTTAAATATCTGTTACCCTACCAAATTTTGACAATCTGATTATTAGGGTAACACTGTAATACTGTACTATTGCTTCATGGCTAAACTCTTGTAGCAATATTGAAAATTTTTGGCACAAATGAACCTTTCAAATCGGGCTAACATTAGTGGCAATTATTAACAAAAAATAATTACAGAATTAAGCGTTACTTTACGGAGATCCTTAATACAAAAGTAAAAATTAAATTATTTAGCTATTAATCGCTATGCTATTTAATCGCGGATTATAGCAAAATCATACTAATAGAAAATATATTTAATGCTCAATGTAGGCTGGACTATATGTTTTCATACCCGATACATGCAGAGTTCGTAAAACACATGCACAAATCTCGACCACCGCCACCACAACACACATGCACTACACACGTTCACTATCACAAACTCAACAATCGTTTCGTCCCGCAAGCGAAGCATCATCAGGAGATAATAGATAATAATCCTATCGCGGTTTTTAGCAAAATAGTTTTATTATAACTTTTGTATTAGCAACCAGTTCGAAGCAAGGAAAGAAGATAGAGTCAGATCACGGCCACGGTGGATACAACACTGCCCAAACGTCGAACCTTGTATAAAGGTAATTCGATTTTGTTGCGATGTGAACTATCGTAATGTATTGCGATGTAATTTATTTAAATAACTAGCTTTTAAGCGCAACATCTTTCGCGTTGACTGCAGTCTTATTATTTGAGTAAACCCTTATGCTTATATTAATTATGGTTAATGTGGCTTAACCTTAAAAGCTAGATATATGCTGTCGCGGACTTTTATTTAGAACTTTTAGAGGGGAACAATTATGTAGTACATGATTTTTGAATAACATTCACCGTTTACTTAGCGCACGCAAGGAAGGCTTTAAATTTTGCCGTTTCCGCAATATTTTTAATTGCTGCTCTTCTTTTACTCATCTTAGCGTGAAGTTATATAGTGCATAGCCTTCCTTGATAAATGGTCTATGTTACACTTTTTCAAATCAGTCCAGTAGTTTCTGAGATTAGCGCGTTCAATCAACCAAACAAACAAACTCTTCAGCTTTATTTATTATAGAGTATAGATAATAAGTATGAATCGCGAAAGTTTAAAATCTACTAATCTAAGATTATAGTTTTTCCGTTGAAAAAGGGTAGATAAACAATTTCTTAGCGAAGGCAAATAAAGAATCAATTGGTGTCGGAAGTGAAGTCGCGATAACAATTGCATTGGGACCGTGTCAGCGTTCAGTAATGCGAGATCCGTGTTCCGACTTCGTAGGTATTGTCGACGGACGAGAAATATATAGTTTGGTCGCGTAGACGCTGAACCGACCGACCGAAGCCAGCAAAACGGAGATTTCCAAATTCAATGAATATCTACGCTTCTATCTTTTTACTGTTTTTTTCTTGTGGAAACTCTTTAAGGGTACTGCAATAAGCAGGGGGCAGTATTCCAGTTATGCTGGACTTTTACCGGCTAAAACCTAATAGTGTACCACCTTACTGTCTGGAGACGAAGGGCACAGGAATACTGAACGCATCACGTCTGCAACCTCGTCGTCGTAGCCGCTCTATGCAGCTTCATGTGAGGTCCAATTAGATAAGACCTGTTACCATCACAACCGAAGCATTGGGAAGACTAAACAACTACAACCAATTGCCCGGAGTTACTACAAAAAATTAACTTAAAAACATCATCTAAACTACCAAGGCAATCAAAATATGCACAATTTGCTACAAGCTCGGCAAAAAGTAACTTGGGCCACCATGCCATCTTGAACTACAACGTCGTACAACGTCGGTACAACGTCGGTACAACTATTTACCAAAAGAATTAGATGTAAACATATTTAGCGATAGCATTAAAGTAGCGGCCTATAACAATCCAGTGTGACAAATCGCAATTATCAATTAGTCACATAAGTTTTAATAGAAAAACTCACACACGTTTACACACGGGGTGTAACCGTGTGACCCTCTTGAAAGAATCTCACGGTTTTACCGCTGGGCTATTACAGCTTAGCTTAGCTAAATCAAATGAGTAATCTACGCTATATAATACGGTTTCTCAAAGTTGCTATTCCAACAAACTAGAATTCCATCTTATATATTTGTCTCCTCGCTAAATTATGTCGGTGGCGCTCTTTATTTTGCAATATTTGCAATTTCGTGGAGAAATTCCTAGCACATATTTTAATGAGGCAAACTTTTTATGGTAAAATCCCGGAGTTTCCACTTTGTTAACAAAGGCAAAGTATGTTAACAAACGGAATTCCAAACCAAAGAACGGCGATAATTGTGTGCGCGGATATCCGGTTATTCGCTAATGTATTCGTGGCGCGTCGAACGACACAATCCGGTTAAGGTGGAAGATATGCCCGGTTAATCTTCTCTTTTGATTTACGACCGTGACATTATTACCATAGAAAATGTTCATTTGAAATTAAATTTTAAATGTGAGATTTATTTATTTTATGTAAAAGTATAAAGGAAGCTGTGACAGCCTAACGTTGAGAACGTGTACCTTTCTGTCTAGGGTCGTTAGAGGTTCAAATCCAGGGCAGGATTTATATGTGCTTAGGGTTATCAATCAATCAAATCTTTTTTGTATATAATCCGTTTACAGGATGTTACAATTACAATTTATATTAATTACAATTTATAGTAACTACAATTACAGTTTTCAATTTTAAAATTTACAATTTACAAAAGTGTCCAATAAATAAAGATTTAAAATATATCATTATCAAAGTTGTCCCTTGTCACACTGGAAAAATTGTACAAGTGAATAAAAATTTTTTTCTTGTAACAATTTTATTAATTTATTTGTGAAATATTGTGTATGTAATGCTTTTATGTCACTAGGTAACTTATTTAAAATTTTAATTGCCATTGCGTAACAATTTTTGTTGAATAGTGTCGTTTGTGGTATTTTTGTAAGGATAAGTTTATTTGGATACCGTATAGATCGTTTTTGATTTAAATCTGACCTTATTATAAAAGAATGCATATTGTTTTTTACAAACTTTGAAATTTCTAAAATGTACATGCAAGGAAGTGGTAAGATTTTAAGTTTTTTGAATATTTTATCATATTTGAATATTTTAGAATATTTAAATACAGCGATTATTAATCTGAAGAAGAAAGGATAAGGTGTTTTAAAGATAAATTAAAAAGATCTTTTAAAAGCTTCTTGATAGAGACAAAGAAGTTCATTAAATAGGACGGACGCACATATTTTATGGAGTGAACGCTAAAGTGCTCTAAGAGGCCGAAAGCTTAATCCGGCCATTACTCGATCTCAATGATTGTGCTTATCCGTGCCGTTGCCATTTACTTCGACTCTGAGATATTGGAGTCTGGATTTAGTTCTTATAATGCAGGTAGGAAATTGTGATTTATGAGTTTTTATTTTATTCGATACTAATGTCGTGTGGTATGAAATTAAGTAGGCTACACCATCCTTATTTCTTACGAAGTTTAAGGAAACAGGTATTCTAACATTTGCTTCACAGTATATTTTAAATAACGTAATTTTTGTACATAAAAATATAAAGAATTATAAAACGATGTATATAATAGACAAAGTAGGAACCGATATAAGCTTGCGACTCCTGATTTGCGCCTAGCAAAAGTACGTAAATCGTTTGTGAGTTTGGGTATAAGATTCTATAATAAAATTCCGACATCAATTTTGGTCATGCCATTACAGCAGTTTAAAAACACTGTTAAAAAGAGGCTGATACAGAAAGCCTACTATACTGTTGAAGATTACTTAGATGATAAGGATGTGTGGATGTAGGTGCACTTCTACCCTGTACAAGACAGTAATAAATAAATGTAACTAGTTCGAAGATTTATATTTTAAAAAGAGCAACCGCCGAGTTTCTTGCTGGCTCTTCTCGGCAGGAACAGCTTTCCGAACCAGCAGTAAAGTTGACGATTCAAAAGCACTTGTTTACAAGTTTACTTGAATAAAGAATATTTTGATTTTTTTTTTACCGAAGTGACGTAAAGGTACCGAAGTGGCGACTCAGGTAAGTCGACCCCCCGTATGGTATCCGGTTGAGTAGAATAGACCACGCTCTTTCCTACCGTGGTGTCGAAAAACGACTAAGGTAAGTTGACATCAGGCTGGCGGTTGGTCGTAAAATATGTAAAAAAAAATATTCTAGCTACGCCCGCACGGAAATCAGTGTATTTAATTGTAATTTTAAACATAAAAGTAGTTCAAAAGTAATAATAAAATTATTTTGCTATAATCCGCGATACAGTACATTGAAAATATATATAGTGTTAAATGTATAGTGGACTATCCGTATTTTCATACCCGATACGTGCAGGATTCGTAAAAACACATGCACAAACCTCCACCACTGCCACCACAATACACAAGCACAACACACGTTCACTATCATAAAGTCAACAATCGTTTCGCCCCGCAACCGAAGCATCATCAGGAGATAGACTCCACGACAAAATCGCAAAGACAAGCAAAATAAAAGTAGTTATTTTGATTTTTAGAAGCAAGCGTTATTTTGCGGAATTCTATAGTAGAGAAGTAATAATAGAATTATTTTATTATAATTCGCGTTTGTTAAGAGAATCTATGTTACTATCGTAATGCATTACAATTTTGTCGCGGAGCGTATCCTCCTGATTATGCTTCTGTTTCGGGGCGAAACAATCGTAGGACCATAAGATATAGGGACATTGTTACATTTCACTCTTTGTTACACTTCACTATTGTAGACACATTGAACGCTGACACTAGACTGACTAGAACAGACCCAACTGGCTTATTTGTAACCTTTGTTGTTTGCATTCCCGTTTCCGTTTTACGAAACTATGACATTTGACTACTTCCGTCTCCCACAAATTATTAAACTATTCCTATTAATTCTGTTTCTTATTACATAATCACATAATGGTAAATGTATTTAAGAGTATTTATAAGCATATTAGCTCCAATCCTTCCCTCCAAAAACGTAGAGAGGAGGCCTTAGCCCAGCAGTGGGCATAGTAACAGGCTGTTACTTTATAAGCATATTTGACACAATATATAACAACATGTTGTCGCGGACTTTTTGTAGTATTTTTGTAGATCTACAATACTTTAGTACATTACTTGCGTGTATCTCTGTTAGTTTACGCGGCGCATGCGTCTAATGCTCTCAGCGAGTTATTTTATAACTGTGCGACCTCTTTAACACAATTTATAAGGTACCGTAATGTAATAATAACCTAAACCTTCCGGAAGAATCGCGCTACCTTTTAGTAAAAACAGTATAAAAATCAGCTTCAGACAGCTTTTAGGGACCTTATTTTATAATAAGTATTAGCCGTGTGGTATCCGGCAGAATAGAATAGACTACCCTCCTTTCTTACCGAGGTGTCGTAAGATGCGACTAAAGTAAATGCCGTGTGGTATCCTGCTGCATAGAATAGACCACCCTTATTTCTTACCGAAGTGTAGTCAAAGGCGACTAAGGTAAGTTGACGTCAGGCAGGCGACCGGTCATAAAATACGTAGCCAAATCATATGACAGCATGCTTGTAGCATGTTGTGCCGACCCCACTTATAGTGGGATCAGGGCAGGAGGAGGAGGATTTTATAATAAGTATATAGATAGACTTATTATTATATAGATAGGCTTATATTCAAGAAGCTGTGATAGCCTAGCGGTGAGACCGTGCGACTCTCTAGAGACGACATTGGTTCAAACCCCGCGCAGGCACCAATGAGTTTTTCTATTAAAAACTTATGTGTCTAATTTATAATTGCAATTTATCACACGCTTTTCGGTGAAAGAAAACATCGTGATGGAACCTGCATATCTCTAGAGAATTCTAGGGATATGTGTAACCTACCAATCCGCATTGGAGCAGCGTGGTAGGTCTTAGCTCCAATCCTTCTCTCCAAAAACGGGGAGAGGAGACCTTAGCCCAGCAGTGGGCATAGTAATAGGCTGTTACTTTACTTTATATTCAAGCCTTAGCTGGCGCTTACGAAGTTGTGGGTATCAGACTTAATTTGCACCAACTTAGCAATAAAGTACCCTCAAATTGGAGCTGCCGAAGGAATATTTGGGATTTTTATCCTTTACGAGTATGTTTCCCCGGTGAATAAGCGTTACATGTGTTTCTCTTTCATTCTCTTCCATCATTCATCAACTCTGGCGCTACTTTTAGAGGGATAAATGATACATCCATACACATTCATATTTAACAATGTTTTGGTGGCATGCTATTCGTCCCTCCTCATTATATGTCAATAGTATCCCTAATCTTGCAGTTCTCTTCTTTTTATAATAGGCGCAACTTTTTTCAGTTTTTCGCAACCTTCATAATTGATTAACTGCTCAAATTCGTATAATAAATGAAAGAAAGGGAATTCTCCAGACCCGTCTATAGCAGATTAATACCAGTACATAAAAAACTAATACCTTCGGCCCTTGGCATTTTATTGCGCGTCCCTTTGATCGCGACAATGGCGCCTGTAATAAAATTTCAAAAAAAAAAGAAACGTAACGTTCTATTGTACGAAAGCGCCCTCGAGCGGCAGAATTACAAACTGCATTCGTTTCTGTAAAAACGTAACGTTAAGGCCTCATAAATCGACGCGTCTATTAACTTTTTACGGCTCCGTGTAACCTTTTACAGAATCTCGTGTTAAGCCAAAACGGAATTGCGACGATTCGGTGTTTAATAGCTTATTTGTAGCCTTCGGCGGTGAGAACGATATGGGCTGGGTTATTCGGGATTCATTTTGAGGTTACTACCGTCTCTTGATTAGCGAGCCTCATACAGCGAAATGGATGAAATATGTACGAGTGTTTGCATTGTCTCTACATGACTACAAACTTTTTGTGTTATTTACTTGGTTGTTTATGTTATAAGTTTTTGTAAACTGTTAGTAAGCCAAAGTTTTTAAATAGATGTTTAAAAATTTGTATATAAACATACAAAGAATTATAAAACAATAGGTGATGTATATAATAAACAAAGTAGGAACCGACATAAGCTTTGTGCCCTGCAAAAGTACGTAATTCGTTTGTGGGTTTGGGTATAAGATTCTATAATAAAATTCCGCAATCAATTTTAGCTTTGCCATTACAGCAGTTTAAAAACACTGGTAAAAAGGGGCTGATACAGAAAGCCTACTACTATACTGTTGAGGATTACATAAACGATAAGAATGCGTGGTTATATGCAATTATATACCCTCCAAGACGAGCCTACAAGACAGCAATTACTAAATTTAATTAGTATTAAGCATAATGATTTCAAAAGAGCAACCGCCGAGTTTCTTGCTGGCTCTTCTCAGAAGGAACAGCTTTCTGAACCAGCAGTAGTGTTGACTATTCAAAAGCACTTGTTAACGAATTTACTTGAATAAAGAATATTTTGAATTTGAAAAGAAAACGAAACCGTTTTGTCCAGTTCTGTTTTGTTTTGTGAATAAAATAAATTAATATCAATTATACTAAATGAAAATATACCGAGCTACCAAATAGGTATTAGAATAAGCAAAGCCTTCGATACATCTGGTGCTCACGATGCATTAAAGGAGGGAGAGCCCACTGTTTTGCACAGAGGTCTTTTATCAGGTTTTTGGTCAGTGGAGACTGACATACCTGCCCACATTCCCATTTTGTGTTCCCCGTGAAGTTCTGTGGTGGATTTTGAAAGAAAAGAGCCTGCCTGGGAAGTATGTACGGATTGTATATTCCATGTATGCCAGAGCTAGTACTCATGTCCGGTCTGAAGCCGGAGTAACTGACAATTTCGATGTGTCTGTAGGCTTACACCAGGGGTCGGCTTTAAGTCCCTTTTTATTTCTCTTATTGATGGATGCACTTACTGCTGATATTCAAGAGGAGGCTCCTTGGTGTATGCTATTTGCCGACGATATCGTGATTGTCGGTGAAAATGCAGCTGAGGTCCAGAGCAGATTTGTAGAATGGCAAGAGAAATTGGAGAGTTTTGGTTTAAAGATCAACCTGACCAAAATTGAACACATGCAGTGTGATTTCAGTGGTCTCTCCAATTTTTCTCCAATAACCTTAAATGGTGTTGTATTGCCAGTCTGCTCCGACTTCCGGTACCTTGGTTCGCTTTTCCAAAAGAACGGTGAAATTGATCGCGATGTGAGGAATAGAATGAATGCAGGATGGATGAAGTGGCGACAGGTCTCAGGCACAATATGTGACCCCCGAATGCCCCCTAAACTAAAGAGAAAAATTTACACATCGGTCATAAGACCTGTCGTAATGTATGGATCAGAATGTTGGGCAATGAAAAAGATGGATGAAAGAAGAGTACATGCAAATGAGATGAGGATGTTAAGGTGGATGTGTGGTGTGACAAGACTTGATAAAATAAGAAATGAGTATATAAGGGGAAGTCTGAAAGTTGCGCCCATTATAGAAAAGATGAGAGGTGCAAGATTGGGATGGTATGGACATGTAATGAGGAGGGATGAAAATCATGTGATCAAACGAGTGTTGAGTATAAATGTGGATGGATATGTGACTAGAGGAAGGCCTAAAAAGAGATGGTTGGACTGTGTGAAGTATGACATGCATATAAAAGGAGTAGCGCCAGAGTTGACGAATGATAGAAGAGAATGGAAGAGAAAAACATGTTGTACCGACCCCACTTAGAGTGGGATAAGGGTAGGAAAAAGAAGATTCCCATTTTCGTGCACCTACCTATTTCAAAATATATACCAAACAAAGTACAAAAGAATGTCCCACGGAATATCGTAAGTCCTCAAATAATTGCGTGGAACTGTCCACGTACATTAACCTTATCGAGCCCCGTCGAACCGCCATAAACATAACTTGGACGCAATCCAAATTATCGATGTAAAAATAAAATTGAATACTTTTTTGATAGTTTAATTTTTGCAATCGAATATATTGCTATTAAATTACAACGCGTTTCGCACTGTCGAGAGTATATCGTCGGGCTGATTCGGCTGAGTCGTTCAAGTTCTTAATTTAATAAAGTTTGAACGTTTTAAAGGATAAATTAATTCTGTAGTACAAGAACCTGCTATCGTATTGGGCTGCGCAATGTTTACCTGAGAGTTTAGAGAATTTTGCAATATATATATATAAGATAAGATAAGATAAGATAAGAAACTCTTTATTACACACAACATTACATACAAAAGAAACAAAAAATTTAAAATAAAATGTGTAAGGGCGGCCTTATCACTGCAAGTGATCTCTAACAGGCAACCCATATGTGTAAGGACATCATTATTAAGAAGTGTACATAGTTGGTGGTTGAGTGTGAGTAGAAAGACGACAGAATAAATAAATTTACATAATAAGTAATGGAATTGCTATATGCTATTAATAAAATATAAATATGTATTAATATTGTATAGACTTACACTATATTTTACTCCATAAAATAAATAAATAGATAGAAACCATAAGTTTATGTAAATAAAATAATGTAGATAAAAAAAAATAATACACAATAATCAATTAATTAGATAAAAAATAGTTTTTTAAACGACGTTTAAAAACATATATCGATTTAGAAAGACGAATGTCACTGGGAAGAGCGTTCCAGAGTTTCACAGCCGTAACTGTAAAAGATTCACTGTAACGCTGTGAGTGACTAGCCGGCATCATCAGTTTGTTAAGATGCTGAGATCGCAGGTTAGAAAGATGGAGATGTTCTCGAAATCTAAAACGCTCCTTTAGATAAAGAGGTGCAGAAGGATTAAAAAGAATAGAATAGAGGAGAGATAGTACGTGGACATTTCGCCGCTGCTGGACAGTTAGCCATTTGAGTTGAACCCTATATTGCGTGATATGGTCGAATTTTTTAAGATTAAATATGAACCTAATGACTAAATTTTGGAGACGCTCTAGCTTGTTGAGAAGGAATTGTGGTATATCCGAATAGCATGTGTCTGCATAATCAAGTATAGGTAAGAGAAGAGTGTGAGCTAGTGATATTTTAGTTGTGATAGGCAAGAAGTTTCTCCATCTTTTCAACCTGCCGATAACAGCAAACATTTTGCGACTCACCTCAGATATATGAGGAACCCATGAAAATGTACCGTCCATGATAATACCAAGGTTTTTTATGCTATCACAAAACTCTAGCGTCGTTCCATCAAGGACTACAGAAGGAAGAGGGGTTAGATGAACCTTAAAAAGTTTCTGGCGACTACCTATTAAGGCAACCTGAGACTTGCTTGCGTTTAAAGACAGCCCGCAAGAATGACTCCAAGTGCTAACAGCTTGAAGATCGGAGTTAATTCTGTCGATAGCCCTAGCTATATCATCAATTGGAGTAGTTGTGTAAATTTGTAGGTCGTCAGCATAAAGGTGATAAGATAAGGAGAGAAGGCTAGTTAGAGAGTTTATGAAGATGGAGAATAATAGCGGAGAAAGGACACCACCTTGCGGGACGCCAGCAGTGAGACGGCACGAGGAAGAAAGCTTATTATCAATGTGTATACATTGACTGCGACCATACAGGTAGGAACGAAACCAGTCTATAGTAGTGACGGATATATTTATTGCCTCAAGAGAAGCCAATAGTATATCGAAGTCTACTGTGTTAAAAGCGTTAGAGAAATCAAGTAGAGCAATAACAGTAATCTTCTGCTCGTCCATTCCAAACCGTATGTCATCACAAACTTTAGTTAATGCCGTGACAGTACTGTGCCCCGCTCGGAAACCAGATTGAAATGGATTAAGAATATTGTACGTGGTGAGGAATAGTGTAAGCTGGTAATGAGCAATGCGCTCCATAACTTTTGATAGGAAAGGAAGAATGGAAATTGGTCGATAGTGAATAAACGATGAGGGTGAGGAAATTTTAGGAACAGGGATTATATGAGCAACACGCCAAACCTCAGGAAAAGTACTAGTGGAAAATGAGTAATTAAAAAGATGGGTAAGGATAGGAACAATATATTCTAATGATAGAAGAATCATTTTACGACTAACTCCATCACTACCGATGGCGTCAGATTTAATTGCCAATATATGTTTCTTCACATCCTCAGTAGTGATGGGGGTAAAATTAAATGGTGGACAGTTAGGTTTGTTACTTGAGGTGAATGTTTGAAGTGTGTTAGATTTAATTACATGATCTAAGGGGGTATTACTAGTAAAATGCTGGTTGAGTCCATCAATGTCAATATTTTGAGAAATCAAGGATTTGGGTTGTCGCCCAATGCCCATTTTATCGAGAAATTTCCATACGGTCCTAGTATCCTTCTTTTCTATAGAGGAATGTATATAATTACGTTGCGCATCTCTACAAGCTCTGCTACATTTATTGCGTAATTTTTTATATTTACCCAACAATGCCTCTGACGGTCTGGATTTATATTTTGATTTGGCAGCATCTCGTCTCGCCATAAGTGATTTAATTTCTCCTGTAAGCCAGGGGGCCGGGAGATGTTTTAATTTGATTGGCCTAAGAGGAGCATGCACATCAAAGAGTTCAACGAGTAAAGAGTTGAATATATTTAGTTTGTCATTTAGAGACGTTGCTTTAAAGACTAAATCCCAGTCAATTAGACTTAGATCACGTAGGAAATTGTTATTATCGAAGTTTTTAAAGCAGCGTCTCATTACGATTGTTGGCTTTTTCCTAGGTGGACGAATCTTAAACGATAAATATACGAGATCATGGTATGAAAAAGCCTCCGCTGGGAGTTGCCCATATACGTTAACCCGCTCAGGAGAAGAAGTTATCATCAAGTCCAGCAAAGATGGAGCACAACCCGGAAAAAAATGGGTTGCGTTTGTTTTAAGGATGCTTAAATTTGCACTGTTCACAATATTATTCAGACGGTGTGTACGGTTATCATTTTTTATTAAACAAGTGTTAAAATCACCCATTATAATAGTGTGATCTACTCCTGGAACATATTTCTCTAACAAAGTTTCAAAATCATGAAAATAATTGATGTGGAGTGATGGACTATAGAAAACTCCCAACAGAAGCTTCGATGTACCAAAGTGAACCTCTAAAAAAATATGCTCTGCTGATTCTGTGTACAGCGAGGATGATTTTTCCAAGATAGAAAACGGGATGTGACTCCGAAGGTATATTGCCACGCCACCGCCCCCTTTTCCTGTTCTATCGTTCCGGATGAGATGGAAACCCGGTAATACGTAAGATGTAGAAGGTGGAGATGGCTTAAGAAAAGATTCAGATACAAGGATAGCATGGACGTCATCGACTTCAAATGATGATAAGAGGTCGGGGTAATGGGCAGGTATGCTTTGCGCGTTTATGTGCACAACATTAAAGCTTTTTGAGTTTTGACAGAAAGTAGAGTGAAGAATGGAGTTAAGAGGTAAAGGAGTGCTGTTAAGGCTATCATTTGTTGATGAGTTATTGTAAAAGCTATTGTTATAGCTAACATTTGAATAGTCATTGATATTGTCGTCGTTATCCATACTAATAATAATAAAGTGTATACGTATTTATAATGATACAGAAAATAAAATATACAATAATAATATATGTAAATGATAATAGGTAATAAATATATCTTACAATATAATCAAAATTTATCGCCAAATGTTTCAATACTCGCCCACCAGCAGTACTCACATGGATTAATTTACTATACTATAAACATTGAAAAGATATAGAAATTTAAAAAAATTAGAATACTACAAAAAAGAAATTACAACAAACAAACAAAAATAATAATTAATATTAATAAAAATAAAACAAGAACAAACAAAACAAGATTAATGAGTAAATTAAAAACAGTTAATACCTAATATTCAGTACGCATACCTCTGTTACACAATATTGGTCTGTGGCATAGAAGTTGTCAAGTGACAGTTTGATATTCTAATTTGTCATTAACCCTATTATTGTTATGATTACTCTAAAAAGTTTGTACGGTAACAAAAAAATAAAAATAATAATCCCCAAAGTGGGTAATTGTGTACCGAGGAATATAAGCTTATCAAATGATTAATTCTAGTAAGAGTGAAAGAAAAATATGAGTTACATATATTTATAAGAAATGAGATACTATGAGCGATTAATTCTAGTAAAAGTAAAAAGAAAAGTATGAGTTACATATATGTATTTATAAGAAATGAGATACTATAATCGAATTATTTCTTAATGTTTCTTTTTCCCCGAACTAATGGAGGAAACTTTGATTTAGCAGAAGGAGCAACACCTGCCACATTTGTACTTGCAGTTGGGTTTTGGACTGCAGGTACACCTTGAATCATGTTCAACTCAGTTTTTGTTGTAATGGAATGTCTTACTCCATCCGGACCAATTATAATAATGAAACCATTTTTGCTCCAACATTTGGAAACCCCAAAACGCTGTCGTGCAGTCATAAAAGTGTCATGCCTCTGCTTGGTTAAAAATTCTGATAATGTGAATCCTGTATTTTTGAGACTTGATTTTGCAAACCAAACTTGATTTCTGCATGACAATTCTTTAAATTTGAGAAGTATTACTCTAGGCTTGTCAGAGCTGAGTTTTCCCATGCGATGACAATGACTAACATCATCCAGAGTAAGATCTGGCATGTTGAGATGATTTGAAAGAACTTTAACAGCAGCCGCAGACACATTCTCTTTCTTATCTTCAGGAATACCGTGAATCAGAAGGATTTTCCGTCTACTCCTCATTTCCATCTGATCACATTGATTGGAAATCAACTCCACTTGATTTTGAAGAGCTTCAAGTGCCGACAATACAAAAGATCTAAACACATTAAACTGTGCTGCTATATTTGAGTTTGGACTTGTTGCTGGGATGGAGGCACTCAAGTTCTCTTGGAATTCAGACATTTTAGTGTTAAAATGTAGTGACAACTCTTGTATTGATTGCTTGATGGAATCCATATTTTTAATTATTGACAGTACTCACAGTGAAATGTTGTGATTTCTTTGGTGTTTGTAGAAACCTTTCAATTGTTATGGACAAATATATAAGTGAATAACAGCTGGCAGGTACACTAACTTTAGCACATTATTAAGGTAATTCAATTTGGATTAATATTTTTAATTAAATTTTAAATAAGAGCTCAGTAAAATTTGTGTTGACTTTTATGCACCTACCCACCTTTATATATATATATATATATATATATATATATTTGATTTATAGAAGCAGGTGTTACTTTGCGGAATTCCATATCACAAGCAATATAACAGAACTAACTACTTTGCTATATGGCATATGGCTGCGTTTAGAAATAATAAACCACAAAATTCTAATTTTGCAAAGCATTTGCTGGAAAGCGGTCATAAAGTGCCTAATGACCATTCATTTCATATTCTTTACACTTGTGATAAGGGACTCCGACTCAATACGTTAGAGCAACTTGAGATAATAAAAAATAACAATGGCCACTTAATTAACGAGCAAGTAAATGTATCCAATTCCGTTTTGCTGCATGTGTTCGGAGGGGAGGGTAGTGGTGGGAGTTGAACTATTTAAGACTGCTTCTATGGGTAGCGCGGCGCATTACAATTTTTGTCGTGGAGCCTATCCTGATGATGTTTCGGTTTCGGGGCGAAACGATCGTCGAGATTGTGGTGGTGGGTGTGTGTGCTGCTTGTGTGCGTTGTTGCTGGTATAGGCGCCTTGGGGTGCATGTGGTGGCTTGTCCTGCATGTGTAAGGTGCGTAGATTTTGCCTGCTTCATACACATTAGCTTTGCATGCATTCGCTTAACCCGTGCGGATTGTAGCGAAGTAGTTAGTTCTGTTATATTGCTTGTAATATCTTATATGATTTTAATTGCATAACTAGCCGAAGGTATTTTTCTACAGCAGTGGAAAAATGCGTTTAAGGATGGTGACAGGAGCGATGTTACTAAGTATTGTCGATCTCAAAGTCTTTTAGTCTTTCTTAAAATATAGTCACTTATTTATCCCTGCTTCGGATGTGGGTCGAAATGATTGTTGAGTTTGTGATAGTGAACGTGTGTAGTGCTTATGTATTGTGGTGGCGGTGGTGGAGGTTTGTGCATGTGTTTTTACGAATGCTGCATTTATCGGGTATGAAAAGACGGATAGTCCACTATACGCTTAGCATTATGTGTATTTTCTATTTAAATTATCGCGGATTATAGTAAAATAATTTTATTATTGCTTTTGTATTATGGATCTCCGCAAAGTAACGCCTAATTAATTAATAAATGACGTTGTTAACTGCTTTATTAATAAGCTTAGTATAAATAAATATTATATATTAAATAATAACTTTTTTATTTCCATTTAACATAACGTAATAGTCGCACGTACATGTAATATTCACATATATATAGTAAAATTTTTGTTGCCGCTTACCGAAAGTTTATATTTCAGCTATACCGGAACATGTATTATACACCGAGGAACATTTATGAATATAAAGTCCGTCGTAATACTTCAAATTACATCAATAACACCGAAAGTTGTGAACTCGGCGTGCGGGTAACTGGAGCATTTTTCCCCTAACTGCACAGTTGCGTGCGAAAAGCACATTAATTGGTATTAACGCCAACTACGCTCTCTGCCGATATATGCGAGCTTTTAAACTGCATTGCAGATAACGAACAATACGCATTACACGACAACACCCTTTATTACAATTACTTATGGGCGAGAGTTGGGTGATGCGATAATGGGCTATGAATATTCCTATAGGTGAATGCTCTGAGCGAATGACACGATTTAATTCACTTTGTCGGTATTAAAAAGTACTAATTTCTAATGAGACCAGATTAGAAATAAGGCTTCGAGATAAGAACATTTACATAGCGTAACGAATCGCTTACTGTGCGCTTTTCAAATGGATATAGATATTTTATATTCGTCGCTTGGTAGGTTGTAATAGCCGGTCGTAAAACACGTAGCCAAATCACGTGACAACATGTTTATAACAAGTTGTGCCGACCCCACTTAGAGTGAGATAAGGGCAGGAGGATGATGATGATGCTTGGTAGATTGTAACATGTTAAACAAGTAGTTTCGTAATATTTTTAATACATAAATGAGAACGTAAATAAGAACGAAAATGAGTGTCGGTTAAGAAAACAGAGAAATGCGCTAAAAATAAGTTTAGAACAGAAGTTCTATAAGGATTTCAACAGTTAGGAATAATTTCACCCTCCGAGAAGACCTGGCAAGAATCTCAAGGACTTCTAAAAGAGTCCCTTTTATAACATGTTGAGTTTGTTTTCAAAAATGTTAATGTACAGAATAGACAAAATAATAAAATTGCGGCTCCTTTCTTGCGGCTTTACGCGTTACAAAACCTAAATTCTTTGTTGGATAGTGTTAGATTATATAATAAAATCAACAATCAATTTTAACTGATGTAATGAAAACAACATGATTTACAAAAAAAAATACGTGTGACACTCGGAGACTGCCGCTGTAAAGCTATTGCATAGCATTTTTTATCAACTTATGCAAATACAATTATATATTTATTTTATTTATGCAGTATTTTTATCTTTTTCCTTTGTTTTTTTTCTTTGATATTAATTCAAGTTACACTTTGAGCGTGGTGACCGAAAAAAAAACAATTTTTTTTCTTTTATTAAATAAATGAGGTGTTAATATTGTTCAAAATATTTTCATTATCTTTCAATACATGTCGGTTTTAACTGTAGTTTTCCAATACAACCAATGCCACCTAAAGGTGGGTTGGTGAACTAAAGAGACAAGCGTGATATTTCAAAAGTCATTAACCCGTCTACTGGCGTGTGCGCCCCGGGGCGCACAGATCGCTACTAAAATGTATAACCGCTGTACCGGTCGGAGTGGGGGGTGTTAGGTTTTTTTGTTACGGAATTTCTGGATTCGGTCTCCACGCTCAAGGCCCGCGATAGAAGCTATGCAATTGCAAAAATTAAACGGATTCATAACCTATTTAACCACTGAAAGTCATTTTAACCATGCAATAAAAGATAAACATCTATCAACATCAACATCAACATCATTTAAACACAAAACTATTAAAATGATGCGAAAACACAAAGTCTTTTTTATCATAGATG
The DNA here is from genome assembly GCA_947086505.1 of Morpho deidamia. Classification (NCBI taxonomy): domain Eukaryota; kingdom Metazoa; phylum Arthropoda; class Insecta; order Lepidoptera; family Nymphalidae; genus Morpho; species Morpho deidamia. Next base: position 13,443,681 of record CAMTZC010000012.1, on the reverse strand, counting down.
ATCAAATAGGTGATATAAATTGCAGGGATTTAATAATAAACCGATTTTGCACGAGACCGTAGACCATAACGATATCAAATGAAACATACTAAATTCGATAACGGCCGCGTCATAACGTCGGTCGTCCGCAAAACGTCTGCCGGCGCGGTTTAAAATGAATAAATAATCGAGTTCCCGAATTTAGGGCAAATCTTCGTAACGAGTTGAAAACAAATAAAGGCCGGGGAACTTATTATGCCAGGCAATAAATAATAAAGCGAGCGGCCCCGGCGGGGCTCAAGTTTTAATAGGAATGGTGTGTTGACGCGATTCTTGGCTAGGGATAAACAGTAAACACCTTTACCGAAAACACGTTCAGTTAACGCTGAAACATCCTTCGAATCCCTTCACATGCTGTTACCTTTAAGGCCGTATTTGGATTAACTTTGCAGGACTCAAAGCGTTCCTTAATTTTTAAGAATTGCAAAAGTAATAATAAAATTATTTTGCTATAATCCGCGATATAGTAAATAGAAAATATATATAGTACTAAATGTATAGTGGACTATCCGTTTTTTCTTACCCGATACATGCAGGATTTGTAAAAACACATGCACAAACCTCCACCACTGCCACTACAATACATAAGCACTACACACGTTCACTATCGCAAAGCTTTGTGATTTTGTCGTGGAGTCTATCTGCTGATGATGCTTCGGTTGCGGGGCGAAACAATTGTTGAGTTGTTCGCGGTTTATAGCAAAATAATTTTATTATTACTTTTGTATTATGGATCTCCGCAAAGTAACGCCTAATTCTATAAATTATTTTAAGAATGGATTTTCTTGTGAAAATTGTATTTTTCTAAGATTACGGAACTAATTTATGCAGACAACTACTAAATCTTCGCCGTTCATGCGGAACCTAAACCTTCATAGACACCTTAAATTCATCTCTTTCATTATAGCTAGACCAAAACTAACCATAATTGAACAACTCTAATATATAAACCATTATATCGAAACGGTCTGCGCGCAATATTCTATTCCAAAGAGGTTTAGGGCAGATCCCGGGTACACATGTAAGTTTTCTACAAATACTTATAAGCTTCACTGATACTAATAATCTCTTAATGGTCCTTGCCACAAAGAGATTATTAGTATCAGTATCACAGTCATCATATCATCAGTATTAGTACCACACATCAACAAAATCCATCATTTTAAAAATCAGATATTTGTAACCTGCCATTCCGGACTGGAGCATCGTGTAAGTAGAGTATTTTTTTAAAGTATTTATTAATAGTAGTTTATGATACTGTTGCATAATAAGGGTTAAGGTATAACACGAGTGTTATAAGACCAAGTTATGTACAGTATCATACACTACTTTATCTACTCTCATACTATAATACGTAAAACGTACGTTTCCATTCCATGAGCTCGTGGTAACATTTAATATAGTTGCTCCTACATTTCGTCGGCAATAGGTTCACGGTCATGTTTGACGCAGCTTTCAGAATATCTGGTGGTGTACAATTACCACTATCGCCGCTCTCAGATATGTTTTTACACAAAAACTTATTTTTTTACAAACAAAACTAAACTTCGTTTAAATATTGAAAAGATTTTTTAAATGTCATATATTGGCGCCAAGGCGCAAACATCGATTGCGCATGCGTGTTGCGTCGCCGCGGACTCATTCATTGAAACCTTTTTTTTTAAGGTAGAAAAGAGTTCAACCTCCTTGGTCCAGCTGGAAGTTGTATAGGTGTATCGTTATGATTAAAAAGTTACATTATGATACAGGTGTCCACACAAGACCTGTATCGTAATGAAACTTTTTAATTTTTTATTTTTGTTCTGTACGTAATGTTTGTCATAAGAATTTTGTTTTCAGTTTTATAATCTTTGTACTATAGTATCAGAGTTGATAAAAGCAGTAAGTGTTCACTTTATAGAATAAAGCGGTGATTCATAATACACAAGTAATAATAAAATTATTTTGCTATAATACAGGATAAAGGAAATACAAAATGAAATAAATGCAGAATGGAATATCCGTGTTTATACTTGATATAACTCGTAAAATCGTAAAAACACATGCACGAACCTCCATCACCGCCACCACAATACACAAGCACTGCACACGTTCAATATCATAAATGTAACAATCGTTTCGCCCCCCAACCGAAGCATCATTAGGAGATAGACTCCACGAAAAAATCGCAAATGCATGTGTTTTAAATTAGTCGTAATCTGCAAGATTAATTATAAAAAAAACATATTGAAACTTTAATATTGATAGCTGCTGTATTTCTAAATTATTCATCAAAGTAAACAACCTGTATAGACATAAAACGCTAAATTGAGTTTGATTCATACACCGGTGATTTATTCAGCATCAGAATTTACGACCCTTCAGGTTGCGTGTGTAAAAGCTGAACCATAAAGTTTGAGTTCTTTATAGTCAATTTCCGTATTAGTGGTATTCCAGAACGTGTTGACCTATTTATTTCAAAATACTTTCAAAGGTATGTATAAAAAACTGTAAATGTAATTAAGGATTTTATACACAAATATTCCTACATTTGATGGAACACTTACGAGTTATAGTACCCGGCATTAAATAATGCACATCGATGTTTAGAACGAAACAGCCGGCCAATTCGGTTTCGTAGAGCTCTGTCACTGTCACTCAGTTAGTATGTGACGTTTCAAATGGGTTCGTCAGTCTGTGCGACAGAGACAATGCTCTATGAAGTAGAATCTAGCCGATTTCTCTCTATAAGCCTCGATGTGCATTATTTATTGCCGCGTACTAAACTTACTTAGTTACCTCTTAGAGTAGATTCTCATTTAAAATAGTGTACAGTAAACCGATAGTAACGGCCGGTTACTATCGGTTTACTGGGCAAAGGCCTCTTCTCCCCATTTTTGGGGCGAAGTTGTAGCTAAGACCCATTACGCTAATTAAATAATGTTCTATAGATTAGGCGTTACTTTGCGGAGATCCATAATACAAAAAAATATTGCTATAATCCGCGGTAAAGTAAATAGAAAATATATATAATGCTAAATGTACAGTGAACTCATCATTCTCCTGCCCTTATCCCACTCTAAGTCGGTCGGCACAACATGTTACAAACATGTTGTCACATGATTTGGCTACGTATTTTACTACCGGCCGCCTGCCTGACGTCAACTCACCTTAGTCGTATTTTACGATACCTTGGTAAGAAATGAGGGTGGTCTATTCTCTGCAGCCGGATACCACACAGTTTCCGTTATTTTTCTTTCATACAAACATTTTTGTGGATATTGATACGTTCTATAATACTGTAGAACATTTATTGTTCTACCATCAATAGTTTCCGCAGCGCAAGCGATGAAAGATTTTTACGACTAAATTATTATCATTATTATTATTACGGATCTCTATTATTTTTTAAATTTAACAAAGCCTATGTTGCTCAGTGAAGCCGCTTTCCAATGGTGATTTTTTTTTAAATAGGTCCAGAAGTTTTTGCAAGAAAACATTACAAACATACATACACACAAATATACGTACATACAAACATATAAATCTTTCCTCTTTATAATATAAGTATAGAAAAGCTGCCTGGTATCAGCTGGTATAGCAGTCGATGCTTAATATTGTCAATATTACTTAATCACAAAATAAAAGAAATTACCATTTTGAATGCGACAAAGATGGCGTTGTATGATCATGATCGATTCACACGTCCCCGACTGGTCAATTAGCAATAATTAAAAACAAATTCTGCCGTTGAACAAATTGAATATTTTAATTGCAAATTGGATGTATTGTGCGTTTAAGCTGAAAATCGATTCTGCGATATCGCTATTTTGTAAAGGATTATTCTGTAACACATTATATTAATAAATTGAAACACTGTTACGAATAAACTTTATATGCGATTTTGTTAAATAAATTGATTTGGCGGTTGTTTTCTGAACAATAAAAATTAATCAGCTAGCTTTTAACATTTCCATTTCCGATTCCGATGAATAAATTTAAATTCCCCGTTTTCGTTAAAAGCGTTTACACTGACGTCCACTCTGCCCTAGGGCTGTCGTGATACTAACCGTTACGCATACATTTACGTACACACTAGCAGTACCCGCTACTTTATATGCTTCAACTTTGCGTTGAAATACCCTCAACTGCTTCCGTCCTCTACCGAATACAGCCATGAAGAGTGAATGCAGTAGCCATGAAGAGTGAATGCAGTAGCAATGCTGTGACCATTCCAAAGCTACAGGGACATAAGCTCGCCCTCTGGCGCCTTTTGCTAGTGCTAGTTTCACTAGTGTAGTGTAATATTTCCTCGTTTAGCTTAGCTTAGTTTACTGAGCTTGGTTGCTCATTATTTTAGTTGCTTCCGTCCACAGTGCTTCAGCGCTTGACTAATTTTTCTCTAATACGCTAACATTGGAAAACTGATTAATCGATTTAGCGTAGAAGGAGTTGGAACATGGAATGTTGTACCCTTTTTCCTTCTACTTTTTCAACCGACCTTCTTGAGGTCGTTAGTTCACCTCGTAGGGGGTCTACGGACGCTGCGTTTTCCGACTCAAGGTCGTCATTCTAGTACCTTAGGACCCTAACGACCATCGGTTTTACGTACTAATTGCCCGCCTATTGCCACTTAAGCTTCACGACATGATGAGCTGTATCGGTTACTCTGGTTCTTCTACGGATCTCCTCATTCCTGATTTGACCGCGTAGTGATACACCATGTATAGCTCGCTCCATCTCCCGCTTAGTGACTCTGATACTCTGATCCGTAAGTCATCACTGGCATCACGTAACGAAGACCTTGGTCTTCAGGCACTGAAATGTTTTTTTTAAATAATATTAATTTTTCGGAACGACATCGAAACGACATCACATTTCTGGGTCCAAAATAATGTAATTAACATTCAAAGGGTGATCCCAGTATTCCGCGTGGATATTTACATGAATATACCGCACCCACCCTCTGTCCCCGCCTGGAGGCGCGTTCATACGTTAACGCGAACTGCTATTAATTTTTAATGTTACTTTTACGACTTTTCTTTTGTATTACAAATACAAATGAAAATTTTATAAACCACTGTTTCCAAAAACAATTGGTTTCAATAAAAAAAAGTAACGGCTTGTTACTATCATTATATACAATTAAAAGTAAAAAAAAGAGTAAAGTAGCGGCCTGTTATAATCCCACTGCTGGGAATAGGCCTCCCCTCTTCGTTTCTGGAGAGAAAGGTTGGAGCTAAGACCTACCACGCTGCTCCAATGCGGATTGGTAGGTTACACACATCTCCAGAATTCTCTAGAGATATGCAGGTTTCTTCACGATGTTATTCTTCACCGAAAAGCGTGTGATAAATTGCAATTATAAATTAGACACATAAGTTTTAACAGAAAAACTCATTGGTGCCTGCCCGGGTTTGAACTCGTATTCCCCTCGAAAGAGTCGAACGGTCTCATCGCTGGGCTATCACAGCTCTGTTATAATTATATACAATTATATATATAATATTAACAAACTATGTAATATTTTTATTTTTGTCGCCGCTTCAATTAAACCTTTTATTAACTACTTTTTTCTATAAGGATTTGGTTTTAGTGGTAGGTATACAATTTTTTTGTAGTAATATTTTAAATACAATAAAACAATTAAAGACTTAATCTCCCAAAACAAGAGTTTTTTTACAACTGCGGAACCTCTATAACACAATTTACATAAAAGCGTAATTTACTATTAAACCTAAACTTTCTTCCTAAATTGCACTTTCTTTTAGTAAAAACCGTACAAAAATCATTAGATTTTTAGAAAATCTAAATACACACAGCTCATAGCGACTTTGTTTATTGATAAGTAAATTGAAATTTTGAACATAATAGTAGCTATTGTGAGTTGATCATAAGAGATAGAGACATGCTGTCACGGACTTTTTTATAATATTTTTGTGGATCTACAATTCTGTAGTACATTACTTTGATTTACCTTTGTTAGTTGACGCGGCGTTCGCGACGAAAGCTCCAATTAAGCGAGTTTTTTTTATAACTGAACGACTTCTTTAACACAATTTACATTAAACCGTTATTTACTATTAACCTGAACTTTTTGTAAGAATTGCACAACCTTTTAGTAAAAACCGTACAAAAATTCGTTGAATAGATTTTGAGAAAATCGATCACATACCGACAGGCGTTTGGGGACTTTATCAAATACTTTTCTAGATATAGAAAAATAAAACACACAACAGAAATCATTAAAGCAATATAAACAGTTATCTGTACTTTGTTTTCGTTCGCTGTTTTAATAGGCCGGCTTGTTGAACGAGCTTTTCATCTCTTGCTTACCGTATTGTTTGCGATATAAAAGGTTTTGTGTTTTATTTGTTCATCATTGTTATGCCGTGTTCCTCGTTCAGTATTAACATTTACCGTTTATTATCGGAAAGGCATTTATCACTAATTTGTATACTCCATTAGGTTTTGGTTATCTCTAATTATTAATGCATAGTCTATCAATACGGAATAGTAATTTGACGATCCAAAAGTACCTTGTATAGTCTATCAATACTCAATTGTAATTTGACGATCCAAAAGTGCTTGTAAAGATCAATTTGAATAAAGAATTATTTGAATTTGAATTTGTGCTAGATTTCATCAATATTCTATTCAGCCGGATACCACACGGCATGGGTCAAATATAAAACTTTTTTTGAAGATTTAGACGTTTTTGAAGATTACTTAGATGATAAGGATGTGTGGATATAGGTGCACTTCTACCTTGTACAAGACAGTTATAAATAAATGTAACTAGTTCTTAGATTCATATTTTAAAAAGAGCAACCGCCGAGTTTCTTGCTGGTTCTTCTCGGTAGGAATAGCTTTCCGAACCAGCAGTAAAGTTGACGATTCAAAAGCAATTTTTTACCAGTTTACTTGAATAAAGAATATTTTGAATTTGAATAATACTAAGCGTGCGAAATGTAATAATTCGTTAATGATGTTTATATTATGTGATACATTTATAAGTAATTTAAAATTCCTTAATATTCATAAATGTAAATTAGATTCAATGAAAAAATTGTAGGCAAAAACATAACGCCGTACTTCTAGTAAGTTTCATTTTCCGCATTTTTTCACTTTCCTAATTAGCTATAATCGCGGCGAACACAGCCTCTGCATTTAGCTGATGAGTTCTTTGTATTCTTGTTTTGTTTGCACATGGAATATAATGGATTGCTAAAATCATGCATCTTTTGTTATATATTTGCAATTAAAATGTGGCGTTAAATTTGTGTTGAAAGCATTTTGTCTGTTTACATAGCACGCAATAACGAAATTAAATTACAAATTTTAGTGCTACGTAAAATTTATATGCGTTTCACCGATCGCTAAACTAGAATTATGAGGTTCATGCATTAATTACTTACTATAAGTACCGTTTAACATTTCAATTCATTTCGTTCTGGAGCAAAAATAGGTATTATTAATTTTAATTTCGCATTAAATAAAAATTGATTTAGCTGAAATTTTATCGATACTTGACAATAAAGAATTATTAGAATATATACACAGTTACTTGGTCTATATGAATACAAATCAAGTGAACAAATACTTTACTTTAAATTTTTAATGAGCTGTGATAGCCCAGCGGCAAGACCGTGCGACTTTTTCGAGGTGGTCACAAGTTCAAACTCCGGACAGGCACCAATGAGTTTTTCTATTAAAACTTATGTGTCTATAACTGCAATTTATCACACGCTTTTCGGTGAAGGAAAACATCGTAAGGAAACCTGCATATCTCTCAAGAATTCTAGGCATATGTGTAACCTACCAATCCGCATTGGAGCAGCGTGGTAGATTCTCTCCAAAACGGAGAAAGGAGGCCTATGCCCAGCAGTGGGATAGTAAAAGGCTGATTTATAGAAGCAGGCGTTACTTTGAGGAATTCCATATTACAAGCACTATAACAAAACTACCTTGCATGCATTGCGCATTGCGATTTTGTCGTGGAGCCTATCCTCATGATGATGCTTCGGTGCGAAACGATCGTCGAGATTGTTGTAGTGGTGGGTGTGTGTGCTGCTTGTGTGCTTTGTTGCTGGTGGAGGAGCCTTGGGGTGCGTGTGGTGGCTTGTCCTGCATGTATAAGGCTCGTAGATTTTGCCTGCTTCATACACATTAGCTTTGCATGCATTCGCTTAACCCGTGCGGATTATAGCGAGGTAGCTTTGATATAGTGCCTGTAATAGTAAAAGGCACTTTGAACACATACACCGTAATAATATAATCAGTTCATGCAGACGGAGCGATATCGGGAAAAGGCAACACAAAAACGTGCCATCCTGTTCAAGTTTTATTATATTTTTTGCGTTAGCACTGCAAGTTGTGAGTTTTAACGATCCCGAGATATCGGGGATATGTCTGCGAAAGAAATTTTTTTTTGTAAGAGATATTTTATTGTTTCTTATAATTTTAGTTTCTACTGTAGTTGAAAAAGAAAATTCTGTTTTTTTTAATCAGCCGATTAAATAGATATCTGTTATCAAGTTATAAGACCTTCTTTGCTTATTTCTTTGTCGATTAAGCATTAGTATTGAAGTCTTTTGACTCGTAATATATTGTCATGTGACCACTATTTAAATAACGACCGATCTTATTACAATAATAACTCGTTTTAATAAAACAGAATAGCGATAGTTTAAAGTGCCGTGTGGTATCCGGCTGCATAGAATAGACCACCCTCATTTCTTACCGAGGTGTCGTAAAAGGCGACTAAGGTAAGTTGACGTCAGGCAGGCGGCCAGTCGTAAAATAGTTGCCAAATCATGTGACAACATGTTAGTAACATGTTGTGCCGACCCCACTTAGAGTGGGATAAGGGTAGGAGGATGATGAATAGCGATAGTTTAAAATCAAACACTTTGATTTTAAAATATAGTATTGTTATATAAAAAAAATAGTTTTACAGTGTAACATTCATTTTTTTTATTTTCAACAAAAATGTACATGTCTACCTTAAATTACACGCTAGGACTATATAAATCATGCCCACATGGAATGGTCCTAAGAATGCTGGCAGTACGCTGATTCTTTTTTGCGAAAAAGGAGCCAGCCCTCTTGTCACCTGAAGAGGCAATTAACCGGGGTGTTAAAACGGATATTTTTTTGCACTTACTTCCATGGCCTTAATGTCTCAACTGCAAATGGCAAAAATATATAACTCTCGATGAAAGATACACACTTTCGTCTCTTGCCGGATCCGGCAATTATTTATGTTGTATATTCTATATCGGCTGCAACCGGATTTTGACAACGAAGTGTTCAGTTAATTTATAGGTATATTGTGGTATTTAAACGCGGTAGTCTCAAATTCATTGATGAATTTATGATAGCATGTGATCTAATATGATATACAACTTTGGCACTCATCATGATTATGAAGGCACTAATATTCAAAAGTTCAAATCGTAATTCAAAATATTCTTTATTAAAGTAAACTTGTGAACAAGTGCTTTTGAATCGTCAACTCTACTGCTGGTTCGGAAAGCTGTTCTTACCGAGAAGAGCCAGCAAGAAACTCGGGGTTGCTTATTTCATATATATTCCTTATAACTAGTTACATTTAAGTAGTTACTATCTTGTACAGATATAATTTAAAAAAAACAATTCTATATTCCCCACATTTCCAATTCTTTGGACAACAGTTATATCTGTTCTGTATTTTTGTGGTTTTTGAAAATTAGTTGAGCGGGTTGCGGCTTAAATAATGAAATGCTTGTATGCTAAGAAAAAGCTTTTAAAATTAATAAAGTATCCATTTCGCTCATATTGCATTTTTATTTTGGAATTAGGTACTACGTTCGCGCCAACTTAAGTGTTTAAGCACCCTTAATAATTCAATATGCATTTTTCCCTGTTTAAACGTGAATTTTTTTAACTATTGTATAAGCTTTAATTGTACTAAATTCAATTAATATTGGTCCATCGGATTATCCATGAAAGCGTTAAGAGCAGACAGACAACTTTCGCATTTATAATGAGTATTAGTAAGATTTTTAGGTGTCGCAACAGGCGATTTAAGGTGAGGTGAGTTGACCCACCGTGTGGTATCCGGTTGAGTAGAATAGATCACCCTCTTTCTTACCGAGGTGTCACAAAAGGCGACTAAGGTATGTTGACGTCAGGCAGGCGGCCGGTCGTAAAATCATTAGCCTGGCCGAAACATTTAACAACATGTTTGTAACATGTTGTGCCGACCCCACTTAGAGTGGGATAAGGACAGAAGAATGATAGTAAGATTTTAAGGTTTAATGCAGCGTTTCGGTATAGTGGCAGCAACCATGGTAACGAGCGGAGTGCAATATTTAAGAGATTCGTAAAAATTCATAATTTCGTCACTTTTCGACGGTCAATTTAAAACTTTTGATTGCATTTCTGATTCGTTGGTTACATTGGTGTGTTGTGTTGGTGCGTTGTCCTGCAGTCTCCACCCATGAATATTTAAATTTGGCGAAAAATGTTTTGCAATATAACAATCGTAGATAGTTACGTCACCACCTGGCATCCATACCGTACAGGTAAACGCAACATCAGCGTATTAAGGGTGGTCCGATGTTGCGCAAGCGAAGGAACATGGTGTGATGTTCCACAGGTGCGATCATTCGATTCGAGCATCTGCCTCTGCTCAGTCGTGGTAATTAATTGTAATATTTTTAATTAGATTTTAATAAATATATAATTTTAATTAAAAACAATAAAATCTTGTTTTTTAAAAAATAATTTGACGTTCCCGAGTATTAAACTGGCGCAGCCGGTAGGATTATTTTCCAAAAATTGTTGAAAAAATAACATAGGAAATAATCTGGAACCAAATAAATAAATAAGTTTAATCAAAAGTGGTGTCAATAAAGAAGAAAGAAGATGCAGCTGGTCGGTTGGTGAGTAGAACTTTTCACCTTCCTTTTCCTTTCATTTTCTTTTGTTATTTTGAGATAGGACTTCTCTCACTATAACGTTATTTGGTTTTCTTATATTTTTAATATTTTTATTGTGAAAATTTGAAATAGTGTTTTAAGCGTATATAAGTGTAGAGTAGTAAAGAAAATATACGTCTAAAATTCTGCGTATAGTAATTTTGATAAGTAAAGTAATAAAGTAATATTTTTAATCATTTAATCTAATCGTAAACAATATTTTATAAAAGATTTTATATTTTATATTTTTTGTTAATTTAAAAGGTTATTTTATAATGGAGCAAGTAAGATTAATTCCTAACGAAATTTTAAAATTAATCCCACTCTTTGATGGAGACAAAAGGCATTTAAATTTATTCCTTCGGAAATGCCTGTATATAATAGAAAGATTCCAAGGTAGCGACACACAAAACCAGTATGTAATGCACAGTATTACAAGTAGGTTAGTGGACAAAGCCGCGGCGCTTATTAGCGAACGCGAAGATGTAACATCGTGGACGGAATTTAAAGAGCTCCTAGTACAGCATTTTGGTGATCCACGCAGCGAGGAATGCATTGCTATAGAACTAGAAAATTTAAAAATTAATTCAGGCGAAAGTTATCTAGATTTCTGTAATAGAATTCAATCAGTACGTTCAGTGCTAATATCAAAAGTCAACCAAATGGTAGATGAGGATATTAAACAAAGTAAAATTATTATTTATAATAATACAGCGTTAAATGTCTTTCTTTACAATTTGCCAGAAAATATGGTTAGGATTGTGCGACTAAAAACTCCAAAATCATTAGAGTCCGCATTAAGCGTAGTTTTAGAGGAGGTTAATTTCCTCGAACAATATCAGCGGCGTAGTAAAGCCCCACAAGCAACAACAAAACCAGCAAATCAAATATATTTTAAAACCCAGAATGATTTTAAACCCCCAATTAAATATAACAACAACCCTATGCCGATATATCAGCCTAACCAGCCACCTCAATTTAAATTCGGAATACCCCATACAAACCAAAAACCTCACATGCCTACGGGGTACAAACCAAATTTATCCCCATTTAAATTCGGGATTCCGAGAGGACCGCACATACCACCACCTAGGGTGAACCCACAATATGGACACCGCCCGGTACCACAATTAGGGTACCGACCACCATTAAACAATAGCTATCGACCCCCAATGCAATTCGGCTACAGACCTAATTTCCACCAAAATGTACAAAACGATGCATCCATGCGTACTGCTATATCGCGCAAACCGAGTTTTCCGGTAAACGAAATTTACGCGCAGGATTACGACCAAAACTACTACGATGACGACAGTCATTACTACTCAGAGACTATGTATTATCCTGAATATGAGCCAGGCTACGAATATTACATGACTAATGACGCAGACGAGACGGAAGAACAGACGAAAAACCTACCCTCGGGTGACCTCGACAGTGAAAACCAGAATGAAAATTTTTCAGTAAAAGCCTCAGAAATACAGAATACATAGAACTTAATTGCGACACCAATCTAAAATTACCGTTTATATATATACCTGAAATAAATGCGAAATTTATGATAGACACCGGAAGCACGCGATCTTTCATTAGCCCGAAAAAAGCTTATAAATATTTCGGCGCGTATATATATAATGAACCGTTCGAAGTAAAAAGCACGCATGCTACGAGCGCACATAACGAAGTAATTGAAATACCATTGATGCCGACTTTTAACTGTAGAGAACTTCAAAAATTTTATGTATATAACGTAGATTCAAAATATGACGGATTAATAGGTAATGACCTCTTAAAAAAAATAGACGCAATAATTGATTTAAAATATAAAATATTACGAACAAAAACTTCTAATATTCCCATAATTTACAATGACGCGGAATACATCCTTGAATTACCACCGCGTTCCGAATTAAGAGTATCCCTACCAACAAATCAATATTCGGGTGATGCTATTATAAATTTTACCGAATTTTGCCAGGGCATCAGGATGCCGAGCGCGTTAGTTAAATGCGTTAACGGCTACGCAAAGACAATAATTCAAAATACATTAGATAAAAACATGACTTTAACTGTGACCGCACCTTTCGAAGTGACTCAGTATAATAGTACAGAATGTCAAACAAATTATATAAATAATGAGGACGAATTAGGAAACACACAGTTATTATTAGAAAACTTAAACAAACTACGACTAGACCACATGAACGAGGAGGAAAAGAACAAAATTTACACACTTTGTAGCGAGTATAAAGACATATTTTACTGTGACCAATTACCATTGACTTTTACTAATGACGTAAAACATTTTATAAGAACGAAAAACGAGGACCCTATTTATATTAAGCCATATAGACAAGCGCCCGCACAGACCGACGAAATAAAGAGACAGGTCGAAAAACTTTTAGACAATAACGTAATTCAGGAATCCTATTCACCCTGGAGTGCACCTGTTCATCTTGTACCTAAGAAAATGGATGCCTCTGGAGAACAAAAATACAGGATGGTCATTGACTATAGGCGACTGAATGAAATTACCATTGACGACAAATACCCCCTACCTAACATTACCGACTTATTTGACAAATTAGGTAAAAGCGTATACTTTTCGACACTAGACCTAGCGAGTGGTTATCATCAGATTGAGATCAACGAAGCTGACCGTCAGAAAACCGCCTTCAGCACACAGTCAGGACATTTCGAATTTCTAAGAATGCCCTTCGGACTGAAAACCGCCCCCGCTACGTTCCAACGGACTATGGACAATGTACTGAGAGGATTGCAGGGTATACACTGCATGGTTTACTTAGACGATATAATAATATTTTCAGCCAGCTTACAAGAACACATTGACAGTTTAAGGACCGTTTTTGACAGACTACGTAAAACGAACCTGAAAGTTCAGCTCGACAAATCTGAATTTTTAAGAAAAGAGGTGTTGTACTTAGGACATACTATTACGAAAAACGGACTGAAACCAAACGACGACAAAATAAAAGCTGTCTTAAACTTCCCCCTACCGAAAACTACCACTGAAATAAAAAGTTTTCTCGGACTCATAGGCTATTACAGACGATTTATTAAGGATTTCGCGCGTATAACACAACCCCTATCTAATTGTTTAAAAAAACGTAATAAAATAATAATTGACGAAAAATATATAGAGTCTTTTCAAAAGTGTAAAGAGCTTCTGACGAATGCACCCCTTTTGAAATACCCTGATTCTGAAAAACCATACGTATTAACGACAGACGCGTCGAATGTTGCACTCGGAGCAGTGTTGTCGCAAGGCCCTATCGGTAGCGATCACCCTATTGCATACGCAAGCAGAACCCTGAGTGATACAGAGTCGCGATATAGTACAATAGAGCGAGAATTATTGGCTATAGTCTGGGCTGTTAAGCACTTTCGCCCCTATCTTTATGGTCGAAAATTTACAATCTATACAGACCACCGCCCATTAGCTTGGTTATATTCCCTTAAGGAGCCTAACAGTAAACTTACGCGTTGGCGTCTCCGCTTACAGGAGCACGATTTCGAAGTCGTGTATAAAAAAGGGAAGCAAAACACAAATGCAGACGCGTTATCCCGCATCAAGTTAAATGCATTAGACTCAACAGACGATGCTTCTATGATTGGTAACGTTGACGAAAAAGAATCCCGACTTCAGGACCATTTACATGACGTGACTGACGACATCCTGAAAATAGTAACAAGAAATGACTCTGACGATTCTGAAGCCATGACCATTTCTTTTGAAACAACGTCATTGTGCAGAAGAATATCCGACATTGAGCCTAGGAACTGCGTTCCTTCAATATCTAGCGGCGATACTATTCATTCTAATATAGACATGGATGGTTCAGGTATTCCCATTATGCACGATGCAATAGACACCAAATCAAACCAAATTTTAATATTTTCATGGTTCAAAGACGAGCTATAGGTACAGGATCATTCTCATTCTAAAATGAAAATCCTTCATGTATTTTTACCCCTAAATAATATCGATTTAATTAAACAGTTTCTAAAAGAGTACATTAGGCCCAAAATTAAATACTATATTCATTTTGAAAACGATCAATTTAGAAAAGATTTTAATACGACAATTATAAATTTATTCCAAAAGGACACTGTAAAAATAAAAGAATGTACAGAAAGGGTAATTTTTATAGAAAATGAAGATGAGCAGAAAGATATTACTTTAAAATATCACCAAGGAAAATCTTGCCACCGTGGTATTAGGGAAACAATGACGCGTATTAAAAGAAATTATTTCTGGCATAATATGCAGGAAACAATATCTGCATTAATTAATGCCTGCGAATTATGTCGTAAAATGAAATATGATAGGAACCCCATTAAACCTATGTTACAATTAACACAGACACAAGATGCCCCATTTCAGGAAATTTTCATAGATATTTTCAGTATAGAAGGAAAATATTATTTAACTCTAGTTGATGCCTTCAGCAAACTAGGACAAGCTATCGAAATAAGTAATCGTTCGACACCGGAGGTAGTTCGTGCCTTAATTAAGTATTTCTCTTTATATGGAGTACCTAGGAAAATAACGTCCGACCCTGGTACTGAATTCAATAACGAACTTATGAGAGAACTGACAAATATGTATAAAATTCAATTACATATAACAACCCCTAATAACCCTAACTCGACTAGTATAGTAGAACGATTTCATTCTACAATTATAGAGATTTATCGATTAGCAAAATATGAACACAAGTTTACAGACGCAGCTTCCGTTATGACATATTCTATAATGGCATACAATCATACTATTCATAGCACGACAGAGTTGACACCCTTTGAAGTAGTATTTGGACACACCGATTCAAATAGTTTATTTGACGTCGATTTCCAAAAATCATATATACAACAACTACTTAAAGACCATGCAAAGCGTACAAAATACTTATATCAACATATTTCCGATAAAACACAAAGTAAAAAGTATAAGGCACAACAAAGAAAGGGAGGCGAAAAAGAAATAGACTTAGAGGTAGGAAAAACGGCATTCATGAAAACAATTAATACGCGAAAAAGTAAAGACAAACCCCGTTATCAAAAGGTAACAATTAGTGGCGAAATAAATCGGAACGTCGTCCCGGTAAAAGTAGGCGTTAGAAAAACAAATGCCCCTATTAAAAATATAAAACGACCTCCGCAGGTGGTGTATAATCGTCCTGACAGCAGCGAAGTACAGCCAGGGCCTTCAACTTCAAAGACTTGACGGTAACCCTGGTCTGTTACCCGTTAGAAAGGGTAGCGCTTATAAACAACAGGATAAATGGATAATTGTTAAGATAATAGACTTAAATAGTTTGTCTAGTGACTTAGAATATAATATTAATAAATATAATGAATATAATAAATTAATCGACGTGAATAAACCATATCTATACGAATTTAGTAGCATAAAAATACAAGCGGATTATCTTAGAGATATTTGCACTGAAAAATTTCGACAAATTGTCCCCACAAAAAGGTTTAAAAGAGGCCTATTCAACCCTTTAGGCTCGTTTGTAAAATCTATTACAGGTAATTTAGACAATGAAGATGCGTTACACTATGATAGAATGATCAATAATTTGCAAGGTAAACAAAATTTAATAAATGAGAAAATTACGTTGATTACCAAAATGTTCAATTATCAGACTAATAATACAGAATCATTATATAATAATTCATTAATTTTAAATCAACGCTTAAAGAGGATTGAAAGAATGCTAAAAGATTATTCCACAAAAGAAAACAGTTCTATCTATTCTACGTATGTTTTAGGAATGTATAATACATTCATAAATAATTTCAGATCTATTTACATTTTATTAAACGAAATTGAAACCGCGTTAGCTTTTAGCAAAATTTCAATTCTTCACCAATCTATAATAAATTCCACTGAATTATTGCACATGCTGTTAAACATAGAAAAGGTTAATTGCTTAGTATATCCTGTTATAGAGAGTAATTTAGTTAAGTTGGAAAGGACAATATCTATTAAGGCATTTGTAAAAGAAAGCCAAATTACGTTCATATTAGAGATACCACTTACAAATAATAATACGTATAATTACTATAAAATTTATTCATTACCTATTTTTAACATTGCAAAGAACGTAACTTCTATAATTATTCCTGAATATCCCTTCCTCATGGTGAAAGGTTCGGAGTACTTACCGACCGCGTCACCGTGTCAGCAAATTTCCGATGACAACCAGTTCCTGTGCACTGAAAAAGATGTGGTACCTTATCCGAAAGAAACTTGCGTAGAACAACTGATGAAATTCCAACCTGATTTACCTCTCTGCATACAAAGAACCGTTAAAATAGAGAATGTGAAAGTTCAACGAGTATCACCTATATCCTGGATAATATACTCTCAGGATCAAAAGGTACTTACATATAAATGTAACAATGAAGTAACCAAAACCTACATATTTGGAACTTATATGATCCACATTGATCCCGGATGTGAAGCATCCCTAGAGAATTACCACTTATATAATTTACACCACTATTTTGAGAAATACAATTATAAAACAACCCCAATGGTTATTCTACCTAAACTGAAAATTACTAGCCCATTTTCCGAGGTTAATCCGATTGATATCAAGGGAGTAAATTTCGACGATATTAAGCGACTCTCTACAATTTTGGAAATGAAAACTTTCAGTGAAAGTGATAGTGAAAAATATGAAAACCACGTTATAAGTATTCACAGTGTTAGTGCAGCGACGTTAGTTTTATATTTACTTGTATTTCTTGTATGTGTTATTTTCAGCTATTGTAAATTAAGATATAAGTTTCAAAATATTCGAAACCCTCCGATTTCTAATAGCTCAGATGGTTTCGAACTTAAGGAGGGAGGAGTTACGTCACCACCTGGCATCCATACCGTACAGGTAAACGCAACATCAGCGTATTAAGGGTGGTCCGATGTTGCGCAAGCGAAGGAACATGGTGTGATGTTCCACAGGTGCGATCATTCGATTCGAGCATCTGCCTCTGCTCAGTCGTGGTAATTAATTGTAATATTTTTAATTAGATTTTAATAAATATATAATTTTAATTAAAAACAATAAAATCTTGTTTTTTAAAAAATAATTTGACGTTCCCGAGTATTAAACTAGATTGTTATTCGGATTTTGTGTCTTTCGAAGAATGTTAAAATTCGACTGTTAAATTTTTAACTGTCCCTCTTCTGGGTATTACACCTACCATCACTGTCCTATTACTGCGGAATGACAAATTATAAATAGTATTAATAATTGTAATACTAGGCTATTTATAATTTGAAAATCCGCATTAATATTATAACTGTATGGAATGGATAACGATGTTCGTATTTTTTCCTTTTCTTTATAGCGGGCGATTGGAGCGACAGTATAGAATGCATCTACATCGAATATAAAAAGTAAAGTAACGGCCTCTTATTATTAAACAAAGCATAAGCTTCTTTTCTCCGTTTTTAAAGGCTTGGAGTTAAAACTTGATAAGTTACACATATCCCTAGATTTCTCTAGAGATTTGCCGGTTTCCTTACCATGTACATCAAAAAACAGGAAAACTCATTATTGACTGCCCGCGGTTTGAATCCGAAATCTTCCTAAAAAGAGTCGCAGGGTCTTACCGCTGGGCTATCACGACTGAATCCAATCATCAATACTTTTGTTTTGATCTGTTTAACATGCATTACTTCTTTCTTGAATAATTGATTACAAAATCGTTTCATAAATCATTTGTTTCATCGTGACAAGGAGTGTCACAATAGAACTATTATTTATAAAACAAATTACATAAATCATAAAGCCCCCTCATGCTCTAAGTGCATTAATTGCCTGTTACGTCTTACTTAGAGAGCAGATATTGTAAAAGAGCAACGGGGTGCAAAATAAATTACGCGATCCTTACGCGAGACACCCTTGCCTTTAGCTTTGAGACTGGTGCTTGCTTCTAAGCTGGGGGGCCTGAGATCAGGCTAATGAACTAAGCATAAGTTATGCGCTTGCACCTAAGAGGCTCTTTATTATATCTTCCTTAAAACTGTACTTAGAACTATTATTTATAACCCTTGATAAACATTAGATTTTCTACGAACGACGACTTTATTAATGGAATGGTTTCAGTCTGCTCTTTTCTTTTTTTTTTACTTTAGTTCCGATAACAAAAGTAGCGAATGTCATTTAAAATAGAGCATAGACTTCGTCTCTCTGTTTTTACAGATTTAATTTCATTTGATTTGACCCACAATTCTGCTCCATTGCAGATTGGTGGGTTACTCATATACCCAGAATACTCTAGACATATCCAGGTTTTCTCACGATGTTTTCATTCACCAAAAAGTATTCCTTCTTTATTTCTTTATTGTAGAAACATATAGTTATAAATGAGAAAGAAAAAGAGTAACAGAAGTACAAAGGTGGACTTATCCCTAAACAGGATCTCTTCCAGTCAACCTTTGAGTAACAGGAGAAAAAAGGCAAGTGAAATACAGGCAATATAAAAAGAAAGAAAAGATAAATAACGTAAAAACTATGTAGGTACCTAGATTTGCACTGGAGATAACACAAAAGCAAAATAAACAAGTTAATTTAAAAATACCGTAACCGTTGAGGACTTCCCTGACCTCCCTTGTCTGGAGCTAATCCTTGCAGCAGCGTAAGGTCATGCTTATCATTAACATCCATTGTCATCGAGACTGAACCAGTATGTAAAATTTCAGCTCAATCGGACACCAGGAAGTGGGTCAAATTTAACTACCAAGATTCCACCCTCACATACATACATTGCAAGTTAAATAAATACTTTTAAAATTATGCAATATGGATAATAATATTTAACTATCTAGTTTATAAATTAACTGGCTGTTCCAGCGTCTTCGCTCGCGTGGAAATCAGCGTCTCACAATGTTTTTCTAAAATTCAAACTTTAAACATAAACGTAGTTATTGTGAATTAACCATAAGAAATACAGATGTGCTATCCCGGACTTTTTGTATTATTTTTATAGATCTACAATTCTCTAGTACATTACTTTAGCGTATCTCTACTAGTTTACGCAGCGCACGCGACTAAAGCTCCCAGCAAGCAAGTTTTTTAACAACTGCGCGATCACTTCAATACAATTTACATAATACAGATATGTACTATATATTTAAACCATCCGGAAATATTGCATCTTCTGGTGAAAATCGCATAAAAATCCGTTCAGTAGATTTTGAGAAAATCGATTACATACAGAGAGACAGTTTTTTGGGACTTTGTTTTATAATAAGTATAGAGTATAGTTTATTTTCTTTATTGATAAGGGTGTAATAAAATGCAAATACCAAGTCTGCCAGTCATACATAACTCAGTTTTTCTACTATAAATCTAAATGTAAAATATTGTCAAGTTAGCTTTATATTATGTACACTTTATGATTTTAAACATTTTACGACTTAATAATTAAATTAGAGGCATAATGGCCATAAAACGGTCGTTTAAAATAATAGCAACTCCGCTTTGAGCACATACTTTGCACTTAGCTAATTAGGCTGGATTTACTGCGCTTGGGTTGTATGAAACTATGCCTCTTACATATCTCACACAGTTTCAAATAGATAAGTTCTGAGTAAATTTTATTAAACTTTTTATATTTTTCATGGCGTATAGATAAGTCGCAAACGTACCGTCGGACTCTCTGTACACCACCCTAGTTTACCTACCTCAACGATGTTACTACGCCCGCCGTTAGAGGCAGAAAAAGCTGTTAGCGTGTTATCTTGGATATTCAAGTTTGAAGCATCATAAACCTTAAATAACATTTTTTACTAATTGTTCTTTCGATTTCGTTTACGTGGACTCCATTGCCAGTTAAAACTATGCCTAATGATGGCTACGCTTTGATAAACTAGCAGTTAGATCGTGCGCCTCTCTCGAGATCATGGGTTCAAACCACAGACAAGCACTAATAAGTTTTTCTGTAAAATCTTATGTTCCTAATTGATATTTGCAATTAACAAGCGCTTCTTGAGGAAGGAAAACATCGTGAGGAAATCTAAATTTCTCTAGGTTTTGTTTTCCGCATTAGAGCTGCGTGATGGATCTAAAATCCGACCCTCCTGTTTAATTGAGCAGAGGGTACGCCTATTTCTACCAGTGGGATAGTAACAGGCCGTTAGTTTGGCTTTGTAGGTATGTGGATGGGCAACAACGTTATATGTTCTAAATAATTCATAGAATGAAGTGTTACTTTGTGGAGATCCATAACACAAAAGTAATAGAAACTTATTTTGCTATAATCAATCACTTGATAATCACTTGAGATAATTAAACATAACAATGGCACCCTCATTAACGATCTGATAATGTTTCTAGCTCAAGCTTTTTACACGTGATCAGAGGCAACATAAATGATGGGGGTTGAACGTTGAACGGGGGATGTACAAGACAGTAATAAATAAATGTAACTAGTTCTAAGGTTTATATTTTAAAAAGAGCAACCGCCGAGTTTCTTGCTGGCTCTTCTCGGCAGGAACAGCTTTCCGAACCAGCAGTAAAGTTGACGATTCAAAAGCACTTGTTTACAAGTTTACTTGAATAAAGAGTATTTTGATTTGATTTGATTTGATTTGATTAGTATATAAATATGCTTGTTTGGGTAATGTTTCGTTTTGCAATTTTGTCGTTGTGTCTAACTTCTTATTATGCTTCAGTTGCGGGGCGAAACGATTGTTGAGTTTGTGATAGTGAAAGTGTGTAGTACTTGTGTATTGTGATGGCGGTGGTGGAGGTTTGTGCATGTGTTTTAACGAATGCTGCATGTTCTAGTTATGAAAACGAATAGTCCACTCGACATTTAGCATTATATATATAAATATATAGCAAAATAATTTTGCTATTACTTTTGTATTATGTGTTCTACATATGGTACGCCTCTTGTAGAATTCAGTTTGCTTACAATACAAATAAACATGAGAATATAGGTTACTGGGGTCATTCATTAATTCCGTAGATGACGCGTCACTTTAGCTTAGTTACATGCACTGACACATGACAGTTATAAATGTAAGTATTCGTTAATTACTTTTGTTAATACGAAAGTAATTAACGAATACTTATTCTTGAGGTCATTTAATGATTATAGGTGAAATTTTTATTTACGTGTGTGTTTTACTTTCATCATTCTCCTGCCCTTATCCCACTCTAAGGTCGGTACAACATGTTACAAACACGTTGTCTTATGATTTGGCTACGTATTTTACGATCGGCCGCCTGGCTGACGTCAACTTACCTTAGTCGACTTTTACGATACCTTGGTAAGAAATGAGGGTGGTCTATTCTATGCAGCCGGATACCACACAGCTAGTGTGTGTTTTACTTTATGAATTTTAAATTTTTACTAAAATGTTACTAAAAGGTGAATGCCCGGGTTTGAAACCGCGAATCCCTTTCCTTTGTGTGAGTCATGATGATACTTTTTACAAAACGTTTCATACAATAATAATAACGCAAAATGTAAATCGGCGTACATTATAAAAATATTTTATAGCAGTTACGTTTTAAAATTATCTTTTGTAGAAAATAACTGTTTGAAAAGCGTGCTCTTAAAGGGTTTGTGTTGTTCATTTAAAAATACTACGCTCTATTCGTTCGTTCCAAAATGTTATTAAAATATTTAAAAGTACATGAAATTTTTTACTAAAAATTAAGATGAAATCTCTACACTAACAATCATACTGTTTTTACGCGATTTCCCTCTAATTTCCAGCTACCAATTTTTTGTTATGAAATGAAATTTATTATTCGAGATATTTTTTTAATTACAGGATACTGTAAGGATTCAAGCCATGTGGTATCCGGCAGAATAGAATAGATCACCCTCCTTTCTTACCAAGGTGTCGTAAGAGGCGACTAAGGTAAATGCCGTGTGGTATCCGGCTGCATAGAATAGTTCACCCTCATTTCTTACTGAGGTGTCGTAAAAGGCGACTAAGGTAAGTTGACGTCAGGCAGGCGGCCGGTCGTACAAAACGTAGCCAAATCATATGACAACATGTTTTTAGCATGTGCCGACCCCACTTAGAGTGGGATAAGGGCAGGAGAATGATGATGATCCTGTAAGGATTTAAGGATCGCGTCAAGTTACTGTTAAAACATCTTCACTTATATGTTTCCTATATTTTACTAATTGTAACTTTTTCGGCTCGCCAGTTGCGCGTAACTATTTCAATTCTTGATGTTGGCCATTTATTGTGAAGTAAATATTATTATTTTTTTGTTTATTTATTTAAACAAAATACAAAATTTTAGATGTAAAATACAATACAGGACTAAACCAATGAAAACAAACAACGACCATAAGTACATGAAAAAAACGGGACAAAAATGATTTCATTTTTTTTATTTTATATCCACACTAAGGTAAAACTTGTGCCATGGATATTGAAAATTATATGACAATAGTATGGAAGCGGTTAGTAAGTACTTGTTCAAATAAAGGTACATGACTGTAAGAATGTATATAAGTGTGTCCGTGCGTACAAGCGCAAAGTAAAGTTGTGTGTAGGTATGTGTAAAGAGAGTGCCATGGTTGTGAGAAAGTGAAGTGAAAGAATAGAAGTGGTGAAGATGGCTTATTTCTGATTTTAATTTTCCGTTATACTATAGCAGTTTTGTTAACATTGTTTTGCATTTATATGTTGGTTAGTTAATAATATCAATGTGTCGGCATAGTTTGATATTATTAACTATACTATGTTCTGATATGCACAATAAGATAGATATAAATCTTAAATTACTTACACGCTACTACTATACAAATCATGCCCACGTGGAATAGTCCCAAGAATGCTGGCAGCGTTTCCGCGTTGAATCTCTAAGCTGATTCTTTGTGCGAAAAAGGAGCCAGCCCTCTTGTCACCCGAAGAGGCGATCAACCGAGGTGTTAAAGCGGATAAATTTTTTTTTGCACTTTGGCTCCATGGCCCTAGGGTCTCAACTGCAAACGGCACAAATATATAACTCTCAACGAGAGATGCATACTTTCGCCGCTTGCCGGATTCGGCCATTTCCGCCACAGCTCCAGGTCTTGACACCGTTTCCCTGATATAGGACGAGGCTAACGTATCAACGCATGTTGCGTGCCACATTATGGCCCATCCCCGTTCCCAAGGAACCAGCGTCAGACCCTCTGGTCTCTTGCCATCATCCCGACATATCCTGGGAGGTTCGAGAAGAGCAGGAACGTCGATGGTGGCAAGAGCTGTTCTGTAGAAAAGGACACAAAAGACAGGATAATTTTTGAGCAAATACTGTACTAAATGAAAACTTAACACTTACCTTCCGAAGCATCTCCTCCAGTGAGTCCATGTCGGCTGGTGCGGGGAAGCCCGCGCTCCCGTTCAGTCCGTTATTGTTGTTCGTCATAGGTGAGCCGCACCCCACCGCTGCACACGCCGCCACATTGGAAACTCACACACACACGCAGACTATTGGAATTTTTAATTCAAATCGCACAAATTCGAATTCCACTCACGAATACCAGTTTAGTTAGGTTTATATTCTTTCAAATGATAAGCCTAAGCATCAAATCTATAAGTCCGCCTGTCTCTATCTCGTATGGTTCTAACTCACAATAACTATTAAAGTAAACTATATTATAGTTGATGTGAGTTAAAAAGTTAATTTTAAATGGATTTACGCGCATTGTGACACACCGATTTTTAAACGGGTAAAAGCCGCGGGCAAAGCTCGTATATCAGAAATGGAAGTATTTAAATATGCTTTCTTTTCATTATCAAAACATACACAATATATACCCATTCACTTAAAACTTTTCACTTACTTATACAATTACTTAGTGCTTTGCTCTGTGTTAAAAAATTAAGGTTATACCTTCTTACTAATTAATGTATAGAAACCGACTATACTCACGTTTTATTACATCATTAGCTCATGAATAAGGGCTCCGCATTGGATTGAAACTAGTCTGGCTCGCCCAACATAAAACGTGAGTTTAGCCGGTTTCGATACGTTAACTATAACCAATCACGATAGTTTATATCCAAAATATTGCTATTCCCTCTTACTACCTAATAATTAGGCAAAATCCTCCTCGCTTTTTGGAGAAAGACGTAGACCGATCAACTACTATTATTCAAATATACCAGAAGATCTACAGACATAAGTTCCGTCAAGAAGTTTTCTTGTGCTGTAATGCGCGTAGTGCATTTTGAACATCAATTAAGCATATAAATCTGTATAGAAAATTAATTGGTGTCTGCTAAAGGTTTAAATAAATTAAAAGCATATCATATATCATCGAATAATATCATAACTGCAATTAGCTACGCACCAAGCTGCAGTTATTAAGTTGTAATCATTGATCAAATCGTAAAAAAATAATATTTGAAATTATTATCCACCGAGTTTCTTGCTTTATTTGGTCCTTCTCAGTAGGAGCAAAGCTCAGAATGAGTGTTAATTTCTTTAAAAACATTTGACGATTTAAAACTACTTAAAACACTCTACTTGAATAAAGAATGTTTTAAATAACTATCCTCGCCTACAGGCGTTGTATTCTGTCAACGATCCGGTAAAATACTTCCAACGGACAGTAGATACCGTTGTAATAATACCAGAAATAGTCAATTATTATAATAAAAGGAAATCCTATCAAGAAATTTCTAACGAGAATTGGACTTCAGTTAGTTTACAAAAAAATTGTAGAAATTAAAGAATTATTGAAAACGGATCTCTACACATAGCAATAAACCACGTCCTAATCGACAGAGCGTCTAATAGTTGTAATGAGTCAATGTTTGGAAGGAGTATATAACGGTTTAGGATAGATAGAATACTACTCTATTTCGTTTCAAACCCACTTGTGAACTCTATATAAATCATTTGATCATATGCCAACCTAGCTATAATTATAGCTAGTTAAACCGTCACATCACGCATAGCCTAGTTTACCTTAAGCCCTCCTAAATCTGTATTTGCTAAGGTACAGTAACAAAGCTTAGCCTTTAACATATGCAAAGTCACGTCCGCACTATCTTTGTTTGTTCAGCAGGAGCATAGCCCGCTAGCGGCACTTTACGTATTTTAATCCTTGCTATTGCAACGTCTGGCTACTTCGAAAGTTCCCACATTCGATTCCATACTGGTATGAGATAACTATATTTAAGGATACTCAAATATGATAGTAACGGAATTATCTATGTGTTATATATATATATCTCTCTTCATCTAATAGTGGTCCATAGTTGGTCATAGGTATTCACGAGAGATTTTCACGTCATATGATCTTGCCTCGCCTAAATGTAGCAGCTCTCCACGACCTTCTTAGAGCGTTGTACCCCTTAAGACATACATGTCTTGAGATCCCACCGTTATTCAAACTGAGTACACCCACCTTATTACTATTTCTTCTGCACAACTCAATACGGTATGAAATTTTCTTTGATTCTTTTAAGGATAATTTACGAGACATTTCAAATTGTAAGCAACACATATAGTGTTTATAATTAATTTAGCCTCTCTCTCTCTTAGGAAACTAGGTTATAAGTTAAGGCTTGCTTCAGCAGGCTATAATTTTTAGTTTGGTTCTAGGGCTACATCTCAAAATTTTTGCGGTATATGCAAGTTTAACCAAATGTTTGTTGCCCTTGATTATAAAGCCGTATAAATAATTTTACTGAAACTCTTATAATTTTATCTTATTATTGTAAGTATCGAGGTCGATGCTTTGTATGAGATGGAATTTCAATTGACGAAATCATTGTCTCTAGTTTGGTCAGGTTTTGGACCAGACTGTTCACACCTGTGTAAGGCATCTACTTTTGGAAGGCTAGCGTGTTTTTATCTGAAAAACTTACTTAAAAACCTTCTTGAATTCTTTTTGTTTGTTCGTAGCGTAGGTATAGTACTTATCAATACTTGGAACCTTAATTTAAACGTAATTCTATCGAAAATACTAATCAAAGATAGCAATTAAGTTGGAGCATAAAAGAGAACAACTTCAGTGCATTATTATCTCTTCTCTGATGAACATTATGTAAATACCATTTATCCGTCTGTTTAAATGGTTTCTACTTTAGGGTCACCATGAACGCTGATAAACTGTGGACTAGTCGATGGCCACGATTGTTTTAGCTAGAATTTTATCTGATATAGATATTTTTAGAAATAACTCAAGTTTTGATGCATTGGTTTACATTGCATCGTTTGGAAGTATTTGAGGAGGTAACATTTTAATAGTTTTACGATGAAGTTACGGTTATTACTCGATACAGTATTGATAAGTTACAGTAAAGACTTCGATGTCCGCGAGTCCGCGATGTCCCTCAACTTAAAATAGCCACTTCAATTTGACAATTTGACAATATCACCATGCAGTATACAATATTTTATACCAAGTACTTCCATTTTAGTATTATCTGAAATATCCATTGTTGTACCTTGATATAATGAGCATGAATTTTCTACACATCTCCCTAAAGACTAGTCGGAGTTTTAACCACTACACACTAAAAAATGAGTAAAATTTTTGTACATTACTTTATCGGAGCCTTTTGGGAATTTTAGGTTTGTTAACCTCCCACCTTTTAATATTAATTTGGTTCTCCTCCACTATCAAAATTGGATATTAATTGGCTCAAGGTAACCAATCTGTAGCAATATTAATTCTGAATAGACATCTATACAATGTATTTATTGCGCAGTGGCGTTTTAGACTTCACTAATGGTTTCTAGTCTCGCAGCTTCTGCGTAAGAGGAGGCAATAATTTTTTTTTGTTGAATGTTTATTTATTTAATCGTTGCTTTTTCAGTGCAATAAAGATGCTTGAATAATTGGCCAAACAAAAAAAAATTTAATAAATATTTATTAAAAGCTTACGCATTGCACGTCGAAACTGCTTTCGCATTGCGATTTTGTCGTATCTCCTGATGATGCTTCGGCTGCGGGGCGAAGCGATTGTTGAGTTTGTGATAATAATTGCGTCCAGTGCTTTTAAATTATGGTGGAGTATCCTAGTACGCTTTTACGAACGCAAACGGATAGTCCACTCCACATTTGGCATTATATTTTCTATTCACTTAAATCAAATTAATTTTATTATTATTATTTTTGTAGTATGGATATCCGCAAAGTAACGCCTAATTCTATAAATTATTGTAAGTAAAAAGTGTTTAACTGAATTCAAATTACAAGCAATATAACAGAACTAACTACTTTGCTATAATCCGCACGGGTTAAATGAATGCATGCAAAGCCAATGTGTATGAAGTAGGCAAAATCTACTAGGCAAATTCTAATTTTGCAAAACATTTGCTAGAAAGCGGTCATAAAGTGCCTAATGACCATTCATTTCATATTCTCTACACTTGTGATAAGGGACTCCGCCTCAATACGTTAGAGCAACTTGAGATATTAAAAAATAACAATGGTCACTTAATTAACGAGCAAGTAAATGTATCTAATTCCGTTTTACTGCGTGTGTTCGGAGGGGAGGGTATTGGTGGGAGTTGAACTATTTAAGACTGCTTGTATGGGTAGCGCGGCGCAGTACGATTTTTGTCGTGAAGCCTATCCTCCTGATGATGCTTCGGTTTCGGGGCGAAACAATCGTCGAGATTGTGGTGGTGGGTGTGTGTGCTGCTTTTGTGTTCGTTGTTGCTGGTGAATTGCGCCTTGGGGTGCATGTGGTGGCTGGTCCTGCATGTATAAGGTGCGTAGATTTTGCCTACTTCATACACATTGGCTTTGCATGCATTCACTTAACCCGTGCAGATTATGGCAAAGTAGTTAGTTCTGTTATATTGCTTGTAATATGGAATTCCGCAAAGTAACGCCTGCTTCTATAAATCATTTGAATTCAAATTAACAATTAATGTTTACAAGCCAGATCAAAATATCAAAAATAAATCCAAAAAATGTCTTACAATAGCATTCGACGTGGTGGTGCTAGCGTACGTGTGCCCCATTGTTTCCAAACTGTACGAGTTTAAAATGAATGTTCGACACAAACTGAAAATTTAAATTAAATTTTCAGCACCACTGTACGGGAGATAGTTTCAGAGTGACGTCGATTGATGATCGTCGTATGATGAATTGATGGCATAACTGGTTGGTGACCTACTAAAATAGGGATGTAATTTGAAGTGATAAAAATCGATTACTATATACAATCAATTTTTCTATTTTCAAAAGAAATCGATTTTAAAAAATCGAAGAATGATTATTAATAATGATTATTAATAATCGATTTTTTTCTCATTATTTGAAAAGTTTACACGGAATCCAGTAGTAGAATTGTGTAAAACTCAGAAACGGCGCCAAAATTCAAAATTTAAAAGTGACGTTGTGAGTGTAGTATGCCGAACAATCCGTGACGCACCGATAAAAAGAACGAGACGGAGGGTAGTTAGATACTGCCCCTAACATCTCAGCTTGACGTACCGCTGACGTACCTGCAGTTCCGCCGTGACCACGATCCATGCAACTGGGTCGAAATATCGGCGAATCAAAAACAAATTACCGTGGTATGTACCCGAAACTAATAATTTATAATTATGTTTTCAAACCACGAATATTCAAGTATAAAATCATTAATCGAGCCTTATACTAAGGTAGCTCGATTTGTATAATATGTTGTATAATAATAAGTATGTTTGTATAATAATAAGACTTAGTCTTTATTCTAATTAAGTGGACAAGTAAGAATAAAAAATAACATAGCTATTTGCATAATTCGATTAAAAGTGTAGTTTATATCTTATCTTTAAAAAAAAAAAGAAAAAAGAAAGTAATAAATTTAATCAATTTTTAAAGAAGCGGTTTACAATTTATTAAAAAACGATTAAAATAAAAGAATAATCGAATAATATATAAAATCGATTCTTTTTTAACATCCCTAGTACAGGCTTAGAAATTAGTTTGAGGCGGGATTGAATATTAAGCTCGAAGCGTTTTAATAAGAAACGCATTACGTCAGCAGTGTTATATTTAGGCACCGTGATAAATTGACGGCTCAAAATATTTTAATTAAACCACATCCCGTCGAATATAAATTAATGAGCTACGAGATAATGTTAGAAGTTTTAGTTCTGAAATTTAGGTATAATCATGTAATGGATATTAATTTAGTTTCAGGCGGTATTATCAAAATTGAATGTCTCAGGAATATTAATCAACCGAAAAGTTGCCTATCGGTAGGGTATTCAATATTTTAGTTTTTAAATTCCCAGTTTATATATAAAAGTTGTACTTAGTTCAGAAGATATTTGGTACGTTTTTTTATACCTCATAAAAGTATGGAGTAATTTGTTGTTTATAATTTAAATTGTATATTTATACGTTATAAGCCATTCGTACGATCTAATTACTTGATAGCGTTACGATATGGGCATGCGAATTTAAGCATGCAAAAGTAATGATAACAATTATTTTGCTATAATCCGCGATACAGTGAATAGAAAATATATATATAGTGCTAAATGTAAAGTCGACTATCCGTTTGTTCATACCCGATATATGCAGGATTCGTAAAAACATATATTGAAACTGAAACTCTGAAATGGAACCTCTTTTAAATTACAAATTTGACTTGGCTTTAAAGAACTCGATTCAATTTAATATATTAAAGTTTGACACATTGTGAATTAAAATAAAATATTATGTTGATAATTACTAACGTGATTTCTATATATTTGTTACCCCGGTGTATAAGGAATAATTGTGCCAAATTTCATCGATATTGGTTCAGCGGATTGGCCTTGAAAACGTAACAAAGAAAGAGACTTTCGCATTTATAATATTAGCAACTATTTGCTTCATTGCAGTTTATACCATAATAATATTAATTATTATTTTTATATTATTGATACGCCGTGTGGTATCCGGCAGAATAGAATAGACCACCCTCCTTTCTTACCGAGGGGTCGTAAGAGGCGACTAAGGTATGTGACGTGTGGTATCCGGCTGCATAGAATAGACCACCCTCATTTCCGAAGAGTCGTAAAAGGCGACTTAGGTAAGTTGACGTCAGGCAGGCGGCCGGTCGTAAAATACTCCGCCAAATCATGTGACAACATGTTTGTAACATGTTGTGCCGATCCCACTTAGAGTGGGATAAGGGCAGGAGAATGAGGATTTTTATATTATTGATATTCGCAAAGTGACGTCAAATTCTATAAATATATCTAATAATGATGGCTAATTTATACGTCTGTACAAAACTCAACCTGAAAGTACACAACTGTTCATTTCCCTAGCTACAGCGTGCAGCATTCGTGCCAAAAGTCGTCGACCTCAGCAACAATAGCGATTCAAATATACGAATGTACATCTACGGAGTGCACAACTGCCTTTGTAATAGTGGAAAGGGCTCTGGCGAAGCATATATAGTTGTTTAAGCACCACGGTTTTTTAAAATTCCACTTTTATTAATGGCGTGATAATCCTGGATTGGTCGTTGATTGACATGCCCGTTTGCGAAGTTGGCAGTGATGCTGCCTTAAGCTCCGCGGGTCGCGGGTTTGATTCCCGCCGAGGGCTAACATTTTCTACAACAAATTTGTTAGTTCTTCAATTCCAGGTGTATATTTGTATTTAAGTATGCATTTAAAATATCATCATCCTCCTGCCCTTATCCCACTCTAAGTGGGGTCGGCACAACATGTTACAAACATGTCACATGATTTGGCTACGTATTTTACGACCGGCCGCCTGCCTGACTTCAGTTTACCTTAGCAGTATTTTACGACCCCTCGGTAAGAAACGAGGGTGGTCTATTCTACTAAGCCGGATACTACACAGCGGTATGCATTTAAAATTATGTATATATATATTTATCAGTCGTCTGTCGCCATAAACATGTAAACATATAGGATAAAAAATTCCCGTATTTTCTTCAAGAAAGTAAAAAAACAGATTCGTAAAAACTTTAGTTTTTTTCTTATACAATTACAGTCAGTTTTTTGCATAAGTAATAATAAAATTATTTTGCTATAATCCGCTATACAGTAAATAGAAAATATATGTAGTGCTAAATGTATAGTGGACTATCTATTTTTTCATACCCGTTACATGCAGGGTTCGTAAAAACACATGCACTCCACCACTGCTACCGCAATACACAAGCACTACACACGCTCACTATCACAATCTCACCGAAGCATTATCAGGAGATAGACTCCATGACAAAATCGTAAAGCGTCGTATGTATAAATTATGTCTGTTTTTTTGTTAATTAGAAAGGCAGTCAAGTTCATTGTTACCCGTATATGCGGCAAATACAAAGAGTCAATGTAAAGTGACACGCGATGGTATAGTGGGTTGGTACAATAATGTCACGTTACACCATTTCCTCCTTAACGCTTGACATTCACTGGAATAGGTTGGAATGTGGGTGTGGGTCGATGTCACTAGTTTAAACGCTCGTAACTTCTATGAATGTTCTTTTTGGTTGTATACAGTGTTAACACTTGAAACAGTTTATGTCTTGTTTATTTATCAATGAAAAGAAATCGTAAATTATAATTTAACGCCTAATTCTATACAATCAGCCGCTACTTTGCGAAGATCCATAAAAACAGTAAAGTAAAGTAGCGGCCTGTTACAATCCCACTGCTTGGAATAGGTCTCCTCTCTCCGTTTCTGGAGAGAAGGGTTGGAGCTAAGACCTCCACGCTGCTCCAATGCAGATTTGTAGGTTACACTTATCTCCAGAATTCTCTAGAGATATGCAGGTTTCCTCACGATGTGTTCCTTCACCGAAAAGCGTGTGATAAATTGCAATTATCAATTAGAGACATGAGTTTTAATAGAAAAACTCATTGGTGCCCGCCCGGGTTAGAACTCGTGTTTCCCTCGGAAGAGTCGCGCGGTCTCACCGCTGGGCTATCACAGCTCAGAAGATCCATAACACAAAAGTAAATAGAAAATATATAAAATCCTAAGTGTAGATTGGATTATCCGTTTTCCATACCAGATACATTCGAGACTCACGAAATACGCATGCACGACAAACCTCCACCACCGCCACCAAAATATACTAGCACTGCACACATTCATTATCACATATTCAACAATTGTTACGGCGCGCAACGGAAGCGTCATCAGTAGATCGAAGCGAGGAAAAAATCGCAAAGTTTATAAAAAGCTAAAAAATTTTTTTTTAATATGGAACTCCGCAGTTTATACTTTTTTGTTTTAATTGTTAATGTAATAATTGGTAAAAATATAATTAAATTCTTAAATAAATATGTTTTTTACAAAATTGCACAGCTGAGATATTAGATCA
The DNA here is from genome assembly GCA_947086505.1 of Morpho deidamia. Classification (NCBI taxonomy): domain Eukaryota; kingdom Metazoa; phylum Arthropoda; class Insecta; order Lepidoptera; family Nymphalidae; genus Morpho; species Morpho deidamia. The sequence goes on along the minus strand of CAMTZC010000012.1, from coordinate 13,410,390 downwards.
AGGTTGCCATCTACGCACTATGCAAATTTGCAAAATGCGTCATAGTTGTTCGCCTTCTATTCATAGACCTACGCATTTAGTGCGAAATAAAGTGAGAGGTGAATATCAGTGTGCCATTCTTTATCTGATCATAAACTAGATACAGATCGATATATATTTAAGGTACGTTAAGAACTTTTCTGGTAAAAATATATTCCATACTAAAAAAATTTTAAACATCCCTCGTGTGGTATACGGCTGGGTAGAATAGAACACCCTTATTTCTTACCGAGGTGTCGTAAAAGGCGACTAAGGTAAGTCGACCCGCCGTGTGTTATCCGGCTGAGTAGAATCGACCACCCTCATTTCTTACCGAGGTGTCGTAAAAGGCACCTAAGGTAAGTTGACGTCAGGCAGGCGGCCGGTCTTAAAATACGAAGTCGAATCATGTGACAACATGTTTGTAACATGTTGTGCCGACCCCACTTACAGTGGGATAAGGGCAGGAGGATGACTAAAATTAAAAATATATATATTTATTTATTACTTTGCATATCGGAAAATTCAGTAAATTCCCTATACAGAGCAGCGGTATTGGAATTCCACATTGCCCTAATGATAGCCGAGCCTCGAGAGAAAATGGCACCTTAAGAAGTAGTTATTGTTAGTTAACTATAACAGATAGAAACATGCTGTACCGGATTTTTTTGTATAATTTTAGAAGATTTACAATTCTTTCATACATCACATAAGTGTATATTGGTTTAAGCAGTGCACGTGACTAAAGGACCCTCTGCAGGTGAGTTTTTTTTACAACTGCGGGACCTTTCCAACACAATTTACATACACCGTAATGTACTTTTAACCAAAACCTTCCGGAAGAATGTAATCCACTACCTTTTAGTAAAGACCGTATAATAATCGGTTTAGTAGATTTTGGTAGAATCGGTCACATACCGACAGAACTTATGGGGGACTTTGAGATTAAGTATAGATTTTAAGTTTCGTTTAAGATACATTATAAAGAAATAAAATAAAACTAAATTTTACCCAATTAATTCTATTTTACATTCACGAAAACAATCTCAATGTCATACAAAAAAAATACGTGATGTCATTTTGATCGTAGCGATTAAGGCACGTGTCAAATTAAACATTCAATACGTAAACGATACCTCTTTCCAACTAAAACGTCATGCATGGTACGCGTAACAACTACGTCATGTAGGAGAGAACTTTAGATACCACGACCTACTTGTGAAGAAATAGATGGCTAGTAGGTAAGGTAAGTAGGTAATATAAAGGTATAGTATAGATAGTGTAGTGTATGAGGGTTGAAATGTGATATTCTTACCTTTTAAATTTATACCTAAGACACATAAAAATAAAATTCTGAAATACATATTAGACCAGTCTACTGAAGATTTAAATTAATTTTAAGAGATTTGCCTATACGTAAAGCATATTAAAAAATTGAGTATTATTTGGATGACAAAAATGCCTGGATTTGATCCTCTCTTGAATCCTTTTAGCGTCATCCAGGACTGCGGTTTAATAATGTAAAATTAAAAATATTTAAAGGATTGACCACCGAGTTACTTGCTGGTTCTTTTAGGTAAAAGCAACATTCCAAATCAGTTGTAGCTTTATTAATCATATTGATCCTTAACGATTCAAAAGTGCTTGAAATAAGCTGTTATTTGAATAAAGATTATTTTGATTTTGATTTGATTTAATAAACATACAATACAGAAATATACTTATACTGTGTATATAATTTTCAAATGAGTATGTTTCTAAATACTAATACTAGTTTACATATATAGTTAAAGGTGCATTTACATTGTCTCAAGCGCACCACGTCAGTAACCCCAGAGCCACGAGAGTGAATGCACGTATAGCGACATGTCATTCGTGCGTGCTTGAGCTAGTGCAATTCTAATAGAACAGGTGCAGGTAGGTTGATACAGAAGAATAGCGTTTATGAGAAGTAACACATACAGAAAATGTTACAATTAAAATATACTTTACTTATATACAGTTGTAATGAACTTCTAGTTAGAATCTACTGGGGGTTTACAAATAAACTTATGAATGAAAACTATTTTAATCTTTTATAATAATCTTTCAAAGTCACGGACGAAATTGCTGCCAAAAACAAAAATCGACATATTAGATACACAAATAAAAACGTGTTTACTTCTGAAGGTAAACGTTATTATAGAATGCGATAAAACAAAAAGTACACTTTGTTGTCGAGAGACTCGATTCCAACCATAAAATGCTTACACAAAAAATATGATGTGTAACAAATATTTTTACGGCGTAACATCGTTGTATTAGCAAGTGACATGATTCGAATTCACAATATCATTACAAATAAGACGATCTCTGTGAGGTATTGACTACATTTCTTGACTACCAGCAATTGGTTCTACGAAATATCTATGAATATGTAACAACGACTGTTCATGACAACTTGAGTTTTTAAATACCCTTAATGATGTATTGGGTTCTACTAGTTCTCAAAGGAAAAGCGGATATATTATCAATCAATATTTTAGGCCAGTATTTAAGGTTTAGTTGAACCAATTTGAATTGAAATTTATCACTTCTTTATCATAAATACAAAATATACTTCAAGCTGTCACTCAAAAAGAGATCTTTTTTAACACACACGGTCGTCCATCCTCAAAGTAAGTAACCTATACTTGTGTTATGGGTGACGGACAACTCGTAGATATGCTATCGGAGTCGTATCGATACAGTGAAGGGTAAAAGGTAGTTCAATCAGTGTAATGCAGCTGTTAGAGGGGACACCAGTGGGCACTGGACAGGATGTGATCGCGCCCGTCGCCTTGCATAAATGATCTAGACGTATATCATTTGACATTGGCCTTCGCTACGATGGATTAGGAAGCCGCTTAACATATATTTATGCTTAAAATTTAACAGAACAAATTAAAAAAAACTCATCAAAAAATATTATAAATATTATAAAATAAAGTCCCCAAAAGCTGTCTGTCTGTATGTGATCAATTTTCTCAAAATCTACTGAACGAATTTTTGCGCAGTTTTTACTAAAAGATAGAGCAATTTTTCCGGAAGGTTTAAGTACATATTTTACGTTTTTATGTAAATTGAAAGAAGTGGCTCGGTTTAAAAAAAAACTCCCCTACTGGGAGCTTTACTCGCGTGCGCTGCGTGAACTAACAGAGATACACTAAGGTACTAGAGAATTTTAGATCTACAAAAATACTACAAAAAAGTCTGCGACAGCATGTCTCTTATGGTTAACTTACAATAACTATTTTTGTGTTCAAAATTCCAAATATAGATTTCCACGCGGGCGAAGCCGCAAGCACAGCTAGTAACTACATGAAATAAAAATTCATTCTCCTATAATTACTGCGAAAAATTTCACCTCATTTAGTTAAAGATTTGTGGTGTTCCACACCGTGTTCAGGTCGGTAATCAAACAATAGAATATTTTCAATATTCGTTATATTAAACTCGTAGTACTTCGATACAAAATATGCAAGGGAAAAAATACGTTCAAGGGGATAAAATATCACACTAAAATAAGTCCGTAGAGACTGTAATTGTTGTGTTTAGAGTGTAATAAATATAACTTCATTATACATAATTAAAGCTTATATACAAGGATAGCATATATGGTACAATTATTCCTGTTGTTTTTAGGTAAGACGGAAAAACACATTGCGTTATTGAGGGTACTTAAACGCTGTTATTAGCGTGAATGAGATCGCGGGTACGACTATTGAATTATACAACACTTATACATTACTATACTGTTGAAGATTACTTAGATTATAAGGATGTGTGAATAGCTGCACTTCTACCCTGTACAAGACAGTAATAACTAAGTGTAACTAGTTTTAAGATTTATATTTTAGAAAGAGCAACCGCCGAGTTTGTTGCTGGTTCTTTGCAATAGGAACAGCTTTCCGAACCAGCAGTAGATGTTGACGATTCAAAAGCACTTGTTTACAAGTTTACTTGAATAAAGAATATTTTGAATAATTAAAAAACCGATATAAAAAATATCACAATTATCAAAGTTAAAAAAAAGCTTCAAAGCAATATTTTCTCAACCCGGATTAACCATTTAACATTTAAACGTGAACTTCTGAATACATATACATGAAACTCGTAAACTTAGATGCAACTAAAAGTTTGTTGCAATGTTAGTTGCGTCGCAATTAATGTTGCCAGGTAGCGAGGTAAGCAAAACTTTCTACGGCTTGCTTCTCTCGACAACTCAATTAGAAATTAAATTATCAGTCACAATATTTATCCCGTGAATATGTTGATAAGTCGAGTTATGTTATTTTATATGTTTAATAATAATAGGCATTTGAATTGCTAGCTGTGTGGTATCCGGCAGAATAGAATAGACCACCCTCTTTTCTTACCGAGGTGTCGTAAGAGGCAACTAAGGTAAATGCTGTGTGGTATGCGGCTGCATAGAATAGACCACCCTCATTTCTTACCGAGGTGTCGTAAGAGGCGAGTAAGGTGAAAGCCGTGTGGTATCCGGCTGCATAGAATAGACCACTCTCTTTTCTTACCGAGGTGTCGTAAGAGGCGAATAAGGTAAATGCCTTGTGGTATCCGGCTGCATAGAATAGAGCACCCTCATTTCTTACCGAGGTGTCGTAAGAGGCGACTAAGGTAAATGCCGTGTGGTATCCGGCTGCATAGAATAGACCACTCTCTTTTCTTACCGAGGTGTCGTAAGAGGCGACTAAGGTAAATGCCGTGTGGTATCCGGCTGCATAGAATAGACCACCCTCATTTCTTACCGAGGTGTCGTAAAAGGCGACTAAGGTAAGTTGACGTCAGGCAGGCGGCCGGTCGTAAAATACGTAGCCAAATCATATGACAACATGTTTGTAACATGTTGTGTTGACCCACTTAGAGTGGGATAAGGGCAGGAGAATGATGAATGATGATAAGGCATTTGGATTGCCTAATTTATATGGTGAATATTCCAGTGAATTCAATAATTCTGTTATATCAGACATACAAACTAGTGAATATTTATATAGCTTTCTTAAACCTATTAGCCTATTTATAGCTGCTCTTGTTTGAGCCATCATCATCTTTTAAGCCATTCACGGCTGGTACGGATATATAGTTATATTCCATTCGTAAGTAAAAATATTCATAAGTATCAAAATAGTTTGATATCATAAAATTAGCAGTGGTCACAATAAGCTTGTAATTCCTGTGTTGAGATTTAGCAGAGTTAGCAACTCATTTGATGGTCTCGGTATTCGCTTCTATAATAAAATTCCGCAATCCATATTAGACTTGTCTAAAGTTCTAATTAAGTGTTAGAAATATGCTTATAACTAAAGCATATGTTTAGTCAATGACTTGATACGTCATAAGCTCATCCCAGTCAGACATGAGCACAGGTATTCAGCCTGCATCTTACCAGCATCTGATTGTCGTAATAGTAAAAGGGGTGTCCCACTTTTGGGGCGGGGTATGTTTAGTCAATGTATCCGATCTCGGATGTTTGAGGATCACGTTTGATTGGTTAATGGCAACCACCCGCCATTATCCCCTCTACCCCCTTTTACCCTTACACACCGCTTGTAACTCGCGAAACGCAACGTACGCGCAGAAACAGCAATTATCCAAAAAACCTGTGTTTGTGGCCAAAACTTTTTATAAAGTGTCCAGAGTGTCCAAAATTGGTTCCCAATCCTGTAAAGGTAAGTGGTTGACCCTTTTCTGTCCATCATATACAATTGAAGATTATAGTTAATGATAAAAATGCTTCGATTTGAACATCCTTTCAGCTTTATACAAGACTGCAGTTTAATAATGAAAACGTAAAACGTAACAAATATAGAAATACTTTCGCATTACAATTATTAGTATACATGTGAACTGAGTAAATAGTAAATAAGGCGCCTCTTAAAACATTATGGCACAAGATGAATAATGTAATTTTTATAATCACAGACCCATTGTTGTCAGTTGCCAAAAAGCTCTGAATTCCGCTAAGTACGTAGCTACAAAAAAAAAATTACGTTAATCTCGAAGTTTTTTAACTTCACCTAACTTTGAGCTTTTTTATATTGTAAGAGGAACATAATTTCATATTAAAAAGATTGCCTTATTGTTGATGAAAGCTCAAAAGTAAGTATCGGCGTCTTATTCCCACTGCTGGTATTTTTTTTTTCGAACTGACTGTATGCTCGTAGCCCTAATGGCTTTTACAGCGTCACCGGGCGGGACGGGCGAGCGCAGAAGCATCGCCGAGTTTGCGAAATGCAGAGAGTAGAGCGCAAGAGCTCTTAAGTCGGGGAACGTCGTCCTAAGGGTGCCTCCTGTGAGGCCGGACCACGGCTTAGGGCGACGCGTAGTGGAGGGTTGACTGCTGGTTACAGAACTCCTCTCTTTATTTCCGGAGAGAATGGTTGGGGCTTAAAATCCACCACGCTGCTCCATTGCGGATTGTTAGGTTACATAACTCTTTGAAGATATGCAAGTTTTCTAACAACGTTTTTCTTTATCAAAACGCGTGTGATAAATTGGATATATCCTTTAGACACATAAGTTTGAACGAAAAAATCATTGGTGTCTGCCCGGGGTTTGAACTCGTATTCCTCTCGAAAGAGTTTCACGGTCTCACCGCTGAGCTATCGCAGTTTAAAACGAAAGACTTAAAACAGAACATAATTAGAACTTTATGTGATATATAAAGCTTGGATGGTCGAATTAGTAGTTATTAAAACTTTGCCATTAGTGAGGTACTTATAGTTGCGTTATAGGAAAGTTTGTGAACCCCTTTTAATTATCACGACCGTTTTCAACTCGTTCAAAAATGGGGTGAAATTGTTATGGTTATTATAAAATGTTGTTATGGACTTTACAGTACCAAATGAACAAGGAAGCTAAAAGGGTGCGCGTTCAGATCGGGGTTTTTAAATCGTAAACTGTCCATTCTATAGCTTTTTCATATTTTTTCCTAAGTGGGTTCATAATATAAAGTGTTTATAAGCTCAATTTAATGTGAAAATAACAGTTCAATTTTGCACTAAATTGGTAGGTATGGCTTAATACGATTTTACCGGACATATCCCGTTGACTGGCCCGTTGGCGCAGTGGGTAGTGATCCTGCCTTCAGTTCCGCGAGTCGCAGGTTCGATTCCCGCCGAGGGCCAACATTTTCTATAAAAAAACTGTTGATTCTTCGAGCCTGGCTGTATATGATATGTAATTTTATATGTAGTATATCTACCAGTTGTCCGTTGCCCATAACACAAGTATTAAGTTACTTACTTTGGGGACGGACGAACGTGTGTAAGTATCTCATATATTTATTTACTTATATCCTAATAAGGAGGTTCATATATAATTTTTTATAAAATCGATTTCTTGGTGGAAAAAGATTATAGATAATTGGGGTCCCGATATTATTGTTAAGACTCCTTTAAATATAATTGTACATAGAAAGTGGGTAATTTCTTTTGTTCGTTTACTAAATTACATTTTTTTATTACTTTTTTGGACCTACGAGCTTTCCCAACGGGGTTATCGGACGCTTGCTGGAGTTAGGTCCCCGAAACGGTCGATGCATCTGGTGCTCCTAATACATCGATCAGCGGAGGAAGGGGCCGCTGTTTAGAGAGGCCCCGACATGGAGGTGGAGCTCGACGGGGTACAGAGCGGCTGCTGGCGGGGATGGGGGCTATATGTATAACATTTTCCTGTCCCCGTCACCAGCTGTCAGGTTTTTATTCGGCGTGAGTCCAACATACCCGACGCTCGTTCCTGTCGAGCGTTGACAACCCACAATAGGTTTTCCTGATATAAAAAAGTATTACATTCTAAGCATCATCAATATATGGTGATTTATTATACTGTGATGAACTTTTTCTTCTTATAAGGGGAAGTCTGAAAGTTGCGTCCATTATGGAAAAGACGAGAGGCGCAAGATTGGGACGGTATGGACATGTAATGAGGAGGGAGAAAAATCATGTGACTAAACGAGTGTTGAGTATGAATGTGGAAGGATATGTGACTAGAGGGAGGCCTAAAAAGAGATGGTTGGAATGTGTGAAGTATGACATGCATTAAAAGGAGTAGCGCCAGAGTTGACGAATGATAGAAGAGAATGGAAAAGAAAACATGTTGTGCCGACCCCATTTAGAGTGGGATAAGGCTAGGAGACAGAAAAAGAAGAACTTCTTCTTCTTTTTTCTCAACCGATAGACGCCCACTGCTGGACATAAGTCTCTTAATGCGATCTCCACAACACACGATCTTGTGCCACTTGAATCCAGCGGTTTCCCGCGACCTTTTTGGGGTGTAAGGGGAAGGCTCGTCCCAATCAGTCTCCTCAATTGTCAACCTCACCTGCACGCGGTGCGCCTGCAGATTAACCAACGATGCTTTGGTGACCGATAAATGGCGGTATAACAATTCATTCACCAACTTAGTTCAGTAGCCTACGCTGTTCGAAAGATAAGACAATTTACAGATGTCGAAACAGCAAAAATTGTTTATTTTGCTTACTTCCATAGCATTATGTCTTATGGAATATTGCTGTTGGGTAAATGCGCGGATAGTGAAAAAATTTTCGTATTACAAAAAAGAATCATACGTGGCATCTACAATTTAAGTCCGCGTGATTCCCTGCAAGAGAAGTAAGGAAATAGGTATTCTTATATTTGCTTCACAGTATATTTTAAACAATGTAATTTTTGTACATAAAAATATAAAGAATTATAAAACGATAGGTGATATATATAATAGACAAAGTAGGAACCGACATAAGCTTGCGACTCCTGATTTGCGCCTAGCAAAAGTACGTAAATCATTTGTGGGTTTAGGTATAAGATTCTATAATAAAATTCCGAAATCAATTTTGGCCATGCCATTACAGCAGTTTAAAAACTCAGTTAAAAAGAGGCTAATACAGAAAGCCTACTATTCTGTTGAAGATTACTTAGATGATAAGGTTGTGTGGATATAGGTGCACTTCTACCCTGTACAAGACTAATAAATAAATGTAACTAGTTTTAAGATTTATATTTTAAAAAGAGCAACCGCCGAGTTTCTTGCTGGTTCTTCTTGGTAGGAACAGCTTTCCGAACCAGCAGTAAAGTTGACGATTCAAAGCCCTTGTTTACAAGTTTACTTGAATAAAGAATATTTTGAATTTGAATCATATATCCTAAATTTTACCAGACCGACAGTGGGCAGTAGCAGTATCGGTGCGACATTGTCAGCACTGCGATCACCGACCCGCATGGCAAGCGTGGTGATTACTGACGAAACCTTCATTGTCAGACACAATAAAACTGTGATGAACAACAATAAGGCAAGCATTATCAATATTCACTTCTGACAATGATAGTAAGTAATAACCCGTATAAATTATATAAAAATTATACGCGAATGTTTGTAATACAAAATTAAAACAAACAAACCGGGCGACTTTTTAATAAGTTTTAACTAAACAATGCTCGAAGGTTTATGAATTTGTAAAGCGAACCGAACGGTTTCATTCAAAGAGAAAACTCAAAGAAAACTTAACTAGCAAAGAAAATAACAAGGAATCCTTTGTTCGAAGTAAATCTCTGTACGAGTTTAAAGTAAAGGAGAGAAGGAAAAGAAGAATTAAAAATACATGATACGACTAACAAAGTGATTCTCAAATCGACCACTTCAATTTGAACATTCAAGAAATAGAACATCATTAGAAAGATGTTTAACCTTCCAAGGTAAGTATAAAAACTACGTTAAGCTGAAAATTTTATGTTACAAAAGATTTAAAATCTTTTGAGCCGAGAATATTATTGTGACACAAATGAATATCGATGTACTGTTTACAAAGGAACTTTAGTTTCATACGACTTAAATGTTCAACTTCTTGTTGAATAGTATAGAAATCGGAACGTTGTAAAGTAATCTGTATACACGTATACGTTTTTGACGTATGTGTATCCTGGCAATGTTGAGGGGTGGTTCTAAGCCCTAATGCTTTTTTAGCCAGAAAGAAAGCCTTATTCTATAATCTGATTATAATCAGGGCGTTTCTATTTGCTTCGATTCTGATGTAAACTGAAATGATAATCATAACAAAATACAAAACCATTACATTAGTGTAATTAGACTTTATCCGTATAAAATAAATAAATTACAAAATGAGATTTCTTCCTTCATTCCGTAACTTTAAAGCCTGATATATTAAAAAGGCAAAAGCAGACAATGCGAAAGAAAGAACTCAAAGAAAGTACGGTAAGTAATCACAGTTAAAAAGTAAATAAAAGTAAAATACCTCGGGCCGGACATACGTACAAAGCGATCTATTGAGAGTAGTCACACAAGCGAAAATCAAACTGGGAAACCGAAAGAACTTTCAATTCCGTATACGCTGAATGTAAATGTCTCAATGGATTCAAAGTCTTCTATTCTTTGGAAGCTGAGCTCCGTTTAGAATAGGCCAAGAGCTTATAAAAATAACCTAGCTAGATTACTTAACAAAAATTGACAAACTGTTAGAGAATAAATCAAAACTTTTGTTTTCGACTGGTCCGTTGGCGCAGTGTGACTGTGCCTTCAGCTCCGCGGGTCGCGGGTTCGATTCCCGCAGAGGCCAAACATTTTCTATAAACAATTTGTTGGTTCTTCGAGCCTGGGTGTATATTTGTATTTAAGTAGGTATTTAAAATTATATATGTAGTATATTTTTATGTAGATATTTACCAGTTGTCCGTCACTCATAACACATGTATTAAGTTACTTACTTTGGGGATGAACGACCGTGTGTCCCATATACTTAGTATTTTTATTATTATTATAGAATTAGGTTGGTAAGTTTTAAAAGACCAGACCCATTAAGGGCACGCCTCTTTAGAGGATTTAGATATATTAGATTATAGTACCTGAGCGACCGAGCTTTGTTCGGAAATTTTTAAATATATTAACAAAATGCAATAAAAGAAAAGGCCAATGATATCTGGGACCCAATCTGGGGTGTTTTCACTTCTTTAGTCCGCTCGTTCCCCACTGAGCGCTATTACAACATTACAAGTGACAGCAAAATTCACCTTTATATTCAATGCATATTTTAGCAGTTTTTAATGCCTACAAACAAAGATAAAACGACATGTTTTAAAACAAAACCTAGATAAATCGATTTATCTCCCCCGATACCCCTTACATAGTAAGTTTCATGAAAATCGTTGGAGTCGTTTTCGAAATTTAGATTCTATACATATACAAGATTAACTCATTTAAAGATAGATTACATTAGATTATATTAGAGGGTTAGACCATTAGATCACTATCAGATAGATTTTTTTATACATTCAGAATAATTCTTATTGTTCCAACGATATTGCGGAAGCGCCTTGATACCTTTAATATACGTAAGCAATGACCTTATGATTAACGAAGTTATTTGTGGAATTTAATTTAATTAACTCGCGACCACACAAAAATGGCTTACAATGCATCTGTCGGTTACGATTAAAAATATGATCTAAAAACTTACTTAATTCCGCGCCAGCAATAGCAAGAACATAATACGTTATATTGTCTATTATACGTAATAGAGTTATCAGACAAGAATAGAGCAGACATAAGCAGGCCTGTAAATGAGACGGAAGATGAAACTTGTATACTTGTCTTTGTCTAATCACACACAAAAAATAGAGACAGATATATATATTTAAAGTCTTATTTGCTTTGTCTCTACCGAAATAGGGCGCATTTAAGGCTTCCCTTCTCTAGTATAACTCTATGGTAATCTCAGAAATGACCATAGACAATAAATAATGTGTAGAGTCATAAGGTCATAATAATATTTTTATAACATTCCATTTTTTTTCATTAAACTTTGTTTAGATCGTTTAAAAATACTTTTAATCACAAATGCCTTTTTTCAAAAATAATTCACTACTTATAGTTAGATTTTATTCATCGTTAATATCTTTCTTGGAACTATTATTTATATCATTATCAGAATTGTCTAATGTATATTTGCTGAATCAGATTTACCGCGCTGTGTACTTCTTTTTGTTATGTTTTGGACTAATATTGATAAAATTTGGCAGAATTAAAGCTTAGAATTTACACCGCTAGCTTATTATATATTTCAAATATATAAGGTCAAATATATATATAAAATAATTGTTTATTTTCGCGAACAAAAAAAAATCGTATTATTGTACTGTGTACTTAACAGTTAAGTTAGTGCGAACAAAGTTGCTCGTCTAACTAATTTTATAATAAAATAAATTAAATTTCAGAAATGACGATAATGAGCATCACCTCTTATTTATAGGGTCTACAAATTTCAAAAATGACGTTCGTATAATGAGCACCAACTCTTACTTTTAGGGTCTACAAATATAATAAATGAATTGTTCTGTGACGTTTTATCCTAATATAAGATGCTTAACATAATTGGGATGTTCCGTTACCCATAGCAATTATTGTTTCAAGATTTCCTCCCTTTTGTCTTTCTCATCACTAACTGTACTTATAGAAAACCAATTCTACTCGTTTACTTTGCGTTTACTGAAGCCCTAAACCCTCTGTCGTATGTTAAACTATATCTAATTATTAAATGTAAAATGTAATGTATTAAATGTAATTAAATGTAAAAGTAAAGAAAAAAGTTAGGTAATGAACACAAAATATTTCACTACCCAAGTATGATATTTATCTATTTATGTGTTTGAGTATAATTATGTATATGTTTAATAAAACATAATTACATATTAAAAATATATTAGAAAACAGAACCAGAATCGAAGAAATCGATAAGTAACCTATTTTTTCTGACTAATTCAAATTTACTAATTTCAAAAGTCGTTTTTTTTTATTAATTATAATTAAAATAAAGACAAATTAAAAAAAGAAGTAAGAATACTATATAACATGGATGCGTCGTTTACGAAATTCGATTAAAATGTGTAATTACAATAGAATAGTAGAATTTTTTGAAAAGCGATTATAATTTTTATTTTATCATATTTAATTTATTATTATAATTAATTTATTTACATAAAAATGTTAATAATTTTATTAAATAAATCTATACTACTCACTAGTCAAAAAATCACGTTCTGTTATAAATAGGTCTATGCTTGTTTTCGTTGTTAAGGAAAATGCATAAAATGCTTATGTTTGAATATTTAATTATTAGTTTATTTATTTATTTAATTAAGGGCTCCAACAGAGGTGCACTGAAAAATAAAGAAATAATAAGATTTGACACATGAGCTAAGTGTACCCCCAATTATAGGAAAACACAAATGCTCCATATAATGTTACAAATGTAATGAAAAGGATAATCGAAAAACATACAAATTTAAATTTATAGTTCTCGAGATAAGTAAAAGAAAAACACAAAATTGACTGGCCCATGGGCGCAGTGGGTAGTGACCCTGCCTTCAGCTCCGTGGGTCACGGGTTCGATTCCCGCCGAGGGCCAACATTTCCTATAAACAATTTATTGGGTCTTCGAGCCTAGGCGTGTATTTGTATTTATGTATGTATTTAAAATTATATTTGTAATATATTTACCAGTTGTCTGTCACCCATAACACAAGTATTAAGTTACTTACTTTGGGGACGGACGGCCGTGTGTGTAATTGTCCCATATATTTATTATTATTATAAAATATAACTAAAACTAAGATGACACGGAGAATAATAAAAATGATAACAATAATAAAATAATTAAAGATAAAAGAAAATATTAAAAAAAAACATTGGTTGAACTACTACTAAGTAATATACTCATTACTGGAGTAGTAATTCAAGCACTTTGAGTTCTTCCGGAATTTCTGCTGAGAAGAATGTGTATTTTAACATTTACACTAGTTCAAAACACGTGTTTTTTGAGTTGTTCTCTATTGCAGCCTATAAGCAAAATATAGTTCTAGCAAACATATAGGCGTGTGGTATACGGCTGCATTGAATAGACCACCCTCCTTTCTTACCGAGGTGTCGTAAGAGGCGACCAAGGTAAATGCCGTGTGGTATCCGGCTGTATAGAATAGACCACCCTCATTTCTTACCGAGGTGTCGTAAAAGGCTACTAAGGTAAGTTGACGTCAGGCAGGCCGCCGGTCGTAAAATACGTTGCCAAATCATATGACAACATGTTATAACATGTTGTGCCCACTTAGAGTGGAATAAGGGCAGGAGAATGATGATGATAGTTCTAACATACATAAATGTTAATATCTTGAAACATAAATGTTTATTTTCGAAAATATCAAACATGTGTGTACATGTCAAAGGCATATTTGCTTTAAGTTCTAAGCACTAAAGCAACGAAGGAGTAAATCAATAGCCACTTTGCAGTACGTAATTCCCGTAACAATGAAGTGGAGAGACGTCAACTGCAGACGCTTATTGTGTGCGCTTTTCGCACACACATAATTCTGTATCCCTCGATTTACGTACGAACATACTGTAAGATAAGCTATCGCTTATTGTTTAGGGAAAATAGACTTAACAAATTAATGAACAGAATTAGCCGTTACTTTGCGGAGATCCATAATACAAAAGTAATAAATATATTATTTGATTTATGAAAGGCTATTTTGCGGAAATCCATAGTACAGAAATTACGATAGAAAATTTTTGCTTTAAACAACGTTTAAGAGAATCTATGGAATGCTAAGTGTATGAAGCTTCAAATCAATACTTAATTGCATGATTCTTTAATTAATTAAAAAATCATGAATTCTCCTTAAAAGTTAAGTAATCACCTGTTAATATCCCACTGTTGGGCATAGGCCTACTCTCTCTGTTTTTGGAGAGATGGAGCTAAGACCTACCACGCTGCTCCAATGCGGATTGGTAGATAACACATATTCCTAGAATTCTCTAGAGATATGCAGGTTTCATCACGATGTTTTTCTTCGCCGATAAGTGATAAATAGCAATTAATTAGACACATAAGTTTTAATAGAAAAACTCATTGGTGCCTGGCCGGGGTTTGAACTCACGATCGTCTTTAGAGAGTCGCACGGTCTCACTGCTGAGCTATCACAGCTTTTAATTCTCGCTAATTTAATAATAAATAAAAAAATGCTACGCACAGTCTGGAGTATTAATGTGGGAATGGAACGTAAGAGGAACGTAAGTGGAACGGAATGCAGGTAAGCGTGTAAGCGAGAGGTATGACAGGAGGAAGAAGAGAGGAGAAAGGAACGACGGAGGACGTGTGTTATAGCTGCAAAGTTTAATTAATTCAATAAAAGCTTAAATTAAAGAAGTGTTTGCTTGACCCCGATAGTCTCGGTTACCACATTAATATGCTGCTACTTTACTTAGTAGTAAAATAATTAAGTCAGATTTAAACAGTTATATTAGAAGCTTAAGATTTCGAGATAAAAATATTCGTTTCAACATAGAAATTTAGTTAAATAATAAAAAAGAAAAAGGCTTTTTTACGCTTGAATCATAGTTTTTAATTGCGGTATAATTCAAGTTGTGAACACTCTACAAACAAATTCAACTTCAATTCAATTTCAACATTTTCTATATTTAAGGAAACTTTCAACCTGTGCTTTTATATCTTTGAAACTCTACTCTCATTATCATTCTCCTGCCCTTATCCCACTCTAATTGGGGTCGGCACAAGATGTTACAAACATGTTGTCACATGATTTGGCTACGTATTTTACGACCGGCCGCCTGCCTGACGTTAACGTACCTTAGTCGCTTTTTACAACACCTCGGTAAGAAATGAGGTAGGTCTATTCTATGCAGTCGGATACGACACGGCACATACCTTAGTCGCCTCTTACGACACCTCGGTAAGAACGGAGGGCGGTCTATAAACTCTACTCTATAGAGAAATATTATATATATTTTTGTTCCCTACTAGAAAAAAAATACGTGATTATGCAGATTACCTTAGTAACTGCATTTAAGAGCTGTTATAGCTCAGCGGTGAAAACTAGCGACTCTGTAAAGACGATCATGGGTTCAAACCCGGGCAGGCAACGATGAGTTGTTCTATTAAAACTTATGTGTCTAATTAATAATTGCTATTTATCACACACTTTTTGGTAAAGAAAAACATCGTGAGGAACCCTGCATATCTCTAGAGAATTCTAGGGATATGTGTAACCTTCCAAACCGCAATGTAGCAGCGTAGTAGGTCTATATTCCTACCCTTCTCTCCAAATAGGAAGACAAGAGGCCTATCCCAGAAGTGAGATACTAATTTATGTACATAACAAGGCTAGAATTTAAAAGCTTAAATACAAAACAACAAATCGATTAATGAAAACACAATAAGTAAAAAAAATAAGTGAGACTTTAATGCACACTGATATATACACCGTGTCAGTAAAGTGGAAACGGCGATCAAGTAAATGGTCTTGAGTTATGCGTGAAAGCCTTTCGCCTGAAGAAGAGCGCCGGTCATTGAACCAAACGTACAATAGGCGAGCACTTAGCGGGTGCAAAAATACGTGAGAACGGTTGCGCTAGCTTAGTCGCTAAAAATTAACCAAAATATCACATATATCGCACGCTTAATATTAAAGCGACCTAATTCAAAAAGTTATTTGTGCCAAATTGCAATAAAGCGTAGCGTAGCGCCTACAAAACTCGTAACTATTAAAGAGATCAATAACTTGGACTGCTCGTTAAAATCACTAGTTTTTTATAACAGCTAGTGTGATATTGAAGATAATAGAAAAATGGATTACAAAGTATCTAACTCAATTAAGCCTCAAGCCTCATTTTCAATTAGGTCACTTTAATAAGCGTGCGAATATATAGAGAGACACACCATTATTTCATCCACGGACAAATTAGACTATAGAAATAAGCGTTATTATGCTAGTACTACTACTACTACCCGCGACAAATATCTAACCAACTCAATTGTTAAAATACCCTCAATAATTAATGTATTTTTCTGTTTCCGAAGAAAAAATGGATTTTTTAAATTTAAATATAAACTTTAGTTAATTTTATTACTAATAATTTAGAGGCTTAGACGCTTAAGTGTAAAAAGACAGACAGCGGACAGACTATTGCATTTTGAATATTATTATAGTATGATATGAATATCATATGATCCAATGAATCAATAAAAGTAAAGTAAAGTAACGTTACTCTGTTTAATCCCACTGCTGGGAATAGGTCTCCTCTCTCCGTTTCTGGAGAGAAGGGTTGGAGCTAAGACCTACCACGCTGCTCCAATGCGGATTGGTAGGTTACACATATCCCCAGAATTCACTAGAGATATGCAGGTTTCCTCACGATGTTTTCCTTCACCGAAAAGGGTGTGATAAATTGCAATTATGAATTAGACACATGAGTTTTAATAGAAAAACTCATTGGTGCCTGCCCGGGTTTGAACTCGTGTTCCCCTCGAAAGAGTCGTACGGTCTCACCGCTGGGCTATCAAGCTGATAATTAATCAGTACATATAATAAATGAAATAAAGATAAAGGTGCTTTGAACTTGTGATGGCGAATATCAAATGATTACACCGTTTCAATGTAGACCAAAGCAGGAAGTACTATCGATATTTGGAGCAGAATTAGACCATTTACCTTCCCCCGGTGGCTTGGAAAGCACGATAAGCAAACAGTATGCCATCAACACTAAAATCCAAGCATTAATAATCCAATAATAAAGTTAGATTTATTTACCTATCTTTAACTTATTTTATTACTATTAAAATAAAAAAAACATTATTATAGTAATCATTATTTATTTAACAAATTATTTTATTGGCAGTTAGGAAATGTAATTAAAGCTTTCTATTTTGTCTTATAGGATATAGTATATATAAATAAAGTGCTGTATAACGCATATATATATTTTATACACCGAAAAACAGGTCGGTGTATAAAAACAAATACATTACATAGCTTTTTTATTCAGTTTATAGCCTTTTTATACAGACGTTCAGTCAAGAATTTGGCAACATTTAGAAACAATAAAATAAAAATCTGTATATAAATTAATTAATTATTCCGTTATAAATAATAAGGAATTTTATATCAACATTAATGAAATCTATTAATGTTTTATTTTATAACTAATAATATTAAGTAAGTTTTTAATATTTACAATGGAGAATGGTTTTCGTTTCTCATGAAAAATCTTAAAATGTAATATAGTTAATTTTTGTAAATAAAGTAATAATATAATATGTTTCAATGTACGTACTGTTGTATTCATTTTTGTTACTTTTTTGGTTACCAAGTACCTGGATACAAAGCCCTCATAGACCTATACAAAACACTTCTGCGAAGTCCTGTGTCACTAGGCTGCGAGTACAAGCTAGCTTTCTAATGATAGGAAAACTAAATATGGCCACATAATTTAACCAATATTTCCTGAACCTATTTATGAATAAATATTTTTTTGAACTTTGTTATCGTCGTTTGAAATATCTTTAAAAAAAATTATTTATACTACAATAGCTTTTCAAATAAGTTTAAGTGATTGGGTATATGGAATATTAACAATTTTATATTTATAACACAAAAAAAGTTCTCGAAATTATACTTCAAAATCAATTAAATGAGATAGAATCACGCGATAAATTATGTACACATACACACACTCGCCTAAGCTGTGATAGCCTAGCGGTGAGACCGTGCGACTCTCTAGAGACGACATAGGTTCAAACCCCAGGCAGGCACCAATGAGTTTTCTATTAAAACTTATGTGTCTAATTGATAATTGCAATTTATCACACGCTTTTCGGTGAAGGAAAATACATCGTGAGGAAACCTGCATGTCTCTAGAGAATTCTCTAGGGATATGTGTAACCTACCAATCCGCATTGGAGCAGCGTGGTAGGTCTTAGCTCCAATCCTTCTCTCCAATAACGGAGAGAGGAGGCCTTAACCCAGCAGTGGGCTTAATAACAGGCTGTTGCTTTACACACTCGCCAAAGCTGTTCGTCAACCAGCTGAAACCTTCAAATTAACACAACACAACAATATCGTCACCGGAACAAACATGTCCATAATACAAGATAAAATATAACATCACAGCGACATCTCTACATACAAATTAATTATATGCCTTTCGAAAGGATTTATTTGGTAACATTTGGCAACACTCGCGGCGGCAAGGTTACGAAGGCGTAGCGCAGGTGACGCGTCTACGCCGAGCGGGCCCGCCGAGGCGACTGAGGTTACTATAGCACCCGCCGGCTACGCCGTAGCACTCTGCTACGTATGTGGTGTAAACGCATTACAACCTTTTATGATAGCACGTTGGTATAAATAAACAATGTTGCAGTGAGTCCTATTATTTGGTAACACGTGCAATCAATATAACAGAATTAACTACTTTGCTATAATCCGCACGGGTTAGGTGAATGCATGCAAAGCCAATGTGTATGAAGCAGGCAAAATCTACGTACCTTATACATGCAGGACAAGCATGTATAAGGTACGTAGATTTTGCCTGCTTCATACACATTGGCTTTGCATGCATTCACCTAACCCGTGCGGATTACAGCAAAGTAGTTAATTCTGTTATATTGCTTGTAATATGGAATTCCGCAAAGTAACGCCTGCTTCTATAAATCATATAAAACACGTGCAATGTTATGTTATTACATTGTATTTACCTAGAGACCTGTAAGCCATTGAATTTGTGATCGAGTTAATGTGCATTGTGATTTCGGCGAAGCTTTTGGTAGTTGCACTGTACTTTTATACGGTAGTGTTGAATAATTATATGCAAAAGTAATAATAAAATTATTTTGCTATAATCCGCGATACAGTAAATAGAAAAAATATATAGTGCTAAATGTATAGTGGACTATACGTTTTTTTTTTCATACCCGTTACATGCAGGATTCGTAAAAAACATATGCACAAACCTCTACCACTTCCACCACAATACACAAGCACTACACAGGTTCACTATCACAAACTCAACAATCGTTTCGCCCCGCAACCGAGGCATTATCAGGAGATAGACTCCACGACAAAATCGCAAAGCGATTGCGAAGCTTTGCGATTTTGCGATACATTTAGCACTATATATTTTTTCTATTTACTGTATCGCGGATTATAGCAAAATAATTTTATTATTACTTTTGTATTATGGATCTCCGCAAAGTAACGCCTAATTCTATAAATTAATTATATGCACTTTATATGATGCTATATTGTCTCTTAAATACTGTTTCTAGAAAAGTAGAAAATTAGACTTGCTACGCTACACCAATGCGTATTAACAGAAAATATCGCACACTCAGTATTAAAGTAGCAGCCTGTTACAGTCCCAGTGCTGGGAATAGGCCTCCTCTCTCCGTTTCTGGAGAGAAGGGTTGGAGCTAAGACCTACCACGCTGCTCCAATGCGGATTGGTAGGTTACACATAACTCCACAATTCTCAAGAGATATGCAGGTTTCCTCATGATGTTTTCCTTCACCGAAAAGCGTGTGATTAATTGCAATCATCAATTAGACACATGAGTTTTAATAGAATCACTCGTTGGTGCCTGCCCGGGTTTGAACTCGTGTTCCCCTCGAAAGAGTTGCACGGTCTCACCGCTGGGCTATCACAGCTATTCACCGCTGTGCTATCACAGCTATTAAAATGTATTAAAATATTATTACACTCAGTATTAAAATGAAATAATTGTGAAAAAATGATATGTGGCAAAATGCAATAAATCCTACAAAATTGTGAATATTAAAGAGATTCATAACTCGTAAGAGTAAAAAGACACTAGTTTTTTTAATACTTCGTAGCGTTATGTTATAGATGGAATTGAAATAAGGATGAAAACGTATCTAAATGAAGCTTATTTTGAATCCGTTCACTTTAATACTAAGTCAGTACTAAGTTCGTTTAAATATATCACTAGAATTTTCTAGGATAATACAGATTTACTCTTGGTATTTCGAAAAAGGTAAAGATGCCTGCCCGGGATTTGAATCACTGAACTCTTGTTAGCTTAAAGGCTCCCTTTTAGGCAACAAGAGTTTAGAACAACTTTCGCCTATGGCAGATTAAATATTTTTCATTCTATACAAAACAGGAACTTTATTTACATTTAATTTCGCGCCATTTATACGCGCAGCCTTATTATTTAAGTAAACCATAACAGATATTAATTATGGTTAAAGTGGGTTAATCGTAAAACTAGATATATGATTTCGCGGACTTTTATTTAGAAATTTTAGAGGGGAATATTTTGTAATACAGGATTTTTTTATAACTTTCACCGTTTACTTAGCGCACGCAATGAAAGCTTTAAATTTTGCCGTTTTCGCAATATTTTTTATTGCTGCTCCTCTTCTATTCATCTTAGCGTATTGGTATATAGCTTATAGCCTTCCTCGATAAATGGACTATCTTACACTCTAAGAATTGTTCAAATCGGTCCAGTAGTTCCTGAGATTATCGCGTTCAAACAATCAATTGAACAAACAAACAAACTCTTCAGCTTATATATCAGTATACAATACATACGAGGTATCTGAATTTTATATTATATTTATTATATGAAATTGTATATTATTATACAAAAATAAGTGTTGTTATGAGTTTTAGATATACAATAACAATAAGTCCAAAGTTAAAAATTAACATTTAGTTCTAGAGAGTTCAAACTTAACAAGGGATAGATTTTTATTATTAAAAATACTTAGATCAAAACATAGATTACAGTTAAAGATTTGTCACGAACTATTCAGTTTCCATTTCAAATTATTATTTTCAATATAACATTTTATCAATCTCTCATCTTTGTCCTGCCCTTATCCCACTCTAAGTGAGGTCAGCAAAACATGTTGTCACATGATTTGACTACGTATTTTACGACCGACCGCCTGCCTGACGTCAACTTACCTTAGTCGCCTTTTAAGACACCTCGGTAAGAAATGAGGGTGGTCTATTCTATGCAGTCCGATACCACACGGCACATACCTTAGTCGCTTCTTAGGACACTTCGGTAAGAAAGAGGGTGGTCTATTCTATTCTGCCGGATACCACACGGCGTATAACATTTTATTAATATAAAAGTTATAAAAACGCGTAAACGATAGGTAAATAAGATTTTAAAATCCATTTTCTAATAAATAACACCATTCACGTTTAAATGGCTTTGTAAAATGGAATATAAGTTATTAATATTCAAATAACTTCATTCCTAACAAAATAATATAAATCATTTCAGCCATTTAAATCAACCAAGACATTCTAAGCCACCACTAACGATTACTAATGATGCCTAATAAAGGTCATCAACCTGGCCCGAGCTGAGATTACGTTACCTTAAACCTTCCTTCATCGATCTTCGCTCATGACAAATTGCCCCTATATTGCCTATGGAACGATAATAAGCCAGCGTGATTTTGCTAATGACCTACTAAATGGTTTTTAAATCATATTACTAGCTGCGTTCTACGGTTTTACCTAAATACTATAATATATCCGCAATCTACTTTAACTTTACCATAACAGCAGTTTATAAAGATTATTAAAAAAAAAGGCTGATACAGAAAGCCTGCTATACTATTGAGGATTATTCTTTGAAAAGAGCAACCGCCGAGTTTCTTGCTAGTTCTTCTCGGTAGGAACAGCTTTCCGAATCAGCAGTAGATGTTGACGATTCAAAAGCACTTGTTTTCAAGTTTACTTAAATAAAGAATAATTTGAATTTCAATTTGAATATAGGAATAATAACAAACAACCGATACCAAAAAAAGCCACTGTCTACAAAAATAAACTATTTATCATGGTTACTATGATAAACTATTCTTTAACATTAACTTAAATCAAATAAGATTTATACTAGTAGTATGAAGAAAACAGTTTATTGAATTCGCTTGTTCTCTCATGGAAATTTTCGGTTTCGAAAATAGTGATATATCTATTTTCGAAACATGTATACATTCACATAAAAATATTTAAAAATGTAATTATATATTTTTGAATAAATAAAGAAAGCTGTGATAACCTAGCAGTAACACCGTGCAACTCTCTAGAGACGATCATGGGTTCAAACCCCGGGCAGGCACCAATGAGTCTTTCTATTGAAACTTGTCTACTTGATAATTGCAATTAATCACACGCTTTTCTGAGAAGGAAAACATCGTGAGGAAACCTACATATCTCTAGAGAATTCTAGGGATATGTGTAACCTACCAATCCGCATTGGAGCAGCGTGGTAGGTCTTAGCTCCAAACCTTCTCTCCAAAAACGGAGAGAGGAGGCCATAGCCCAGCAGTGGGCATAGCAGGCCGTTACTCTACTTTTTTTTTAAATAAATGAGTGTCATATATGTATATTTTTTACTTTTATATAAAGAGAGTTTCAAAGTGACGCCTAATTTTAATACTTAATATTAATATATAAAATTGTTTGCACATGTTTGATAGTGCGATGCGATTATAATCAAAATATCATTCAAATTTGAGCATGTTGATGTTGATTGAAGCAGTTTTAATGATAGCTGTTACAATTAATTCCAGTCGATTCCAATAATGATTGCGTAACGCAATCGTTTCAAAGGATTTTAAATGAGTTTTACTCTGATTACTTTAGCGATTCGAATCGGCTTACGGTTTATAATTGAACTCTGGTTATTTGGTACGAGTGGAGATTGTTAAGTATTTTAGATAGTATTTCGGTTCTAGTTAGAGTATTAGATGCTGATTTCTATTAAGGATAACCGACAATTCAGTGTTTAATGTCACCTTTACTATTTATTCCAGGCAGGTAACAATAATATTTCATTTATTCTCCTGCCCTTATCCCACTCTAAGTGGGGTCGGCATTACACGTAGTCACATGATTTGGCTACGTATTTTACGACCGGCCGCCTGCCTGACGTCAACTTGCCTTAGTCGCCTTTTACGACACCTCGGTAAGAAGTGAGGGTGATCTATTCTATGCAGCCAGATACCACACGGCATAGGTAACAATAATATTTCTGAACCAAAAAAAGATAAATATAAAAGCTGGCGATTTTTAAAAACTTTTCTTTAACTTTCCGTGTATGTATGTGAAGATGGAATATTGCAAGTCAAATTTGACCCACTTTTGACTAACTCCTCAACAGTTAAAAGTAGGGACATTAAATTTTCTTAAAATCTTTTTAAAAGCTTTTTGACTTTATTTATTTTAAACAAGATTTCTAAAGCCTATATGCTACCCCGGTGTATAAGGAACAATTCTGTTAAATTTCGTCGATATTCGTTCAGCGGATTGGCCGTGAAAACGACACAGACAGACAGACTTTCGCATTTATAATATTAGTAAGGATGTATCTAATTTTTCTTCAAGAATACTTAGTCAACTTGACTATCTAAATCTATAAATCTGCTTACGCCAATGTAATTTTAGAGATATGAGTAATCTGTAAATCAAGTATGGGGCGGCTAAAGTTTAACCTCCATCTCCCTTCCTCCCAGCAAGATATTAACATCAGACCTCCAACTGAGCATGAAAGCGGTGCGATAATCAGGAGACGGTTGCTCAAAGCCTGTGACGTCATGATCTATTATTTAACATAGATTTAATATTCGCAATTGGCCTTTAGAGGAGATTTATCATAAGAAAAATTGATATTTTTTATATGAAACTGTGTTCACAGGGCGTGGTGCTCATTCGCTAAAAATACTTAAGAGATGTTTTATATATAACACATTTCACTTCTTTTTTTAATTTAAACTATAGTGAGTGGTATTCATTATTAATGTTGAGAGACCGGCTATACTCACGTCTTATTTTATCGGATCGGAGGCGTCGCATGCACAAATTTCTTCCGTGCATCCGATGACGAAGACCAGAGCGCCCAGGACGTTATAGAAGACGCGTGACCACCGCCGCAACTGTCGCCGTTATCGCGATAACGCCGCGTAAAGAGCTCATGAATAAGAGCCCCGTATGAGCTTGAAACTAGTCGGGCTCATCCAATAAAATAAGACGTGAGTAGAGCCAGTCTCTCAACATTAACATTTCACTTCGTGAAATAATAGTAAATAGTAAATATAATAAAGGTTGTCTTTAGTCTATATGTCGTTAGGGCATAAAACAGAATCAAATCTATTACATCTAGATAATGATTTTATGCCTTACAGACTGTCCCATTGGCGCAGGTGGTAGTGACCCTGTCTACAGCTCCCTCGGTCTTAGGTTCGATTCCCGCCGAGGGCTAACATTTTCTATTTACAATTTGTCGGTTCTGCTATTCTGTGTGTATTTATACATAGAAGTTTGTATTTAACATCTTCTACGTTGACCTCAAAAACAACCATCTCAAACCATATAAAAAAAAGAAACTTATCTTCCTCTTCACCCATCTTTGTCCTTACCTAAAACCACTCTATGCTAATTTTAAACGCTTAAGACGGACAAAGTAACACACTTTCGCATTACAATATTAGTATGAATATATTTGCAACGTTGGTAGATATTATCTTATCTTACTTCTTACTTAATATTATAAATGCGAATGTTTGTGAGTATGAATGGATGTTTGTTACTCTTTCACAGCGAATCCGCTGAACCAATATCGATGAAATTTAGCTCAAATATTCCTCATATAACGGAATAACATATAGGCTATAGATATCCTGTTAATTTTACAGGATTTTTACAGGAGGACATTTAAAAACGGCATCTATTATAAACCTATCAAAGTGTTTTAATTATCTACTATTCACACGAGTCAAATCTTTAATTAAAAGGAGGCTCTTTATCACGTTGTTCAGCTTACGTCGAAGGAGGTATTTTTAGAATAAGTTTTTATATATTTTGATTTCTGTTTACTGCATAAATTTAACTGAGTTATTATAATGTATATTACTGAAGCTCCTGTTTATTCCAAGACTGCGATCCACGCGGACGAAGTCGCGGGTAAAAGCTTGTTATCTATATTAGCAAAACCTTGTTCTGCCAGCGGATTAAATTATGTCTACCGCACCTAAATCTTAGTACTTGCACAAGTTAACACTCTCTGGGAGTTATGAAATTTCAACAAAGTACTTTGACTTGATGGATATTGCCTCAAAGGAGCTCTCACGTGTGCCCCAAGTATTCACGTCTACGAGAGTGAAATACCAATTGAATTCTATAATGTTGAATAGTTATTCAATTTGTTTATATCTATCTTGTTAACTTAACCAGTAATTTATCGCAACAGAGAAATTCAATTTTAATACTGATTTATGTGCTTATTTTCCGTTTAGAGTGTGTATGTGTGTGTGTGTGTGTTTTACAATTATGAAAATATTAAATTCTTTTATCCCCATCATCATTCTCCTAACCTTATCCCATTCTAAATGAGGTCGGCGCAACATGTTTTAAACATGTTGTAACATAGATTTGGCTAGGTATTTAACCTGCCACTTGACGTCAGCTTACCTTAGTAACCTTCTACGACACCTCAGTAAGAAATGAACCCTCATTTCTTACTGAGGTGTCGTAGAAGACCTATTCTAGGTGTCATAAAAGGCGACTAAGATAAGTCTTAGTCAAGGCGACTAAGACTTATCTTAGTCAATGACACCTCGGTAAGAAATGAGGGTGGTCTATTCTACATAGCCAGATACCACACGGTATCCTTTTATCCCCATCTTTTAACAAATTTTGAGATGCACAGTATTAAATTTAAAAAGCACACTTTTAAAAAAAAACTTTTTGATAAGATTACGATTTTTTTAAATTTTGTAGATATACTCGTAGTTTAAAGTATGATTAAATGAAAAATTATATTTTGCGTTTTTTTAAAAGAAATATTTACCGAATATCGGAGTGCAGCATAAAATCAAAGGTTTCGAGACAATCGATGCAATGCATTTTACCTGAAAAGAGAGATATTTTGTTATTAAAACAATACCTAGCATTAAAATTAGACACACGTGCAATTTTTAATTTAATACAAAGACTTTGAAACCTTTTGAAACTAAAAGACTTTTGAGATTTTGAAACCTATATACTTCGTTAACGGTATATCAAACATCATCATCATCATTCTCCTGCCCTAATCCCACTTTAAGTGAGGTCGGCACAACATGTTACAAAAATGTTGCCACATGATTTGGCTACGTCTTTTACGACCGGCCGCCTGCCTGATGTCAACTTACCTTAGTCGCCTTTTACGACACCTCGGTAAGATAGGAGGGTGGTCTATTCTATTCTGCCGGATACAACACGGCGTATCAAACATATTGTGTAAATTATAAACTGTCACAAATTACATAATACCGCCCTCTTTTTGTAAATTTTTGACAATAATTATACCTGATACAGAAAGTCAACCCCGGACAACAAACTAATGAGACAAGGGGGTTTACAAGGTATTTAAATGTATATGTTGACTCCTCATTATCAAATTTCCATATGCATTGGATATTGGCTCAAAGGAGTTCATAAGTGCTTCATATGCTCCGGTTTCATACCGGAGTGGAATGCCTATTAAATTCCACAAGTTTATTGAATTATTAATTAATCGACGCTCGAGCTCTGCTTGCATAGGTATATGGTTAACTTACAGCCTGTTAATATCGCGCACGATTCTACCAATAGAGAGAGGCATATAGACTGACTCCTGCACGCGAAATCGTCTTTTTATAGTCTTTACCTATTTCCACAGAACAAAATCTCTTCAATTAAGTAATAACTGAAGTTACTTATATCGTAAAATAACGGCAAACAAACGAAAATCACTTTGCAGTTTTACATTATATTCCACACTTTAAATGCAATTTTTTATAACGGGTATTTGATTGACGGTAATCACATGATTTTCGTAATGAAGTAGCGATAAATTTTCATTAATAAATAAATAATGATTTCACTTACCGACTATAAAAAGACTTAGATAGCATCGCTCTAAAGATATCTGCCCAAAATATTTATTTGAGTATCTGTGCAATAAGTATAAAAAGCATCTAGAATTCTCATTCACTCATCTATTACACCTGAACGTTGAATAGATGAGTTGAGTGATGTTGTGTTGATTTCATAAGGAATTGTCTGCAACCTAAATCACACATAAGACAATATGTTTAAAAACTAATTACGCCCTTTCGTACCCAAAATAAAGGCTTACATTGTATTGTAATTTGTTAAAGGACTAGAAAGGATCTTATTATTGAAAACAAACACTTGTTTCTTACAAAAATAACTTTATTTACTTTGCTGACTTTAGAGTCCGTCGTGATTGCACACGCTTTCGTCTCACTGCCGAGTCATTTTTTAGGAATTATCACGTGAACGGAAACGGATACAACCACGATATATTCATAGTAATTATAACGTATCATATTCTAACACCTTTGAATCGCAATAACATTATTACAATTATATTATTATAACAATTAAGAAAACACTCAAATATTAATATTCAATTAATTTGTGATACAATTCATTTATCGCTGCCAGAAGTAGTACCAATGGCGCTAGTAGTCAAATACTGTTCTTAATAATGTAATAATTAGTAAATATACTGAAATAAGTAATTGAACCTAACATTATGTATCAGATTGTTGTAAAAGACGAATATTATTTATTAATGGTAAATTAGAAATACTATATACAGAACTTACGAATAAGACAGGCGCATTAACATTTAATATACATTTTTTGCCAAATTGCAGCCTAGTCCCAGATGTTGCAACCTCTACGACACTTTTTCACGCTAATTGCTACAGCCTGCAAAAACCATACATATAGGTTTGGTGGGCGGCCAACCATTGTCCGTTCACAAAATCCATTTTGCACTCACAATGACTCGTATTGCCAATAAAATAAAGACCAAATACTTGTGTATCAGTTGTTAAGGCTAGCCTGGCTACTCTTAACCGTCAGAATGGTTCATACAGTCATGTAAAATAACGGTATTAATTAAATTAATGGACTGAGTGTTGGGAACCACAGCAGATGCGTATCCACACTGCCATACTTTGGGAATAATTCGATATATGGCCGCGCCGCAAAATCCTGTTTTTAGTATGATACGCCACGAGAGTAATCCTCTTTCATTTGCTACGCATTGCGAACGTATTTTTTATAATAAAATGGAATTAATTAATGTATATTTTTAGTATATTACTAGCTGTGTCAGCGGCTTCGCTCGCGTCGAGATCAGTTGTCACAAAATAAGTTCCACATTGCGAACATAAAAGTAGTTATTGTTAGTTAACTGTAAGAGATAGAGACATGCTATCGCGGACTTTTTTGGAGTATTTTTATAGATCTACAATTCCCTACTACATTTCTTTAGAGTAACTCTGCTGGTTTACGCAGCGCATGCGACTAAAGCTTCCAGCAAACAAGTTTTTTAACAACTGCGCGATCTCTTCAACACAATTTAATTAATATCGATATGTTCTTTACTTAAACCATCCGAAAGTATTGCACTATCTTTTGGTGAAAACCGTACAAAGATCCGTTGAATAGATCGATTACACACAGACAGACAGCTTTTTGGGACTTTGTTTTATAATAAGTATAGATAGATATGTAATGTACGCGTAAACTGCAAGGGTCAAAATATTTTATACTATAGTAGCGACCTGTTACGATCCCACTTCTGAGGAATGACTTCTTGTCTCCTGGAAGAAAATATTAGCACCTAGCTTCTAAGACGCACCACGCGTATTGACACCTCATTAATATTCCAGGATATCGACTGTGAACTGGCGAATTGTCCTATCTTATTTCCGACAAATTTTCAGGACGAAGAAAAAACGTTATTATTAATATATACGCAATAATTTTTATGTAATAATAAAACAGTTTACTTTAAATATTTGTAAGTATTTATTTACAAATTTTCTATTAGTTAATACATGCTGATACGGTAAATGATGGGCAGTAGCACCCAATGCCGTTTAAAAATTATTTGGATTTAAATTCAGATAGGACATACCTATTGCCGGTTCAGAGCCGATATATGAATATGTAGGTTTCCTCGTTATGGTATTTCTACCATAATTGTAAAATAGTAATCATTAATTAGGCATATTGTTCATAGAGAACCTAATTAAGGAGGTTGCTGTGTTTTATTTAACATAAGTACAATTCTGCGCACGAAATTTTTTTTACGTGAATCAAATCTAATCAAATCAAAATAATCTTTATTCAAGTAGGCTTTTCATAAGCACCTTGGAATCGTCAAATATCAATTAGATTAAATAAAGCTACACTGGTTCGGTATGTTGCTCTTAGCGAGAAGAACCAGCTAGAAACTCGGCGGTCAATCTTTTAAACATTTAAATTTACATTATTTATTTGCAGTCTTGTTTGGAGCTAAAAGGATTTTCAAATCCAAGCATTTTTATCATTCAAATAATCTTCAATTGTGTAATATGCCTTACGTGTAAGCGTAGTTCGTACACTTAAACTTTTCTGTAGATAAGTCTAATATAGATTGCGGAATTTTATTGTAAAAGCGAGTACCGGTACTGGTATTATATATTTTACTAAAAAAGCAGTTCAATCATTTTTGCGTGATACAAACAAAAAGCGTCCACAAATACAAGTTTTAAACTATAATAGCAAGATTGCAACTTAAAGTATTTAGTGCTATTGCAACACCATTCAAAATTTACGAACGTGTTTACTAATACTCAAGTCTCGCAGAATATCGCCCACGGCGCTATTATTCAATAGAATTGTCGTTAGAAATCTTGGATTTACTGGACTTCTGATATTTAAATTTAAACTTTAACTATTAAACATAAAGGCTAATTTTATATGTCTTTAGTGATATGTTCTTATAATTTAGACACCTACAGAAATATTAAATGCTGGCGACCTTGAACGATTGGATGTCAGCTAAATGTTAAAAAATAATATTGAAAGGCGAAAATAAGGAATTGATTGACGGTAACTTTAAGATCTGTGTGTCATAGTAACGTAACAAGAACTGGGTGAACTACCGGCTACTAACTGGGGAGCGCACTGGAACAATAACAGTGCGTTCCCCAGTTAAGTTGATTGAAATTATCATAACCTTAATATTTTACAATAACGATTTGCATATAGAAGACTAATCATCCATTAGTCTAGTAGAATAATAGATGATTCTTCCTGTACTTAAAGATTTCTCTAAATGGTTTGTTTCTTCAGACCCCTAGAGTTTCGTAGACATATTTTAATACATTCGTAGAAATAGTGAAAATGCTAGAAACATCGTCTACCAGCAGCTAAGCCCCCGCCTTTAAGGGGAAGGAAGTCTTTCCTAGGTCAAACCTTCGTTGGCTCCACTTCGTTGGAAAAGACGGGTAAATGATTTTTTCAAATGGCTAATTATTGTAGAGTAAATAAATGAAATTGATCATTAGAAATACAACCAAACAATAAAAATGCAGAAATAGATTAGAAATATAAATGATTGCTAATTGCATTGCCGCGGGGTTCGTAGTGTTCGACGTCATACGGTCTTACACCCTTAGGAATTCATGCACATAGTAAAAGGGGTCCAATTAAAAATTATTAAAGTATACTCAGCTGTAACCGTAGAGTTTAACACAGTTTCGTGTATTGATCGCGTCGAAAGTTATTTTTTTAATTAATAGAATTTTTTGTCATTGTCCTGGTAAATTTGTACAACCTTATTCTTCGACTTTGAAAAAAAAATAGTTTGAAGATTACCACTTTACATTTACCAACATTTGTCAAAGCACTAACCTGACGGGTGAAACCACGTTTATAGCTACAGCGGATCACTATTTACAAATAACCAACATTCGCCTATTAGGGACGTCGAAATTCCGTAAACCCTGTGTCGCCAAGCAACGGCACGCTCCGGGAAATTTTCTAATTTCACCCTTTGCCATGGATTACGGTACAACCAGCGAAATAAGACCCCGAACACCGTCGGCAAAAAACATGTGACAGCCAAAATTACCCGCTAATCGAGGACTGTTAATGGTGTATTTTTTGCTAAATTTTCCTTGTTTTCTATTTTATATTCTAGAAGGTTATATGGCTATAAATGACATACAAAAATACTGAAAATTCATAATTAAGATGAAGGTCCTAAGATGTTGCACATAAGTTTTTATAGAAGACTCATTCTCGTAGCTTTTCTTGCTGGTTCTTCTCGGTAAGAGCAACATTCCGAACCAGTGTAGCTTATTAAATCTTATTATTGATCCTTGACGATTCAAAAGTGCTCGTAAAAAGCCTACTTGAATAAAGATTATTCTGATTTTGATTTTGGTAGGTCCAATCTAGGCTCCGAACCTTTTAAGACTTGGTTGAGGTCACCGCCGCAAGCAACAGAAATCTTAATTAAGATTAGACACTACACTTTATCATAATGGCATTAAAGTATATTCGCGCGTTAGTTTGGAGATGAGCAACAAAATATATTAGATGACCATTTGTATTAGACCAAAGTAATTCCAATGTAACATTAAATAACTTAAAAGTCGGCTTTCAAAGATGGATATATCAAGTTAAATCTGCATAAATACTGCAGAAACTAACTGCTCATTCCTTTCAGCATATGGAGTTTGAAAGTCTCATAAAACAACCTAAGCGCTGTTCAACCCATTGTGTTCGTTGTCCTTTGAAGACAACCTAATCTCTTATATTTTGTTACTACCCAAAAGATCTTCCAATTTCGGTGGTAAGACGACATGCAGCGATTTTAATCCCCAGGTAATACGAGAGGCGAAAATATTGGGGTCGTGTATTCTTACGCTCATCGCGAGGCAACTCTAAGGAATATGTGCTAAATGATCTTAGTTTAAATTAAGGAGGGCTATATGAAGTAATTTCTACAACGCTGACTTTACACGCCATTTCCTTTTGAAATTCTACTATGTAATTTTACTTTACTGTTATTAGAATTTGGTATTTTAATTGTTATTAGTGGCAGTAATCTTTAAAAAACTTTTATTTCCACTAAAACAAAGTCCCCAAAAATTGTCTTATAGAGGTTCCGCTGTTGTAAAAAAAATCTTCTTTTGGGAAATTAAGTCGCGTACGCCACGTAAACCAGCAAAGATACACTGAAGTAATGTACTAAAGAATTGCAGATCCACAAAAATACTACAAAAAAGTCCGAGACAGCATGTCTCTATCTCTTAGAGTTGACTCATAATATCTACCTTTATGTTCAAAGTGTCAAATAAGTACACTGAGTAAAAGCAAAGCCGTAGCCAAAGCGAGTATATTATAAAGCCGAGAGTTTATTAGTGTACAGGTTCTATATATCTAGATCAGGTTCTATATATCTAGAATAACATGGTAACAGAGGAAACTGAAAAAACTTACATGTATAACTAGAAACAAGAAATAGTTTTCTTCTTAGGGGGATGAAGATTGAATCACTGAAGGAACCTATCAATTAAAATAAGAAAGATTATTTAGACGTATTGTTATAATCAATTAAAAAAAATAATTAAAGATACTTTTAATTGTACTTACGTATATCTCGTTATAGTCATAAACTGTAAAGAACAGGCTTTCACGGATTCATTAATATTCTAGCCTAAGTATAAAATAGCAGTTCAAAGAGGCGCTATATTCAAGACAAAAGCAATCTTGCTAGCTTGAGGCCAAAACAGAATCGCAAGTGACTATCCTCCGAACGACAAATTGGTGTATTTGTCTATGCACAAACGTCCTTCAGAACATAATTGTCTTTTGAATATCATAATATATTAAATCGACAATGTGTCTTCGGATACCATACATAGAATTAATATCCTGCCTATAAATTATTATTTATTGCTACATGCTTAATGATAAATACATTTTTTTTACAAATATATTAATGTATACAATAAAAATTATACAACTAGACTGTGATTCTCATTTCATCCCATCTATCCCGCAAAGTTTCAACGAAATTAGAGTACTATTTATCAGAATATTTAAATAGACCATAATTTCATTGAGACTAAGGTGGACAAATAGGATGAAATCAGAATTACAACTTAGTTATATATTTACTTTATACATTTATATACTTGTAAAAATGTATTTATTATAAATTATTCGTGTGAAAAAAAATTCTAAAAATATATAATTTGAAATTCATGATTATAAATCAAATTAAATTTTAATTAAAAAAAATATTTTTTTGTTTTTTAATTTTCTTACATTTAAAATAAGAAATGCAGATTTTTTCTAAAATTTCGTGATATTTTTAAAAATCGGCGGGACCGTCCCGCTAAAACCAGGACGTGTTGTCACTTTAGTATGTGTGTGTCTTTGTACCACTTTATAATTAATAATATATGTAATATGTAATATAATTGCACATTTTATTCCCAACAAATCTATTGCTATTGCACAGAGATACCAAAAAGAAACTCGATTTTTTTTAGTTTGTTACTATTTCACGGCGAAACTTAACCAATATCGATGAAATTTGGCACAATTATTCCTTATACACCGGGGTAACATATAGAACTCCTTTCACGACAGGATTATGATGAAATTGAAAAGCGCCATCGATTATCAACCAATCAAAGGTTATAATTCACGATGTTGATGTATTTTAGTAGGTATGATTTTATAAACTTTATCAAATTAAAAAAAAACAATCATGACGTCACATAAAAATGTTGCAATAAAAAAGCTTTTAGCAGAGCGTGGTTTCGATCCACGGACCTCTGGGTTATGGGCCCAGCACGCTTCCACTGCGCCACTCTGCTCTATTATACGAAGTTGAAATAGCTCTACCAAATAAATAGAAATTCATTGAAAGCTTACCAATGATTTCAGTTTATTTTTACAAATCTTAAAATGTTTTAAAGCCGAAATTTTCAGCTTAAGGTATCAACTATATTCAAGACATATATAAAATAAAGATGTGTAAATATAATTAAAAGCAGTTTCGTTGCAATTGTTAGTTTTAGTTCTTCAAATTATTTTAGCACGTCCAGTTTCTAGGAATCCCCGTTTTATGTTACTGAAGTTAACTTAGACATAAAACTTATTTATTTATTTCATTTATTGATTTATTTATTCTTTTTGCACTATACAAAGGTCGATAGAAAATAAATTATGACAAGCGTGCAAAGGCGGCCTTATCGCTAAATCGATCTCTCACAGACAACCTTCTTCTTTTTCGTGATATATTTTTTGGACATAGGACCTTTAATTACGCTTTAAAAGTTTAGGCAATCACTTAGAAATAACTGAGAAATATCTGCAATCTATTACCCGAGTTGGTACCGCTTAGTTGGTAGGAGCTTCATATTTCAGATTTAAAGTAAGGTATTTAAATTAACTTAAGTATTTAAATAAACAAAGCCCAAGGAAACTAGTGAACAATGTTTTATTATTATATATTTTATGTATTTCATTATATCTATTATATATATTTCTATGTAATTGAAAAACATACATAACAATAAAACAGTTTTCACTTTTTTTCAGGTATCATTATACCTAAACCTGATAGCTAAACGGATTCGTTTAGCTATAATATCGTAAATTATATATCTTTATCCTACTATATAGAAACTAAATAGCCCAGCAGTTCGAAGCTGTGATATACTAGCAGTTAGAGCGCGCGACTTAATGAGGAGGTCACGTTTCAAACCCTAGGAAGGCACCAATAAGTGTTTCTGTTAAAACTTACATGACTAACTGATGTTTGAAATGTATCCAAGGATTTTTGCCGCAGGAAAACATGAAGAAACCTGCATATCCCTAAAGAATTCTGGGGATATGTGTAACCTAACGATCCGCATTGAAGTAACGTGATGGATCTTAGCTCCTACATATCATCTCTCCAAAAACTGAGAAAGGAGGCCTACGCCCAACATTGGGATAATAAGAGGCCATACTTTATACACTATATATAGATAGATACACTGTTCTGAGACCAAATAAACAAAAAATAAACAAAAACCGACGGATAAAATCGACTAAATAATGACACACGTTACATATTAGCCCGACGGGGTAACATTGTAATTTCCCGTAATAGGTTATAAATCCTCGGACCATTACCCCGGTCAGAACAGGTGCGTTTTTTAACCCCGGAAATTGGGCGGTCGCTTTATTTTTGGATAAGTTATAATCAAGTAAAAAACAATATACAATATAAACAATTATTTGAGATTCATAAATCGTATATATTAAATAACAACAATTATATGTATAGTAATTCCAAAAAAATATAGTCAAATCTTTGGAGATGGTAGACCGCTGTTAGTACATTATTATATAAGAAGCATTAAGTTTCGTGACAGATCATTTTAGATTTAAATATGTTTTTTACTTAATATAAAAAACACATACATCCATAATTTTAGATGTCTAACTTCAAAACAAACGGATTCCATACAACCTTCGCGCGCCGCGCATAATAGGCACTCTATAGCGTCATTGAAGTCATATCGTTATAACTTTTAAACTATTCGGCCATATTAAAAGTAAAGTAAAGTAACAGCCTGTTACTATGCCCACTGCTGGGCTAAGGCCTCCTCTCTCCGTTTTTGGAGAGAAGGATTGGAGCTAAGACCTACCACGCTGCTCCAATGCGGATTGGTAGGTTACACATATCCCTAGATTCTCTAGAGATATGCAGGTTTCCTCACGATGTTTTCCTTCACCGAAAAGCGTGTGATAAATTGCAATTATCAATTAGACAATAAGTTTTAATAGAAAAACTCATTGGTGCCTGCCCGGGGTTTGAACCTATGTCGTCTCTAGAGAGTCGCACGGTCTCACCGCTAGGCTATCACAGCTTCGGCCATATTACTTAGTGTAAAAGACAAAGTTTATCTATATGAAATACTGAAAGCGACAAATGTATTGATTTTTATAAGAATTTGATAAATATACTAAAATATGCATTGTAAAATGGTATCTAATTTAATTAACTTTATAATTCACAATGTTGGTCATAGTGGCTTTCATAAAAAAGGTAGATATATGCCGTCGCGGACTATTATTTAGAACTATTCAAGACTAACAATGCTACCCCACATCATCTTTGTGTTACTTGAATGGTTTAGTCAGCGTTCGCCCAGATAGCTCTCAGAGGCCAGATTTTTTCCGAATTTATTGACATGTATCGTTATATTATATAAAATCATTACAAATTGTAGCCTATATGTTATTCTGATGTATAACCTATATAGCTGTAAAGTTTTATCCAAATCCGTCCAATAGTATTTTTGTGAAAGAGTAACAAACATCCATCCATACTCACAAACTTTCGCATTTATAATATTAGTAAGAAGTAAGATAAGATAAGATAAGATAATATTAATAGCTGTGAACAGAAACCAGTTTGTCACGAATATGTTCTAGTCAACTTACATAAACCGTTATTAAACTATTAACTTAAACCTTTCGAAAGTATTGCACTACCTTTTAGTAAAAACCGTACAAAAATTATTAGATTTTTAGAGAATCTATCACGTACCACGCTTTTGGCGACTTTGTTTTATAATAAGTATAGATCAAAATTTAGATTTTACATTTTTTATAACGGGTACTAAAAAGTATTTACACATAAGGAAATTGTTTTATCTATTAGAAACTTTTATCATCTATTTGTTTAACTTATAATAGATGAAAATACTGAAAGAGTTTTAAGTTACTACGCTCATTCACTTTAAAAAGACCCGTGTCGCTTGAAAACTTACATAAACGGAGGGTTCTTAATATTTTGGCGGGTCCGGTCAGTGGTCCGGAAACTAGCGATAACGAAACTGTAGATCACTTTCTCAATATTAATTTCTGCTCGGTAATGTAAATTTATGCGGCGCGATCGTTAAGTTTGTGATCCACTACTATTCTTATCGTGACTTTTTTTTTGGGAAACATACATATCTTCTTTCTCCTACCCTTGTCCCAGTGTAAATGGGATCGATATAACATGTCTTTCTCTTCCATTCTCTCCTATCATTCGTCAACTCTGGCGCTACTCCTTTTATATGCAAGCCATACTTCACACAATCCAACTCTGTTTCACCGTCCCTCTAGTCACATATCTATCCAAACTCATATTTAACACTCTTTTGGTGACATTATTTTCAGCCCTCCTCATTACATGTCCATACCATCCCAATCTTGTACATCTCGTCTATTTTATAACGGGCGCAACTTTCAGACATCCCCTTATATACTCACGAGCGTTTTGCCCGCGGCTCGGCTCGCGTGGAATTTGGTCTGTCACGTTAGGTTTCGTGACAGATCATTTTAGATTTCCATAACATTTTTTTTCACTTAATATTACAAAATATATATTTATTCAGTTACTTCTACATCCAGAATTTCAGACAAAATTATTATAACTAGTTAATTTTGGTTATTACTATCTGGTACAAGGTAGAGGAGTAGCTAAATCTACGCATTTTTATTATCTATATAATCCTTAATATCATAAGAGAATTTAATAGAATATGTTACAAGTTCGACAGTTAAATAGGATATTACCTATATCCTATTTATATATTGTCCAGATTAACAATCAAGAAGCTAATTAATTTTTTTTTATGATCAAAGGCTAGCGCCTGGCTACGATCTCGCCTGATGGAAAGCAATAATCCATTAATTTATGATACTAGGCTTGGCAAAAGTAGGTTTAACGGATTTTTTTTTCGAACTGACTGTATGCTGTTAGCCCTGATGGCTTTTACAGCGTCACCGGGCGGGACGGGCGAGCGCAGAAGCATCGCCGAGGTTGCGAAATGCAGAGAACAAAGCGCAGAAGCTCTACTTAAGTCGGGGAACGTCGTCCTAAGGGTGCCTCCTGTGAGGCCGGACCACGGCTTAGGGCGACGCGTAGTGGAGGGTTGATGGTATGACTTAGATTAGTCATTGCGGCGTCGGAAGGGTGGCGAGAAGCCACGACCGACCGACGTCAGAAAACTGGGACCTCGTCTTCGCCGGCGAAGATGCTGTGTGTGTGTATTACGTGTTTCTGTGTTGGCGATCGTTATTTGATCGTCGGGGTCATACAGGACGCTTTTTGGACGCCTATATTTTTGATGGTCGGACCTAACTGGGATGTAGGTAGAAGCAGTTGAAATAAGGGAGTTCGGGAGTACCTCAGATTTCTCGAAGTAAGAATTCGAAAAACGTTTAAAGAGGTGAGTAATGGTAGGGAGATCGAGATCTCTATGGAGGTCAACGTTCCGCATGAACCACGGACACCCAGTGGCTGACCGCATAAATCGGTTCTGTAGTCTTTGGAGCCTGAGCAATCTGACATCTGAGGGCTTGCCACAGCTTGCCTCAAGGCATATAGCTCGCATATGTACGCGTGGATTTTATTGTCAAAAGCAGCTTCACGCAGCCATTATCTTTATAACATTAACAATAGCGTCTTTATTCGCTTACACAGTTTTGAGAATGTTTCGTGATGCACGCGAAGAATAAGACCGTTATGTGCAGGCGATTCTCGCTCTACTGGTTTAAATAGGATTATTTTAAATGCTTATAAGGCTTTTTTTTCAACTGTCTTATCTTGCAGGATATTAGGTTTCTTTGTTACGGCTATTACCGAGGAATACTAAGCAAGAGCCGCAGTTTTAATTTAAAACTTAATTGGAATCTGCATGCTTGCTTTAGCTTAGAAAAAGTAAATATTTAAAAGTTTTAAATAGACCTAGATTAAAATAAAAAATTGCCCGCGTATTCATCTACGTCAATTTAATTATTTACAGTACAATCAATAACACTTTGTGTGTTTTTACCTGATTCCGAAAGAAATACGGGACTTTTTGAGCCCGGTATATGAGTTTTAATTAATTAATTAATTAATTTTCATCAGTATCGGACAAGCAGATTAAACATGTCAGCGTTACGGACAGACAAAAAAAGACAGACAGACTTTCACGCTTATAATAATTAGCAATTATATCCCGATCTAGCCATTTTCTTATTTTTGCATCAAGATCTATTCATTTTTGGTACAAACTGACAATCGGAATGTATCATAATTGTGCCAAATTTCATTTCTTAAATAGTTTTAGCGGATTAGCCATGAAAGGGTAACACACAGACTGACAGAAAGGTAGACTTTGCATTTCAAAAATATATAAATAAATATGGGACACTTACATACACGGTTGTCCATCCCCATCATCATTCTCCTGCCCTTATCCCACTCTAAGTGGGGTCGGCACGTCACGTGATTTGGCTAATTTTAGGACCGGCCGCCTGCCTGCCGTCAACTTACCTTAGTCGCCTTTTACGACACCTCGGTAAGAAATGAGAGTGGTCTATTCTACTGAGCCGGATACCGCACGGCGGACACGGTCGTCCATCCCCAAAGTAAGTGTACAAGCGGATGCATAAGGCCAAACCCTTGCCTACTGTTTTTTTTTTTTTTTTTTTTTTTTTTTTTTTTTTTTTTTTTTTTTTTTTTTTTTTTTTTTTTTTTTTTTTTTAATTTTCTTGTCCGCGGTCTTATGTCATTTAACTTCTTCCTTCCGCCTTTTTTTGTACACGCATTACGCAACATATGTATCATGTTGAGAGAAATATAAAGCTATTTGTATTCTTAGTTTTATTCAGAAAATAGCACAGCGGAGTCCTCAAATAAAATGAAAATAACAGAAAACTGTCCATGGTGACCCCGACGTGATTTAATTCATTCGGACGCCGAATCGAATCGAACGAACGCCATCTTGTAATGTTGGAGTACAGCGCAGTAACCAATTACCATATGAATACAAGCCAGCCGGTCAGCATCAAGCATCAATCATCATTGTCAGCAGCGCCGCAGCTAGTGCTTTTCAGGAAAGTGCCAATCATTCATTTACTCCATCTCCTTACAACTATCCATATTATTTTTCCTCTTTCCAATAATGTCTCAAACTAAAGAAGCTAGTTTAAAGTCATCCTCAGAAAATTTAAATGTAAATAATCCCTCTATAAACACCAGTTTGAAGGATCTTATAACAAAAAGAAGTTCCATCAAGGGTCGTATAACCAAATATAAAAATTATGTGAATGCATTTTTTAAGGCTGATTCGATTACTTCAATTGATATATATGCTATAACACAGCGGTTCGAGAGATTTAGAGAACTATCAGTTACATTTGATGAATTACAGTCTCAAATTGAGGTTTTGAACTCATTTAATATAGACACTGAATTAGACACCAGAGAAGAATTTGAGCAAGACTTTTCCACACTTATAGCTCAAACTCAGATATTTTTAGAGAAAAATCAGCCCCAAAAAAATGCTCGTAATTCAATAGACTGTACTCATGTATATGGACACAACGAGACAAATTTTAAGTTGCCTGTAATTAAGGTTGCAACCTTTGATGGATCAAGTTTCAAATGGCTTGAATTTAGAGATACCTTTACTTCTCTAATCCACAACAATGATAGAATTGAACCAATTCATAAATTTCATTATCTTAATTCTTACCTTGAAGGGGAGGCCTCTCGTGTCATCAGTAATCTAGAGGTTAGTTCTGTGAATTATGAGGAAGCATGGCGTCTCCTCTTTGAGAGATACAACAATGAAAAGCAATTAATAAATAATCACTTAAATTCACTGTGTAATGTACAAGTTATATCGAAGGACTCTGCCAAAGATTTACGGTTTTTAATAGATCATGTTTCAAAAAACTTAAGAGCATTAACTACTCTGGGAGAACCCACTGAATCCTGGGATACCTTGGTCATTCACTTAATGTCTGCAAAGCTTGATAGTAGCACTGGCTATAAATGGGAGGAGCATAGGAATAGTCTTAGTAATCCCCCTTCTCTTAAAACCTTTTTTCAGTTCTTGAAATCACGTGCTGATATTTTAGAGTCAGTTCGCAATAATAAAGTTGAACGTCAAGTTAATCACAGAATTGATTCAAATCCATCCCAATATCGTAAGCATGAAAGATCACAAACAAAATCATTTGTCATTTCAGCACCTGTTAGCTCCACATCTCTTCAGTGCATGTTGTGTCAGGGAAATCATCGTCTCTATGACTGCCCCTCTTTCCTGGGCAAGGCAATAGAAGATAGAATCTCAGATGCAGTGAAGCTGAGGCTGTGCATGAACTGCTTACGTAAGGGCCATTCTTCCCGTCAGTGCAGGTTACGTTCGTGCTGCAAATGTAAAGGTAGGCATAACACCTTGTTGCATAGGGACTCTTCTCAGGCTGTGAACATATCCGATGTGCAGACAACTACAGAATCTGATTCAAATCATAACAATGCAATCAATAATAATGATATAATCAGCATGACTGTTACGGCTAGTAACAGCACATTACTTTCAACCGCAGTTGTTGATGTATATAATCCAATTACTAATAAGCATCAAACAATTCGAGCTCTGCTAGATAGCGGGAGTCAATCTTCATTAATCACAGACAGCTTAAAAACTAAATTGGGATTGATTCCTCAGCCAACCAGGGTAGATCTACTAGGTGTAGGTAATATTCATTCCACCAATGTCATGCATAGGTGTCTCATCAAACTTATGTCTAAGACTAATAATTTTGAAATGCAATTTTCATGCCTGGTACTACCACAAATATCAGGTAATCTGCCAAATAAATCTATAAACATTTCAAATATCAAACTACCTTCTGGTATAAAATTGGCAGATCCTATGTTCAATCAGGCTGCACCTGTAGACATGCTGATAGGTGCTGACATATTTTGGTCTTTAATTGAACCAGAACAACTTACACTTGGGTCTAATCAACCAATAGCACAAAGAACAAAATTAGGTTGGATACTGGCCGGTCCAATTATAACAAATACTCCTGGAAGGAAATCCATAATCTGTAATCATTTATCTTTAGAATATGATAGTGATTCAATATCTAATGAAATTTTAAATGATAATTTAACAAGGTTTTGGGAGTTAGAACAAATCCCACAATTAGTTACACAACACACCGATCAAGAAATTGAATGTGAAACCTATTATGCGAACAACACCTTCCGAAATGAGCAAGGTAGGTTTTGTGTTAAACTTCCCCTCACTACTAAACCAGACTGCTTAGGTGACTCTAAGCAAAGAGCACAAAGGCAATTCTATGCAATAGAAAGGAAGTTACAGAAAAATCCAATACTTAAGGAATTATATTCAAATTTTATAAAGGAATATTTAGATCTTGGTCATATGTCAGAAGTTGTCACAATGTCAGATCAATGTTATGTTATCCCACATCATGCTGTGTGCAACCCAAGTAGCGAATCTACCAAGTTAAGGGTAGTATTTAATGGTAGTGCAAAGACAAGCTCCGGGTATTCTATAAATGATATACAGATGGTCGGACCAAATATACAGGACAGCTTATTTAACATTTTGCTTAGGTTTCGTCAATATACTTATGTAATGTCAGGCGACATAGAAAAAATGTATAGGCAGATAGAGGTACAAGATTGTCATCGTGATCTTCAAATGATACTGTGGCGTGACAGTATCATGGAACCCTTAAAACTGTTCCGGTTAAACACAGTCACATATGGTTATTCTAGCTCAAGCTTTCTAAGCACACGCTGCTTATGGCAGTTGGGTGAGGAGTGTAGTGATCCAAAAATAAAACAAATAATCCAAAATGATTTCTTGGTTGATGATTTATTGACTGGAAGTGAAACAAGTAGTGATTTAGTATATATTAAAGAATCAGTTGAAAGGGAATTATCTGCTGGTTGTTTCTCTTTACGCAAATATCGCTCCAATTTGCCTCTTATATTGGTTGATACTCAAAATATTCAGAAAAGTCTCACAATAAGTTCATCATCTCACATATTAGGAGTGGGCTGGAATCCAAACGATGACTACATTCATTTTCCATGTAATTATGATAGACAGTCTACACCTCCTACTAAAAGATCCATACTGTCTGATTCTTGTAAGATATTTGATCCATTAGGTCTCTTAAGTTTGCTTACTATTATACCTAAAATAATAATTCAAAGATTGTGGATGGATAAGGTTGATTGGGATGAACCAGTCTCTCCAGAAGTACTTGAGTCATGGAATCTGTTTGTAAACAACATTAAATATCTGCATGCTTTGCATATACCACGACATGTTCTATCTACATCACCAACTGATATAGAGTTGCACTGCTTCTGTGATGCATCAAAAAATGCTTATGCTACATGTGTATATTTAAAATCTACCAACAATGCGGGTGAAATCACTGTCCGTCTTTTATGTGCTAAGTCAAGGGTTGCTTCTGTAAAACCACTTACGATACCACGACTCGAATTGTGTGCATGTTTACTAGGTGCACAGCTTGTTAATGCAGTATGTCGTGCGCTTCGATGTGTTATAGTGCGCAAAATATTTTGGACAGATTCATCCATTGTTCTATCCTGGTTGGGGATGAGGTATGACAAATTAAAAACCTTTGTAGTTAACAGAGTTGGTGCTATTTTAGAGTTGACAACCCTGTGTGAGTGGCGTCACGTGCCTACAAGTTTAAATCCAGCAGATCTAGCCTCACGTGGCATAGCTGCTGACAAAATTGTAAAATGCGACTTATGGTGGAAAGGTCCAGCATTTTTGCGGGAACCTGATTCCTCATGGCCATCAGCTAATCCAAATGACTATATAATCTCAATTAATGACATGCCTGAGGTAAAGGTTAATGTTGCTATATGTGAGTCTAAAGGAAATAAACCTATAATTGATTTTAACAGATATTCTAGTTTAAATTTCTTACAACGTTCACTTGCATATGTACTTAGATTCATT
Source organism: Morpho deidamia (assembly GCA_947086505.1). Classification (NCBI taxonomy): domain Eukaryota; kingdom Metazoa; phylum Arthropoda; class Insecta; order Lepidoptera; family Nymphalidae; genus Morpho; species Morpho deidamia. Next base: position 13,365,772 of record CAMTZC010000012.1, on the reverse strand, counting down.
TATAACTGTAAAAATCCTGCAAATAAGCACATAGGTACCTTACAGCCTGATGAAATCTCTAAATCTTTTGATTGTTTAGTACAATTATCCCAAGCAGAAACATTCCATGTTGAGTTGACAGCACTACGTTCCAACAAACCCCTCAATGCTAAAAGCAGTATCGGTTCATTGAGTCCATTTCTAGATAAGGATTTGATAAGAGTTGGTGGACGCTTGGCAAACTCTTCTTACACTTATGAAAAATGTCATCCAGTCTTATTACATGCAAACCATAGATTCACTAAATTGTTATTTCAAAGGGAACATTTACGCCTTCTTCATGCTGGTCCTCAGCTACTTCTATCATCAATTAGAGAGTTTGCGTGGCCTATTGCTGGTAGAGATCTGGCTCGTTCTACAGCTAGACATTGTGTTGTATGCAGGCGAGTAAATGGCAAACCGAACATTCCAATGATGGGGATGTTACCTGCACAGAGAGTCAATCCAGGTTTCCCATTTACTGCAACTGGTGTTGACTTTGCGGGTCCCTTCTTTATAACTGATAGGAAGGGTAGAGGTTGCAAAATCAGTAAATGTTATCTATGCATATTTGTTTGCTTTAAATATAAGTGTGTTCACTTGGAAGCTGTCAGTGAACTTTCAAGGGATGCATTCATTTTGTCTTTACGTCGTTTTATCTCTCGTAGAGGCAAGCCACAGGAGATATTTTGCGACAATGGTAGGAATTTTATCGCAACCGCGAAGGATATATCACAATTTATTACCTCCAATGCTGATGACATTATTGGCTTTTCTTCAGGGGAGGGTATCAAATTCAGGTTTCAGCCAGCATATGCTCCACATTTCGGAGGGCTGTGGGAGAGTGCTGTTAAATCAGCGAAACACCATTTAAAGCGAATATTGGGTAGTGCTCACCTTACATTCGAAGAGTTAGCAACTCTCTTTAGCCAAGTAGAAGCCGTTCTCAATAGTAGACCCCTCTGTCCCTTATCATCCTGTCCCAATGACCTAGCTCCTTTAACCCCAGGGCACTTTCTCATTGGACGACCACTTACAGCACTACCATCGCCAGATTTTTCAAACACTAGCTTAAATCGACTGGATCGCTACCAACGACTGGAGTCATTGCGACAACAATTTTGGAGGCGCTGGCAGCTGGAATATATTACTGGATTGCAACAGCGGTACAAATGGCGCGCTCAAAGTCAACCATTGCAACTAGGGGACCTGGTGTTGTTGAAGCATGAAACTGCCTCACCCATGAACTGGAAATTGGGCAGAATTATACGGTTGTTTCCGGGTTCCGACGGAGTAGCCAGAGTTGCAGAGGTCCGAACCACCACAGGCAACCTTCGGAGAGGCGTGAAATATCTTTGCCCACTTCTTGCATCAGATGAAGACATGTTGAAACCCACTGCTTTCAAGGCCCCGGAGGATGTACAAGCGGATGCATAAGGCCAAACCCTTGCCTACTGTTTTTTTTTTTTTTTTTTTTTTTTTTTTTTTTTTTTTTTTTTTTTTTTTTTTTTTTTTTTTTTTTTTTTTTTAATTTTCTTGTCCGCGGTCTTATGTCATTTAACTTCTTCCTTCCGCCTTTTTTTGTACACGCATTACGCAACATATGTATCATGTTGAGAGAAATATAAAGCTATTTGTATTCTTAGTTTTATTCAGAAAATAGCACAGCGGAGTCCTCAAATAAAATGAAAATAACAGAAAACTGTCCAGTAAGTAATTAATACATGGGTGACAGACAACTGGTATTTATGTACACGTATACTGCAAACTTAAATAGAAATATACACCTAGGCTCGAAGAACCAACAAATTTTTATAGGAAATGTTGGCCCTCGACAGGAATCAATCCATTTGTATAGAGGTAGGTGACCGCATCCAAAGCCTATCGAATTTAAATCTACACGTGCGAAATCCTCTAAAAGCCATCATATTCCGCTCGTTTGTTGGATAACCGAAAGGTCGAATTTACATAACTCTCAATTAAACTCGGATTTAAACTGGTTACGGCGCGTGTACAAAATAGGAATAAAAGTACCTATGTTAGACTAACGATAGCCATTGCAGATACTTTCATATTATCTACACTAATTGCGTATGCTGTTGAGGGAAATATATGATCATTAATAATAGAAAGAAAGAAAAATATTTATTTAAACATTGCATAAAACATACACAAATACAGTACAACACTTATAGAATAGAATGCATCATTACAATTTATGCATCTAAATTTTATGCAATCTTGAAAAAGGCCGTACAGCTCGGCATGAACGGAGTGACATTGGCAGTGACCCCCGGGACCGATTTTCAACTGCAGCCTAGGTGACAACATGGACGACTGATTACACCAAAATAATTAAAAATAAACCTGTGGTATCCGGCAGAATAGTATAGACCACCCTCCTATCTTACCGAGGTGTCGTAAGAGGCGACTAAGGTAAATGCCGCGTGGTATCCGGCTGAATAGAATAGACCACCCTTATTTCTTACCGAGGTGTCGTAAAAAGCGACTAAGGTAAGTTGACGTCAGGCAGGCGGCCGGTCGTAAAATACGAAGCCAAATCATATGACTATATGTTTGTAACATGTTGTGCCGACCCCACTTAGAGTGGGATAGGGGCAGGAAAATGATGAATTAAAAATAAATAAAAAATTTACAGAATTTATAAGTTTTAAAAGTTTGTGGCTGTTTATTTGCTTAAAAAATATATAGTGACTAATGAATAATGGCTGAATAGACGTTACTTTGCAGAACTTTTCATAGTAAAAAAATCATCAACATCATCATCTTCAACCGATAACCGTGCACTGCTAGACATAGTCATGGTATGTCCATACACGATTTTGTGCCGCTTGAGTCCAGCGGTTCAATGAGCTTTTGAGGTCATCAGTCATCATCTCGTAAGGCCTCTACCGACGCTGCGTTTTTTGCTGCGGGGTCGCCATTTTAACACTTTAATACCTTAACGCATATCGTTTTTGCGAAGTGCCCCGCCCATTGTCATTTCAGCTTTGCAACACGCTGAGCTATATCAGTAACTTTGGCTCTTCTACAGCCATAGAATCAGAAATGAGGTGATCACTCTTCATTTCTGATAGATTAGAGATAGTCCAAGCTACATCGCCCGCTGAGTTACTCTGAGCTTTCTTATGAGGCCCATAGTTAGCGACCACGTTTCGGATCCTCAGGTCATATACATACATTCTCCTGCCCTTATCCCACTCTAAGTGGGGTCGGCACAACATGTTACAACATGTTGTCACATGATTTGGCTACGTATTTTACGACCGGCCGCCTGCCTGACGTCAACTTACCTTAGTCGCCATTTAAGACACCTCGGTAGGAAATGAGGGTGGTCTATTCTATGCAGCCGGATATCACACGGCACATAACCTTAGTCGCCTCCTACGACACCTCGGTAGGAAATGAGGGTGGTCTATTCTATGCAGCCGGATATCACACGGCACATAACCTTAGTCGCCTCTTACGACACCTCGGTAAGAAAGGAGTGCGGTCTATTCTATTCTGCCGGATACCACACGGCGTGTTTCGGATCCTTATGTCATCACAAAAGTAAAGGATAGAATTATTATAACTATATAAGAAAGAAAAGAAAAGAAAGAAGGCGGGAACCGAACCCGTCACTGCCAGCTAATCCAACGGGATAGTGTACACATTCGATTGTGTAGCGAAAGTGTAATTTTGAATCACATCTATGTTTCCTGAATTCCGCAGGCATCGAATACCCTCATAAATTCCAATTAATTCTAAACGATTATGATTAGAATAATACAATGTATATATAATACAAGCCTCAACATAATAGTTCGACTGGTAAATCGTGTGTTAGTAACAATAGTAGTTTAGATTAATTACATTAGGCAATACGCATTGAGATAGAACGTCGAATTATTCAAGCTACCTGAGCCGACTATTAAAGCGAAATAATACGAGCGAATAAAGAAATATATTTGCAGAATAATTGAAACTATCGTAAGAGTATTAGTGGTGTATACTCAAACGTGTATAAGTTCTTTATACCTTTATAATATAATTAGCAAAGCCCCGCGGTTTCACCCGCGTCCATATCGATCTCGTGGTAGTGGAATGTCTACGAAGTCGGACTATAGATTTATTTGTAGATTATTTAATTATAAAAAATGGGTATCATTAGTATTCTTGGATTAAGACCTAACTCACCAAGTGCAGGCCCTGCTATAACGGTCGCTACAATGAATTTGTTATGGCGTTATTTGCTTTCGATTTACATTCTTAAATTCGTTTCATTGGGATGTCGGATTTTAATAATTTAAAAAGTATTTTACTGGTATTGAAACAGTTATTAATAAAATATCATTTAATGGGATAAGGATTAATACAGAGATATGAATAAAATGGTTTGATTATTGTCGGCACTTTTACTAACTTTTAAAATGTAAAAAAGGTATTTATAATGCATAACTATAAGAGTTAGACATATGGTATCGCGGACTTTTGTGTGGATATTGATACGTTCTATAATACTGTAGAAAATTTTTTTGTTCTATCATCAATAGTTTCCGCAGCGCACGCGATGAAAGATGTTTACGACTAAATTTTACCCAACTTATTACAATTTTAATAGGGATCCCTATTTTTTTTTATAATGATATATAGCCTATGTTGCTCAGTGAAAAAGCAGCTTTCCAATGGTGAAAGAATTTTTGAAATCGGTCCAGTAGTTTTTGCGTGTAAACGTAACAAACAAACATACAAATCTTTCGTCTTTATAATATTAGTATAGATAGCTGTCAGGCTACACAGTGTAAAGTAGTTTTGTGGCTAATTCTGGTTTCGAATTCCCCTCGATACATAACTCAACAGTTATAAAAAAATACTCTGATCATCACTAAACTTTAGAGGAGGAGGATGGTTTCTGAGTCTATAAAGGACATACAGAGAAACATTTATATATATGATTGCAAGATTGTTTGATTAAGTGATGCACGCACGCAAGCACGGACATCAACAACATAGTTAGATAGCAATATTCAATGTTTAAAACTAAAACTAGTTAAACGCATTGAGATTGACAATAAATAAAAAATGTGGTTAAAAATTAAACGCAACGATAAGTGATCGAGAAGTACGTATGAATGATAGTTTTTAGTTAGTCTTTAGGAGAATCAGAAACGCTCAATTTGTTATTTAAGTGTTTTTCTCAAATATTTGTAAAAATATACATTACATTTATAAAATATTATGACGAAATTGGATTTTTAATAATCCCTCATAAATAATTAACTTTATTAAGTATATGGGACGACCAATAAATGAAATCAACAGAATTAAGTTCCAAATCAAGAAAACGATGTCAAGATCTGGACCAGCGGACCAGGCGGAAATGGCCAAATCTGGCAAACGCGGAAAAGTGCATGTCTTATCGAGCGTTTAATATTTGTGCCGTATCCAGTCGATAATCTATGGTCATGGAGTCAAATTGCAAAAAAAATCTTTTCCGTTCTAACACTTCGTTTTATTGCATCTTTAGGTGAGGGTTTGCTCCTTTTTCGCACAAAAAAAGCTTACGGATTCAATGCAAAATCGTTGCCAACATTCTTGGGACCATTCCACGTGCGCATGATTTGTATACTACTAGCGTGTAAGTAATTGGGCATATATAAAATACTAATCAAATCAAAATAATCTTTATTCAAATTAATCATTTTAGGCACTTTTGGATCGTCAAGCATCAATATGATTAATGAAGCTACAACTGGTTCGGAATGTTGCTTTTACCGAGAAGATCCAGCAAGAACTCGGCAGTCAATCTTTTAAATATTTTCAATTATACATTATTAAGCCGCTGTTTTGTATGAAGCTGAAAGGATTTTCACATCTAGGCATTCTTAAAGTAGCGGCCTATTACAACCCCATTGCTGGGAATAGGCCTCCTTTCTCCGTTTCTGGAGAGAAGGGTTGGAGCTAAGACCTACCACGCTGCTCCAATGCGGATTGGTAGGTTACACATATCTCCAGAATTCTCTAGAGATATGCAGGTTTCCTCACGATGTTTTCCTTCACCGAAAAGCGTGTGATTAAAACTCATTGGTGCCTGCCCGGGTTTAAACTCGTGTTCCCCTCGAAAGAGTCACACGGTCTCACCGCTGAGCTATCAGGCATTCTTATCATGCAAATAATCTTCAATTTTGTAATATGCATTATTACAAAATTACATTATAATGTATTTTCGTTGTAAATAAATAACTAAGCTTGAAAAACAGAAACATAATCATATACATTTATTATTCAAACCAATATGCATTCTTCAGTCTAATGAACGTCATTTGTCTGGCACAATAAACACCAGGGTTCAGAGGGAGTTAACAAGATTTGCATATTGATTGTTTACAGATGCATCCAGACTTGTAGGTACTCGGTGCTTTGGTCAAACTCAAATAGAACAAACCATAGCAACAGCTACTAGGTACCTTTAAAGAAGTGGCAAAGAAGTATTTATAATTTTACAATATGTACTATTACTAAGCTAAATTCTCGCTCTATGAATAAGATGGAATGCATTTGTCCAGTAATAATATAGTAATAGATCACTTGAGAGTCCGCCGTGTGGTATCCGGCTGAGTAGAACCTTCTAACACCTCGGTAAGAAAGAGTTCTTACCGAGGTGTCGTAAAATACGCAGCCAAATCATGTTTATAACATGTTGTGCCGACCCCACTTAGAGTGGGATAAGGGGAGGATAATCATGAGATCACTTGAGAGTATGGATGTGAAAAAATATTTTTTATATTAATTATTATATCATTTACCCCCTTCCTTTACACTTTTTTTTTTATTTTTAAAATAATACATACTATGTTATTTTCTAATCGTACTAGTCCAGTTTTAAACTATAAAACCTAACTATAACATAAACTATAAATATCATTCTAATTAAATATCAATATTAATAATTTAAATATAATATTTAATTATTCATATACAAAAGAAAATGCCATGTGGTATCCAGCTGTGTAGAATAGACCATCCTCATTTCTTACCGAGGTGTCGTGAAAGGCGACTAAGGTAAGTCGACGTCAGGCAGGCAGCCGGTCGTAAAATACGTAGCCAAATCGTGTGACATCATGTTTTATGTTGTGCCGACCCCACTTTGAGTGGGCAAGGAGGATGATGATGACAAAAGAAAGATTTTACCACTCCACTTCACATCCCTACTTGAGAGTCGAGTTCCTTACACCCCGTGCGAGCACAAAATATATTTAAAACAAAAACGATCGAAGCCAGTTGCATATTCATTATTCACTAGAACACCAAAGATCACAGGTGCGCTCACTGTGCCAATTTATATCTCACTCTTTTTAGAATACTGCAAAAGTTTCTCTATACAAAGATAATCTCATATTATTAAAAAAAAATGCGTCATTTGGAATAGAATAGAATAGATAAATTATAGAATAAGGCGTTACTTTGCGGAGATCCATGATACAAAAGTAATAATAAAATGAATGTGATAATAATAATGAATGAATTTGCTAATTCGCGATAAAGTAAATAGAAAATATATATAATGCTAAATGTATAGTGGACTATACACAAGCACAATACACAAGCATTACACACGTTCACTATCACAAACTCGCTGATATTCTGCCGGATCCCTGTCGTGGGAAATCCAAATATGAAATAATTATCTAAATATGTTCTGCAGTATATTTATTATAGAAATCGATATTTAATTATTGTATTCACCTGGTATTGTATTATATTATATATATTTCGTTATTATATTGTATAAAGCTACGATCTCATAGCTAAGATCTTCTCAAAGTGTGACAGTACAGAGGGTGCTTTTAATGGTTTATTCCTCCATATTCAATATCACTACATATTGGTGTATTTGATATACATGTAGGAGTTTCTTGATACCATTTTAGATAAAAAAATATATATCAAAATATTTAATTTTATAGTCACATTTTTTATCGAATGTGAACTCTACTCACAATGAGGCTTTTGCAGTCTACTAACAACAGCAGCAAAAATAACAAGCACCTTTGAAAGAGCAATGCCTACAATCAAAATTTTTTGTGTTTTTACGAATCCTGTATGTAACGAGTATGAAAAAACGGATAGTCCACTATAAATTTAGCACTATATATATTTTCTATTTACTGTATTGCGGATAATAGCAATAATTTTATTATTACTTTTGTATTATAGATCTCCGCAAAGTAACGCCTAATTCTATAAATTATTCTATAAATCAAAATTTTTATAAGAGTGGTAGTTTATGTCATTAAACTCAATGTAGAATCCCATAAGAAGACCAGTCGACATCAATCATCAGGGGAGACGACTTATTTATTACAACAAAAATAAAGTAGCTCTGATCTCAGGTGCGCTCTCAATTCCAATTTTCATCATCCACCCTTTAGGATAATCCGCAAAGTTTACCCCCACTCCCCCTATAAATAATAGCATCGCTCTATCAAAATTCAGACTCCGGCAATTTTTAAGGTGCTCCAGTGTAGGCACCATTATCTCGTCATTGTCATTTTAAGTGCCGCCTATTACAAGTCTCCACTCTAATGGAGGTGTCGTATTACCTTCTCGAATATCCCCATCCGATTATATTCGGTGACAACCTTTGAGGGATTCTGTAGTACACGATTATGTGAGATATATGCTGGAATTTGTTTGAAGTAATAAAAAGGTATAGTAAGCGGCAATAAATAATGAACATCGAGGCTTTGGAGAGAGAAAATCGGCTAGATTCAGCTTCATAGAGCATTGTCTATGTCACACAGACTGACGAACCCGTGTGAAACGTCACATACTCACTGAGTGACAGTGACAGCGCTCTACAAAATCGAACTGGCCGGCTGTTTCGTTCTAAACATCGATGTGCATTATTTAATGCTGGGTATTATAAATCTTTTTATAAATTATTATTTTTTTGCTTTTTCAGGAATAATCGTATTCATAATTTCCTAACCTTATTTTCTCTCTTCTCCTTTGTGCACTTATATTTGTCTCGCTCACAGACTTCAACGCTCACATGCATCACACTAACGTTCCATTATATCAAACGTATAGTATATAGCACGTATATAATTGTCAGAATTCAAAATTAGGCTTAATTGAGTGAAATGCAATGTAATCCTTATTACAACGCCATCTATGAAATATTAAAAAAGCTAGTCTTACGAGTTATGGGTCTCTTTAATGGTCACGAGTTTTGTCAGCAACATTATTAATTATTTTTTTAACAATATTTTCTAAAATATACTTAAAAATCGGTAATGACACTTTAAGGAACGCAAGTACAATTTTTAATTATAGTACCCGACATTAAATAATGCACATCGATGTTGACAACGAAACAGTCGGCCAGTTCGGTTTCGTAGAGCGCTGTCACTGACACACACGAGTTCGTCTGTGCGACAGAGACGATGCTCTCGATGAAGCAGAATCTAGCCGATTTCTCTCTCTAAGCGTCGATGTGCATTATTTATTGCCGAGTATTTTACCTTTATAACCGGGCCCTCGGCACAAACTAGCTAGTATTTCAGTAACTCATAGAATACATACTAACACTATAATTTGTAGAATCAGGCGTTACTTTGCGGAGATCCATAAAACAAAAGTAATAATAAAATCTATAATCCGCGATACATGTATGATGCGCGGATTATAGCAAAATAATTTTATTATTACTTTTATAGTAACACTATTTTATTCTATAGATTTTATTTCTGAGAAAATTACTGGGTCCATGGGACATTGCTCTATTAGTATGTGTCAGACACTAAGCCAGAAGCCTTTGATATTTAAATTCTTCAGTCACAAACATAAACAGAAAATCAAAGAAGATTAAAGAGCAAGATTGAGCGCACACATAGTAAGGAGGTTAACCGCACAATACCTAGTTAATACCAACAGTTTTATACTATATCTTTAGTATAAGGGTGAGTGTTATCATTTAATCCGCTAATTGCATTTCAACGGCTGAATTATGACTTGCAGTTAGGGTGCGTCCAGACGATGTGTCCAGACTCAAACGTATTGTTTACAATAAATATCAAGTATATAATATCAAAGAACAAGTCGTTGAGATAATAATATCTTTATACAATAACGATTAAAAACAGTTAAACTTTAAAAATACATAATGCTGTAGCAATAAATAATCCTATATTGTTATTTTTTTAACATTTAATTTTTCATTTGTCTTAAAGGTCTCAAAATATTTTCTTATAAGAAAAAATTCGAGAATTGAGATATTATACACAATTTATAAAGTATACACAATTTGTAAACGTGTGTTTATATTAATGTTCCATATATGTAACCATGATGAACTTAAATGTATGTGTTCAATAATAATTATTTCATTTCATTTCATATTTATATTACGCGTTTTTCGGCAAAGGTATCGGTAAGAAACTTGATTGTACTGTCATATTGTTCATATTTAAAGTTATCTCATTATTTACTAGCTTACCCGGCAAACTTCATACCGCCTAATAGTCAATAAATGGTGTGTTACTTTTTAGCTGAACTAATTTAGGCTTTGATGAACGTAATATACAATGACACAAAATAAATTCCTGAACGCACGCGTAAATGTTAATAATTTGACATTATTTCTATATGCACGCATAAATAATTTAGGAACTATGTATCTGCTTAATGCACTTTTCAACCTTTTAATTTGATTTAAAAAAATACAGACAATAGTTCATTCCCCCTTTTTAAAAAGTTTACACAAATTACATTTCTGCACGCATGCATAAATGGCAATCATACAGTATTTGACAGGATGACAACAAATGTTTGACGGGTACGAAACGAATGAAGATTTATTTATTTTCATAATTATATGTATTTGTCTATTTTTCATTGTTTTTAAGATGTATTCTGCTATTCGGGGCGGAGACAAATCCAACGAATTAAAAACCATGGAAATTGGTCCAGCAGATCTCGAGTTATAAGTGTTGTAACAAACCCGTCTTTGTTTTATATATATAGATTTGCTAAATATTATACGCCAAATTCAACCGATCACCGATATTTAATTAATATGCTATGTATCGCATACCGTGTCGAGCACTCGACAAACGCTTTTTTAAAGGCTTTTATTTATGAACGTATGTGAAGGTGGAATCTTGCAAGTTAAATTTGCCCCACTTGGCGGGGTTGGACTGAGCTGAAATTTTATGTACTGATAAAATTTCAGCTTAGAATGAATGTTTGTGATAAGCATGACTTGATGCCGCTGCCAGACTTGGCTCCGAAACTCTGGAACTCTTCAACGGTTAACAGTAGGGACATGAGATTTTGTTTAAAGCTTTTTTAAAGGCTTTTATTTCCGATTTTCTTCTTCCGAGGGTTTTTAGAGATAGATACAAAAAAATACGACAAAAAAAATATAGATGACTCACGGAACAACGTCTGTAAGTGGAAATTACAGTTTAAATTAAACATATAAAGTAAAAAGCGGTCTGGAATTCCGACCGCACCAGCTGCGATTGTATAAACGCCGTTTTTGCGGTGCTCTAACGATGCAATATTTTGTGAATCCCAAATTGCAGCTTTATCGCCTGACGCGATCAAATGCGAGAACTGTGATTTATTCTTTGGTCGTATTTTCGTCGCACGGACGGACATCTAGCGCTTCGCTGTTATTAGTATTCTCCATTATTTCAACAGTTTGTTTCTATTCTCGCTCTCACTCTCTTATCAACCTATATACGTCCACCGTTGGACATAGGTGTCTTCCAAAAACTTCCACGCTACACGATTTTAGGCCGCCTGGATTCCAGGAGCTCCCCGCGATTTAAATCAAAATCAAAATAACCATTATTCAAATAAGCTCTTCCAAGCACTTTTGAGTCGTCAAGGATCAATACGATTAATGAAAAGGCTACAACTGGTTCGGAATCTTATCGAGAAGAAACAGCAAGAAACTCGTCGGTAAAACTTTTAAACATTCAGTTTTACATTTTTAAGCCACAGTCTTGTATGAAGCTGAAACGATTTTCAAATCAAGGGATTTTTTAAAATATAATAATTTAAAAAAGACAAAACGAAATAATAAATAGCAAAGAAAATTTCCCGTCGTAAATAATCGGTTACCATCGTAAAGTGTCGCAAGTAACTAATCCTTGAAATATCATTAAAATTTTCAATATCTAAAGGTCATCACAATGTGTTATGTCCTAAAGTTAAATACTTTAGAATAGATCAATCTATTGATCATATACAAACACTTAGTTGATTTTATTTTAACTAAATTCGCGTATTCAATTATTTTAAGTCAATAAATTATTCAGAAGAGATGGCCATCCGGCCACGCGTTGCTCCGGCTCAGTCTAGTTTCGAAATCCCCTCGAAAAAGAACTCGAAAGTTAAAAAAAATCCTGAAATCGCCATCAAAATTTACAGGATCATACGCTAGGTTACTCTTAAGATTTTCTGAAAATTTGTTTTGAATCGATACATTTCGGAGTCTATAAAAAACGTACAAAAATTTATTTTTATATTTTAGCAGATATAAATTATGGATATTTGTCTTAATTAATTCAATAGGAGCTTTACAATTTGCAGGTAAATTATATTTTCATTTACTTCGCGCTACATTTATAAATAATCTACCAAAAAAAAAACAAATTGAATACCTGCTATTTCGTGACATTTTCATTTACTTAAATCCTATAGTCAAGGTAAAATTTAATTTTCCCGCTGAAAGTTCCTTCGCCTTGAATCTAAAAATATCGGATCATTAAAAATGAAGAACTCCCTCGAAACCGCTAATAGAACTTCCGTTTCGCCAGTTCCGTAGTAAAATCTCAAAATCTTTACAATGAAAAACGTCCCTATTCGCATAACAATAGATATAATTAATAGCACAATTCTAACGATGCGAACAAATATTGTGCGATACGAGTTATTTATATCTCTTTACAGAAACGATATAAGTCACATTACGACGCCAATAGAATTAAAACCTTTACAGTTAAACTTTAAAGCTTATTTTTAAATACTATTTGAAATTGCAAGCCCGCTTTTGTTATAGGTAACAGTGTATTGAGGAACTGCGCGTGGCTAGATTTCAATTGATAGTATAGTTTGCGGTTTGGTACGTGCAGATCTCTATGTTTCATGCATAAGTGTATATAATGTTGTTGTTAGTTATTGTTCTGGGGGCTTTGTCCGACGTTGTATACGTGGTGAGATGGGGAAATGAAACACCTGTTAGTACAATGGTTACGATTAAATACCAGCGCATTGTCTGCTTTTATTGGAGCATTTCGCGTGAAGTTCACAATAAACTGGTTTAATTCATAGTGTATTTTGCATTATATAATTTACCTACACGTTTTTATGTAGGCACTAATTTTCACTGTTAAAGGAGTGTTTTGAGATCCCGTTATTTGAATTAAAATTAAAATTATTGTAGACATTCCGAACCCACGTTATACGATAAATATATGTGACAAAACGATATATCATCAGATGTTTTTAATAAGTTTCATTTTCGATTTTCAGTACTATAACATGTTATGTTCGGAGGGGAGGGTAGTGGTGGGGGTTGAACTATTTAAGACTGCTTGTGTGTGGCGCGCCGCATTGCGATTTTTGTCGTGGAGCCTATCCTCCTGATGATGCTTCGGTTTCGGAGCAAAACGATCGTCGAGATTGTGGTGGTGGTTGTGTGTGCTGCTTGTGTGCAGCAACAATGCGGTGGAGGCGCCTTGGGGTAATGTATAAGGTGCGTAAGTTTTGCCTGCTTCATACACATTAGCTTTTCATGCATTCGCTTCACCCGTGCGGATTATAGCAAGGTAGTTTTGCTTAGTGCTTGTAATATGGAATTCCGCAAAGTAACGCCTGCTTATATAAATCATTGTTTTAAAAAAAAAAATTACTAAATGGGACAATTATACACACGGCCACGGGAGGTCTGAGAATCGGTTACTATTTTTCATACCCCTAAGTGTTGTCCACCACATAAATTATAAATATTGGCCCTCGGCTAGAATCAAACGTAAACAAAAGTACGATTCATTCATTCTATTGACAATAAAATTTTAACGCACTATAGTAAAATTATTATCTTGTATTCTTATTTCCTTAAGGAACAAGGAAACAAGTATTTCTGAACCACCTATATTTCCTTAAGGAATAAAAAAGTTTTTCCGAACCACCTATGCTATGCATGTTTTTTCCACCTATAACACTTACGTTCCTGTTAAAATGCGACAAGATGTTTATACCTCCACACTCCAGTGAAGACAAGTAACTGCGCACCTGCCTCAGATATATTGTTATCGCGGCACGGGTGCTATCTGTCCCGCTTACAAATATTGCTCGGGCACTGGTATTAAGTGTGTGTACCTACGGGCAATTCTTAAAATCAAGTGGCAAGCCGTATACCAAACTCAGAACTACTACGAAAGTCGATTGGGCCAGGATTATGGAGGCGGTTAAGTAATGTGGACATCTTGTGCGTATGAACGACTCCAGATAACCGAAGGCCAATTCTATTCCCATTTTATGGACGGTAAACGTAATCCTGATGCTCAATTTTTGCTTAAACAAGTACCAGATTTCATCCGAAAATTGGGAAGAGCTCGCGCGTCATAGAGAACAATGGCGCAAACATGTCAGCAGATATGTCAAGGCTTTTGAAAGAAGTCATCTACAAAATCTGGACGAAAACTATCTTCTTAAAAAGAACCGTGCCAAAATTGTATACACATACACGTAAAACTCTTCTGGTGAACTATACCGTGCATCTTGCAATATGTCTTAAAACAAAATTTGGTTTTGCACGTCATAGGTAAGGACATCTTCCAAGATAGCAAGGTTCACCGCTGACGGAATACGTCAAAGAGGACATCATCATTAACATGTTCAAACATACACAAGCACTAGCTCCATCTCACAGCTTCAACCTAATCTAAGAAAATTAAATTTTCATAACAGGTCCCCGACACCCCAATCCACAATCAATCATATCGGGGATCAATAGGACGCCTGTGTCTAAATAAAGTATTAAAAACCCATCAAGCAAGAAACTTTCATAAGACTCCAGCATCTCTGCATTGTATTCCCCTACACGTCCGCAAAATAAAGCTTAACGCGTAAACATTCAAAAACCCCTGAGCAGAACTAACGACTCGAGTTCGTGTATTGAAAATTTATTCTTAGTACGCGGTTTGATGGTTAGTTATGATACAGTTGCTGACAGCCTACCACTTTACCTTGATCTTTTACTGCCAAAAACATATGTAACATTTATATAGTGATATAAGAGGTGAAAAGGGGAGCTGGCTCAATATAAAATTGTAAGGCTTTAGGGACGACTCGTGAAATGAGGACAGAAATATGTGATGCGCTCGTTATTTTTCTTCTATAAACAAGACTTTATTTTTCGGTGTTCCGTAAAGTTGAATTCATACTGAGATGTTATAAGGGTGTCCTAATAAAAAAAAAGTTAGTGCTTAGTGACTTAATCTGATTGCATCTGTATTGAATATGGCGTTACATGATTAAAGTCTCAAAATTATATGCTTTTTGACGTTTCCGAAGGAAAAGCGTAATTTTTTATCCTATATTTAAACCCGGTTTATATGCATGCAGACATAGACAAATGGAATCGCGGGTTCCACTAATTGGATCATCATCCTCCTGCCCTTATCCCACTCTAAGTGGGGTCGGCTCAACGTGTTACACACATGTTGTTAGTTGATTTGGCTACGTATGTACTTTACAACCGGTCGCCTGCCTGACGTCAACTTACCTTAGTCGCCTTCTACAACCCCTCGGTAAGAAATGAGGGTGGTCTATTCTACTCAGCCGGATACCAAACGGCGGGTCGACTTACCTTAAAAAAGGGTTGTAAAGGAAAAACTTACGAAAATTTATAATCCAAATATACCTATTTCAACATTTCATCCTTTCAATAGGACTGTAGTCAGTAGACTTTGATTTACGAAGAAATTTTGCGTCCAGTTTTGGCCGGTGACACATTTTTCGCATTACGCAACTCGCTAAAGGACATAAAGAAATGTGTGTTGAGTGATTTATTTACTTAACATTCTATGCTTAAAATATTAGTATAAAAGCGATATTCCACGATGTTAATATTTATATCGAACCGTATGTTCTCGCAACTTCATGTGCGTCAATTTAATCTAAAGTAGCGGCCTGTTACAATCCCACTGCTGGAAATAGGCCTCCTCTCTCCGTTTCTGGAGAGAAGGGTTGGAGCTAAGACCTACCACGCTGCTCCAATGCGGATTGGTAGGTTACACATATCTCCAGAATTCTCTAGAGATATGCAGGTTTCCTCACGATGTTTTCCTTCACCGAAAAGCGTGTGATAAATTGCAATTATCAATTAGACACATGAGTTTTAATAGAAAAACTCATTGGTGCCTGCCCGGGTTTGAACTCGTGTTCCCCTCGAAAGAGTCGCACGGTCTAACCGCTAGGCTATCACAGCAATTTGATCTATTGTATTTTAAAGATTACGTTGATCATTAATACAATATCAAGCCCCTATTTCCGAAAGAAATACGGGTTTTTTGTTATCATACGTTACCCTTAAAACCAGGCGATTTAACTATTAAAACTTAAGTAGTGAATTGATATTTATATTTATATTATTTTATTTTTATATATTTATTTTTATTTTATTTTTATTTATTTGGAAAATGAACAGCTTAAGCTATTTATACATTTCCGCATATAAACTACTTAGTTAACAGTGTATTCGGATACAATTTATAAAGCAAAGAAAAAACAGAAATGAAAATTGTAATATATCACACGTCTTTCGTTGAAGGAAAATATCGTGAGGAAACGTCGATATCACGGGAGAAATGTTGGGAAATGTATAACCTACTTTAGTACTAGCTTCTCGCGAAAAGGAGGTAGGAGGCCTATGCCCAGCAGTGGTATAGGCTGTTATGTTAGCCCGATGTTTAAGCATTGATTGTGCGAAATTTCATTAATATCGATTGAGCCGATAAGCTGTGATAGAGTAACATACAGACAAATAAATAGACAAATTTTCACTTCAAAATATTAGTATGGATCTAACAAAAATTAGTAGACACTTACTCGAAGATCCCCGCGACGCAGTGGTTAATAAAGCTGCCTTATAGTCCCTTTATTTTAGAATACCTACACTAAAATATAAAAAGGCGAAAGAATTTACGAGCACGTCATTTTCGAGTCGGTATTAATATTTCCAACGATAGACTTAATGAAATTTCTCGCGATTGTCAAAGTACTTCGCATATACAAGTTTGGCAATAAAAAACCTTTAAATTAAGTGTAATCTATTTTCTGCTAACGGGGTCCTTGTAATTTTTGTGTCAAACTCAGCCAGCCCCTTTCAGGAATGCCTTCTGTGGCAGTAATAATTAAATTTGCGACATTTCGCCAGTAGCCCGGGGCGATATAGGCTAGCGGAATTGTTACGAAAAATTTTCAAAGAATTCAGATATTAATATTGGATAATTAAAAGGGTTTTTTATACACAAATAAAAGTTACATTGTTTATTTATATACAAGAGTTGATTTATATACTAACTCACACTAATACTAACACTAATGTACAAAGGAAACATTACACTGTCTCAAACACACACACGTTAGTACACGCGAGCCTTTGGTGAGAGTGGACGTGTAGTGACATGTTACTTGTTAGTGCGTGTTTGAGCCTGTACTATATTAATACAACATTAGTCTATATTAATACAATAAAGTGAACACTATAAAAGGTATTCAACGATTGAAACTTTAATATCAAATAAAACGAACAAGGGATTTTATATAGGCACAGATTGTGCGTAGTGCAGATTTAAAACTGGATAAAACGATGAGAGATGTATGAGCTTTTTAAAACCGTTGGCGCGCGTATGAGTTGACATATATGTAAAATTTGAAGTGACCGTTTGTTCCTAATTGACACACGACGCACGTTCCTTTTACCATTAGTTTATTATAACTTTTAAATTACAAATATTTTATAAATTAATAATAAATTTTTATTGCGTTGCTAACAACGATTATAAGCTTAAGTATTTTGGTTTATACATGTAGTCATTACTTCGCAGTAGGCATAGTACGACGTCGCCTAGCTCATTGGCGCAAGTGGCAGTGACCCTGCCTTCAGCTCCATGGGTTCGATTCCCGCCGATGGCCAACATTTTCTTAATACAATTTGTTGGTTCTTCGAGTCTGGGTGTATGTATTTAAAATTAAATCTGTATTTATTTACCAGTGGAACCAATTGTCACGACATGTTGCTAGAAAATACAAGGCGAATGAACGGGATATTAAAGTAGGATGTTGGTGTAACCCTAAGTTTATTTACTCGAGTTATTCTCCTTAAGTTTACTCTAAGACGGAAAAGTAAACGGCCAACTTATAACAAGCAAGTGTTACCGGAGTCCGTTATATCTGTCGCAACTTCGTAATGAGATATCGTCTCCGCTGGATTTGCCATTTGTATAAACATGCCTTTTTTGTTATATAAAAAAAGACATTAGTGCTTAGTCGTAGCCCTAGTCGTTTACGTAACGATTACTCGTATTTTTCGAAAGCATTTCCCAGTCGAAAGCTCCTCATGAATGAATAAATAAATAAATAAATAAATGCGACACTCACACGGTCGTCCGTCCCCAAAGTAAGTAACTTAATACTTGTGTTATAGGTGGTGGACAACTGGTAGATATACTACATATATAATTTAAAAATACATACTTGAATACAAATATACGCGCAGGCTCGAAGAACTAACAAATTGTTTATAGAATATTTTGTCCCGGCGGAAATCAAACCCGCGACCCGCGGCTCTGAAGGCAGGGTCTCAACCCCCTGCGCCAACAGGCCAGTCATCATATAAAACAGTTATAATAAATTTTCATTATAACCCATAAGCCTTTAACTAATTTTCTTTGAACATTTAATATGTCATAGAAGGAAAGTTTCTTAATGTTCGCAATAGAGAACCTCTTGGAGTCACTGCGTGGTCCTAACTCTGCCATAATGGCTCTATGAGGAACAGTTTTAATTTAAGATCGCTTTGGGTAAGCTCGAAAATGGCCTTTCTTAACGCATTTAGAAACGTATAATTATCAAAGAATCCCCGCCGTGTGATATCCGGCTGAGTAGAATAGACCATCCTTTATTTCTTACCGAGGTGTCGTAACAGGCGACTAAGGTAAGTTGACGTTAGGCAAGTCATAAAATACCTATCCAAATCATGTAACAACATATACAAAAACATGTCGTGCCAATCCCATTTAGAGTGGGATAAGGGCATGAGAAAGATGAATAATTTAAGGATGTGGTAGAAATTGTATGATTGCAGCTTTTTCCTTATTCAAATTACGTCGGTTAAATAATGCTAGCGATCATCCGATGTCCATAAAACGAAAAAATATGAAGTGTTCTCAGATTACAAAACTTGAGTTAACAAAAATAATTTAAAAGTCCATACATCCTTCTATCCTTATTCTACTCTAATTGGGGTCGGCATGATTTGGCTACGTATTTTACGACCGGCCGCATGCTTTACGTCAAATTACCTTAGTCGCCTTATAGAACACCTCGGTAGGAAATGAGGGTGGTCTATTCGATACCACACGGCATTGTTACTTAAAATCTTAAAAAGTTAAATTTTAACAAAGATGTGAAATATATCCGTCATAGATTCATAGTCTTGTATACTTTTCATAGATTTAGATTTACATGTGGCCTCCAGTCAATTCGTGATCACAGAGAAAGCAACTCTACCGAAACGTCGAACCATAGAAAAGTGACTCGATTTTATCGCGATATGACCCGTATGTTTATATAAAACATGTAGCCTATTCGTTTATTTTATAACTACTTCCTTTTCCGGTCCGTTAATATTTCATATCGAGACATAAATAACCAACTACTTCGTGTTTGATCGAACAAACGTAAACAATGTTTTATTTCATAAATAGTATTTATAACTGATATTTATAATACATATGAGTTATAACTACCATTTATCATTTACATAAATCATATTTTTATTCCATTCACTGACACGTTTCTGTACACGCGATTTACTGAGAGGAGCTAAATTTTATGTTTACGTATTATACATATATATCTAATGATTGAAAATTTATAGAAAACCCATAGCAGTTCGAAACCTGCTTAGTAAAGACACTCAATAAAAATTAGAAACTTAAAACAGTTAGACTTCCAGGAAATTTACAAAGATATTTAGAGCGGCTATAATATTTTTAGTAATAGTCTTTCTTCATGTCTCATCGATTTGATAGCAGGATACTTAGATGAAATTAGCAATCGTACAGTCCTAGATGGTATTTATGTAAGGGGGCGGATACTGTTTGACTCGTTGATATATTAAAAACACTCTTTAAACTGGATTTAACTTCTTTAATTACTTTCACGTCTTTACAATACATAATACCCCTTAGCCATCTTGAATGTTAATCTTTTTCTCTTTCGTCAAATTCAAAATATTCTT
This sequence comes from Morpho deidamia, assembly GCA_947086505.1. Taxonomy (NCBI): domain Eukaryota; kingdom Metazoa; phylum Arthropoda; class Insecta; order Lepidoptera; family Nymphalidae; genus Morpho; species Morpho deidamia. Next base: position 13,345,203 of record CAMTZC010000012.1, on the reverse strand, counting down.
TATTCAAGTAAACTTGTAAACAAGTGCTTTTGAATCGTTAACTTTACTGTTGATTCGGAAAGCTGTTCCTACCGAGAAGAACCAGCAACAAACTCGGCGGTTGCTCTTTTTAAAAAATTAATCTTAAAACTAGTTATATTTAATTATTATTGTCTTGTACAGGGTAGAAGTGCAGCTATATCCACACATCCTTATCATATAAGTAATGTTCAACAGTATAGTAGGCTTCTGTATCAGCCTCTTTTAAACAGTGTTTTTAAACTGCTGTAATAGCATGGCCAAAATTGATCGTCTCTTTCCCACACATCCTTCCTTCTCCTACATTCCGTTCTTTACAATTTCATATTATGTGAAATATAAAGGATAAATTTGACCCACATCCCGATGTCCAATTTAGCTGAAATTTTACATACTGGTCCAACTCCTCAACAGAAGGGACATGAAATTTTGTTAAAAACTTTTTTGTCGGAAAACGTCAGAATAATATAAATGGTTTTTTTAATTTCTTCTTTCTTTTTCTTAAAGAGGGCCTATTATACATGTTATATGTAATTTTTTACTATTTCATCACCCTTCCGCCAGAGGTCACGTTATCTGGCACTGTATCCGCTAAGGTTTTGTTTTGACACTTGAGAGATGAAAACAGAAGCGATTTATCTTAGTTTCGCCTGAGGCGGCTTAGGAAAGTTTCCCTTTGTGTAACGTGCTATCTCTGCAAAGCCCCGAACCTACTTCACTACGGTTATCAAAACTGGGTTTATCTAATTTTGATAGTTTTTGAACGGTGTCTTAGTTGCCTTGTGGATTTTGAATTTGAGCTCTGATCAGGATAAATAAGAATATTTTGAACTTTTTTTTTTATTAAAATTTTATCTTATTAGTGCGTGAATGTTGTTTCGCTTTGATATTCAAACGAGTTAACGGATTTGTGGAATAAAATTGTGTACAGAGAGGTCTATAATTAGAGTAACATATAAGGTACTTTTTCTAGAATCAGTGATCACAGAGAGCATCTGAAAATAATTGATAATTGTTGTTTATACTTTGTCTACAGCCAATATTTTACTTTTTAGATAACTTTTGCGCCGCGGCTATAACCTCGAGATCTATCAAGTCTTTATTAATATGATTAATGAGAAAGTTTGTTCGTGTGTTACACTTTCACAGATATATATATACTAGATGCATACACATATATGTAAAAATATAAAAGATAAAAATAAAAATATTCTAAAAAATAAAGCGTTACATTGCTGCAATCCATAAAAAATGATCAACGATAAATTAAAAAATATTTTATCGTGGATTATAGCAAATAAGTGTTATCATTACTTTTGTATTATAAATATATGTTAACACTGACATTTATACGAACGAAGCCGGGGTTATTACTAGTTTTTGTATAAATACTAAGCTCCCTAGGGTGTATAAATGAAAATGATTATAGCAAGATCTTAACGACGATAGTCTGATTTCTGCGCAAGCAGAATTTACGGTATCGTTAGCAAGTAAACGTGTTTATTCCGTCAGAGTACTTGTGTCGATTCCGATAAATACAACGGTGCTGAAAGTATCGACGAGGCCGTACATTATAGCCCATATTTACGCAGTGTCCGGCGTTGAAACGAGTTTGTAACACCATTTATCATACCGAAAATATCAATATCCAAGTCGGCAAGGGTCGACAGTAACTAATGATGCCGGTACTACGTACGCAACACAACGCGGTATCTGCTCGTGACCTTTATTAGCTCTGAAAGCCTAGTTAGTGTTCAATTTTTGAGCTCACATCTTCAGGTGAATGAACGAGAGACAGAGGCTACATTATAAAATTCGATGTTACTTTCCGTATATCCATTATTCAAAAATATTCTATAATTCTATAAAAGTTAATATTATTGCTTCGTATTTTCATAGCTATTCTAAACTTTTTATAAATTTCGAGTAACGCACGATATCAGATAATTTATGAGTATTAAAACTGGGTAAGTATGAAAGAAAGTAATATTAACGTTAATTTTAATGAGGCAGTCGTAAATGTCATCACAAATAATTTAGTGGACCTACGAAATTAATAATATGGTTTCTAGTCACAAGGAAATTGATGCTCCGCAGTTATAATTATTAACTTGTAATAAAGTTGTGAATTATATTTTATTTAATTCCTGCAAAACGATCAGTTATATTCCGAGGATTACTTGTTATGTGGCAATCGGCCAGCTATAAAATTTATAGAGATATAAAAATTTATGACCATACTTATACTTACATATTCATCATCATTCTCCTACCCTTATCCTACTCTAAGTGGGATCGGCAAAACATGTTAAACATGTTGTCACATGATTTGGCTGCGTATTTTATGACCGGCCGCCTACCTGACGTCAACTTACCTTAGTCGTATTTTACAACCCCTTGGTAAGAAAGAGGGTGGTCTATTCTACTCAACCGGATACCAGACGGTGGGTCAACTTACCTTAGTCGCCTTTTACGACACCTCGGTAAGAAATGAGGGTGGTCTATTCTACTCAACCGGATACCAGACGGTGGGTCAACTTACCTTAGTCGCCTTTTACGACACCTCGGTAAGAAATGAGGGTGGTCTATTCTACTCAGCCGGATACCACACGGCATCTATACCCATACTTATATTATAAATGCTAAGGTTTGGATGTCTGTTCCTTTTTCATGGCTAATCTGTTGGACCAATTTTGAAGAAATTTAGCAAAATTGCTTTTAATTTGCATATATTGTGGTATCATTAGAATAAAAATCCCCTTTTTTTCCATCGGGAACAGAGAAACGCTTAAGTTGCGGGTACCACTATTTATATAAAAAGTTGATGCTCGTTTGTTCAAAATTAAAATTTTTTATTTTTCCTCATTTACATATATATTGTATCGTTTGTATTGGAGAATTAATTATACTATAACAAGATATATGACCTCTTTCGTTTTTTAAAACAGAAGTTGCCTCTTCCTAATGTCACAGAATTATTTTAGATTTTCCGAATTACTGATTATGTTAACTAAAAAGCTTATAGAATTTATTACAATTTTGTCTTTTTCACACGAGTTCAAACCTGGGCGGGCACCAATGAGTTTTTCTATTAAAACTCATGTGTCTAATTGATAATTGCAATTTATCACACGCTTTTCAGTGAAGGAAAACATCGTGAGGAAACCTGCATATCTCTTTAGAATTGTTGTTAGAATGTGTGTTAGGTCTTATCTCCAACCCTTCTCTCCAGAAACGGAGAGAGAAGGCCTATTCCCAGCAATGGGATTGTAACAGGCCGCTACTACTACTTACTTTTTTAGTCTTTTAATTCATTAACTGTAATAGTATGCAAGTTTTTTTCCTTCATTCATATTCGAACCGATCGCATGTAAATGTTTTTAGGTATGTGATAATTATATTTCTGCAAATTGCCATTAGCATTTCATCTCAGCCTTGCAAGAACTGAAGTCAACGCAAACGAATTCGCGGGTAGAAGTTGAGACGTCTGCTTTCGCATTACAAAGACTGTGATGAAACCGAGCGGAAAAAGCCTCAGGCAAAATTAATATACTCCCTAATTATAGCCCAGTTTATACGGTATTTACACCACACTGAACGCGGCAAAAGTTTGCTTTCAAAGTACTGTCTCTGACATATTCAACGAAACTAAATTGTATTAGACAGTAATTTTCAGAACAGAAAATATTTCTAAATGGATTCTAAGAGATTACTAAATAATAATTGGAACGGAAACAATTCATTAACATTTGTGTAGTACTATACCAATATTCACGCACTGTCTAGCTCTGGACACAGATGCATGCAGCATAGGATTTAGTGATTCTGTATAAGTTTATTAATGCTAGAAAGTATTTATACATATAGTGCTAAATGTATAGTGGAGTATCCGTTTTTTCATACCCGATACATGCAGGATTCTTAAAAACACATCAACAAATCTTCACCGCCACCACAATACACAAACACCCCACACGTTCACTATCACAAACTCAACAATCATTTCGCCCCGCAACCGAAGCACTCCAGGAGTCTATCTCCTGATGATCCTTCGGTAATTGCAACGCTTTGTGCTTTTTGCTATATTCGCGTGGCGAATACATTTAGCACTATATATATTTTCTATTTACTTTATCGCGGATTATAGCAAAATAATTTTATTATTACTTTGTACATCAAGCATGCGCGTGGAGCTGTGTTAGCTCGAGGGTGAGACCGTGTGACACTTTCGAGGGGAACACGAGTTCAAACCCGGGCAGGCACCAATAAGTTTTTCTATTAAAACTCATGTGTCTAATAGATAATTGCAATTAATCACACGCTTTCCGTTGAAGGAAAACGTCGTGAGGAAACCTGCATATCTCTAGAGGATTCTGGTGATATGTGTAACCTCATTGGATCCGCATTGGAGCAGCGTAGGTCTTAGCTCCAACCCTTCTCTCCAGAAACGGAGAGAGGAGGTCTATTCCCAGTGGGATTGTAACAGGCCGCTACTTTACTTTTTTCTTTTTTGTACATCTTCCTTTTCCCGTATGACGCTCACGAGTACATAAAAGGCAGCATGATCACGTTTATTGAACTACCAATGCATTATAAAAATGTAAAATGCACTATTCAAGGACCATTGAATACATTGTCCGACCGCATGCAGTTGTAAATGGAAACGTTTTCAAAAATTTGAATTCCAATTGCGCTCGGGGGCACGTTCAAGTTATAAAAATATATAATAGCGTCTTCCGGAGTTTCTAACTCTACTTTTCTGAATATGTCGTATTAAACTACCGTCTTATTGTAAAGGAAAGTAACGAGGAAAAGACTGTTTTACGATATTAGACTTCTTTTATGAATCAAAACATTTCAAAGAGGAATATGGGCCACAATCGGAACCAGTAATGTGTTTATGTTTAATAGAGGTCTTTTTGAACTCTCTAATTATTTTAACTCATATGAAACTTATTTATTTGTTAGCCGTGTGGTATCCGGCAGAATATAATAGACCACCCTGCTTCCTTACCGAGGTGTCGTAAGAGGCGACTAAGGTAAGTGCTTTGTGGTATCCGGCTGCATAGAATAGACCACCCTTATTTCTTATCGAGGTGTCGTAAAAGGCGACTAAAGTAAGTTGACCCGCCGTGTGGTATTTGGTTGCGTAGAATAGACCACCCTCATTTCTTATCGAGGCGGTTTAAAAGGCGACTAAAGTAAGTTGACCCACCGTGTTGTATCCGGTTGAGTAGAATAGACCACCCTCTTCCTTACCAAGGGATCGTAAAACACGATTAAGGTAAGTTGAGGTCAGGCAGGCGGCCGGTCGTAAAATACGTAGCCAAATTCAAATTTAAAATTCAAAATATTCTTTATTCAAGTAAACTTGTAAACAAGTGCTTTGAATCGTCAACTTTACTGCTGGTTCGGAAAGTTGTTCCTACCGAGAAGAACCAGCAAGAAACTCGGCGGTTGCTCTTTTTAAAATATAAATCTTAAAACTAGTTACATTTATTTATTAGTCTTGTACAGGGTAGAAGTGCACCTATATCCACACATCCTTATCATCTAAGTAATCTTCAACAGCATAGTTTTTAAACTGGTGTAATAGCATGGCCAAAATTGATTTCGGAATTTTATTATAGAATCTTATACCTAAACCCACTAACGATTTACGAACTTTTGCAAGGCGCAAAGCAGGAGTCGCAAGCTTATGTCGGTTCCTACTTTGTCTATTATATATATCACCTATCGTTTTATAATTCTTTATATTTTTATGTACAAAAATTACATTGTTTGAAATATACTTTGAAGCAAATGTAAGAATACCAATGTAAGAATCATGACAATAATTTGTTAATGACTGTTTCAGTACCTGTAAAATACTTTTTAAATTATTAAAATCGGACATTTCTATCAAAAGATTTAGCGAATTAAAAAATGACAATTTAGGGAAAATAATGCCACAATAAATTCATTGTAGCGACCATTATAACAGGGCCTGCAACTGGTGCGTGAGCTCTTCTTCAAAGGATACCAATGATATGCACGGATATAGCTATTACCTTTGAAAAGAATTCAATTAAACGTTAAAACCGTTGCCTTAATTATTAATAAGTCCCAAGGCTACTAATTTACCACACTATTAGTTTACAAAAATAAATCTATAGTCCGACTTAGTAGACTTTCCACTACCACGAGATCGGTATGTAAACGGGTGAAACCGCGGGGCATTGCTAGTATATAATAATTTTTTTAAATTATACCAGCACAATACATTCGAAATATAATTTATTTAAATGATACGATAATGATCGTGATCTCGTGACCCCGAAATATAATTTGTACCAAAATACGACGAGCAAGACGGCAAATCACGAACCCTGCCTAATTAATTAACGTAATCTTCTACAAGGACGTAAACACGGCAAATAAGTCATGTTCGTTTATATAAAGACGGATATTTGTTTGACCTGAAAAAAATAAAAGGCCGATTTATTTGATTTATACAGTTTGTAACCAGACTTATTTGTACATGTTGAAACAGCTCTATTAGACCTAGACAAGTAATTTTTACTCTTTCAGAGATCAAACTTAAAAATCGATTTAAAAATGCAAGCTAGCAAATAAGAAGTCAGAAGAAATAATTGTGTTCTTTTTTAACTGATAGACTTCTTACCTATCCTATCTATCCGGCTAAGTAGAGTAGACCCCCCTCTTTCTTACTGAGGGTTACGACTTAGATAAGTTGAGATTAAACAGGCGGCCGGTAGTAAAATACGTAGCCAAATCATATGACAACATGTTTGTAACATGTTCTGCCGATCCCACTTAGAGCGGAATAAGGGGATTTAGGTATAAAATTTTGCGTCATATAATAAATGGGAAAATTACACACACGGTCGTCCGTCCCCATAGTTAGTGATCAATATTGTGTTATAGGTGACAGAGAACTGGTATTTACATTTACATATATATACAATTTTTAATATACATTTTTTATTTACTTATTTAATTCTAAATTACTTAAATACTACTATAGAAATCATGCCCACGTGGAATGGTGGTCCCAAGAATACTGGCAGCATTTCCGCGATAAATCGCGTAGGTGATTCTTTTTGCGATAAAGGAGCCAACGCTCTTGTCAGGCAATTAACTGAGGTGGTAAAATGGATAACAATTTTCAAATAAATATTTATATACACCCAGATTCGAACACCATCGAAAACCAAGAAACTATTTTGTTATACGTTGGCCGTCGCCGAGAATTGAACCCGCGAACCCTTGGAGCTGATAACGTGATCACCTATACAAACGTGCTATATGTTTTGCGTTATCGGTGACATTTAGTTTAGGTATAATATATATAGCGCTGTCAGTTGCCAGAGAAGCGTTAATTTCATCATCATCCTCCTGCCCTTATCCCACTCTACGTGGTGACGGCACAACATGTTACAAACATGTTGTTATGTGATTTGGCTACGTATTTTACGACCGGCCGCCTGCCTGACGTCAACTTACCTCAGACGTATTTTACGACCGCTCGGTAAGAAAGAGGGTGGTCTATTCCACTCAACCGGATACCACAGTGTGGATCAACTTACCTTAGACACCTTTTACGACACTTCGGTAAGAAATGAGGGTGGTCTATTCTACTTAGCCGGATAACACACGGCGGGTCAACTTACCTTAGTCGCCTCTTACGACACCTTGGTAAGTAATGAGGGTGGTCTATTCTACTCAGCCGGATACCACACGGCGTAAATTTCAATAAAGTATTTAGAATTCAAACTCTAATGTGTCCTCAGATTAAAACCCTCATGCGACTTAAATGATGCATTATTAGAGCAAAAAAGTAAACACGGCAAGTAATTCATGTATATAGTTAATAAAAAATGGAAATTTTAGGTATAACCTCAAAATGAAAAAGCTACGAATGACTTATAAAGCTTTCGCTTGAATTATTTGCTTGAGAAATATTATCTGTGCGTCTGCTCTTGAATGTTAATTTTTCAAGCTCACTATTTTACTTTACTTAATAAAATACGTACATTTTCAGAGACTTTTTTATTTTTCTTTTTATAGCGCTCAATATCTTTAAAGATGTTTCAGGCGTGATGAATTCTAAAGTTTTGTATACTTTCTGCTTAATTTCTATTATATAAATAACTAGTTGTACCGCGACACATTAATTGTCTAAATACCCACAATTATATTTTATCTAACCGAGTATAAGTAATAAATATGTATAATGTAGTAAAATAATGTAGTTTACGTTGTTATTTTAATATGTATTGATTAAGAACTATGTTACGCTGTATGATAACCTCATCATCATTCTCCTACCCTTATTCCACTCTAAGTGGGGTCGGGCAGCATGTTTTAAACATGGTGTTCAATGTTTTAGCTAGTTATTTTATGACCGGCCGCCTGCCTGACGTCAACTTACCTTAGTCGCCTTTTACGACACATCGGTAGAAAATTAGGGTGGTCTATTCTACTCAGCGGGATACTACACGGCGGACACTGTAGGATTACCTAATAAACTAATAAATAAATAAATAAATATTACTAGACGCTATATTTCCTAATAGACGGATTATCTTTGTAATTTATCTTTTATATTTACAACGAAAAGAGTCACAAAAAGTCACCGGATACTGTCAAATTTCCTGACCGACGTTACCAAACTGTTTTCAACCCTTTACAAGTCGAGTTACAGTAAAAACGTTGTAATTTCGCTAAACCTTCCATTAGCGTGCAGGTCGCTCCACAAATAACGTCGCTAACTTTCTTCCGATGACGTTTTTATACTTTGCCTAGATTTTTATTCTATCCGTAAAATAATTTGGTAACAGTTTGTTACCTGCTGGTTCGCATGCCACACGCCATTTGGGTTTCAGCGAAATTCTTAATAAATTGTAAAATGAGACGTAATAATAATGTCACATTGAATAATTGATTCCATTTTTCAAGGGAACGTTTACAGCGAACCGGAAAATTTGGGGGGCTAATGAGCTAAGCTGTTGCTAACAAGTTTAAAAAGCAAGTACGAATGCTAATATAGATAAAGAGCTTGTATTACTTCGATTACTAGTAAATAAATATGACGATTTGGATGTCAATTATATAATCACATAGGATAAATTTATTTCCTATACAAAAATCATTTTTTGGACTACGGGTAGGCAACAATGAGTTTTTCCGTTAATACTTACGAACCTAATTGATATTTACAATTTATCACACGCTTTTTGGTGAAGGAAAACATGGTGAGGCAACCTGCATATTGTGACGTACAGGAGTCTGTGGATTTGGATGAAATTGGACTCGTTAAACACATTTTATTCAACTTTCCTCAACAAACTCAGTACTTACAGTCTATATGCAGTCCGATGTTAAATAAGAAAGCCGAGGTCACTATCATTTCACTTTTATTTTCGCTTCTTTATTCGCTCTTGATCGCTATTGGCAAACTGAACGTCGAGGCGCACAATACGTTTGCTTATATATCGAACGAACCGATGACGGCAATGTTCGCGAACGTTCACGATTCTTAGGGGGGGGGGGGATAGGGATAGGGAACACGATTCGTAAACAACCTTTCGCAAAAATCTAAATATAACAGAGAATTAGCGTCAAGGAAATTGAACCCTACGTTATATAAATTACGAACTCTTTTTGCATGTTCGAAAACTGCCCCCGTCAATTTTGAGTTTTATGACACATGCATTACTATCACTTTTCGTTTGTTCGTAACAATATTTCTGGAGAATTCCCGGCATATTTGCAACATATCATTAGCAATAGTGCTGTGATAGCTTAGCGGTGAGACCATGCGACTCTCTAGAGACGACATAGGTTCAAACCCCGGGCAGGCACCAATGAGTTTTTCTATTAAAAACTTATGTGTCTAATTGATAATTGCAATTTATCACACGCTTTTCGGTGAAGGAAAACATCGTGAGGAAACCTGCATATCTCTAGAGAATTCTAGGGTTATGTGTAACCTACCAATCCGCATTGGAGCAGCGTGGTAGGTCTTAGCTCCAATCCTTCTTTCCAAAAACGGAGAGAGGAGGCCTTAGCCCAGCAGTGGGCATAGTAACAGGCTGTTACTTTACTTTACTTTACTTTTTATTAGCAATAGTATAGCCAGTCTGAGTTCCAACACTCTCTTTTAAAAAAAAGAAGAAGGCTTATGCTCAGCAGTGAGCCAGTAATATTTTAATATACTGCGAAATTCAACTGGAAAATTCTCTAAAAAGGTGAGAAACAAAGCACTACGCCGTGCAAAATGTTCAAATTGTATTTCAAGCAAAGCACAACACAGTACAAATATTAAGACATTTTGCTAGAACAACAGAGACAGAAATCTCGACGTGCACTTGGGTATAAAGGCTGCTCCATCCTTCCGAGACAATTATTGGAGCATGATGTATAATAGCAGAGACGACGTGCTTTTGTGATCGAAATTAAACACGGAACGGCGGGATAAAGGTGAGCTTTACGGGCTAGTGAAAGTCATAACTGAACTGTCCAACTTACAAAAAGCTTTGTCGTGTTAACGTAAAATATTAATTTATTACTTTCATATTAATTTCATAAACTTAACTTTAAGTTAAGTTTTTAGTCTAACTATTAGAGCACGAGTAACTGCTAAAGTAAGTTTTGTATATAAAGCTCATGTATTTAATTATTATATGGAATTAATTATGGGCTTTACGGCGGACATCAACATCTTGAATAAATCTGCAGCTCAAAAAATTTTTGCGATATGCACAACTTGCTATTGCGGTAGCATACTTGCTCATTTGCATTTACATTTACTTGCGCATTTACATTTACTTTTTCCTGAGGCTCTTGCCCAGCTGTGGGATAGACATGCTAATCTAATTAAGCAAAGGCTCTATGAAACGATCATTTTATGTAAATCATATTTTCTTTGTAATTCATAATACGAAACGTAAGACGACAACGATATCAGAATATTAACAATTCTTCAATTACAAAAAGTTATATATACGGTTGTTTTAAAAATTATCGAATTAGCAAAAAATTAAAAACTTTTCTATTCTAAAATTTCAAAAATTTCAAATATGGAGTTATTTATGTTACCTATAATACGTTATTTACAAAGATTGCAATGACAATTTGTGAGTTGTTGAGAAAATCGCAAACGTGTTTTATCTCCCGATCAAACGCATCTCGACAGAATGGTCTACCGCAGTTTTCAATTAGTGGGTGAACGTACAGAAACAACCGCGGAAAGAAAGAAAAAACTGCAAGCTAATATAAACCTAATACCTAAGATGCATTGTGAATAAAATTGTTTGACAGTATATAATATAAAATAACGATTCGAAAAAATAGGAATTAATTTAATCTGTGCATGTGTCACTAACAGATACGTAGGTTTACCATGATTCGCCAGCAAAATTTTTACAATTTTGTAAATGTATCGGGCAAATTTAATATTATTTGTCGATAAGTAACATGTAGACGTATTTGGCAAAACAACATTTTGCTTCATTCAATCATAAATAAATGTGTACTTAAAGCAAGAAAGTTCCTGGTAACATAAATGAATACTCTATCGATCCCTCATTTCTGAACATCGTAATCGTAAGGATCTTACTTTCTTTAGATAGGACAATGTTGAATCGTTCATTTGCGGTTCATACTAAAATCAAATCAAATCAAAATATAAATAGCTAGTAGAAATAACAAAAAGCTCGCGAGCTTTAAACATTCCTGTTCCTGTAAAATCAATACTTAAAATACTCACTTACAAAATTTATCTCGTACTGCCTTATTCTTCTTATTTAAGATCTCAGCCACAAAGTAACAAAAATCTTTTTTATCATACCAATAGATAGTGATTGAGTGTCCAATATAAAAATCACAATAAAATATATATATAATTGTTTTACTAGAGAGCTAAAATACCGTGTGGTATCCGGCTGAGTAGAATAATCCACCCTCATTTCTTACCGAGGTGTCATAAAAGGTGACTAAGGTGAGTTGAACCACCATGTGGTTTCCCGTTGAGTAGAATAGACCGCCCTCCTTCTTATCGAGGGCTCGTATTGTGCCGACCCCAATTTGAGTGGAATGAGGGCAGGAGGAGTAAAAATTGAAAATACTTGTAAAAATGGAAAAGATTATATGATTGGATAGACATTTAGATTCGAATTTCAAAACCTTTAAAAATTATGGCCTCAAAATTTTCACTCAGAGCTTACCATATAAAAGCGTAGTGCCAGCTTTCGAAGTTTTAACAAGAATTTTATGGTTTACAGGAAGAAAATATAAAGCAATTATGAAACTAAAGTTTGGAGTATTTCAAAGCGTCGCCGCAGAAGAAGTTGGGCATTATAAAACAAATTAGTTTACTCTGACGCCATTACAATTTTTTGCCAAGCCTAACGAGTACTGGCGAAATTCATTTTTGTGAGAAGTGAATATTTTATTCATTCATTTCATGAATTTATCAATATTACATCGTGTAACTTTGCTGGTTTCCGCGGCGCACGCGAGTAAATCTCCCAGCCGGCTAGTTTTTATTTTACGACCGCGCGACTAATTATCACAATTTACATAGATCCGTAATGTGCTATAAACCTAACCTAACCTTCCGGAAGTATTGCACTACCCTCAAGTAAAAATCGTACAAAAATCCGTTCTGTAGATCTTGAGAAAGCCGATCATATACAAGTGGACCGCATTTTGGGACTTTGTTTTATAATAAGTATAGATCATCATCATCCTCCTGCCTTTAACCCACTCTAAGTGCGTAATTTATTTATTTATTTATTTATTTTAAGAGGTACACAAAACAGAGTACAGTCGGAGAAGTACAAGATAAAACATATGAATGTATAAACTAAGACTAGACAATAATCCAAAAAATATGTGTACACATCTTGTTTAGTATAAATTTAGGGGTATAATATTCAAACGATATGAAATTAAAATAAGAAAATAAAAATTACTATCAACATTAAGTAGAAACTATTTTTAAGCGTGCTTTAAATTTATTATAATTGTTATCAAATACGTCCAGAGAACAATTGTTTACATCTATTTCATTGTAATAACGACACATTCAAATAATTGGATTGTTAAATGATTTGACTTTAATGATTTGGCTACGTATTTTACGACCTCAACTTACCTTAGTCGTATTTTACGAACCCTAGGTAAGAAAAAGGGTGGTCTATTCTACTCAACCGGATAACCACACGGTGGGTCAACTTACCTTAGTCGCGTTTTACACCTCAGTAAAAATGACGGTGGTCTGTTCTACTCAGCCGGATACCACACACACACTAACATATAGCACCAAAATCGTACCATTGTCTTCAAACGCGTGTTTATTCTATGCGTGTTTATTCCAGATAAATATGACTTGGAATACGTGTCAAACGTAAAACATTACACAATACCCATCCCAGCTACCCCTCATGCATTGTTCCTGGGAATATTTGCAGTGCACAACAGAACTACTGTAATTCCCGCCTTAATTTAACTTTGTCACCCGCTATAGCTATATCTGGATACGTTCTCTTCTGTTGGAAACTGTTTATTAAGTTTCAGAAAGTTCATGAGTATGTTTACATAAAGTTATGTGACGTCATAATTCCAATCATGAATAAAGTGTTAAAAGTGCAGTTGGTACTCATGTTTCTCTTTTACATTCTCTCTAAAAATTCGTCAGTTTTGGCGCTACTCCTTTTCTATCCATGTCATACTTCACACTATCCGACTATCTCTTTTTAGGCATTCCTCTAGTCACAATCTACCCACAGTCATATTTAACACGCGTTTCATTTTTTTCTTCCTCATAATATGTCACCATCTTAATCTTGCACTTACATAATACTAGCTGTGCCAGCGGCTTCACCCCCATGGAGATCGACGTGTCACAATATTTTTCTAGAATTGAAATTAGTTAAGCATAAGAGATAGAGACATGCTATTGCAAACGTTTTTGTAGTATTTTTATAGATCTACAATTTTCTAGTACATAGCATTAGTGTAACTCTGCTGGTTAACGCAGCGCATGGGACTAATGGTCCCATCAAGCAAGTTTTGTAACAACTGCTGGATCTCTTCAACCCAATTTACATACTACCGATATGTACTATTCACCTAAACCGTCCAGAAGTATTGCGCTATCTTTTGGTGAAAACTGTACAAAAATCTGTTCAGTAGATTTTGAGAAAATCGATTACATACAGACAGACAGCTTTTTGGGACTTTGTTTTATAATACGTACAGATACTGCACATGCAATGTATATGTAATTACAATTTTATATCGTATTTAATAAATTTGCAAAATTTATTTTATACCAAAAACAAAGCTCTTCCAGTTATTCAAACAGCTTGAATATATTTGCGTGCTTCGAGCATATTTTTCTCCGTAGATGTGCTCGGCGTTTTGATGGATAAAATTGCATACTTTCGCACGGGAATGCAAACAGTTGCAGGGCATTTGAGCTTGTAACTGATTACAAGAGGGACGCAGATAATGGAATCTTTTGAAAAGTAACAATGGGTACGAAAAGCGAAATATTATTTTGAAAATTATTTAAAATTATTTTGAATAGTATCTAAGCTTTTGCGAGTAGCGTTTATATGTATAGTAATAATATCTTATCTTACTAATCTTACTAATCTTACTTAATATTATAAATGCGAAAGTTTGTGAGTATGGATGGATGTTTGTTACTCTTTCACGAAAAAACTATTAGACGGATTTAGATGACACTTTACAGTTATATAGGTAATACATCGGAATAACATATAGGCTACAATTTGTACTTATTTTATGTAATATAACGATACGTGTCAATAAAGTCGGAAAGAATCTGGCCTTTGAGAGCTATCTCGGCGTACGCTGCCTAAACCATTGGAGTTACACAAAGATGATGGATTGAACCTTGAACCTTTCTCTACAAATGGAGAAAGGAGCTAGTACCAAGAAAATCTTTTAAGCATACGAAATTTAGTGTTAATCGATTTTTTTGTAAATTTTTATTAAAAAATATTAACTCTTCACAGGATTAAATATAAATACCTAAGTAATTTAATCTACGTGGGATTAAAAATGATAGTTATTATTCACGCTCGTGTAAGTTTTGCCGCTGTTACGGACGACAATATGGCGACAGTTCCGGCACATCTGGGTTTGATGTTTCCGGTATACTGGCATCCTCTCAAATGATATACGTTTCACTAACGCAACTACTATATAGCTTAAATAATGCAATGAAATTAATATATTGGACAAATAACACAGACGGCTATCTATCTCCAAAGTAAGTAACTTACATCATCATAATCCTTAACCCACTCTAAGTGGGGTCGGCACAACATGTTGTCAGATGATTTAGCTACATATTTCACGACCGGCCGCCTGCTGACGTCAACTTACCTTAGTCGTATTTTACGACACCTCGGCAAGATATAAGGGTAGTCTATTCTACTCATTCGGATTCCACTCGGCGAGTCGACTTACCTTAGTCGCCTTTTACGACTCCTCGGTAAGAAATAAGGGTAGTCTATTCTACTCAGCCGGATTCCACTGGGCGGGTCGACTTACCTTAGTCGCCTTTTACGACACCTCGGTAAGAAATAAGGGTAGTCTATTCTACTCAGCCGGATACGAGTACCACACGGCAGTTCAACTCACCTTAATCACTTTTTACGACACCTCGGTAAGAAACAGCGCGACTTGTTTATTTTGCTTATTTCCATAGCATTATGTCATATGGAATAATGCTGTGGGGTAAAGCGGCCGATATAGAAAAGTTTTTTGTTGCCCAAAAAAGAGCCATACGGTCTATCTATAATATGAAGCAACGTGAGTCCCTTCGCGAAAAGTTCCAAGAAATAGGCATACTGACTGTAGCATCACAATATATATATAGTAATATTCTATTTGTGCGGAAAAATATAAGAACATATAAAACAAAATTTGATGTATATCATAGACATACGAGAGGTCACAAACAGCTTGTGATACCTGCGTCGCGACTCAGCAGAATAAGCAACTCTTTTGTTGGTCTCGCTATTCGCTTCTATAATAAAATTCCTCAATCCATTCTAGACCAGTGTACAGAAAGATTTCAATCAAGTGTAAAAAATATGCTTATACGTAAAGCATATTACAAAATTAAAGATTATTTGGATGACAAGAAAGCCTGGATTTGAAAATCCTTTCAGCTTCATACAAGACAGCGGTTTAATAATGAATAATTGAAAATATTTAAAAGATTGACCGCCGAGTTTCTTGCTGGTTCTTCTCGGTAAGAGCAACATTCCGAACCAGTTGTAGCTTCATTAATCATATTAATGCTTGACGATTCAAAAGTGCCTAAAATGGTTTATTTGAATAAAGATTATTTTGATTTGATTTGATTTGATTTGAATAAGGTTGGTCTATTCTACTCAGCCGGATACGAGTACCACACGGCAGTTCAACTCACCTTACTCTACTCATTCGGATTCCACTCGGCGAGTCGACTTACCTTAGTCGCCTTTTACGACACGTCGGTAAGAAATAAGGGTGGTCTATTCTATTCAGCCGTATACCAATCGGCGGGTCCACTTACAATACCTCGGTAAATGACGGTGGTATATTCTACTCAGCCAGATACCACACGGCATTATAAATTAATTGTACAATTCAAATAGTAACAAAATATTTCCATATAAAATATAAATGATCTCTAATCCCACGACTCATTAACCTCTGCATCATTAAGATGTCAACACATCACAAGGCACCTTTCCTCGCGAATTTGAATAAAGCCTCCGGGTTTTTCATTATGGAGTGGATGCTTTTGAATATTTATGTGATGTTCCTCATTTCCTCTTTATTTGCCCTCTCGTTTCACCGTGCCCACATCTCTGTCTAATGTAAGCCTATGAAAGTCAATTTTCATGAAGTCTTTTGTTTTTAAGGCTCAGTAAGTGACTAGGGACGCGCATAATTTTATGTGCTGTCCCAAAATAGAAAATAAAATAGGGTGGAAGGCGATTTTTCCTCGAGTGTCGAGGTGGTCTTATTTTTCACGTTGACAACTTTTTATAGCTAAAAGAATTATAAGCCCTTCGCCTTATATCTATATTTATTATAGAATAAAGTCCCAAAAAGCTGCCTGTCTGTATGTAATTGATTTTCTCAAAATATGCTGAACGGATTTTTGTAAAGTTTTCACCAAAAGATAGTGCAATACTTCCGGATGGTTTAAGTAGATAGTACATATCGTTATAATGTAAATTGTGTTGAAGAGATTGCGCAGTTGTTATAAAACTTGCTTGCTGAGAGCTTTAGTCACGTGCGCTGCGTTAACTAGTCGAGATACACTTAAGCAATGTACTAAAGATTTGTAGATCTATAAAAATACTTCAAAAAAGTTCGCGATAGCATGTGTCTATCTCTCACATTTAACCCACAATAACTACTTTTATGATCAAAATATTGGAAATTCGGGAAAAGTTTCGTAAATCACTGAATTCTACGCGGGCGAAGTCGTTGTTGGCACTGCTAGTTTAAATATAATTGAATTTTTAAATTTAAACTATCGTGAGTAGTATTCATAGTTAATAAAGATACCGGCTATACTCACGTCTAATTTTATCGGATTAGCCCGACTAGTTTCGAACCCGCTCCTTTCGAGCTCATGAATAAGTGCCCCGGACGGGTTCGAAACTAGTCGGGCTAACCCGATAAAATTAGACGTGAGTATAGCCGATATCTTTATTAACTATAATTGAATTGAATAATATAAAAATTTGAATTTATAAATGGACGACAAAACAAATGAACACTTACTATCTGTACTTATTATAAAACAAAGCCCCTAAACGCTGTCCGTCTGTATATGATCGATTTTCTCTCTAATTACTGAACGGATTTTTTGTACTATTTTGACTAAAAGATAGTGCAACTCTTCTGAAAGGTAATGCACGTATAGTAACCCATTACAGTTATATGTAAATTGTGTTAAAGAAGTTGCAGGGTGGTTAAAAAAAATGCTTGTTATAATATCCCAGGATTCAATTTGTCTATTTCATTTTATACATAAATTAAATGAAAATAAAAGTAATAATATTTTTTTGCTATAATCCGCGATAAAGTTAAAAAAAAATGTATAGTGGACTATCCGTTTTTCATACCCGATACATGCAGGATTCGTTAAAACAGATGCACAAACCTCCATCACCGCCACCACAATACACAAGCACTACACACGTTCAATATTACAAACTCAATATCACAAAATCGCAACCGAAGCATCATCAACAGATAGACTCCACGACGAAATCGCAAAGCGAAGCATTATCCAAACACACATGGTTATATAGTAATCGGTTCAACCCCACCATTTATAGTACCCGGCATGAAATAATGCACATCGATGTGTAGAACGAAACAACCGGCCAGTTTGGTTTCGTTGAGCGCTGTCACTGTCACACACGGGTTTGTCAGTCTGTGCGACAGAGACAATGCTCTATGAAGCAGAATCTAGTCAACTTTCTCTCTCTAAACCTCGATATGCATTATTTATTGCCAAGTACTATATTTTATTTTTCCTCCGAACACGTGTAACAAGCTTGAACAAGAAACACACATTTGATCGTTAATGAGGGCGCCATTGTTTTGTTTAATGATCTCAAGTTGTTCTAAAGTGTTAGGTTAGAGACTTTTTAGAATTAAATAAAATTTTAAATCATACCTTACATACTTCAGCACACACCAAGTATAATTACTTAACTATAATAACTTTAACTTTACCATTACAGCAGTTTAAAAATACTATTTAAAAAAGGCTAATTTAGAAAGTCTATTATACTATTGAGGATTAATTAGAGGATAAAAATGCGTGGATATAGCTGCTCTTCAACCCTGTACAAGACATTAATAACTATATGTAACTATTAATAAGAATTTTTCATTGAAAACAGCAGCCGCCGAGTTTCTTGCTGGTTCTTCTCGGTAGGAACAGCTTTCCGAACCAGCAGTAGACGTTGACGATTCAAAAGCACTTGTTTACGAGTTTACTTAAATAAAGAATATTTTAAATTTTTTGAATCTGAGCTGTACACAGCATGAGCTAGACGTACCGAGAGTCGAGTGCGTTTGAAATGTAAATACAGACTCGAGGGAGGTAATTGAGTCAACACGCCCCCTAAAAGCCTAGCTTTGCAACTAAGTAACGCTTACAAAGTGCCTACCTATGAAAGTAGAAAAATAATATTCATAATAGAAGCATATTCATGGAAGAATTTTGTTAATCAATCATTATTTGATTTATCCGTAGTATAGATAGTTGGTTAGTGAAATTGTACATTTCAAAGTATCTAGATATGCCGTGTGGTATCCGGCTGAGTAGAATAAACCACCCTGACTCTTTATTTAGGTGTCGTAATCTGCAACTAAGGTAAGTGCCGTGTGGTATCCGACTGAGTAGAATATATTACCCTCATTTCTTACCATCATCTTCCTGCCCTTATCCCACTCTAAGTCGGCACTGCAGTTATATAACTATAATAGTAACGTATGGTATCGCGGACTTTGTTATGGATATTGATATGTTCTATAATACGCGATCAAAGATTTATACGACTAAATTTTTCATACTTTATTACAATTCTAATAGGGATCCATATTTTATTTGAAAATGAAATATAGGTTATGTTACTCAGTGAAGAAGCAGCTTTCCAATGGTGCAAGAATGTTTGAAATCGGTTCTGTAGTTTCTGCGTAAAAACATTACAAAGATACACACAAACATACAAATCTTTAGTCTTTATAATCAGATGTAATATATAACAGATGTTTGTTCAGATACCAATTAACGATATCAGAACAAACCATACCATATACATTTCTAAAACGCGTTCGCTAAATAATGTTTTAGTCGTTTGCGGTATACAGAAGCGTTCACACATTGAGCATGATTTATATAAACTACTACACATGTGGACTGTTTCAGAACATGAATCCAACCACGGGTAACAATTATCCTGTATATGAACACTAGAATATAAAATACGACTCACTATAGGCTATCTGCTACATTCCGGTTATTTTCTGATTCCAGTTTTAAATTACATTCCGGTAACACGAATCATTTCAAACTTGAGAGGCGAGTGGTAAGACCTCGCAAGCCTTCCCGGAGGTTCGGAACCCGAGCAGGCATAACATTTTTCTAGTAAAGACAGAGCTTTCCACAATTCTGTGCGTAGGTTTGTGTTGTCTTGATTGGGTCAGTCCCTATGTTTTTGCGTCCTGGCCTTTTTGGTTTGTGAAAGGCCAATTTATATGGCGGATCGTCTGTCTTGCAGCAAAAAGATTTAACATTAGAATTAAACCATTCTATAATCATTTGTTATTAAACAATAGCGAATGTATTTCTCTGTATGAGAGAATCATGTAGAGATATGATAGCAATCAAGTGGCATATTTTTAAAATTATGATTACATCAAGCCTAGAATTGAAAAAATGACATCAGGACCAAATAAATAAGATTTTAGCAAACAATAGGAAGAAGTCAACGCTCCATTCTGAATATATAAAAACGACCTCAAAGCGAATAAAGTTGGCCTACTTTGCGAGAAGATCCAGTAGTTCAAAATATGAAAAAAGGTCAGTTACGTGCAATATTAAATATGTTAGATATAATCTGTTTTCTAAGTTATATAATAAAAAAAACAAAAGACTTATAATATATGTAAGACAGTTATGATAGTGGCATAAAACAACGATACAGTTAAAGAATAAATTGGTTGAAAATGAAATTGTAATTTTACTCTAATAATAGTATTAAAGTAAAGAAGAAATAGAAAATCTAAAAAAAAAACTGAAACACTTCGTTAAATAAAAATGTTTTATTCAAAAACATTTTTCACGAAAATATTTTGTTTATATTTAAAATAGTAAGCATTCAAAATATGAATTATAAAAATGAATTCGATAAACCACAGATAGTTGAGACGGACAACAATAGGTTTAATCTAATAAAGAAACTACGAAAAGTTTTAGGCAAAATGTTCTTAAATGTATAAATACGAAAATACTTTTAATATATTATCCGAATTGTTTACTTCTCCAAATTTATGGTAAGATTGTTTCGGTCTAGACCGTTGGCAAGAATAATGAGGCGATATGTATTCATGCGTCGGTATTGCGTTCAACCCATACATCAAAGTTATTGTGTCCGTGAAAATCTGGAATTACTTCTACTTTCGTTTCCATTCTTGTAACGGACTGTTGAATATTTGAATCAGTTAGTATGGGTATTACAAAAGGACTTCTTTATTTTACATTAATTGCAATACTGGATATAGAAACTATATAACAGGCTTATCAATGGCGTAATTATCTCTTTAGAAATTGGTAAATCATGTGTTATATAAAAGACAAGCTGAGCCCGGTTGGAAATCACTGTATTTAGTTCAAGTTATTTTAAACATAAAAGTAGTTATTGTGAGTTAATCATAAGAAACATGCTGTCGCGGACTTTTTTGTAGTATTTTTGTAGATTATTACAACAGCTATTTTACTACATTACTTTAGTGTGTCTCTGTTGGTTTATGCAGCGCACATGAATAAAGCTCCCAACAGGCTAGTTTATTTACAACAGCGCGACTATTTGCAACTCTTGAACACGATTTACATAAATACCGTAATGCACTATAACCCTAAACTTCCTGGAAGAATTGCACTACCTTTGAGTAAAATCAGTAAAAAAATGGGTTCAATAGATTTTGAGCAAAATATATCACATACACACCGACATTTTTTTGGGACGTTGGATTATAATATGTCCGCCGTGTAATATCGCTGTGATATAGTAGAATAGAAAACCTTCATTTCTTACCGAGTTGACGCAAAAGGTGACTAAAGTAAGTTGAAGACGGGCGGCCGGTCGTAAAATACCTAGTCAAATCATTTGACAACATGTAACATGTTGTGCCAACCCGATTTAGAGTGGGATAAGGGCAGGAGAATGATGAATGATGATGTTGCATTATAATATGTACAGAACAAAGTATCCAAAAACTAAATATCTATAAGATAAAAATGGTGATCGTAATACCGTATTAATAATTTCTACATAACAATTATTCAAAGCTCATAAATAATATAACGCTTAGTTATCGCTACCTTTATTTACGCTGATATAAATAATATCGAAAATAATTAATTTTTAAATACATTAAAATTAATATAATAGCAAAGCGTATTTGTATTTTCATATAACATTTATTGGATGATATTTTATGAATAATTTGAATCAAATATTTTACTGCAGAAATGAATTAAATGCTATGATTATTTTCGTATCCACTGATAGACGTTCTCACAGGATTTTCAGTGGTATCAATCATCATACGGGGCGCGAGAACAGTAACAGAATTTTGAAAAAACAGTAGCGTTAAAGTATATAAAATTTAAACGCAACCAAAATATAAAAATTAAATATCTCAAG
The DNA here is from genome assembly GCA_947086505.1 of Morpho deidamia. NCBI lineage: Eukaryota > Metazoa > Arthropoda > Insecta > Lepidoptera > Nymphalidae > Morpho > Morpho deidamia. The sequence goes on along the minus strand of CAMTZC010000012.1, from coordinate 13,322,689 downwards.
TAATATTTCAAAACGAGTAAACATTTTCATTATCGTATATGTTCGGAATTCACGCGATTCTTAAAAAGACGGTAATGAGGAAAAAGAACAACATTTAGGCAACTAGAACTTACGATACTCCCGAACTCAACAATTTTTATAGAATTTATAGAGCACCTACACGCATAGGTGTGACTGTCGGCTATTTGTCATTTTTTACAGATCCTCACTTATTAGATAAAAACGCCTTATTAAACACTTCTTTTGTAGGATACGCTAGAAAACTGTTATGTTTTTCCTTATTAACACAATCTATCCAGCATCGATTAATACTCGTAATAAATATATAAGACACACACACGGTCCTCCGTCCTCAAAGTAACTTGTGTTATGGGTGATGGACAACTGGTAGATATACTACATATATAATTTTAAATACAAATATACGCTCAGGCTCGAAGGACCAACAAATTGTTTATAGACAATGTTAGCCCTCGGCGGAAATCGAACCCGGGAATCGAGCTGAAGGCAGGTTCACTACCCACTGCGCCTACGGGCCAGTCAATTCCTCTTCTTTTAATGACTTTTCTTCTTCTATTCTTGCAATGGAGAAGTTACGAATGTTTGACTATCAATTCTGTTTTCAAGGTTCGTCTCATTTCGCATCGTCGTGACGCAATATCAAATTAAGTTCACTAAATTAATGGTAAATAGAAAAAGAAGTGCTATATAATGAATTCCCACCAACAAACAGAGCAGTAAACCCAAAAGAATGCGGACTAAGAAAATTTAAAAAAATTCAAAGAATACGAACATAAAAAACAAAAATATAGAATCAATTAATGGAAAAAGGCATTTAGAGCAATATTGAACAAAATTCATTTATCTGGATTAATGAATCTTTGTACATATTAAAGAAAGATTAAATAGCAGTAACCCCAAAATTAAAACATTAAACTAAGTTCATATATTTATTATTGTGATTTTTTTATTTATAGTAACTTTTAAAAACATACCCTTTTGAAGACATTTGAATCACGTGCTAATAAGAAGTATTGTCGCTAATGCATCATTATCTACGGAACCAAATCGAATTACGAGTATTTCGGTCGTTCAAACTTTTATCTAGTACAAAATAACAAAACGTTCCGGTATACCTTGTTTAATTTAGCCCGTATATTTGGTGCGGTCGTGCTCAAATTGGTGATTAAACCGTTTTTACTATACTCGTAGAATTAATGTATTTCGTCGGCACGTATACGATTTTCAGCCGTAGATAAGGTACGTTTGCAGGCATACTTCCATTGTTATGGAGGTTATTTGAACAATTATTGCGGTAGCCGGCATTAAATCCATAAAAACGTTAATAAAGATATCGTAATCTTGAGCACGAGCATCTAATTTTTTTAATGTAAATTTTATTATTTATTACGGCTCCTACTGGGCAAGTTTTTAATTTAATTTATTTTTTGTATTTAAAGAAACACGTTTATCATTTTTAGAATTAAACGTTACTTTGCGGGAGTACATAATATAACAGTAAAGATAATATAATTTCGCTATAATATGTGATTAGAGGAAATCAATGCAATGTTGTAAGTAGAATGTACTATTGGTTTTCATATCTCATACATGCAGGATTCACAATGTATGTACTGCACACATCTACTACCACAATCTCAACAATAATATTCCCCGTGGCCGAAGAAGCATTATGCATTTTTACCATATAATTTTTTTTAATATTTTATATGATACTTTTATTTTTGATTATCGGGATTTATATTAATAAAAAATATAGAAAAGTTCCTCGAAAAGTTGCCTATATCATTCTCAAGCCCTTCAATTATTTGCATTCAACCACATACCCCCATCAACCAAGTCCACCATGCGATCCATTGCTCCGTTTTGTCGTGAATTACAAACAAACAAACAAACAAACAAACAAACAAACACACCAAAATAGTAGTATGGGTTAAATTCTTTTCTTCTTCTTTTATTATAGACCTAAAGACCAATAACGTCCTATAATCCTTTCAGTTTTAAAATAATTTATGTTCCACGCAATCGTGCGGACGTATGAAACAACCTCCGGGACCTGGGCCCGTCGTCCCGGCGTTTCAACCTACCTTATGCGGCTGTTGGCTGTATGTGGTCCGGCCTCATGAGTCACTGCGTGTACTTGGCCGATTCCCGAAACCGTTGGCTCGCCTGTGCACTCTTCCACGGACACGTAATGTCTGTTTCTCCCTGAGTATACACTTCACTATATCGGCTAAATAACACCCGGTGTGTACACAACCTTCGTAAGGTCACACGTTATTAAATCGTCCCTATATCGGGGAATAGTATCCAACGCGCACCAAAACCGTGGACGGTCGCGTCTTATCAAACACTTCACTGGTTAAACGCGTCACTAAATCTGAGAATAACACCCGAAACGCAAAATTACACGTGTGCGTTATAAAGGAATGCCGTATACAGGCGCACGCGGCCTGTCCTTATCGTGTTTGAAAAGTTACTAGCTACCGCTGGCGTCGGCAATCGAATGCATAAACGTCCTTGATTTCGCCGGTCGCGTCTCCGGCGGGCGAGTCAATTTTATTCAAAACAATTTATTTTGAGTTAAATAATGTAAATTACATAAGTTTAAAAATTAAGCGTCTAGTGTCTTGCTGGTTCTTCTCGGTAAGAGCAACATTCCGAACCAGTTGTAGCTTCATTAAATCTAATTGATCCTAGATGATTCAGAAGTGTTTGAAAAAAGCTTAATTTATGTATTTAAGTATTATAAACTGTAAAGGATTTTTTGTACAACGTACTTGGTCAATATTCTGGATAATTCTGAGAGTAATTCAGAACTATTTTTATTCCGAGTAAGTTCAGCCGAGACCACGTTATGCTCTTACAGAAATGTGATTTCGACATAATCCTCTGTATTATTCTTTTCATCTTGGACCTGCCAAATATGTTTGTATGAGTATATAAGAACGAGAATATTATGTTTTGTGTCCGAAATTTTGTTAGCGCTTGAAAATAGTCATGAAATATATATATATTTTGGGATTAATCAAATTTGACGAATAAAAACGATTATACTTTTCCACGCTGCCTTCGACTTAGCTCGTCCAAAATTTTCGAATTAAAAGAATCTTGTAAGAATTTAAATATAGGTGGAAATCTATAAAAATATTATAATGGGAAAATCTATCCGTCTGTACCGGTTTCGGAGCTGATCTGCTTAGAGCAGTATTTTTGAAATTTCCTAGAATTGAATTTTATATATCAAGTCAAAATAGAAGATCGATATAATTTACGTTTTTCCTTAAGGGACGGGGGTGATCACGTATTTCAAATTTGAGGATATTATTACACAAATTTGACGTGAGCAAGTAGCGATATAGCCATCTTAACTATATAAGGTAAGAAAACGTAAAATAATAACAATGACAGTATTTTCATACACATATATGTAGTAGTACACAAATAATCATAGCTATTATAAAACAAAGAACCTAAAAGCTGTCTGTCTGTATTTACAGCTTCGATTTTCTCAAAATCTACAGAACGGATTTTTGTACAGTTTAAAGGTAGTGCAGTTGTTCCGGAATGTTTAGGTTAATAGTACATTACGGTTCTATCTAAGTTATATTGAAAAGGACGCGCAGTTGTAAAAAAACTCTCCTGTTGGGAGCTTTAGTCGCGTGCGTTGCGTAAGCTAGCAGAAATAGACTAAAGTATTGTACTAGACAGTTGTAGATATACAAAAATACTACAAAAAAGTCCGCAACGGCATGTCTCTATCCCTTATAGCAACATGTAAATTATCTCACACGGTGAACGTGTTAGAGGCACAAAACATAAAGTTAGCTAGTGCTTGTGAAACTGGAGCACTCTCAACACCCTTTAGCCACTCATGTTACTACTGTCAATATCAGGTCTTAAGGGGCTGGCATCGCGACTGGCATGCCATTATCTCACGTTTTTATACGTATTGTTTTTGATGTAACAAAATTCCGCTAGATTTTTTAAAAGTATAAATAAATAAAATTTACAGTTCCTTGAGTTTAGTATAAAGGTTTTGTAAGCGGCTGCTCACGATGCAAGTCTGCTGCCATCTCCATACCATGGAATTATATAATTATTTTCGACATTATACATTACACATTATTTTTATTTCTTTGTCATGTAATTAATATAAAATTTTAATTTGGGTTTATTTAATTGTATATTTTGCTCATTTTAAGGAATATTATAGAATCCAGACTATAAATATTTTTATACTGTAATCATAAATTCGATCGCTTACAATATTTATAATGACAAATATTGAATGTTGTACATGCCTTTAAGTGACGTGTTCACCCAGAACGAAAATTTATACACTAAATATGTAATTATATAATTGTAACTGTGTTGTTCATGTCGTTGGTGTGTCTTATATAAATAAATAAATAAATCACGCAAACACACGGGACATATTGACTGGCCCGTTGGCACAAGTTGCATTAAGCTTCAGCTCCGCAGGTCGCGGGTTTGATTTTTTTTTTTCATTTATTTAAGATTAAGTACAGAATGTTATTAGAAATAAATTTACAAGTTCGATTGATTATTGAGCTTCACATAATAACACTCGAAAATACGATCTGGACATGCAATATTAATTAAGTGTGAACGGATCACACTAATTCCCGCCAAACATTTTCTATACAAAAATAATATTATATATGTATATATTTACCACTTGTTTGTCGTCCTTAACATAAGTATTACTTTGGGATCGGACAACCGTGTATATAATTAGCCCATACATTTTTTATTATTAAAAAAAAGATTTGAATCACAAAAGTCGTATTGAAAGATTTTTTTTTACTTAATTATATAAGCCCCGTGTAATAACGATGTACGCCATCTAAAGTCTAATCCTCGAGAAGTTTCCCCTATAAGACTAATTTAAACTTGCCTTATTATTAACATCAATTACGTCTTTTCAATTTGCCGAGTTTTCTTTCATGAAGAAAACTCTGCAAATTAAATTTACAAAGGTGAATATAAAAATGTACATCGATTAACTATGTTATCGGGATTTTAATTTCCCCTAACTTATAACATTATATGAAACAAATTTTTCAAAAGGTCGTGTCTTATGCGGCTTCAGAAATCGTTCCTGTGTCTCCTTAAAGTTAAATACAGCTTAAACATTTTTTAAACTCACTGGTGCCTGCCCGGAATTTAAACCTGGTACCTTCTTGGAAGAGCTGCACGGTCTCACAGCTGAGCTATCACAGCTTTTATATTCTAATTGCAATTAAACTAAAACCAAAAAGAAAAATATAAAAACATTTTGTTTTGAGTTATTTAATTACAGCAGATATCAATATGTGTCAATATAGAAATATCGAACTACAACATTTAAACGCAAATTGACAACACCAAATGAGACGATCATTTCACTTGTTTCAAACAAGTGTAGTCTAACTATATATTATCCAATACTCTAATCATATAATAATCTATATATAGCTCAGTGCGGAACGACTTTTTTTAATTGCATTTTTTCTTAGTCTTTTTTCATCTTTACAAAAATTAGACCCAGGTAGTAATATCAAATAAGTAAACCATAAAACGAGAGAAGTCAAAATGGTTCCAGTATTTTTGCAAAACTTTTGCCAGATCTAGCAAAATAATGGCTTATTCATCATCATCAACCTCCTGCTCTTATCCCACTCTGAGTGAGCCCGGCACAACCTGTTTCAAACATGTTGTCACATCTTTGGCTACGTATTTTACGACCGGCCGCCTGCCTGACGTCGACTTACCTTAGTGGTATTTTACGACGCCTCAGTAAGAAAGAGGTTGGCTCTATTCTACTCAACCAGATATCACACAGTGGGTCAACTTACCTTAGTCGCCTTTTACGACACCTCGGTGAGAATTGAGGGTGGTCTATTCTACTCAGCCGGATATCACACGGCGGAGCAAAATATTGCCTCCATCTATCTTTATTTATAATTAGTCAATACAGTCAATTTAAACAAGAAAGAGTAAACTTTGAATAAAACATTGATAATTTAAAACAATAAAGAATAAATTACGAAAACTCTTATATTTTACTTTTGACAGTACATAAACTTTTTTACTCTAGAAAATCTTTGCATGTGTATGATATGTGTATGACTCCTCTAATAACGTCATGTTCTCTTCAGATTCATTCGAGGTGAATCTTAATCTTTAAACAATGTATTCCTGTGTCAACCCTGTTAATCCTCCTCATCCATCTAAGAGCTTACAGCATCTGTCTTAATCACTCAAGATTGGCGCAACGGAGCCTTTATTTGTAAAGATTTGCTTAACGAAGATTCTAAATTCGATACTAATTCTCCTGCCCTTATCCCACTCTAAATGGGGTCGGCACAACACGTTACAACATGTTGTCACATGATTGACTGTTTTACAACCGGCCGCCTACCTGACGTCAAATTACCTTAGTCGCCTTTTTCCACACCTCGGTAAGAAATGAGGGTGGCCTATTCTATGCAGCCAGATACCACACTGCACATACCTTAGTCGCCTCTTACGACACCTCGGTAAGAAGGGAGGGTGGTCTATTCTATTCTGCCGGATACCACACGGCATAAATTCGATTCTAATTATCATAGAATTAGTATTTACAGAATGTTTTCATGATTTCATGCACGATCGCTTAATTCTTATAAAACTGACTAAAACCGGTCCAGCTTCAGCAATGTCTACGATATTCCTTTCCCGTGAAATATTTCACTTGAAATCCAAGGCGTTATATCTTTTTAATCAAGTGCTCAGGACCTATGGATGAAGTAGTGAAGTCTGATATGCTATTACACCAGAGGTGACGAATAATAGAAGAGAATGGACGACGAAAACATAATGTGCCAACCATATTAGAGTGGGATAACGGTAATGATAATTTGGACAGAGACCTCAAAAAGGTTGATGTTCCAATTTCTTGAAAAGATCGATTTTTAATAGTAAACGTCGCTCAGTAAAAAAGAAAAAACGAAATTACTTAGTCTCTAATGCCAATTGTAACAGACCAATGCAGTCAATAAATTTAAAATATAACCTCAGTGTTAATCTAAACATATTATAATTAAAGTCGCCAAATGCTGTCTGTCTGTATGTGATCGATTTTATCAAAATCTACTGAACGGGTTTATGTACGGTTTTTACTATAATATAGCACAATTCTTCCGGGAGGTTTAAATTAGTATAGTACCCGGCATTAAATAATGCACATCGATGTTTACGACGAAACAGCCGGCCAGTTTCGTAGAACGCTGTCACTGTCACTCAGTTAGTATGAACAGCTCTGTCTGTGCGACAGAGCCAATGCTCTATGAAGCAGAATCTAGCCGATTTTCCCTCTCTAAGCCTCGATGTGCATTACTTATTGCCGCGTACTATACATAATGGAATAATGAAAATTGTGTTGAGAAGGTCGCGTGCTTCTTAACAAATTCGCCTGCTGGCAGATGTACTCACGTGCGCCGCATATACCAGCAAAGGTACAATAAAATAATGTGCTAAAGAATTGTAGATCTACGAAAAGACCACAAAAAGTCCGCAATAGCATGTCTCTATCTCTAATGGCTAACTTACAATAACTACTTTTATGTTAAAAATTTCAATTTGGCAATTTTTTTGTGACACGCTGTTTTCCACGCGGCTAAAGCCGCTGGCATAGCTAGAATATTAATATATTTAATATATAATATCCATAAAGAATATAAAACAAAATTATAAGCACAATCAGTACGGTCGAACGGTCACTCGAAAAATCTATATTGATAACGACGACAGAACTTATATCGTCCACTTTATCTTGATCTCGGAACAGATTCAAGGAAATCTGTTCGAGATAGTGAAGATAGACCTTAGTTTATTGGGTGTCGGTGTTCATACAACGGACACTGCATTCGCTGTCCCTAAGGAATGTAGGGGGAAATCTCAGACGTATTGTTAAGGGACTAGTTTCGTGTCTGCTAACAATACTGGATATTTCAATTTGATTTGCATTTACTTTCTTTCTCTAATCTAAGCGATATAGAATGCCTCTACTATATTTAATAAGTCATTTAAAAAGTTTTCAATGAAGAATATGTTAGCTTAATTGGAACCCACAATTACGTACTCGCCTACTGATGGCTTACCATGAACTCTTTGCGACTCAATTGAAGACCAAAACTGAATTGTTTTGCTTTTTCGTGCGAAGCACAGTTTAAGTCGTTGCAGAATTAAATCCTAAACTTAATCGCAAACGTATTTCATTCACTCTTATTTATACATTAAATGTGCGATCCAAAAGCAACTCAGTTAAAAAACTCTTCATAGTACGAAAAGAAAGCGATTCAGTTTAGATACCGGAATTGAATTGAATTAAATTGCAATTGAATCGTTTTTTAAAAGTTGATGGTAGGCCTACTGCAGGTCTACCATGAACTCTTATTGCGACTTAATTGAAGACGTAAACTAAATTGTTTTGCTTTTTCATATCATGTTTCATGTTCATACCACTTTAAGTCGTTGGCGAATGAGCGTTTGTAATTCGTCCTAAAAATATGTCTGTAAAAGAGACAGAGTTATCTATAGTTCATATAACGTTATCCTTTTCAAACATTACGACCCCAATGCAATTCACACTTTATGGTACGAAAAGAAAGCGGTTTGCGGTCGTCGTTTACGTCTTCAATTGAGTCGCAATAAGAGTTCATGGTAGGTAGAAACCTGCTGGTCTACGTAGAACAGCATCTTCGTCAGCGATGACGATGTTCTAATTTTCTGACATCGGTCAGTTATGCCCTTTTGGCGCTCACAAAAAGTCGTTAATACTACACCACGTACCTTCACTACACGTCGCCCTAGGCCGTAATCCAGACTTACAAGAGGCAGGAGGGTATTATTCCTATCCTAGCAGAGCATCTGAACTTTACTTTCCCCATTTCACACCTACGACGAAGCTTATGCAGTCGCCTGTCCACGCTGTAATGCCGTGAAAGCCATCAGCGCTAATAGCATATACTAGATTCAAGAATAAAATTACGTTAAAAAAATAGTGGTTAAGTCTCCTATGCATCGGTAGTATAAAATACTACCCAGAAGTATAGCAATAAATTGATTACAAATACGTATCAATATGGTATATAGTATAATTTTATGTATAAGATAACATAATAGTTCTTAATGATAATAATGAATTTGTGACGTTTATTAATAATTGTTAATATTTTTATTTTAAATTTAGGTGTTATGTATGTGCATTTTAAAGTAATTGCTCCGTAGTGTCCTAATGCTACAGTCAATGGCTTTCTCTTTTTTTTGGCGAAAAGAGTTAAGTTTAAACCTACTACGGTGCTGTATTGCGGATTAGCAGCTGTCACATATTTCAGGAATTCAATAGAGTTATACAGGTTTCTATACGATATTTTAGTTCGCCTAAAAACAACAAACTATTATATGTTTTTTCAATATGACAAATAAAATTTATAGAGAGTCACTAAAGCCAGCCCGGGCGTTGAACCCGCGACCTATGGTAAAGATCATATTTAATTTTCATCTATTATATTTTATCTTCACATACTAACTATAAAATATAATATAACAAATGAAATACATGCGAGCTTGAACTTGCGGTATAAATAGATTTACTTCGTTTATAACTGACGCAATCTGAAACCAATTTTAAACTAGGGGGATAGAGTTTAAATTACTTTGAAAGTACGATCCGCCATCTTACCGCCCTTTAACATATTTATTTGAGTAAGACCTTGGCTGTCCCAAGATTTCGTAAAGTTCAGCGTCTAATATAAAATGATCCCTGGCACCTCACAATGATGTATTGTGAGTCGATCGTTGGGAGTTATTTTAAGAGGTCAAACATGAGGAGCGATAATGTAGAGTTGTAGGCGGTATTCCCGTGGGACGTTTAACAGGGAATTCGGGTTTTAACGCTTAGCCTCTAGTAATTACTGGGGTTTGTGTTTATACCTACGTTGGATTAAATCAAATGAAAGAGCTTTAACATGAGTAACATTTTAGTAATTTATTTAAATTGAAAATGATGATTATATCTTCTAGAATAGGAAGGCATTTTAAAATTTACTCCTTAATAATAGATTTTCATAGAGGCATACGTTTGGGAAATGAAAGTATAAGAAGCGTTAACTAAAAACATAAAAGATTAAATAAAGGAACTGTTCCTATCCCACTTCTGAACAAATGTCATAAAAGAGAGCTTCTTTAAAAAAAAGGATTATGGTTTGGACCACCACGCTGTTTCAATGTCTTCTTACTAAGTAGGTATTAACTAAGGATTTTTAGGAATTTTAGAAAACTTAGGATGCTTGACTGGACTACGCTTGTGGGCTTCCACAAACTTTTCAAATAAATCACGAACAAATCTATTACTACTTTATATTTTCAAAATATTTTTACATTTTATCAATCTAACTCACACTAAAGCAACTAATTGAAAGCTAGGGAACAAAAACTTTGCCGTACACTCACAAAGTCAATGTGAGAAGTAAGGCTAGGAAAAGCTCGCTACTTTGCGTTGTGAAGAAAGATTCGACGCTTTGAGAACTTTGAAAATTTTAAAACAGTGTAGAAATAGTATTGTTTCTGCAGACAGCTATAAAGAGCGATGTTCGTTGTTTTTAAAAAGAGAATTTAAATGTTGTTATGCCGTAAAAACTTGTACGTTTATATAAAATTGGTCTTTTATACACAACAACTCATTTGCATATTTTGTTACAGAAACAGTTTAGTTTTAAATATCCTGAAATGTTCAATTGATATACTATTTATTGCCTAATTTCTATTGAATCATCTTAATAATTAGATTATTTGTATCTGTGTGTGATAATTTGTGCCTGTTTGCATGTATGTCGTTAAAATAAGTTTTCGTTATAACTTTATGGTTACACTTTAGGAGATATATAATCTTGTGGTTAAATGCTTGTTAAATGCTTTATGAAGCATTTTAACTACAAGATTTTCAGTTGAAGAAGCAGCCAGATACTTCTCTCTAAGAAAATAGGAACCTTCACCCATCACACGTTTAAATATTTTTAAGTAATTTAAATTTTTTAAATACTTTAAAGTATTTTTTACTATTTTTAGGTATTTTTAAGTATATGTATTTTAAAATTTTTAAGTAATTTAAAGTATTTTTAAGTATTTTTAAGTGTCGAAGTATTAATCGACGCTCGAGTTTCGCTTTATAGCGATAATATTACTTAAGCGAGAACATATCGCAATTTTAGTATTAAACTGACCGAATACAAAATAAGCCTTAATTGAGTTAGATACATTGTGTGAGAACGGAACGTTTGTTGCAGCGGCCTCGCTTCCACACTTGCTCTCTCTCCCTCTCTTCGCGTTGATGGCCGCCATTAAGGTTGATTGTAAAAGTGTCTCGTGAATAAAATTAATAAGTGATTAAACAGACTTTCATTTAGATACAACAAGTGGCGACGAGCTTCAGAACTCAATAAAGTGTGCAGTACGATATTTTTTTTTATGGAAATAAGTGAAATTAAACTTTTCTAAGTAAAAACGTAAAACTCTAATGAAGATAGCTACGCGTCACCTTTATTGCATCAACATTCCAATACGACGCCATCTTGTAACAATAACTAAGGTGCGAAACGCGCGAACGTCAGAGCGGGTGACACATGTCAGAAGATAAATTTAAATTGATACGTCAAGGAAAATTAAATTATATTTATAAGTGCACGAAACAAGAACTTCAACAATTAATTATAGAAGAAAAAATAAATTATCTGGAGGATGCAAGTATAGAAAACCTACGAAAAGCATTAAGTGCTTACTTTAAAAGCCAACTAAAGAATAAAACAAGTCAATTAAAGAAAATAAAAATGTCTATGGGAGAATTAAAACAATTTGATGGCGAAAACTGGGAAGTGTTTCAACAACAATTAGATTGTTTGATTATAGTGAACGACATTGACATAAATAAAAAAGCCCCTTTGCTAATAACAAAGTTATCCCCAAAAGTATTCGAAACACTAACGTACCTATGTATGCCTATTAAACCTTATAAATTGAGGTATGAGGAACTTTGCCAAAAATTAAAAGAAAAATACGATAAACCCTTATCTACGGCGTTAGAAAGGGTGGAATTTCGACGAAGAAACCAATTACCGAAAGAGAAAATTCAGGAATACGTTTTAGAATTAAGAAAATTAGCCGGACGATGTAATTTCAAAGATGTAGATGATCAAATTAAGGAAAAATTTATGGATGGAGTGACCTCCAAAGTAATAAAATTTGAATTAATGAAAAACTCGATAGATATGCCCCTAGAAAAGTGCATCGAATTAGCTAGAACTGTAGAATCTGCATTATGTCACACCAACACCAATGAAGTATCAGAAACATTCTACAATGTTATTTCAATTCCATCTATGTCATCACGCTAAAAACTACTAAAAAAGCTTGTCTCTTTTTACTCTTTCAAGTTATGTATCTCTTTAACACTTGCGTGTTTTGTAGGCGCTACGCTACGTTTTATTTCAATTTGCCACAAAACAACTTTTTTTAATTCGGTCACTTTAATACAAAGCATGCGATATATTTTCAATACAAAAATATTCAATTTTTATGTATTCAAACTAATAAACAAGCTATCACTGTACAAATTATATCCACGGTGAAGAGCTAAACTGACTGTTTGTACGAATCTATACTTATAAGTCAATGTGCAAATCGAAGAGACGTCACGAGACGCAAGTTGAAATTTCAATATCACGGAAAATAAATGCCAGGAAGACATGTGTTTGTATCCATAACTTAATTAAATTATAATGTCTTCAATATAAATAATTTAAAAAAAAAGTCAAAGCGACCTATGTATGTTGACCCACCGTGTGGTAGAATAGCTCACCCTCTTTCTTACCGAGGGGTCGTAATATATAACTAAGGTAAGTTGACGTCTGGCAGGCGGTCGGTCATCAAATACGTAGCCAAATCATGTGACAGCATGTTTTTAACATGTTGTGCCGCCCCCACTTACAGTGGGATAAGGGCAGGATGATGATGATGTAAATAATTTACAGTCATGAAAAAATTTAAAACAATTTACATTTGCTTCATCAAAAAATTGTTATTAAAAAAATTCGATAAGTAAATGCTGTGGACCATTTTATCTGGGTTATGTTAAACTAAGAATCTGGGAATATGAAAAGTTCGATATTAGTACCGGGATTGCGTTGGCTGAAGTATTCCTTGAAAATATTACTTTGGTTTTCTCGGTGAAAACTTAAAATAGTTCGAAATGAAGTTTGTAATAACTTTATAAGTTATTGGAGGGTAGAACTGTAACGGAAACATGCCCGTCTTTTCATTATTGTAAAAACCTAACCTGCACTGAGGTAAATTAATTTAGTACATATAAAAGGCGATAATGGAGAATATAGTCCAAAGAACTGATGTAAATTGCGATCCCGAGATGTTGAGATATAAATTAAGCGTGTCGCTAACTATAAATAAATAAATAAATATATGGGACACTTACACACACGATCGTCCGTCCCCAAAGTAAGTAACTTAATACTTGTGTTATGGGTGACGGACAACTAGTAGATATACTACATATATAAGTTTAAATACATACTTAAATACAAATACACAGTTCACAGTCAACTATGAACTTTACGTGATAACTAGTGAGGCCCACAATAATGCACTATGTTCGGAGTTATGCATGAAATAATCAGAAATGTGAAAATCCATGCAACAATACGAATAACCAATGGAATTCAACGCTGAATGATTGTTACTGCATATAACTTTATCAATTTCGTTAATTCCAATGTTGATATTATTTTTATCAGTTTAATATTTGTTTGTACTATTTGCTTTAAGCATGTATTTAATGCGTTATGAATGTAACTTAACGATTTGCTTATTTATAGAAATAGGCGTTAATATAAAAGTAATAATAAAAAAACTGAAGATCATCGCAAAAAGCTTAGGATTTTGTCGTGGAGTTGGTATCTCTTGATGATGCTTCGGTTGCGGGGTGAAACGACTGTTGAGTTTGTGATAGTGACAATGTGCAGTGCTTGTGTATTGTGGAAACGAATATTACACTACATATGGTATTATTATATCGCGGATTGTAGGGAAATATTTTAATATTACTTTTGTACAAACAGTTGTGAAGCTGTGATAGCCTAGTGGTGAGACCGTGCGACTCTCTAGAAACGACATAGGTTCAAACCCGGGCAGACACCAATGGGTTTTTCTATTAAAACTTATGTGTCTAATTGATAATTGCAATTTATCACACGCTTTTCGGTGAAGGAAAACATCGTGAGGAAACCTGCATATCTCTAGAGAATTCTAGGGATATGTGTAACCTACCAATCCGCATTGGAGCAGCGTAGTAGGTCTTAGCTCCAACCCTTCTCTCCAAAAACGGAGAGAGGAGGCCTTAGCCCAGCAGTGGGCATAGTAACAGGCTGTTACTTTTAAACAGTTGTCATTTACAGGATAATAAAATCTCTGATATATAACACAGTGGCAGCTAATATTAACACTAGTAATCGAAATGTAAAAAGTTCGCTATTGTTAGGGAGTAAACCTCATGCGATATTGGACACGAACAGCTGCGTGTAACTGCTTAGCCTTAACTGGAGTTAGGAAATACTCACCGAAAGGTATCAAGTTGGAACTTGCAGAGTTTTGGGTTGATAGCAATCGCGGTTTATAATATACAGCGGATGCGACATCTGGTGATAATTACCTGAAAGGTAATAAAGAGTTTTACAATCAATTTTTTTTAAAGGCTTTTAAATAACTTGCAATGTATGTATGTGAAAGTAGAATTTTGCAAGTTAAATGTAACCCACTTCCCGGTACCAGATTGTACTGAAATTTTACAGAATCCCGACGACAATGCATGTTTATGATAGGCATAAAGATTAACTTGAAGATTGACTCCAGACGAGGGAACTCCTCAACCGTTAACAGTAGGGAAGTGAAATTTTGTTCTGATCTTTTTAACTTGACTTGCATTTATTTATTTTATTTACTGTACACACATTTGCCGTGTGGTATCCGGCTGAATAGAATAGACCACCCTCATTTCTTACCGAGGTGTTGTGCCTTTTACAACTAACTTTTACGACTAAGATAAGTTGACCCACCGTGTGGTATCTGGTTGAGTAGAATAGACCACGCTCTTTCTTACCGAGGTGTCGTAAAATACGACTAAGGTAAGTTAACCCACCGTGTGGTATCCGGTTGAGTAGAATAGACCACTTTCTTTCTTACCGAGGTGTCCTAAATATACGACTCACGTAAGTTGACGTCAGGCAGGCGGCGGATAGAGCTAAGACGACCCACGTAACTCTAATGCGGATTTTTGAGTTACTTATAGAATTCACCAGAGTCATGACAAGTCAAGGAGTCGCACGGTTTCACCGCTGGGCTTTTACAGCTCCTTAGAAATTATTTGTCGATTATTCTAAAAACAATGTCAAATTCATAAAACGTGAAAGTCTGTATGTCCGTCTGAACACCTAGACAATGGCGTAAATTCAATTGCTTTATATTTAACCGAGATGGCTTAGCAAGAGTTTGCAGTTCATATCCCGGGTAGGCATCTATGATCTATGATTATTAATATTTACCATTATCATCATCATGTTACAAACATGTTGTCACATGATTTGGCTACGTTTTTTATAACCGGCCGCCTGCCTGACGTCAACTTACCTTAGTCGTATTTAACGACCACTCGGCAAGAAATGACGATGGTCTATTCTACCCAACCGGATACCACAAGTTGGTTGAACTTACCTTAGTCGCGTTTTACGACACCTCGGTAAGAAATGAGGGTGGTCTATTCAACTCAGCCGGATACCACACGACATTACCTAGTACATACTGCACCATTACTTATAGAACTAAATTCAACTATTCATACAAGGAATTTCGCTTCTAAAATCCCATTACGTGCTAAATCCTTGAACAATAGTCCAGACGCAATGGGATTCCCCGCCGTAATCCACTTACGAACTGACTGATTCGCCAATTGTTTAAATTTCTGAACTAGGTATATTCTAAGCTAGGCTACATATATTAAAATACACATTTTATATATTAAACTATCATATATTTAACTATGGTACTCGCGACTTCTTGCGCATATTTTTTCCGTTCCCGAACGAAAAATGGGGATTTTTATGTCATATATGTTACCACGTATAGTACCCGGCAATAAATAATTCACATCGAGGCTTAGAGAGAGAGAAATCGGCTAGATTCTGCTTCATAGAGCATTGTCTCTGTCGCACAGACTGACGAACCCGTGTGTAACAGTGATAGCGCTATACGAAACCGACTAGGCCGGCTGTTTCGTTCTAAGTTCTCGATGTGCATTATTTATTGCCGGATACTATAGCTGTAATACCGAAACATTGAGACCCTGCAATTCTTTTGAGGGGGTCACAGGTTCAAACTCCCGTCAGGCAACAATGAGTTTTTCTGTTAAAACTAATGTGTCTAATTGATATTTGCAATTTACCACATACTTATCCGTGAAGGAAAATGCCGCGAGACAACCTGCATATTTCTAGAGAATTCTAGGGACATGTGTAATCAACCAATGCGCATTGGAGCAGCGTGGTAGGTCTTAGCTCCAATCCTTCTCTCCAAAAACGGAGAGAAAGGCCTATGCCCAGAAGTGGCATATTAAAAGGCTTTTATAGATGAACTGTACGTCGTGAAATCGTGGTACGCAGCTACGTTTATATATATTTATATCCGACTGACCCGTCGGCATAGATGGCCTTGAATCCAGCTCAGGGGGTCACGAGTTCGAATCCTGCCGAGGGCATTTTCTAAATACAATTTTTTCGTTCTTCATATTATGTATTTATTAAGGTATTTATTAGGTCCTTACATATGAAATTGGCGTTTTCTATGCGAGGAACATAAAGTCGTTTTTTTTTAATGAAATATATTTAATTAATCAAAGTATGTACCATTGCTATGTATGCACTTTTGCCATCTCATAGGTAGTTCATTGATCCCCTTACTAAAAAAACCATTCGGGCGGGAATCAATAAAATCTTTGAAGGCGGTTTGGACTGCCCCATCGGAGTTGCATTTTTTTCCTTGCAAGTAGTTATCCAAATTGCGAAAAAAATGGTAATCTGTTGGAACAAGGTCCGGAGAGTACGGTGGATGTCTAAGACATTCTAATTGAAGCTCCTCTGATTTGGTAGCCGTCTGTTGTGCAGTGTGTGGTCTAGCGTTGTCCTGAAGCAGCAGTGGCCTAGAGCGATTGACCAGCCTCGGTTGTTTAGCAGCTAGCTTGTCCATCATGGTTTACAGTTGCTGACAATAGATATCTGCCGTAATCGTCTGGCCAGATTTAAGAAAGCTGTAGTGAACGACACCGGCACTAGTCCACCAAACACTTACAAGCAACTTTTTTTTAGTCAATTTTCGCTTAGGGCAGGATTTGGCTGATTCGCCAGGGTTCAGCCATTGCGATGAGCGCTTCCGATTATCGTAGAGGATCCACTTGTCATCACAGGTAATGATTCGATTTAAAATTCCTTCATTATTGTGCCGGTTGAGTAACGTAACACAGCAGTCGACGCGCGTTTGTCGGTTTGCTTTACTCAATTCATGAGGTACCCACCTTTCAAGCTTTTTCACCTTCCCAATTTGCTTCAAGTGGATTAGAATAGTTTTATTACTAACACCGGAGCCTGCAGCTAACTCGGACGTGGTTTGCGATGGATCCGCTTTCACAATAGCCTTCAATTCTTCATTATCAACTTTGGTCTCCGGCCGTCCACGAGGCTTGTTCTGCAGGTCGAAATTTCCAGAACGAAAACGTTGGAACCAAAAACTCACTGTGTTTTCTTTTGCGACACCGTCACCATACACATCATTAATCCTTCGAGCCGTTTCTGCAGCACTGGTGCCGCGGTGGAACTCATACTCGTAAATAACGCGATATTTTCATGTTTTCCATTTTGTAAACAGAGTGACACAAAGAAAAAAACAAAAGAAGAAAAAACAAATGAATTAGGGGGTTTGAAACACAAATGCATGAGTAAATAGCTGTATGAATTTGAATTTGGAATTCCTAACCATAAAGGTAATATTTGAGATCAAAGTGGCCAGTACGACAAAACGCCAATTTCATATGTAAGGACCTAATATTTAAAATTATATAAACAGTATATTAACCCGTTGTTTGCTCCTCATAAATCAAGTATTAAGTTAGTGACATTGAGGACGGGCGAACATATATTTTTTATATAAGCCGGTCAAAATAAAGTGTTAGCTTTTGGATAATTAAAAATGATAAGTAAGACTACCTTCTGTTTTTGTACGGACATTCCGAGCGCAGCGGGCGCTCTAGACGGTCGCTTGGTATTTGTGAGTGTATAAATAAAGTGAGTTCCAAGTCTTATGACTTTTTATTACAAAAGAGAAATCTGTAAAATAGTCAGTACGCTCAGACCATCTGGGGCTAATACGTTCAAGCCAATCTCAAGTCATGATACCCGTACACGGTTACCTCATGAAAATGTATCAGAAAAATCAAGTGGCGTCTCCTGTTTAAGAAGTTGGTACAAGTGATAAGAGCAAGCTTTATTTGTTTTCTTCTATAATATAAGGCAGAGTAAGATTCATTAGTGTTTTCACAAAATCTCATTCTCAACAATCGTTTCGTCCCGTATTCGACGCGTCGTCGTCGAAAAAATGACAAAATCGCAATGCGTTTGGGTTGATATTCTGTTAGTGAATGTGTGAGTCAATAAGTTTTTACAAATTTTGCATGTTTTGTTATCGGCTTTGAGAACCGATTGTACAGTCTTAATTTAGCTTTACATATATTTATTTTTATCGCGGATAAAAGAAAATATATTAATAATTAAATAATTTTATTATTTCTTTTGTATTATGGATCTCCGAAAAGAAACGCCTTACTCTATAAATTATTTAATTACTTTTGTATTACGGACCTCCACAAAGTAACGCCCAAAATTATTTAAAAGTACGATCGTTTTTTTTTCTATATATTTTTAGTGAAATTCTTGAAATTCCCATACGTTCAGTTTGAATTGCGAAGTACATAATAAAATATCCACTAATATAATATAGTACCTACCTACTCATAAGAATATATATCTTCCTAATGATACAAAAAACATCGTATCTTATCGTCGTGTATTGTAATCTTAACTATTATATAGTTTTAAACCTTTTCTAGTATATATATAAAACTCAATGTTTGTGTGTATATCCTTTATAGACTTCTAAATGGCGGGACCAATTTCAATGAAATTTTCAGACAATCTTCAGAATGACCCAGTAGATGATCTTGTAAAGATTAGTGGCGATTGGAGCATTTTTTAACTGTTGACTTTTGTTTTGAGCAGAATTCGAAATATTATAAACATTATTAATAAAAACAACTAGGCAAAGATTATAACCGATAACTTACTAAGCTCTGCAGGAATTAAAGAGATGTAAATAGTTTAACTAGTACAGTTATATATCCCAAAAATTATATAAGTATGATTTATAGAAGCAGGCGTTACTTTGCGGAATTCCATATTACAAGCAATACAACAGAACTAACTACTTTGCTATAATCCGCACGGGTTAAGTGAATGCATGCAAAGCCAATGTGTATGAAGCAGGCAAAATCTACGCACCTTATACATGCAGGACCAGTCACCACATGCACCCCAAGGCGCAATTCACCAGCAACAATGCACACAAAAGCAGCACACACACCCACCACCACAATCTCGACGATCGTTTCGCCCCGAAACCGAAGCATCATCAGGAGGATAGGCTCCACGACAAAAATCGTACTCAACGTACGTATTTTTGTACGTGTACGAACATTGGCTTTGCATGCATTCACTTAACCCGTGCGGATTATAGCAAAGTAGTTAGTTCTGTTGTATTGTTGTATTATATAAGTATATTTCTCATAGCACAAAATACTTACCCGCAGCTCTTCTGAAACTTAAACCAAACAATATAAATATTCAGCGTGGAGCCAAGATATCTTATTAATGAAAAAGGGTCACAAGGTATTTTAATTCAACTACGTGTTAAGGATTTTGGTGGAAGGCACGTACGTGAGTTAGACAGAGGATTTTGTTGTGGTCAAGAATTATTAGGCGCCGTATACATGATTGAATTTTGTTTTTATTTTACATCACTCTTGCCATTTTTTAATTTAAACTAACGTGAGTGGTATTCATAATTAATTTATAGACACCGGTTAACTTAACTTTACCATTAGAGCAGTTTAAAAACACTATCAAAAAAGGCTAATACACAAAGCCTACTATACTATTGAGGATTACTTAGACGATAAGAATGCCTGGATATAGCTACTCTTCGACCCTGTACAAGACATCAATAACTATATGTAACTAGTAATAAGAATTATTCTTTGAAAACAGCAACCGCCAAGTTTCTTGCTGGTTCTTCTCGGGAGAAAAAGCTTTCCGAACCAGCAGTAGACGTTGACGATTCAAAAGCACTTGTTTACAAGTTTACTTGAATAAATAATATTTTGAATTTGAATTTGAATATATTGGGTGAACCCGAATGGTTTTCCAGCCCATACGGAGCTCTTATTCATGGGCCTTTTATGCGGCAGGATCTGATCAGGCTCACCCGATAAAAAGACATGAGTATAGCCGGTCTCTATACATTAAATACATTTGCGTTTCAGTAGTTTAAAAAAAACGATTACGGCGGAGGCTGATACAGACAGCTTACTATACTATTGAGAATATCAAAAATGAACAAGATACAGCTACACTTCGACCGTGTGCTAGATAGCAATGACAAAATATATTTATTAAAATTATATTTTAAAAAGAGCAACCGCCGAATTCGGTTTCTTGCTAGGAGCAGTTTTCCGAAGCAGCAGTTACGTAAATCTAGAATATTTTGAATTTGAATTAGAATTTAACTCTCTGTGGGGAATAAATTTGCACATCAAAATCTATAAAGAAGATTAATGACCTAATTCTAAACATTGTATTAGCAAAGCAACGTAATTTAACTTTTATGTTTAAGCGAAGCAAATTTTATGAAACCGTAAACAAAAAATATTTTTCTATCGCTTAAGTTAATGGGTATAATACATTCAACAAAAGGTCGTTTATTAACAAAACGTATTAAAACTTTTAAAGTAAGTAAGTAAGTAATAACCACGGGCGATTTAACGAGCACAATCTGCTCGTTAAATCGCCCGTGGTTATAGACGACACTATTTTAAGAATATTGTCTATGAGACAGTGTTTATTATAAATTTAAAAAAAAACAAATAAAATATGAAATATTTCACTGCCTCTGGAAATAATTAAATATAACAATGACACCTTAATTAATGATGCGATTTGTGATTTTGTCATGGATCTCCTGATGATGTTTCGGTAACGGGGCGAAAAGATCGTTGAAAGTCTTAGTGGGTGTGTGTAAATCAACAGAGATACGCTAAAGTAATGTAATAGAAAATTGTAGATCTATCAGAATACTACGAAGAAGTATGCGATAACATGTCTCTATCTCTTATCATTAACTCACATTAACGAGTTTTATGTTCAAATTTCAATAATAATAAATACACTCATTTCTACGCGGGCGAAGTCGCTAGTATGTTATATAAATATATATTTAGTATAAACTTCATTGGTCTCACCCGAAAATGGCCGAATGGGGAATTGTCTAACCGATTACTATGCGAGACAAATGTCATCGAAATAATCGTCTAAAGCCACAAATGCACGCCGATAAAAAGTGAAAGTAAAATACCCCACAGCTGGGTCTCCTCTCCCCTTATTAGTAGAGAAGGGACGGAGATTAGACTCAGAACGCTGCTCCAATACGACTTGGTACACATATCCCAGGAATTCTCCAGAAATGCAGATTTTACAATTATTAAAAGCGTGTGATAAATTGTAAATATTAAGTAGCGACATAAGTTTTAGCAGAAAAACTATTCGGTCCCTGTCCGGGATTTGAACGTGTGAGTAATTTATAAGTCACATTCCAGTAAGTTATAAATTACTTATTAACTTAGTGACTGCATTCAGAAAAAAACACGTTTTAATACTATTGTAAACTAAGCTTAAACGTATTTCGTAAGTAATAACAAGAAAAGAGATACACAAATAAAATAGTAGTTGTGGCAATGGTTGCATTTTAGGGAGCAATTTATTTTAAGAATGTTAGTAACACGGAAGGCGAATAAACGTAGTAGCGTTTATACGGAATGAAAATGCATGCGGAATGTGGGGTTTGGTTTTAGGGGCGGTGTTTCATAGATAAACACCTGATAAAGTGAAATAGTTTTTATTATTTTAGACAGCTTACATGTAAATAGTGCATGAAAATGTTTCAGAGAATTTCCCGCGTGAATGCCGACTCTGTAGGTATTCTAGGATTAAAAGTAGCTTATATATGATACTAGCTTGCCAGCGGCTTCACCCACGAGGAAATCAGCGTGTAAATTTTTTTTTCTAGAATTCATATTTTAAACATAAAAATAGTTATTGTGAGTTAACCATAAGAGATAGAGACATGCTATCATGGACTTTTTTGTAGTATTTTTATAGATCTACAATTCTCTACTACATTACTTAATCGTATCTCTGCTGGTTTACGCAGCGCACGCTACTAAAGGTAGCGTAAGCAAGTAAGTTAATTTAACAACTACGCGATCTCTTCAACACAATTTACATAATACCAATATCTACTATTTACCTAAACCATCTGGAAGTATTGCACAATCTTTTGATAAAAACCGTACAAAGATCCGTTCAAAAGATTTTGAGATAATCGATTTCATACAGACAGACAGCTTTTTGGGCCTTTTTAATAAGTATAGATTATTTTAGACACCGTAAATATAATGTAAGCCTATATGTTCGTGAAAGTGGTGCAATAGAAATCGGTTTAGTCTTTTCAGAGACTGCTATAAACTTAAACCTTTCAGAACAATTGCACTACCTTTTATTAAGGACCGTACAAAAATCCGTTCGGTACAATTTGAGAAAAACGATGTCATACAGACAGACAGCTTTTGTAGACTTTTTTTATAATAAATATAGATTATCATTTGTTAACGACGCAACTAAGACATAAATCTTCCCGTAGTATTATCATCAGCTAAATGTATAATAGTTGACCGATCAACTTAATTAACATTATACTCAAAATAATTGGGCACAATACTAAATCGGAAGGTACATAGATAAATTTTGAGGCACTTCGCGAAGTCTTGGGATAGTCAAGGTCTCTCTTAAATTATGCTAAGGAACGTTTATTACGATTCGCTTATTACAGAAGTTAGACTTTATAACTTCGTACATAAAACTGACATTACATTGCTCAAGTTCTCCATGAATTTCATTCAATTTGGAAGTTGTATCGAGTTTGTCTGACTTTCAAGTCCCTAGTACCGTTTGCATATATTCGATAATTATTGAAACAACTCTTATAATGTTTCTAATATTAGGGAAGTGAATCTTAACATAACTTTGGATGACTTGTATTATGTATTAACTATTAAATTTGTGAGAAATAAGAATTTAATATTGAAATAACTACGACGCGATATAGAAAAAGTCTAAAATGCGCCCTAATTCAAGCAGTATATTTTGAACTGTCAATGCGACTGTGTATAGTTTAAGACGTCAAATGCAAAAAGTTATATTAAAATAGATAATAAAATTTGCATATACGTTTAAAGATGTTGCTACTGAATGTTGCTAATATCTTGTTACACCTTTTGTGACCATGTTTTTGGCAAATAAATTAATATGAATTTGAATTTGTAGAACGTAGAAGCTCGAGTAGTGTCGAGGAATATCAAATTCAAATTCAAATTCAAATAAGTCTTTATTCAAATTGGCCTATTACAAGCACTTTTGAATCGTCAAATTAAAATTAAATTGAAGCTACAACTGGTTCGGAAAGGTGCTCTAACCGAGAAGAACCAGCAAGAAACTCGGCGGTCACTTTTAAAAAAAAAAAATATTACAGTTTTGTATTAACTATTGTTAACAAACTTAGATTATAATATCGTCTAGTACATAGCTGGTCGCAATTTAGTTCCAAGCTTTCTTATCATTGACATAGTCTTCAACATTATAGTAAGCTTTATTAATGAGAGTCTCTTTAATTGCTTTTTTGAACTTGTGTAAAGGCAAGTCCAAAATTGATTGAGGAATTTTATTATAAAAAAGTATACCGAAGCCCACAAACGATCTACGTACTTATCATTCTAATAGTGATTGTGACCGTGGTCAAGCTTAAGCTTGCAAAGAAACTTTTAACTTTATAAGCTTTTCTTGAAGTACGACTTCGGGAAGTGAGTGAAAAATTTTTAAAGAAGAAATAAAAAAATATTTAATGAAATTACATTTTAAATATTTTAAGAATATTTAATATGTAATTCCATTTAAAATTTTAAATGTAATATTTAAGATGTTGACTAGTCCACATTATAAGGTCATGGCAGGCAGTTGCCTACAAAAAAAACTGTAATGATTTTGAATATTTCGAAGGTTTAAAGTTGTTCTTTACTGGGTCTCAACTGGGTACAACGGACTTTAGTAAGTTTATAGGACAAATATGGATTATATCTTCTATAGTTTGATCTTCCCCGACATAGTCCACACGAGATAGGGTTTCCAATACCATTTCGTACGCACTGGAGTAGCAAAATAGGGTAAAGATTCACAACCTTCTTTCGAGTAAAGCAGGGATCCCTTGACTTTTAATAATAGACAGATTAAATGAATGAATGCTCACAATAATGGACGATCAGCCTCGAAACTATTCGGACTAACCCCATAGAATCAGAAATAAAAATAGCCAGTTTCTATACATATACAACCGCCGTGTGGTATCCGGTTGAGTAGAATAGACCACCCTCATTTCTTACCGAGGGGTCGTAAAACACGACTAAGGTAAGTTGACGTCAGGCAGGCGGCCGGTCGTAAAATACCAAATAGCCAAATCATGTGATAACATGTTTGTAACATGTTGTGCCCACCCCACTTAGAGTGGGATAAGGGCAGGAGGATGATGATGAGTTTCTATACATATACAAACAAATAAAGTTAAAAATGCTTTTAACAGAACTTCATGTCCCTACTGTTAACCATTGAGGAGTTATCATCCTGTCCTTATCATCAGGACTGAATCAAAATCTTAAATTTCAGCTCAATCAGACACCGAAAAGTGGCAACGTTTAAATTGCAAGATTCTTTCACATACATACACGGCAAATTAAATAAAAGCTTTTGATAATAAAAAAGCTTATAAACCTTAATATAGGATCTGTAAATATGATACAAACAACTATGAGGACTCATTTAACAAGTTTAAAAGCTATTTTCAAATTAAAATTCAAAATATTCTTTATTCAAGTAAACTTGTAAACAAGTGCTTTTGAATCGTCAACTCTGCTGGTTCAGAAAGCTGTTCCTACTGAGAAGAGCCATTAAGATATTCCGCGGTTGCTCTTGTCAGATATAATCCTTACAAATAGTTACATTTGGTCATTACTATCTTGTACAGGGTAGAGGAGCTAGCTATATCTACGCATTTTTATCATCTATATAATCCTTAATACTATATATAGTAGGCTTTTTGTATCAGCCTCCCTTTAACATTGTTTTGAAACTGCTGCAGTAAGTAACATAGGTGTAATTTAATTAAATCAGAGCGGGTATTGAAAGTGTGACTAGTCCTCCATACATTTGGAAGAAAATACAATCACCGTAAGGGGACGGCGAGATTTAAGAAGATACGCGTGCCGAGCTGCTGAAGTAGAGGAAAAGTACGTGATTATTTTAGGTGAGGTGCTTTGTTAGGAATTTTGGGCCTCATGATGAATTAGGTATATGCCATGTGGTATCTGGCTGAGTAGAAGAGACCACCCTCATTTCTTACCGAGGTGTCGTAAAAGGTGACTAAAGTAAGTCAACCCGCCGTGTGGTATTCGGCCGAGTAGAATAGACCAATCTCATTTCTTACCGAGGTGTCGCAAAAGGCGACTAAGCTAAGTTGACCTGCCGTGTGGTATCCGGTTAAGTAGAATAGACCACCCTAATTTCTTACCGAGGTGTCGTAAAAGTCGACTAAGGTAATTTGACGTCAGGTAGAGCGGCCGGTCGTAATGTACGTAGCCAAATCATGTGAAAACATGTTTGTAACATGTAGAGTAGACATACCCGAAACATGCAGTATTCTTAAAAACACTTGCACAAACCTCCACCACCGCCACCAAAATACACAAGCATTACACACGTTCACTATCACAAACTCAACAATCGTTTCGCCCTGAAACCAAAGCATCATCAGGAGATAGACTACACGACAAAATCGTAAAATAATCCAATCACAAATCTCTATAACTAGTGTAAATTCGCGTTACCAAAAAATTTACTTATTTTAAAACCAAACAAGCCTATAATCCCTTTAGAAAATACTGAGCTCATATTTTTGTACAATAGGAAGGTAACATCTCGGCTGAAAGTATTTTTGATAAACATCATTTCCGTTACGGGCGTGCGAGCTAGTTTTCCCCTGATTCATATGCCGTCAATGATCACGCGGATCAAGGGGCACCATAAACTGTCTTCGTTCTCCCTCAAAAACGCTGAATGCACATAATTCAAGCCCTTCAATACCCATCAACAAGGGGGAAATCATTTAAGTATATCCTTTCTTATTAAACAAACCAACCACCAGCGTAAGCTTTAACATATATTTACCTAAAACCCGTAAGGTATTTCCCACCCTTAGTTGTTCAAACAATAATATTTATTGAAGCTTTACATGTATACAGTAAATTTTTAGGAATTTAATTTTGTTGGATAAGGATGTACATAACTACATGTACATAATAATAAAAAAAACAGGTGAAATATATAATAGACAAAGTAGGAACCGACAAAAGCTTTCGACTCCTGCTTTATGCCTTGCAAGAATACGTAAGTCATTTGTGGGTTTGGATATAACATTCTACAATAAAACTCCGCAACCAATTTTAGCTTTGCCATTACAGGAGTTTAAAAACACTGTTGAAGAATAGGTTAGGCTAATAAAGATAGGCTACTAATGTTGAGGACAACTTAGATGATAAGAATGGGTGGACATAGCTACTCTTCGACCCCATACTAAATATAACTAGTAAAATCAATAATATAATATATATTCATATATTCTGAATAGAGCAACTGCGGAGTATCTTGCTGGCTCTTCTCGGTAGGGACAGCTTTTGTAACCAGTAATAGAGTTGACGATTCAAAAGCATTTGTTAAAAAGTTTACTTGAATAAACAATATTTTGCATTGAATTTTGAATTGAATTGTAAACTATATCAAGGCTGCAATAGACTTAGACTTACGCAACACAACATAGAACATTGTATAACAAATAACGATGTCAACAAAAGCCATTGTAGCCCTCCATCTGAAACCGTATAGTAAATAACACAATACAGACAATCAGATAAGGGACAGGCGCGCAGGTTTACACAGCTTAAGGGGACCGTCGCCAAGAAAATCTTTATTAATAGAGGTTGTGCTGAACCAGCCCTGAGTGACAAAGACGAATAGATGCTGTGAGCCTTCGGATAGATGTACAGGATTATCAAAGTTGACGCTCAAAATGTACCTCAAGGTCTTAACCTAAAACGAATCAATCGCGAAAAAAGAAATATTTTATCACAGAAAGCCATCGATATATATATAAATAAATAAAATCATTCTATTTATTTTATCTTTATTATTTATTTTATTGTTTTTATCTTATTTACGAACTGTGTCATAATATATTACATTTACATAATATTGCGTTATTATTAATACAAGACTTAATACTATTTGTTAGTACCTAATACTTATGAAACGTAACATCATTATGGTCCTGTCCTTATCCCACTCGAAGTGGGCTCGGCACAACATGTTAAAACATGTTGTTATACGATATGGCTAGGTATTTTACAACCGGCCGCCTGCGTTACCTTAGTCGCCTTTTACGACACCTTGGTAAGAAATGAGGGTCTATTCTACTCAGCCGAATACCACACGACGGATCAACTTGAAGTAGTTGAAACGTAACATAGTCTTAATTTTATGATATATTCGAAAAAGATGGCAGAAAAGTCCCCTGTCTTTTGCACAAAATACTAATATTTTTCGTTTCGTTTCGTTATGGTTTTTAAGTTTTTTTTAATACTGTTGATTATTAAAAAAAATGTACAATTGCGGATTCTTGATAACTTTACAAAGTTTGAACTAAAAGTGGGTCAAAATCAAGGAGTAAACAAAAGAAGTCGGTTTCATACATACATGTATGTAACATACAAGTAAAACTACTATAAGATGTGTAAAAACCAGAATAGTTTAGGAGCAGCATGAATATTCATTTTTCTATAAAAGCAGAATGCAAGATATTTTCCAATATTCCTCTTTGACGTTTCAATTTGTCTATGTTTTGTACGGGAAAAGCTATGCTGACGGAAATATTAAAACAGGGACGGATGGAATCCCATTGTAGTCCCTTTGTCTGTAGAAATGTTACTTATTGATATGAATGATTTCAATTTGTAAACTGTAGTTTGAGGGCTATAAATTTATGCAGTCTTACTTGAAACTGTTATAGTTACATTAAATTGATCTTATTTAGTGCGATCGGTTTTTTATCAAGGTAACTATTATCTAGCCATAATATTATAGTTAATGCAACGTCGACTGAATATATACATAATGTTTAAGCCTTTCAAGTTATTCACTCTTAAAAATACCCTCAATTTTTCATACTTTCGACTAAAAACTGGAATTTGGAAGTCGTCAACAATTTTTTCTCTTTAAGTTATGGATAACTTGCAAATAGATAGTAAGACCTTACAATAGATATCTTACAATTAAAAAGTATTGTATGATTTCATACCTTAGTTGATTAAGGTATGAAGAACTAAGGAATAGTTTTTTGTTCGCATTGTGTAATTCGTTGTCCTCCCGCCCTTATCCCACTCTAAGTGGAGTTGTCCCAACATGTTAAAACATGTTATCACATGATTTGGCTACATATTTTACGGCCGGCCGCCTGCCTGACGTAAACTTATTTTAGTCGTATTTTACGCCCCTCGGTAAGAAAGAGGGTGGTCTATTCTACTCAATCGGGTACCACGCGGTGCGTTAACTTTTTATGACACTTCGGTAAAAAATGAGGGTTGTCTATTCTACTCAACTTTATACCACACGGCATTGTGTGGTATAAGGTTTTTGTCTCATTCCAAAAATAATATTATTTTGCACTTACCCACGATAAGAAAAAACCATTAGAATATTAAATATAGGCTTCGCAATGGCAAAAGCAACTTAATTAATAATCAGGTTAATATTTCTAACTCCAGTCTGCTATACTTGTAAAAAAAACAGTTTTTTTGTTTGGAGGCAAAATAAATGGTGGGGGTTGACTATTATTATACTATACATATAATATACTATACTATACATATAACACTGTTTACCAGGATGACGCGTCCTTTTGTGATTTTTCACACCTTTTCTCCTAAAGGTTATGGGGCGAAACGATTGTTGAGATTGTGTTAGTGAATGTGTTAGTGTACTGGTGGCTGTAGTTTTTAGAGCATTTTGGTAGGAATTTGGCAAACAGACAGCTACGTACTCTACATTTAGCATAACCGAGTTTCTCTAACCGCAGATTATATCAAAATAGTGTTAACAATACATATAAATATAATATAATATTTTTGTTTTTGTATTTTGGATCTCCGCGAAGTAATATATAACTAATAAAAATGATTCTTATTAAATGATAAAAGACGATATGTGAACTTAATGTTGTATCTGAAACTTTGTTTACGTCAGACATTATATTGCGATCAAATTATTTATTGAGGTCGTTTAGGAGACGTTATTGTCTGACCTCTCCAAAGCCTCTTTAGATATTACCAACGGCTCCTTTTATTTGGCTAAAATCCAAGCGATAAAATGAATAATTAATCATCGTGATATTAAATAAGGGACTATAAGAAAATTATAGTATATAATAATAAGCAGTAATGAACCTAATTTAGGATTGCGTTACTTGGATAGGCACCTATGAAATCTCTTTAAAATTTTTATTTGTTTATCGATAAATTGCTCATGCGCTGTTCTTGTAAGGGTACTTGTAAGGGTCTTGTAACATTAGAGAGGACCCGACCCCGTAGGTGCCGCCCTCTGGAGTTCAGAGTTACTGCTTGCGGGGATGGAGGACAATATGTCCAAAGGTACCCTGTCACCACCACCAGCAGCGTGGTGGAGCATTCAGGGTGTTTTAGTCGGTTCGAGTCAGACATACCCCCTCTTGTCCCCGCCGAACGGCGGGACTCATAAGGGGTTTTTCCTGATTATAAAAAGGGAAGAAACATAATGAACATAGGGAAACCATGCGTGCTAAATATTGAGAATTTCTGGAACATGTCTAGAGCCTATTAATAATCTTTAGAACCTTAATTCTGTGATAACCCAGCGGTGACACCGTGCGACTCTTTCGAGGGGAAAACGAGTTCAAACCCGGGCAGGCACCAATGAGTTTTTCTATTAAAACTTATGTGTCTGATTGATAATTGCAATTAATCACACGCTTTTCGCTGAAGGAAAACATCGTGAGGAAACCTGCATATCTCTAGAGAATTCTGGGGATGTAATGTAACCTACCAATCCGCATTGGAGCAGCGTGGTAGGTTTTAGCTCCAACCCTCCTCTCCAGAAACGGAGAGAGGAGGCCTATTCCCAGCAGTGGGATTGTAACAGGCCGCTACTTTTAAGATCTTAATTTCCAAACCTAATTTTTTTTTTAATAGATTTAATACCTCTACTTTTTAATAGGTTGGTTAGATTCCGATGTAAAGAAGATAGCAAAAATATATATATTAAGACTAGAAAAAATACTTGGAAAAAAATAAAACTCTTACACTATGAGGGGTTTATTAGAGTGATTCCGATTCATTTCAATTTTTCGTTCAGTATTATTTTTGTGGTATTAAAAGACGTGATGTACAGTACGCGGCAATAAATAATGCACATCGAAGCTCAGACAGAGAAATCGGCTAGATTCTGCTTCATAGAGCATTGTCTATGTCGCACAGACTGACGAACCCGTATGTGACAGTGACAGCGCTCTACGAAACCGAATTGGCCGGCTGTTTCGTTCTAAGTTCTCGATGTGCATTATTTATTGCCGGGTATTATACCTGCATACAGATACCTACGACTTAAGGAGTATTTATTTGTATGCTCTATTCTTTTTGCGACAAAAATTCGCGGAGCACTTGGGAATAAAATGCGACGACGGCGAGCTTCTTTGATATGACCATTGTATTGGATTATTCTTTACTATAAATCTTTACCACTAAATACAATCGACGACTAGTAGGTACTAGTGTCATGTAATCCCACTGTTGGACAACGATCTGCTTTGGAAACAGGATCTAAGTTTCTAATGCGGGTTCCAAATATTCCAAGAATTTTTCAGAGATTTGCAGGTTTCTATTGCAATTATGCAGTATTGTCGAAGATTACATAAATGATCACAGTGCGAGGATACAGCTAATTTTCAATCTTATGCGAGATATAAGAACAATTATTTAGAGCTCCGCCAAATTTTATGCTGGCTCTACTCAGTAGGAACAGCTTTCTGAACCAGCAGTAGAGTTGACGATTAAAAAGCCCTTGTTTACAAGTTTACTGGAATAAAATTAAATTTACTTGAAAATATGAAATTGAAATATCCATTACAATTACTGTAAATTATAAAAACTCAAAAAAAGCTAACTTAAGTTGTTTTGCAACAAAGAAACATAAATATTTTCACTTGAATTAAGACATTGTATCGCCATATAACTCTGCCAACAGTCTAGACCAGTCATCTAACTCGTAAATCAGTAAAGTAAACAATTTCAATGGCGTATGCCGACCACAAATATAATAAAATACGCGAACAAAGAAATACCTCTTAAGCTGCTCATAAAACGAAGTGTCTTTATACTTTGTATTAGGAGATTGAAGAGAAAACTGCTTTCTGAGGACAATAAGGAATTGGTGTTTTATGGCCGGAGAAAAAAAACTTTTACTTCGTAAGATGTTTTATATTTATTTGTAAGTAGCTTCAGCCTGCGAATTCGTTTAAAGTACCCGGCAATAAATAATGCACATCGAGGCTTAGGGAGAGAAACCGGCTAGATTCTGCTTCATACAGCATTGTCTCTTTCGCACAGACTTACGAACCCGTGTGAAACGTCACATACTAACTGAGTGACAGTGACAGCGCTATACAAAACCGAACTGGCCGGCTGTTTCGTTCTCGAACATCGATGTGCATTATTCAATGCCGGGTACTATACGTGAGCTTTGAGGTAAATAGTAGCCTATGATACATTACAGTCCTTTAACTACTTTTTCAAAATAAACCAAATCGATCTAATGCTTCGTTCGGAACATAGATATATTTATTATATATCCGAAGATTTCTTTCATCATTCTCATTCTCTTGCCCTTATCCCACTCTAAGTGGGGTATGCGCGAATTGTTTTTAACATGTTGTTAGACGATTTGACTAGTTTATAATAGACTGCCTCACGTCGCCTTTTACGAAACTTCGGTAAGAAATGAGGTTGGTCTATTCTACTCAGCTGGATACCACACGGTGGGTCAACTTACCTTAGTCGCCTTTTCCGACACCACAGTAAGTAATGAGGGTTGTTTATTCTACTCAGCCGGATACCACACGACGGGTCAACATACATTGGTTGCCTTTTATGAGACCTCGGTAAGAAATTACGGTGGTCTATTCTACTCTGCCGAATACCACACGGCGAATATCCGAAGGTTTCTTTATGATGATGAATCTTTGATATAACGCAATTAATACACAGGAATTTGATAACAAAATTATGATACATAGAGTAAATAATGAAAGAAATGATGCGTAGAAATAAATGCTGGTAATAGTTGAAATTGGATACATCAAATCAAAAAAATACATTCAGATTTTCTAATAACAGCAAAGTGCAAAAGTTTGATGGGGCAATATTGAGTAATAAATAAAATAAGTTTAATTACCCTTAATATTGTTCATTATACCAAAATAAATTTTATAAATTTGCCTTAGATTTATAAATAGCAACTAAATTGAATCTCTCAGCCTCTATTTTATGCAAAGCATCGGCCTAGCCTTCTCTATCCATTATCGTGAACACTCTAAAGGCATTAAAGTATTAAATGAAGCCTAATATAATTCAAACTAAGCGTTATGAACTAAAAAGATTATATTAAAATTTAAAAATTAAGTAAACACTGACTTTGTTTACTTGATTTTAACGTCTTGAGCATTAACAGTAAAAATGAATGAATAAGTTGTTCTCAGACCACCTTTAAAAATTCTAATAAAAATGACTCTGATGCCACAGACATATAAGTAAGTAAGTAAGTAAGTAACAGCCTGTTACTATGTCCACTGCTGGGCTAAGGCCTCCTCTCTCCGTTTTTGGAGAGAAGGATTGGAGCTAAGACCTACCACGCTGCTCCAATGCGGATTGGTAGGTTACACATATCCCTAGAATTCTCTAAAGATATGCAGGTTTCCTCACGATGTTTTCCTTCACCGAAAAGCGTGTGATAAATTGCAATTATCAATTAGACACATAAGTTTTAATAGAAAAACTCATTGGTGCCTGCCCGGGGTTTGAACCTATGTCGTCTCTAGAGAGTCGGACGGTCTCATATAAAACCCCTGTTTTAATATGTTTGGGTTAAAATCTTACAAGCCAGGTGATAGCGATTTACATGTCTTAAATGCCCCAGTAATCGACTGGCCAACTGGGCCATTCAAATTACATTATATTTGTCCATATTAGTAGTTACCTGGCATTAAGCAAAATAGAAAACTTGTTGACTCTTGCTAGCCCTAGCACAGGCCTAGGTCTATTTGGGCTGCATATTGCTATACAACAACAATAAATGAAGTTAGTCTAGTGCTCTTGTCTCAAGTATAGGTGTAAAATGTACTTGCTATAATTGTTCAAGGAATAAATAAATAAATAAAAAAATTAACTATAATGAAGAAGTTGTACCTTTTAGATAGTTATAGACGGCGTTAGTTATACTATAACTCACTATAAGTTCTGCTATATACAAGTTGCTTTACTCGGCATTTTATAATGAAATTCTTCATGTCTGGTGTTGTAAGATAAAGAAACTCAAACTGTCACCTCTCTTTCAACGTTGTTTTAAAGCAAGAAAATTTAAAAATAAAAATAAATGTCTTAAGAAATTGAAAATATCCGTATAGAGCATTCTCTATACGGATATTTTATGACACATTTCTCATAGAATAAGAATTATAATTATGACTCGCATTACGATATCTTTGCCTTTCCATTTTTCATCGTCCTGCCCTTATCCAACTCTAAGTGGGTCGGCACAACATGTTTCAACTTACCTTAGTCGTATTTTACGACCCCTCGGTAAGAAATGAGGATGGTCTATTCTACTCAGCCGGATACCACAAGGCGGTTGACTACTACGTGAGATCATTGTAACCAAATAGTACTTTAGTAGCGATAAAAAGCACTCAAGAAAATTTTACAGCATAAATTTCACTCAAAGTGGATTTAATGCTTTGAAAATTTTATCAGTTTCAATGAAGGGCTCGCTTGATAATTTCACTTTACCTAAATAGGGCATGTAACAAGAATCACTAGAAACTGCCAGATGAGGGACGAAATCGAACCCTATTAGCATAATGAAGTCCGACGTTATAAAACTCCGTTCGCTTTAGCACTAGGAATAAGTTATTCTAGAAACGCTCCGTTTTATTAACACTGATTTGAGTAAGTCCCTAATTAGAGATCTTTTTCATTTGTCATATTCTTTATTCAGCTATAGAATTACGCATATCATGCATTTAAACATGAATTATTACTGTTTAAAGGATTCAGATCTTAAATAGACAGAAATATTTAAACGTATTAAAATATATTATTTTATGATCTATTTAATTTATAAATAATTGGTAATTCACGACCATTAATAACTGACTTTATGCAATAAAAATAGGTTTTAAAATGAACGTTGGTCTATATGTCGTTTATAGACCCCGAAACGGCTGCACCGATTAAATTTTTAGTCAATCTTTAAAATGATCCAGCGGATAATCCAGCATAATTTGGAGGGACCGGAGCCGAAACCTGACTAAGTCACAGCAACACATGGACAGCTAGTAACATATAAATACATCAGTAAATAAGTTTTAAGTAAATGCCGTGACCGTGCCGTTTCATCATTCTCCTGCCCTTATCCTAAGATACCTCTAAAATGAACATGCGGTTACATACATGATTTGCCTAGGTATGCCGCCTGCCTTACCTGAGTCGCCTTTTACGACCCCTCGGTAAGAAATGATCTATTCTAGTCTCTAGTTATAGTCTATTCTAGTCAATCGGATACCACACGGCAGATGTTAAAAATGTTTTTATTTGTTTTAATTTATTAGTATTGTATTAAATTAAACCAACCAACCAACCAACCAACCAACCAAAGCAACCAACATTAATATTGTTGAACTAAGGCGCTTCCAGGGACGTCAATATCTGCGACCGAAGTGTACTGTACAAGTTTGATTGGTAGATGATGGCGGCGCTGACAACTTTGATGGTTACGGAATGAGATTTTTTAATGGCGTCTCGATAACTGCGTCGAGTTTCAGTTTATTGAGGAAACCGGCCTTTGGAGGGACGTTGTGATGTTAATGTTTTTTGTTGAAAATTCAGTCATTGTTTTGTCAAAGCTATCGATGACTGGAAAATGTAGATGCTCTAAAATGCCTTAAATAGTTTACCATACTAAATAAGCTCCAGTTTATTGAATCGCAACTAATAATTAATATATAAACCGGCCATATATAATAATATAATAATAATAATATTTTTATTTTTAAGCAACATAGGCTCATCATGTTAGTAACTTATAACTATGTTAGTAACAAACATACACAAAATAAACACATACAAATACAATACAAACAAATACAAATAAACACGAATAGAAACACAATTCTGATTATTCTAATGTGCACTAATCTCATAAATCGTGTATATATGGACGACTCCATTTTACACACTAACGTACTCAGGATACTGTTAGAGGAACCGGTTTTTTTCTTTAAGATGGTGTGAAAATCGTATGTTCGCGCTTCAGCAAACATACTAAAAGATGAGCAACACCGCGGCAAGCCCAACAATATCCTAAATCCGTTATAATATATATATATATATTATGTATATATAATACTCACGTCTTAGTATAACGACGACGTGAACTGAGAATCCATTAATGAATACCACTCACGATAGTTTAATTCAAAAATCAAAATGAAGTACCTATAACATGTATTTTTGGAGAACTTTTTTAACTGATTAGTTTTTTAAGGGTTTGGTTGGTAATTGGCAACAGGTGAAGATGGCAGATTATAATCTGTAACACTCCCAAACTTTTTCTTACCTTCATTTGAAGGCTCTATTTCATATTAACGGCCTTGGAGTGCGAGTTAGTTCTTGATTACTATTACTAACATCTGATACTAATCGTCAGCCTAAAGAAAAATTTATTATCATTATCATTTGACAGTTTTGAAGGCTAGACGGATTCCATAAATGTACATAAAATATACCTACTGACAAATTAAAAATAAAATATACTGATAAATTAAAAATAAAATAATGAACACAGCTTCTAGACCCAAAATGTACGATGTCGTTACCTTGTGACGTTACAGCTGGGTACAAAATTGAGGGAGATAAAATAATTCATAATAGAATTATCCGATATAATTCGTCAGATACCTTAAACGTAGTGTCAATAGTTATAAAAATTTACAACTAAATTGAATATCAAAAGACATACAAAAGTTATGACAAATTTATTTTGCTATAATCCGCGTTTGTTAATAGAGTCTATGTATTGCTAACTGTAGGAAGCAGACAACGTTCACATACCTAATACATGAAGGATCAGTCGCCACACGTATCACAAAACACTACCATAAAAACACACAACACAAGCATACGCACGACAATATCAACAATTGTTTCGCCCCGTAAGCGAAACATCATCAGAAGGATAGGCTCCACGACAAAATTGTAATGCTCCCCTCCGCCCACGAAAGCAGTCTTATATACAAATAGTTCAAACACCACCATTAATTTTTCTTCCAAACACGTGTATTATTTGAGAATATAAATTATTTGAGAATAAACATATTCTTGCATCAAAAGTAATAATAAAATTATTTTGCTATAATCCGCGATACAGTAAATAGAAAATATATATAGTGTTTAATGTATAGTGGACTATCAGTATTGTCATACCCGATACGTGCAGGATTCGTAAAAACACATGCACAAACCTCCACCACTTCCACCACAATACACAAGCACTACACAGGTTCACTATCACAAACTCAACAATCGTTTCGCCCCGCAACCGAGGCATCATCAGGAGATAGACTCCACGACAAAATCGCAAAGGCTTTGCGATTGTTGAGTTTGTGATAGTGAACCTGTGTAGTGCTTGTGTATTGTGGTGGAAGTGGTGGAGGTTTGTGCATGTGTTTTTACGAATCCTGCACGTATCGGGTATGACAATACTGATAGTCCACTATACATTAAACACTATATATATTTTCTATTTACTGTATCGCGGATTATAGCAAAATAATTTTATTATTACTTTTGTATTATAGATATCCGCAAAGTAACGCCTAATTCTATAAATTATTTATTCTTGCATCCTAAAGTAGTCAGTTGAAAACACAAAAGGATTAATAATATTTTCAAACAAAAACCACCCCGTCTTAAATATGTGGCCATAAAACGCAGCTAGCGGTCGTTAGTAGCAGATAGCTCGCTACGTACCGAGTTCTGCCACAATAGCTAACTGCGGGCAAATATTTAATGTCCGGCGAATATTTCACTTTTGCGACGGTAAATGCTCTAGTGGAAACCTTTTGGAGCGACTAATTGCTTGGTATTAAAGAAAATTTAAGCTAGTACGTTTTGAATTTGCTATTTTAATAGACCGTTATAACAACAAATATTTCGATAATTTATATGATTAGACGTTAGTTTCCGAAAGATTCATAATACATAATACAAAAGTAATAATGAAATTATTTTGCTATAATCACCGATTAAGTAATTAGAAAATATACCATTATAATGTTAAATATATAGTTGTCTATCCGTTTTCATATCTGATATATGCAGGATTCGTAAAAACACATGTACAAACCTCCACCACTGCCACCACTATACATAAGTACTACCCACATTCACTATCAAATTCAAAATTCAAATTCAAATCATTCTTTATTCAAGTAAACTTGTTAATAAGTGCTTTAGAATAGTCAACTCTACTGCTAGTGCGGAAAGCTGTTCCTACCGAGAAGAGCCAGCAAGAAACTCGGCGGTTGCTCTTTTCAATTCCTAATACTACCTAGTTACATTTAGTCCTTACTGTCTTGTAGAGGGTCGCAGAGTAGCTATGTCCGCGTATTCTTATTGTCTTATTGATCGTCAATAGTATAGTAGGATTTCTGTATTAAAAAAAGTTTTAATAGTGTTTTTAAACTGCTAAAACTATAATCAGACTTAACAATCGTTTCGTTCAGCAACAGAAGCATCATCAGGAAATTGACTCCACGACAAAATGGCAATGCCTTGCGATTTTGCCGCAGAGTCTGTCTCCTAATATAAATAAATAAAAAGTAAACCATTATTTCAAAGTTACAGATATTTCGATTTTAACGCCGGAGTTAAAGTCGTTTTCTAATTACCTTGTCAAAAGGTTGTATCTATTTTTTTTAAACAGCTTAAAGAAACTAAATACACCATTTTTATGTCTGGTTTCAATTGATGTGATTACGATTCCACCCTCAATAACATTGCGATTGCGATCAAGAGGTTATAAAACATTAGAGTGGTTAAAAATAGTAAAGCAGTTAAAATTAATTAGAGTTTGGTATCATAACCCATAAACCGCACAAATTTAACTCAGTTGAAACTATTGTAACTCAAAAATGTATTTCCAAAGGGAAATTGCAAAGAATTTCACTTAATAAGCTGCATGAAACAGGAACGTGGTAAACAGAGCATGTGTAAGTGAAAATAAAAGTAAACAATGAGCGAGTTCCGACGGCTCCCCGGAGCGCTGTCTATTTGTTCTATATCGCTTCAAATTGACAATGTTCTATAAAGCCAGTCGCAAACTGCGGCGTACATCTTTGAATTGCAAAAGCGTGCTGGCAATTTGTTCTACATGTTTTCATAGCAAGCATTGGTTGGTAATTAAACAGTGAGAGTCGCGGGTACTTGGGTTCAAACCCACTGGCCCGTTGGCGCAGTGGGTAGTGACCCTTCCTTCAGCCCTGCATGTCGTGGTTCCATTGGCCGAGGGCCAACATTTTCTATAAACAGTTTGTTGGTTCTTTCTTCGAGACTGGGTGTATATTTGTATTTAAGTATGCATTTAAAATTATATATGTAGTATATTTACTAGTTGTCCGTCATCCATAACACAAGTATTAAATTACTTTGGGGATGGACGACCTTGTGTGTGTCTAAAAAAGCATCTATATATTTTATGTGTTTGCCAATCTATACTATAGACAATATAGCCAATTTTAAAAAGAGAATAGATTTGTATGTAGGTACATATATTTATAATGTTTGCACGCAAAAACTCGACCGATTTCAAAAAAATTTTCACCATTGGAAAGTTGCTTCTTCACTAAGCAAATATACTATATATATACATTTTCATAAATAATGGGGATTCTACTAAAAATATGATAAGATGTGAAAAAATTGGCCATCAAAAAAAAATCAAAAAAAAAAAAAATAAATAAATAAAATCTTTCATCACGTGCGCTGTGGAAACAAATTTTGTGTCTTTAGTTTGCTTTATATATCGCTGTTCCAGAAATATAAATGATCCAACAGATAAAACAAAAATTTTATAATAGACCCGAAAAAAAAAAACTTGAAACACTAACAATGAAAATTAATCAAATAACTTTAAATAATGGCAAAAATAAAACAATAGGAAATATGCTTTACTTTACTTTTAGCAGTTGCGTCATTGTTTTCCTTAAACAGTGATATGTTAATGTCATGTCGGCTAAATGTCGTAGAGCTTATGACAACTACTGATTCAAACCAAGGTTGAATACAAATATTGATTTTTCTATTAAAACTTATATACTGCGTTGATATTATCAATTACTCTTGCGCCTTATGCTAAAGGCAAACTTACTTACTTCATATATTTGAAGAATATGTCAATCCTTCTACTAAATTGGAGAGAAAGATCTTCGTTACACAGTAGTCGTACCAACATGAAGCAAAGTACTGTTAGGTAAGGTAAGGTAGCGGCCTATTACAATCCCACTCCCTCCATTTCTGGAGAGAAGGATTGGAGCCTAAGACCACGCTGCTCCAATGCGGATTGGTAAACTACACATATCTCCAGAATTCTCTAAAGATATGCAGGTTTCCTCACGATGTTTTCCTTCACCGAAAAGCGTGTGATAAATTGCAATGATCAATTAGACACATGAGTTTTGATAGAAAAACTCATTGGTGCCCCATTTTAACTCGTGTTCTCTTCGAAAGAGTCGCACGCTCTCACCGCTGGGCTATCGCAGCTCAAGTGAAGTACTATTAAAACAACAAAAAATGTACTAGCTTGTCCTAAAACACAGCAGTTCTACAATAACATCTATTATTTTCCTTGATAATATACCACACTACTAGCTCGTATGGCGATATTAACAAAGAGCGTTGCTGCTCCCGGGGCACTACAAACAATACCTTATTGAATGCAAACAATACAGATCCACAAGATTTCCTTTTGAACCAACCGTACTCATAGCGAAATGTAAAATAAACACAATTTGTTCTAAAATGAATATGAACAAATATGTATGTATTGTAACCATATATTTCATTATTCGATTTAGGGATAACTCCTATATTCTAGACTAGCTTTTAAACGCAACTTCGTTCGCGTGGACTGCAGTCTTATTATTTGAGTAAACCATAACACATATTAATTATCCTTATAGTAGGTAAATCATAAAAACTAGATATATGCTGTCGCGGACTTTTATTCAGAACTTTTAGAGGGGAACAATTTTGTAGTAGGTACATGATTTTTTAATAACTTTCACCGTTTACTTGGCGCACGCAAGGAAAGCTTAAAAATTTTCAATATTTTTTATTGCTGCTCCTCTGCTATTGATCTTAGCGTGATGGTATATAGTCTATAAGCTTCCTCGATAAATGGACTATCTTACACTCAAAGAATTTTTGAAATCGGTTCAGTAATTCCTGAGATTAGCGCGTTCAAACAATTAAACAAACGATCATACCAACAAACTCTTCAGCTTTATACATATATTTATATATAATTAGTATAGGGTAGGAATTTTTTTTCGGCGATATCTTGAAATAATTTATTCTATTGATCAAAATTGTTCCATAATTATAATGAAAATTCTGTCTCTGTGTATTACATAGTTTTTCCAGTAAAAGTAGCCTATACGTTGCTCCACCACCTTCGCTATCTTCAAATGAAAGTCCCATCCAACACAGTTTAGCCGTTCCAGAGGATCTATTATTAACCTTTAACTTCCTCAAGAATTGCACTTTTGGCAAATGTTGTACTAAAATCCGTTCAGCAAATTTTGAGAAAATCGATCACTTACAGACAACTTTTGATTTATAATATGTAGAGATAAAGAATACCTTGAATCATAATTATGATTAAATATACTTTATTGTACACCATAATCCTAATATACATTACAATAACTTTTTAATGGTTTTATGGGCTTTAAAATGATGGTTATGAATAAATATATAAAAAAAAATAGGAGTATCGACACTAACAAAGCACTAGATTAGCATACTGCGCTCCATAAGCAGGTGCTCTTATTGAAAGCAAACATAAATTCCTCCAGGCGATTCCCTTAGATATTTTCTACCGAGATATAAAAGATAATACGCTATTGTTCCCCTACAATAATATTGACTGTCCATTCTACGAGCTTTGTATAATAGAATATTTAAATGAAATAAATTATTTTGTAGACCAAAAGCTACGACTAGTATAGTTTAAAATAAGAAAAAAAAGTCTAATATCGATATAGCAAATATAATTTTTAAAAGTAGATAATGCGTATGATTAGCTAACGTTCATAAAATGAATTAATATGAAGTATTAAGATTCCTTGAGCTCCAAATGCTTTCTTTTTTTTGATACTTTATCATAATTTTATATTTGTATCATAAACCAATATAAGTTTCATAATTCTTTTGCCCACATCCCACTCTAATCGGGGTTGGCACATGTTTCAAACATGATACTATATATTTTAGGTAGTTATTTTACGACCGGCCGCGTGCCTAATTATATAATTAATAAGGGAGTAATTTTAAAGTAAAGTTTATACAAAAAATACAATTATTAAATCATAAAATGTAATGTAGAAATTCTTTATATATATTAAGTTCAATTAACTATAATTATGACAGATATTAATGATGTAATACCTTCAAACTTATATAAATTGTTAAATTCAACTCTTTCGTTCGGTAGTTTATCTAAAATGTACATAAATCGTCGGACTTCTTAATATAAATTCATTTTGTACAGTGGGACTATTTATAGGCTATTACTTTATTTAATTTTACTACCGAAGCAACTGTACCTCACCTTAAGTTTTAAGCGTTTATAAATCGTAAACTCGATTGCGAATTTAAAGTACCTCAAGGGAACTAAGACCCCTTAAATACGGCCAGCACGTCACAATCAAATGCAGGACAACCGACTAAACGTAGAAACTTTTAATATCAATCCTAGACAATTTTGTTTTTAAGAAAACTATATAAAATTTAATTTTAAAGATATCATGGATTGTTAAAAGTGAAAAATTATATTAAATTCTTGTACCTATAGAACTACTATCGATAAAACTCACATATGTATAAGTTAAATTAACTAATGCCTGAGATGTTGACTGTTACAGATTGACCCAGAAGTACCCGTATTAGATTAAAGAGGGGTTCAAAAGTATTCGATTATCTTAGACTTCTATGAATTTCTGGCATGAAATCTCACGGTTGAAATATAAGATAAAACTAGATAATGGGCTGATATTAAATACAAAAACCAACAACAATGAAAAAATCTAACAAAATTATCAGACATTACAGAAAAAGGCTAACAATAGACCAACAGTATACAAAA
Organism: Morpho deidamia; assembly: GCA_947086505.1. Lineage (NCBI taxonomy): Eukaryota > Metazoa > Arthropoda > Insecta > Lepidoptera > Nymphalidae > Morpho > Morpho deidamia. The sequence continues at coordinate 13,279,250 of CAMTZC010000012.1, read as the reverse complement.
CGTCTATAAATTTCAAAGTAACAATACAATGATTTCGTTGTAATCAACATTTTTAAGGGTTATTTTTTATATTATCTTCATGTTTGTAAGTTTTATATTTTGCAGAGACGTTAATTTTTTTTTTACTTAGCTATACTAGGAAATTCCTGAAGACATCCGAACTAATGGTGCCTCTTCTAGTAGGCGATTCGGAATTAAACTTAGCAGAAGCCAATGATTTGAGTTGGCAATATGTTGTTTCACTTGGCTAAATCCACGGAAGGGGAAAAGTTGCTTTGATTAATTTGATTTTCATGGCGATTTGGAAACTCGGTACTAAATCACATAATGAATTAAATTAATTATTAGCAGAGTTTATTTTCGTTCGACTATATACTTTAGCTGCACTAACATTAGCAAATTTAGGTAATTAGTTAAAAAAGTTGTTGCACAAACGTGTTTCTCTCTCAGATTAAAACGACACGAAAAAGGTAGCAATACATTACATGATGAAAAAGAGCTGACTATTTTTAGTACATTCTATGATGGGAAGCACAATAAAAATAACGTGTTTAAAGTCAAACTGGATTTTAATAACTTTACATAGTTGTTATAAGAGAAAAGAAATAAATATAAAAATATATGGCACACACACACGGCCGTCCGAACCCAAGGTAAGTAACTTAATACATTGTGTTATGGGTGACAGACAACTGGTAAATATACTACATGTATAATTTTAAATACATACACCCAGGCTCGACCAACAAATTGTTTATAGAAAATATTGGCCCTCGGCGGGAATCACTACCCACTGCGACAACGGGCCACTCATGACATAAATGGCCCTAAAGAATGCAGAAGAAAGATTTCATTTTTTACAAATGCTAAACGTAACTTGTGGGTTGGAATCGAATAAATAATAATGAAATCAATCCCAACTAAAAGTGACGATTGGACCGATAGTAAATATCCGTAGAAGCGACTACGAAGCAATATCGAATTTGCAGGTCTTTAAGCATAAAAACTTCCGTCGGATATTAAAACTTTTATGGAAATTACAACTACGTGGTTAGTTTCAAAGTTCATCCGCGGTTACCGACTAATATAAGCGTGTTGTAAGAAAAAATAAAATCAAGTTTTTATTTTTTAATCAAGAGCCAGGAGCGAAGAACTCAAGTTGGAAACTCTAGCGCTACACGGAGATGCCTAATCAAAATTTCACATCCCATCTACTTTGCTTCAAAGCAAGTACATTGCTTTTGCATCGCAAAGGGTGTAAAATGAAATGATTTTTCTGCAATTCTTAAAATTAAGACTGAAAAAGAATTTTAAGCGCGAAAAGTAATTTGAACACTTAATTGTCCAGAAGAATAATAATTTCCTAGTCGAGTACATATTTTCTAGAAGTTCTTTTGAGGCTCGTTGAAATTAAAATTTTCTGCAAGAGAGAAAGGAATTTGTATCATAAACATTGTCTAGAATGTGAACATTAATGTAAGTATATAAAATCATTATTAATTATTATTAAAATGTTAAGATTTTCTTAATAACTAGCAAGAAATCTCAGAAATTAAAAATCCTCAAGCTTAAGGGTACTAAGTAAATTATTTTTAGAGATTCACAGCATTGTACACAAACGAAGTCAATGAAATAAAAGTCGTGCATTGCCGTTATGAAAAAAATTAAAAAATGGTATAACATATGAAGTTGCATGTAACAAGCACATCATATGCATATCGTATATTTAACACATTATAAGTTCAGGTAGTCGAAGTATATAGTCGGGCACAAAAAGCTTCCTTTGATGGGCACATGATTGAGCTTTTATTGAGATGTCACCTCGTACAGTATATGCAAGGTTAAGGTTTCCAAGCTCAAATAAAGAATCTGGACAGTCCTTTAATTAACACATTTTATGACTAACACAATTTGGAATTCTTCCCCATCGTTGAATGATGAATGAATGAATGATAATTCTTTTACTGTACACCACAAAAAAAACACATAGTGAAGACTACCTATACTTATTATAAAACAAACTCCCAAAAAAGCTGTCTGTCTGTATGTAATCGATTTTCCCAAAATCTATTGAACGGATTTTTGTACGGTTTTCACCAAAAGATAGTAAAATACTTCCGGATGGTTTAAATAAATAGTACATATCGGTATTATGTCAATTGTGTTGAAGAGATCGATCATTTGTTAAAAAACTTGCTTGCTCGGAGCTTTAGTCGCGTGCGCTGCGTAAACCAGCAGAGTAACGCTAAAGTAATGTACTAGAGAATTGTTGCTCTATAAAAATACTACAAAAAATAGCATGTCTCTATCTCTTATGGTTAACTCACAATAATTACTTTTATGTTTAAAATTTGAATTCTAGAAAAAAATTGCGTCACGCTGACTTCCACGCGGGCGAAGCCGCTGGCACAGCTAGTTATAAAATAAATATAAGATCTAGCGATACGCTAGCAATCTCTTCCAGACAACCAAGTCAGTAAGAGGACATATCTATGGATACAAGGAAAATGTGTGGCGTACGCAATATATGAAGAATATATTACATACACGTGCTCATACAAAATATTACATACTTACATAATTGTATATAAAAAATATCTACATATGATTGTTAAGTTTAACAACTATGAGCCTGCGCTGAGGATTGATAGTCTAAAAATAAAAATTTAACGATATGCAATTCATGACATTCTTTTATTAATATTACATACATTACATATTATACATACAAAAGAATTACGTTCACTTATCGTTCTTCTATGTCCGAACGGACGTTTAATATATCGCATTAACGTCATTGTTGATGCAATGAATAAATATATGAAATAAATTTATCCTAGTAATTACATAAAAATAAATTTAAAAAATGTTTTGATTATTACAATTTGTTTGGAAATAATATGTCCCACAATAATTACCTTCAATAACGGTAACTCTAGGTAATGTAGACACGTTCACTGAACAATTTTATGTATTATATATCTTATATGGAGCGTCATAAGGATCGAGACATAAAGATGAGTGGTCCATTGTACATTCAGTCCCCGGTGAAAGCTGATAGAAAATTGAATTCTTATCCTTAGTAAAGCTGCAGCCTTAAAGCCGGCAGTTGCCTTATTGAATTTCAAAATCATTTTCCTTGGAGCATGTTGATCCATAACAAAGAAATTGCAATGTGCAAATAAAATAATTTATTAAAAACACCAATGAAACTTGAATCGTTTTTGATTTCATAATATTAGAATTAAATAAGGTCTAATTCGTTTAATAAATTTTATATCTTAGACTGGAAGCCTAATAAAAACAAACTAATTATTCCGCTATAATCCACGATTACCGAAATACGATATGAATAGGATACGATAAATACGATACGATACGAACACCCTCATTTCTTACCGAGTTGTCATAAAAAGCGACTAAAGTAAATTGACTCGTCGTGTAGTATCTGGTCGAGTAGAATAGACCAAACTCTTTATTACCGAGGGGTCGTAAAATGTGACTAAGATAAGCTGACGTCAGGCATTCGGCCAATCGTAAAATACGAAGCCAAATCATGTGAGAACATCTATTTAACATGTTGTGCCGACCTCACTTAGAGTAGGATAAGGTCAGAAGGATGGTGAATCCACGATTACGGAAAATCTATTTATGTTTTATATATTACGCAAAAAACGGTATTTTTCGACATTACTTCAGTCTGTGAACTCAATTACGCCAAATATCAAACTTTTGAAACTTATCAAAGTTTCAACACAACTTTACACAGTAAAAGATAATGTAATAAAGCTATTTTAGCCATATACGAGTACATATTGTCCAACATGTTACCTACCGCATCTGCCTACAGCAGCTTCCAGCACCACACTATATTTCGCCGAGCTACGCACAAGCCGCATGCTTTACCGCGACATGGTACTGATTTAGTGCAAGTGAGACTAACGGAACTATAAATCCTTGTTGATAATACTAAGCAGATTAAATATTCGATAAACAGAACGATAATTAAAGGTATCAAGGTGACAAGAGGGCTGGCTTCTATCAAAGAATTGTGAGTAGCTTAGCGATTCAAGCTTAGCCTGCATTCTTGGGACAATTCCACGTAGGTATGATTTGTGTAGTACTAGGGCATCGGTAATTTAAGATATATTGTACTTATAATTTTTGTTTTGTAAATATTTTTTTTAAATAATAATAAAAGATGGTTTCTCTATTAATAAAGTACGGTTTCTTTTATTAATAAAGTATGGAGCAGAATTCTTCGACCGACAGATCGCCTTCCTATTATCAGATGGCGTATGAATCGGTAATCTAGTCAACTTCCCCTGAAAATAAAGCTAAAACTCATTCATTATATGAAGAATAAAGCAGTGTTTGAAATTTCTCTCAGATATTAGAAGATCCGTAAAAGAACCAAAGCCGCAAATGGACCTTAAAGATCAGCGAGGTAGCAATGAATGTTAGATTAAGTCACATACTCGTACTACCGCCAAAACCATCCAGAGTAACCGAACTCAAAAATATCGCATGAAGCCGCTGTATTCAAATTGCAATACATCACATAACATGGAAATCGCTTAAAAAGAAATATGTTTAAAAATGATTGTCCACCGGTTGAAAAGATAGGTCCTGAGAATCTATTTAGAAATATTTAATTCAATCTTCATAGTACTTCTTTTAAAAAGGTTTTTTCAACTTTCAATGTTGTGAAGCTAGAATCTTCCAAGTTAAATTGAACTGACTTCCCGGGGCCCGATGGAGCTGAAATTTTACATACTGGTCCAGTCCCGATGACGATGCATGTTTATGATAAGTATGACCTGATGCTGCTGCCAGGATATGCCCCAGACGAGAGAACTGCTTAACGGATAACAGTAGGGACATGCTGTTAAAAGGTTTTTTAAACAGGAGACTTTTTCATATTTCAAAAGTAATAATAAAATTATTTTGCTATAATCCGCGATACAGTAAATAGAAAATATATATAGTGTTTAATGTATAGTGGATTATCAGTATTTTCATACCCGATACGTGCAGGATTCGTAAAAGCACATGCACAAACCTCCACCACTTCCACCAAAATACACAAGCACTACACAGTTTCACTATCACAAACTCAACAATCGTTTCGCCCCGCAACCGAGGCATCATTTCATATTTGTTACATTTAGTAGACATTTTTGGTGTCTTATTATATATTAAAATAAAGTTGCGAACTTAAAACGCTCTTTTATTCATTTCCGTACACAAATAAATTTTGCATTTCCCTTACACACGAAAACTATTACACTGCAAAAAAACAACCCTCACCAATTGGCAATGTCTACTTAGAGGGGAATGCCTCAATGCATTAGTTTATTAGGTGCAAGGGAAAGATCCGTCAAAGTCAATGTATGGGGAGCGTAACGTCCCATTTTACCGCTATTTGCAGTTGTCCCCGCTGTTTGTTACAAGTTACAGAATAATAGCGAGGAAAATATAAAAAAATATATATTCTGTCTCTCTCGGTTCAACCAAGCCGACATAGTACAGATTTTATTAGAACTGTTTTAAGCTGTACAACTTATTTCATTGAAAACTAAAGCAGGGGATCTTCTCACTCGCCCGAAGACGGGTGTGGTACGGGCTTCGAGGCGTACCACCTTACCCGGGCCATTCCTCACAGGCCTTATGCATGGTTGTTTGTTCAGACCTGTTAGCCTAGGCTTAAGCATAATGGCTTAAGCCTGTGGGGGATATGTCGTGAACGAAAGTGTCCTCTTCATTCGCGTCGTGGGTGTCGTATCCGTGTGTTATTTTTATTTATTACTATATATATATATTATTATAGATAGTTATAGTTTATAGATAGAAAACTAAAGATGTAACACACTCAGTATTTGCCTGACTGCAATAACAGATGGCACCACTAGTACTTTGCTTCGCGCTATAGTAGTGCTTTCGTAATTACATTAGATATCTCCATACAAATTGTTCGTGGAGCGACATCACCTACCAATTCCTTTGGTTTAAAGTGCATCCTGCCGGAACACTAAGCCTACGCGATATTGTAAACAGTGCATATTTCGGTTCATCCATTCTTGGTATGCTGTGAAGGTCCGTCCGCGATATTCTCTGTATAAGTGACAATACATTATTTCACTGACATTTGTACGTATTCTTTCCCTATCGGTACGTCCATTGCGTTACAAAGATAAGATAGACCCTTAGTAACAAACACTTATAAATATCTATACATACCCTATTTTGTCCGATTTCTGCGATTCATTTTTGTGTTAATCATAAGAAACTCAATGTAAGAACGAAAAACGTTATGCAAACGGTGCCTCGTGTACATTTACCAAATTTACCTCTGAGTTTTAATGAAATCTATATGGTTTAATTATTATTGTATAAAAATTGAGTTGAAATGAAATTAAACTTAAGTACATACTGTGAACTTACTTATGCCTAGTAATAGACGCCAATCGTAAAGCGACCTTACCTTCTTAGTCTTTTTTGTGTTAAATTGTCTCTCGCAACAAACTAATAAGACTTTTTAATAAATATAAAAAAATCTAAAACCCGTCAATAGGATAGATAGAGATAATTGCAATATGGAATGATAAAAATATGGATGTTAATATGTAATACATAAGTTTTTAATTTGGACCACTACCATAAATGCACTTTCTTAGGGATACTAGCATGTCCCTCGAGCATCGTCCTGGAACTCAGTGCGGTTTGTACTGGTGATTTGTTTCCATTCCCCTTAACGATTAAGATATTGTCCTGCGGTAGACGATAATCTAACAGAACCGAGGGATGCCGGACTTCGGGGTGCTAATGAAATGAGTGATTACTATTGATTCCTTAATTCAATGCTTACTCAAAACTCACTACTCCCTCTACTCTACTCAATGCTCTTTATTCAATACTCAATGAAGACTAAACTGTTTATTTAAACTTTGATTTAATCAGGAAATTCACATTGCAGTTAAAGTTCCTTAGTAAAGTAGTAAAGTAGCGGCCCGTTACAATCCCACTGCAGGGCATAGGGCCTCCTCTCTCCGTTTCTGAAGAGAAGGGTGGGAGCTAAGACCTACCACGCTGCTCCAATGCGGATTGTTAGGTTACACATATCCCTACAATTCTCTAGATATATCCAGGTTTCCTTACGATGTTTTCCTACACCGAAAACCGTGTGATAAATTGCAATTATCAATTAGACACATGAGTTTTACTAGAAAAACTCATTGGTGCCTCCCCGGAGTTTAAACCCTGACCACCTCGAAAGATTCGGATGGTCTCACCGCTGGGCTATCACAGCTTAAAGTTCCTTAATTAGATAAAATCTGTTAACTAAATGTTTTTGATTTTAAGAACCAATCTTTATACTTGAGAGTGGGTAATGACGCAGTTAAAGATGGTAAGTCAGTAATCTGTGACAAATGTCGGAATACCTCTTTAAGATTTGATTCGAAGCGATCGCTTCTACATTTCACAGAATAGATTTGCCCGTTATGATCTAAACAGTTTAACTAAGTCTGCGTAAGTACCTCCAGATTTATTGGATAGTATTTTAGATTACTCATTTAAATATTTTGTGACCCTGCATAAATCTCAGAATAAAAACAATAACGCTGCGTTAATAAGGTAACCAAATCAAAATAAAAAACATTAAGCAAATAAATAATTTAAAAAATACCTCTAATTTACAATGAATGAACAACACTTCATAGATACGACTTCAATTGCTTAACGTATAATTCTAAAATGCTGCTTTTTGCAAACGCATTTTATAATTAACGCGAAAGATAAAGCGCCTAAATTTAAGAAGAACCACAAGGGAAAGTTAGAGTAAACAAAGAAAACAACTTAAATTGCAAATATTTTCATAGATATGAAAACGAGATAAGCGTACCCTACACAAGATGAAACAGGCCCAACTCTTTCACAGCAATTGCACCGATCGGAGATTCCATTATGAAAATGTACCGCAAACGTTTTCTTTATCATTGCCAATAAATCCGAGTCGCTTCCAAATTGCATCTGCCATCAATCTAAACGGTGTTACCTAGTTACGCACCCTATTGTAGACTTTTCAAGTAAAGCCGCAGTTATAGCGGAAACTCATAATAATATATATGTTTTATACAAATTTTAAATTATTAACAATTGTTTTTCAGCGAATGCAACAAAAACTTTTGCGGACTCATAAATATTAATAATTTCTTCAAAACACTATATACCTAATATAGCGATTTGAAGAAGTAGAACCTTGCAAAATTAAAAGAAATAAGTGCAACATGTCTGAATAGTTCCATCTATTCCTAAACTAACGGTGCAAAATAAATCAACATAGGAAATGTTTATATATAAAACTATATATAAGAATTAAATATAAACATTTATTATCAATAATATCCAATTATAAAAAAGCACCTTTCTAAACATGCATTAACTTAATATGTAGTTTAAATAAGAAAACACCAAATTTTCTTTAAACTCATGAATTTATTTTATATAAATAAAATTATTGGGACAGCATATTTTTTATTATAACTTACAGTATAATAGAGGTAAAAAAAACTAACAGACAAAAATTTCCGTGTACGTCTTTTTATTATATAAATTTGTCCACTGTGATCCAAAAAAATTATGTATGTATATTATTTTTACTTATAGTAACATTCGTACATAAAATTCCTTAAAATATTTAACTCTGATAATGGGTCCACACCCAAAAATCTTCCCCAACCCAAAAACGCGCAATGTTTACGTAGTTATTACTCTTCGTTAGACAACGATTTGTCATGAATACTTTAGCGATATTGTTTTTGGATTGACTGCAGTATATGAATCTATCGTAATAAGGGAAAGGGTGTGAAAGTAATAAACAAGAAGTAAAAACAGACATTGTAAGTACACTTGTTGTTTTAATAAACTGCGAATTACAATATACTATGTGGATAATCTCGTAGCTGTGTGCTAACGCCTTCGACCGTTTCACAAAGATTCTCCCCAAATGAAATTTTAAATATAAAAGTAGTTATTGTGAGTTAACCATAAGAAATAGAGATATGCTATCGTGGACTTAGTTATGAGAGTGACTTAGAATTTAGTGATCATAAATCGGCGTCCAAGTAAGATATGCGTATAAAAGCAGTGCTCTGAGAACTATTTCCAATAATTTAAACTTATTATAAAACAAAGTCCCAAAAAGCTGTCTATCTGTATGTAATCGATTTTCCCAAAATCTACTGAACGGATTTTTGTAAGGTTGTCACCAAAAGATGTGCAACACTTCCGGATGGTTTAGGTAAATAGTACATATCGGTATTATGTAAATTGTGTCGAAGGGATCGCGCAGTTTTTAGAAAACTTGCTTGATGGGAGCTTGATTCGCGTGCGCTGCGTAAACTAGCAGAGATACGCTAACGTAATGTAGTAGAGAATTGTAGATCTATAAATATACTTCAAAAAAGTCCGCAATAGCATATCTCTATCACTCACGGTTTCCGCACAATAACTACGTTTATGTCCAAAATTTCGAAAATTCGGGAAAACTGTCGTAAAACAGTGAATTCCACGCGGCCGAAGCCATTGTTGGCACAGCTAGTTACTAATATAACATAAACAAAATACTATTATGCTAACTATCGATATTGAATTCAAATTCAGTGATAAAAAGCGTTTAGCGTTAGTTAATCCTTAAGACAATATGATAATACTTAAGCGCAAATGAGTAGAGTCAGTTATGTCTGATCGTTAATAAATAAACTAAAACTTAATAGTCACAATGAATCATCATTATCATCCTCCTGCCCTTATCTGGGCATATATAAAGTGGATGATGATGATCTAAGTGGGGTCGGCACAATATGTTACAATATGTTACATTATGTTACAATATGGTACATTGTCACATGATTTGGCTAGGTATTTTACGACCGGCCGCCTGCCTGACGTCAACTTACCTTAGTCGCCTCTTACGACACCTCGGTAAGAAATGAGGGATGTCTATTCTACTTAGCCGGATACCACACGGCGGTTAATTTTTGTACATATGAATATAAATAATTATAAAAGGATTGGCGATGTATATAATAGACAAAGTAGGAACCGAAATAAGCTTGCGGTTCCTGCTTTGCGCCTTGCAAAAGTTCGTAATTCGTTTGTGGGTTTGGGTATGAGATTTTATAATAAAATTCCACAATCTACTTTAACATTACCATTACAGCAGTTCAAAAATACTATTAAAAAAAGGCAAATTCAGAAAGCCTATTATACTATTAAAGATTACCTAGACGATAAGAATGCGTGGACATAGCTTCTCTTCAACCCTGTACAAGACAATGTAACTAGTGATAAGAATTATTGTTTGCAAAGAGCAACCGCCGAGTTTCTAGCTGGTTCTTCTCGGTAGGAACTGCTTTTCGAATCAGCAGTGGATGTTGACGATTCAATTGCACTTGTTTACAAGTTTACTGGAATAAAGAATATTTTGAATTTGAATTTGAATAGTCACAATGAATATAAAATAGAAATAGATTCATTTTAGTTGTCTCCTAAAACTAAATTTTTTTCAACGAAATGAAATGCCCCAGTAATGCAAGCGAGAGGGTGTTAAATGCTGGACGCGGACGATACTAATGTACTTAGGTTTCATTGCGCGTTTATTTCAGACACGTGGCTGTGATACTACTAGTTTTACTAGACCCTTAAACGTGGTTTTAAAGTGATAGAGCTATAATCTCTCGAGATGATGCAATCTAACATAAGACGCAGACCTGAAGCAGATTGAGATGTATTTATTAAAAAAATTTAATAAAAATCTATAAGAGGAATATTTTGTGTGGTATTCGGCTAAGTAGAAAAGACCACCCTCATTTCTTACCGAGGTGTCGTAAAAGGCGACTGAAATAAGGCGACACGCCGTGTCCTATCCGGCTGCATTGAATAGACCACCCTCTTTCTTACCGAGGGGCCGTAAAATACGACTAAGGTAAGTTGACGTTAGGCAAGCAGCCGATTGAAAAATACGTAACCGAATCGTTGTAGCATGTTGTGCCGACCCCACTTAGAGTGGGATAAGGGCAGGAGGATGATGATGAAGAGGAATATTTTGTATAATTAAACTAGCGCCTTCGTCGCTGCGGTGATAGATATCTAGTTTCTGCACTTTTTACTAGTTTGTAAGCTTTTTTTAGATTTGCTTTAGGTTAGCTATAACTGTATTTTTGCCTTGAATAATGATGTAGTACAAAATTAATCACAAATTTATACAATCCTAAGCTTTTTTTGTGCTTTAACACTTTTTATAAAATTTATCACCGTATATAGAACTTAAATCTTTAACTACTTTACCATATCTACCGATAAATGTTTACGTTTTTTTATTAAATTATAATAGTTTATGCACGTCATCCATTCCCAAAGTAATTAACTTAATACTTGTGCTATGGGTGACAGGACAGACAACAGACAACAAATATACATATCATCATCATCATTATCCTCCTGCCCTTATCCCACTCTAAGTAGGGTCGGCACAACATGTTAACATGTTGTGCCATGACAACATGACAACTCACATGATTTGGCTGCGTATTTTACGACCGGCCGCATGCCTGACGTCAACCTACCTTAGTCGTACTTTACGACCCCTCGGTAAAAAAGAGGGCGGTCTATTCTTCTCTACCGGATACCACACGGTGGGTCAACTTACCTTAGTCGCCTTTTACGACACCTCGGTAAGGAATGATGGTGGTCTATATTTCTTAGCCGGCGGAGACAACAAATATACATATATAGTTTTTAAATACATAAATAGACCCGGAATGGAAGAAGCAACAATTAGCTTATAGAAAATGTTGGCAGCAATCAAATCAAAGCTGAATACAAGGTTATAAATGTAATGAAATGTAAATTTTAACTGATCGGTCTTGTTACTAAACAAATTCAATAACGATTGCAATAAAACAACACATGCATGTAAATAAAAAATTTAAAAAACTATTATCATACATCAAGAGGGTATTTTGCAATGCAATCGAAAGTACAGGAGGATTTACGCGGTGCCCCGTGACGAATAGGGTCTATTAGCGCTATCCATCCTACGGGCTGAATTATTTAGTGCCGCTGCACTTAGGTGCATTGGGGTCACATTGTTGTAAACGTTATTCAGTAGCCTTTTAAGTTTAACATTGATGTACAGATTTATTATTGTTGTTAATGCGTTAATAATAAAAAATAATAGAGCAAATTTTATATTAATAAAATTTTGTTAGTGTTTAGGCTTTCCTATTAGTATTTATCGAGCGTACGATTTCTCCAATATTGTTGAAGCGTAGTGCGGCCGTTGGCTTTTACCGATAATTTTATTCTATCGTTCACTTCATTTTAGTTAAATCAGCGAAGCTGATAACTTCGTCGCTGTAATGAATGTTAGAAAAACTTACGAAAACGTGCCTTTGGGAGTTTTCATTAGAAAAACATTAGTGGACTAGAGCCCTTAAAATATTTAACTCTTGTATTTATATTCCTTATTAGTAACTATAATAAAATGCCGTGTGGTATCCGGCTGAGTAGAATAGACCACTCTCATTTCTTACTAATGTGTCGTAAAAAGCCGGTTGTAAAATAACAAGCCAAAACATGAAACAACATGTTTTAAACATGTTGCTAGATGTTTTGGCTACGCCGACCCTACTTAGAGTGGGATAAGGGCAGGAGAATGATGATAACTGACTGTCTGTTTATGACGGGCTCGACTTTAAGTTATAACAATTAGCTATAGGTATACTGGAGTGACGTTACAATATAAATCTTTAAAAATTAATATCTATTTTTATAATATAACTAGCTTTGTCGCATGGAAATCAGTGTACTACAATGCGCGTAGATGATTATAAAATGAAATATTGAACGTAAATGTCGTTATTGTGTGTTAACCATAAGAGATAGAGACATGCTGTGGCGGTCTTTATCGTAGTACTTTTGTAGATCTACAATTTTCTAGTACATTACTTTTTATAAAACCACGAGACCTCTTCAATAAAATTTACATTAAAACCGTAATGTAGTATTAACCTCAGCCTTCCTCCTTCCTCATATTGTGAAAATCGATTACATACAGACGGACAGCTTTTGGGGAGTTTATTTTATAATAAGTATACATGTGCGGTCGTTTTAATTTGTTTGTTTCTCATGTTTAACTTATTTTACTTCAAACAATTTTTCGATAGCATATCTCAATTTTCCGCAACATTTATCTTACAAAAATATGAGACGGTTATACTAAGCATAACGAAACTAAAAACAATAAACCCGTGACTTGAAAGAAGCTGCTTTCAAGGTATTTCCTTCTCTTAGCCTTAAGCAGAAACCCTTATCGAATTCCACACGTCTGGGAATTTCAAAGTGCACCATTTTTGCGATACTCCGACTGCGCTATCGCTATTATTGCATGCATAACCATATTTTCCGATGAGGAAGTATGAAAGTCTACAAATTAAACATACACACTCATTTATAAAGCTTATTATACTGTTGAGAACTGTGATAGCCCAGTGGTGACACCGTGCGACTCTTTCGAGGGGAACACGAGTTCAAACTCGGGCAGGCACCAATGAGTTTTTATATCAAAACTCATGTGTCTAATTGATAACTGCAACTTATCGCACGCTTTTCGGTGAAGGAAAACATCGTGAGGAAACCTGCATATTTCTAGAGACTTCTGAAGATATGTGTAACCTACCAATCCGCATTGGAGCAGCGTGGTAGGTCTTAGCTCCAACCCTTCTCTCCAGAAACGGAGAGAGGAGGCCTATTCCCAGTAGTGGGATTGTAAAAGGCCGCTACTTTACTTTACTGTTGAAGACTATGTTAATGATAAAAAAGCTTGAAATGAAAATCCGAACAGCTACGCACTAAATAATTTTATTTGTTAACAATTTCAAATACGATATTGTAATATTTATTTTTGAACAGATTGGCCGTTGAGTTTTTTGCTGGTTCTTCTCTTCGTAAGAGTACCTTTCCGAACCAGTCGTAGCTTCATTTTCATTTTAATTTGACGATTCAAAAGTGCTTTACTATTAAAAAAAAGCTAATGTTTTCCTACTCTTCTAAGTTACCCACTCTTTAGCACTCACGAGTTTTGTAGGTTCTATGCTATGCTTTATTGCAATTTGCCACAAAACAACTTTTTTGGAATAGGTCACTTTAATATTAAGCGTGCGATATGTTCGTTATTTACGTTGAACCCGCATGCGGCCACTATGTTATTGTAAAAATATTTTTTTGAAATTTTAATTTCTTAAGTTTATTATATACTAGCTGTGCCAGCGGCGTCGCCCGCGAGGATATCAGCGTGTCACAATTTTTTTCTAGAATTCAAATTTTTAACATAAAATTAGGTTTTGTCAGTTAACCATAAGAGATAGAGACATGCTATCGCGGACGTTTTTTGTAGTATTTTTATAGATCTACAATTCTCTATTACATTACTTTAGCATATCTCTGGTGGTTTACGCAGCGCACGCGACTAAAGCTCCCAGCAAGCAAGTTTTTTCACAACTGCGCGATCTCTTTAACACAATTTTACTTGAACTATTTACTTGCATCATCCGGAAGTATTGCACTATCTTTTGGCGAAAACCGTACAAGAATCCGTTCAGTAGATTTTGAGAAAATCGATTACATACAAACAGCTATTAGGGACTTTGTTTTATAATAAGTATAGATTATTGTTCTCATGACCTTACTCGTACTTACTTGAACATAAACAAAGGTAATAGCTACACAGGTATATACTCGTATGTTCGTATTACCTCTTAACTGAAGACAGGATTAAATCGGGTAGCTAAATCATAATCGAACCCTCGCAGTCTGTTTTTGTCATGTCAATTAGGGGGAGTTCCGTAGAGATAATGCCTATTTAATTAATTTGTATTTATCTTCACAAAGGAAAAATCGGAGAACAGGGTAATATTGACAGTTTGAATAATGCTATAATTGTATATTAAATTATTTATATTCTGATAATACTCGTGCTTTGTAGTGTGGCACGATAGTTCAAAAAATCTGTATTAGTCTAAAGATCCGTTATGAGCTATATCTAGAATTATTATAAAACAAAGTCCCAAAAGCTGTCTGTCTGTATGTAATCGTTTTTCTCAAAATCTACTGAACGGATTTTTGTACAGTTTTCACCAAAAGATGGTGCAATACTTCTTGATGGTTTAGGTAAATAGTACATATCGGTATTATGTAAATTGTGTTAAAGAGATCGCGCAGTTGTTAAATCTGTTTTTTATACCTATTACATTCAGGATTCGTAAAAACACATGCACAAACCTCCACCACTGCCACCACAATACACAAGCACTACACACGTTCACTATCACAAACTCAACAATCTTTTCGCCCCGCAACCGAAGCACCATCAGGAGATAGACTTTACGACAAAATCGCAAAGGCGTTCTTATTTATGTATCGCGGATTATAATTAACGGCCTGTTACTATGCCCATTGCTGGGCAAACTTTTCCTCTCTCCGCTTTTGGAGAGAAGGATTGGCGCTAAGACCTACCACGCTGCTCCAATGCGGATTGGTAGGTTACACATATCCCTAGAATTCTCTAGAGATATGCAGGTTTCCTCACGATATTTTCCTTCACGTGTGAGCGTGTGATAAATTGCTATTATCAATTAGACACATAAGTTTTAATAGAAAAACTCATTGGTGCCTGCCCGGGGTTTGAACCCATGTCGTCTCTAGAGAGTCGCACGATCTCACCGCTAGGCTATCACAGCTCATTGGCTGATTATAGTATAAATGAAATAAATACATTTTAATAAAAAATTCCTACGTTCCTACTCGGAGTTTGAAACCACAAACCCGTGCTAAGTGAGAAGCGCTCTCACTAATAAGACATCACTTAATGTTTAAGAAACTTCTCAACTGAAGATGCGATCCTCACTAATAAGTCATCACTTAATGTTTAAGTGATGACTTATTAGTGAGTTTTAACTTCTCAATTGAAGATACAATCTTGATTACCGGTTGGGTTAGTTTGATAGATTTTAAATTTTCGCAATTCATAATTATTATTATACAAACATACGGGTCACATCACCACTAGATCGAGTTACCTCTGTATAAGGTTTGACGTTTCGACAGAGTTGCATCAACCGTGCAAGAACTGACTGTGAGCTCGTGACAGTCGCAATATGACCCGTTTATTTGTATAATACTGGGTTAGTTTGTTTTAGACTCCGGTCTGAGCGCGGACTAAATTTGACTATTAGATGCTATGTCATCGTCGTGGTCGTGAATTTAGCTGTAGTGTTGATATTTATTTGGCTTTGGCATAAAGATCTAATCCTGTCAATAGTGGAAATAATAGCGCGATAGTATAAGGTGTGACGATCAGTCGCTGCGACAATGGCTACGTCTTGGTGATATGTTCGCTATTTTAATCAAAATCTTCCCTTAATTTTGTGTTAATAGAATCTAGTTAACTTTAACAATTATTTCCGATACGATATGCCATCTATTTTCCTACCAGTGGATCGCAGCAAATCTAAACTGGAGGTAAAATTATTCTTGTCAAAATTAATTTCAAACTCCAATGAGTATAATCCCTTTTATTAGTATCTGATACAGGTAACTCTAAGTCGTTAATAAAAATCAGTTTGTCTCACCAACGGTTCACTAATTCAAATCCCCCCCAGAGACGCTTTAATTACTCACTCATCATGACTCCGATATACGTATCTTTGTCCTCGTCTACAGACAACATAAACTCACTCCAACAATTCAAATAAAACAAGCAGTCGGCATATCATCACGTACCACAGCAATAAACCATTAAATGTGGCATGACCGTGCATTAATGAGGCGGTAATCTCCTGATATTAAAACGCGGAGGGCCCTTCACGTCGAGGACTCGCTAACCCTTCAAAGTTAAAGTTGACATGCAAACAAGGTGCAATATTAAAGCCCTTGGCTCACGCAGTCTTATGTCGTTCATACTTTGTGGTTAGCTTTTAAAACAAACCAACTATAGATACAGAATAATCTATACTTATTATAAAACAAAGTCCCAAAAAGCTGTCTGTCTGTATGTAATCGATTTTCACAAAATCTACTGAACGGATTTTTGTACGGTTTTCACCAAAAGATAGTGCAATACCTCCGGATGGTTTAGTTAAATAGTACATATCGGTATTATGTAAATTGTGTTAAAGATATCGCGCAGTTGTTTTTTAAAAAAACTTGCTTCCTGGGAGCTTTAGTCGCGTGCGCTGCGTAAACCAGCAAAGTTACGCTAAACTAATGTACTAGAGAATTGTAGATCTATAAAAATACTCCAAAAAAGTCTGGGATAGCATGTCTCTATCTCTTATGGTTAACTTACAATAACTACTTTTATGTTTAAAATTTGAATTCTAGATAAAAAAGTGACATGCTGATTTCCACGCGGGCGAAGCCGCTGGCACAGCCAGTAAGTAAATAAAAATTTGTTTTTTGCTTCTTAATATTATTTTTATATTATTCTTCTTTTGAGCACTAAAGATAAAGAACGGGGATTCAAAGTACAGGTTGTGCTTTGAAACCCCGTTCGCCCACATACAAGACACAAATTTCTTAGACAAATAACTAAGTGTATACAGTAACGGTCTGTTAGTATACCATTGCTGGGCATAGGCCTCCTATCCCCAAAGATTTTGAAGATAAGAAATGGAGCTAAGAAGTACCACGCTGTTCCAATGTGGATTGGTAGATTACACATATTCCTAGCATTCTGTAGACCTATGCAGGTTTCCTCACGACATTTTCCTTTATCGAAAAGCGTGTAATAAATTGTAATTATCTATTAGACACAAGTTTTAACCGAAAAACTCTTTGATGCCTGCCGGGGGAAAATTTACAGTTAATTTTCTACAAAAGTAATAATAAAATAATTTTGCTATAATCTGCGATACCATAAATACAAAAAAATATATAGTGCTAAATGTATAGTGGAGTATCAGTTACATTTAGCACTATATATTCTTTTCTGTTAACTGTATCGCGGATTATAGCAAAATAATTTTATTATTACTTTTGTATTATGGATCTCCGCAAACTAACGCCTAATTCTATAAATTAGTTAATTTTCTAATTATCAAAAAAAACTTTTACATATGCTCTTCATTACATTGCAAAGTAAAAGTATCGATATTTTTTGTTTAAACATTACACATACCTTGTACGCTCTAACACTTAGCATACGAAATTGAATTCCGCGACGCTTTTCGCGTAAACTATCCAAGACGGGGTTGGAGATCGAGTTTCGTATGGCTATAATAAAGGGGTGCTTTATTTAAGACATACGCTGTAGATCGGATTTTATAATGAAATTCAAAATGGTCCGCCGTGTGGTATCTGGCTCAGTAGAATAGACCACCCTCATTTCTTGCCGAGGTGTCGTAAGAGGCGACTAAGGTAAGTTGACCCACCGTGTGGTATCCGGTTGAGTAGAATAGACCACCCTTTTTCTTACCGAGGGGTCGTAAAATACGACTAAGGTAAGTTGACGTTAGGTAGGCGGCCGGTCGTAAAATACGTAGCCAAATCATGTGACAACATGTTTTTAAAATGTTGTGCCGACCCCACTTAGAGTGGGATAAGGGCTGGAGAATGATGATGAATGAAATCCAAAATGCTGCTAAATGTCAATAATACGCAAAAGTTCTTATTTTTCAGTGACAACTTGGAAGTTCACAGTCCACCGTTGAACATAAGTGGACGGATTTTAACATCACAACAGGCTTTCATTTTGTTTTGATCTAGGCATTAGGGTTCATCGATGCCGCCTAGTTGAGTGTTACAGGTACCTAGACATATAAAAAGTAATCCATATCACTCTCTTGAAAAAGAATAAATATTTACAATGACAATACCATTATCAATATATTATGAGTCTTCACTTTGTATCCTCCGTTTACATATACGACAAATTGTTATTACTTTATGCCTAAACGATCAAGATATGCTCTGTTCATGCTCCGAAACAGATTTCGTTTGCATAAATTGAAAATTAACAGTCGGAACTGCAGTTATGAAACTTAATATCCACGCTGTATTGACCATGCGATTAAAATTAAATACTAAGAGACCATTATATATACGAAAAGCATAAATTGATATTGGATTCATAAAATGAGATCAATGAACTTTTCTTATCTATTTATTTATTTATTGTAAACGTAAAAATAGAAAAATAAGAAAGAAAAATACCAAATGCGGACTTATCCCTGAAAGGGATCTCTACCAGCCAACCTTTGAGTAACAGAAAAAAAATGACAAGAAGTGAAATATGGATACTGAAAAAAGGAAGGAAGAAAAAGAAAAATAACGAAACACTATATACATAGATTAATGTTGAAAAATGATGCTATATAGATAATAGTGATTATATGAATTAATTAAAATATAATGATTTAATTAGTGGATACATCATCTACTAAATTTAATTTAAATGACTTGAGACAAATATTTTCTAGTATGTGACTTAAATGCTGATAGGGAAGGAGATTTGCGGATTGATACGTATAGCTTCACAGCTTTACACCTCGAAAGCTAAATGATCTCGAGTAAGTCAGTGAGGAGCATTTAGGGAAGGCAAGATCTAACGTATTTATAGATTTTAGCCGGCCATATCCAACATCAAACAAGAAGTTGAAACGCTCTTTGATATATTGGAATTAAAGGATTAAAGAGTACTTTATAAAGAAGTGATACAATATGTAAATTTCTTCTGGGTCGTATAGGAAGCCAATTCAACTTTTCTTTAATACACACGGTCGTCAGTCCCCAGAGTAAGAAACTTAGTCAAATTCTAAATATTATTTTTTCAATTAATCTTGTAAACAAATGCTTTTTAATTATCAACTCTGCTGCAAGTTCGGAAAGCTGTTCCTACCGAGAAGAGTCAGCAAGAAAATCGGCGGTTGCTCTTTTCAAAATAATTCTTATAACATTTAGTAATTATTATCAAGTATAGGGTTGAAGAATAGCTACGAGTATATCAACGCAATCTTATCATCTTCATAATCCTCAACAGAATAGTAAGTAGGTTTTCTGTATCAAACTCCCTTTAATAGTTTAAACTAATGTTATAACAAAGCTAAAATTGATAACGGAATTTAATACTTGTGATGTGGTCGAAAACTAATAAATATATACTTTAAACTACATATTAAATACATATATACACCTAGACTCGAAGAATTAACAAATTGTTTATAGATAATGATGGATATTCTAACAATATCAAGCCAGTCAATAATTACATTTTGTTTATAGAAATAATTAAAGCAAGATGACATTCCGGATCATTAAACATGGAACATGATATTTTAAAAGAAAATACAGCGCTTTTTAGAAGATAGTTATATTTCGAAATAATTAAGGTAAGTTCGGTTTAAGTATTAGATATCACAGAAAGGCGAATGGAAGTTCGTTATCTCACCGCCCCAGGGTACGTCTGCGATTTAACAATCCGATCGCTGCGAATGACGGCTCGGAAAGTTTAGTAAACATCATACACAATACGTATAGAAGGTTAAAATTGGTCTACCGTTTAGGAATCTTTTATATGCAGTTAAACTTTTTAAGTGAAAGTAAGAGAAATTATTACCGCATTTTTAATTCTACATTTTCACTTCTTACATTACTTGAATTGCCTTCAATTCGTTCCGTAATGAGCAAACGGTGAAATCTTATGACGTCACCGAGAAGACATCCATACTAATATTATAAATACGAAAGTCTATCTATTTGTAAGGCATTAAAGGCTAATCAACCGGAACAATATTAATGAAAATGGTACATTTAAGGCTTATTTACACACCACTGCAAAACACATTTTACGTTTTTGCTGGTTTAACTTGCAAGATTCTACCTTCACATACATATACATATGTCAAGTCAAAAAAAAGGTTTTAATATATAATATAGTAAAGGGTAATTTAACATCGAAGTCGTAGATACCACTAACCACATAAACTTTACAAATTAAAAAAAAAAACTCGTAATCAGTATTAGTTCATCGGTTAGAAGTTTGCATTCATATTCTTCTTCTTTTCGTGCCTCTTCGTTACTGAAGAATCGCGGCTAGCGTTCTGTAAGCCACTCTATTCTTCTCAAGAAGATTTTACATATACCTTCTATACGGTTTCATATAACTTCTGTTTCAGAACAGAGTCAACTTCAAACATCACTGATACCAAAAAAAAAAACAAAGAAAAGGCGAGGGCACGTCTCCTGCAGAGGGGGCTCGTGTCGGAATTTTTAATTCAATTATGATACCGATCTTGTTTAATGACCGTCCTCTAGCAGGACGTTTTATGTTGGCCCCGCTCACTGCGCAGTGCCCCTAAATGTTTATGTGACACAATTCCCATTTTTCTTTTTTGTTTTTTTTTTACAATTTTCCAAGTTAATTTTACCGCGATGCACTAATTGGGGTAAAATAGAAAACGTTCCGTAGCAACGCGGTAATGATCAAAGAATCGATACTCCTAAATGGTTATGTCACAAGAATGCTATTTTTTACAAAAGTAGTACTAAAATTATTTTATTATTACTTTTCTTTTTCTTTTTATTTGTTTTTTGTTTTTATTATTACTTTTTAATCTACGCAAAGTAACGCCTAATTTTATAAATTATTGCTATTTTTATTTTTAGTTTCTTTTTCAATATTCCAAGTTAATTTTACCGCGATGCACTAATTGGAGTGAAGCTAAATAGGAAATGTTTCATAGTAATAGACAAATAACCAAAAAATAGACGGATCTTAGGGTTCTCTATACATACTTATAATATGGTTAAGTAACACACATTTTCTAAATCATAACATTCACTGTTTCGCATTCATCTGTGTTCAATCAGTATTAAAGTGACCTAATTAGAAAAAGTTGTTTTGTGGCAAACTGCAAGCAGCGTAGCGCCTACAAAACTCGTAAGAATAAACTTATAACTTGGAAAAGCAAGAAAAATCTAGTTTTTGTTAATAGTTTGTAGCGTGATGTCATAGATGGCATTGAAATAAGGGTTACAATATATCTAACGAAATTAAGCCTAATTTGTTCACTTGTTGTTGATCACTTTAATTCTAAACTCGCGATATATACATTCCACAAATATTTTAATTCCAACGGTATTTGACGACAAATCGTTCATGGAAATTTGAAGATTTTGTAGTTTAAAAAAAGTAAAATTAATGTTCAATGTCGTCTTTTTTATATACGAGTATAAAGGTTATAATTTTTTTAGAATTATACCTTTAAAATAAATTTTAGTTACAGCATAGCAGTTATTCAAATCATTTCATGATAGTTCGGGTAGCAAACAAAAATTGTAACAAAATTGAGAAATTCTTTATTTGAAATCATTTATATAAAATATAAAATTTCAAAAACAATTTTGTACGTAGCAAAACAAAATGTGATTTTAAATGTTGAAATCTGATAGGCTGAGTAAACAGCCGAATTTGTATATTTCATTGGGATGTGTTAAAAAATATTTTTAATTTAATACAGGATGAACAAGACCGTGGTGTATTTCAAATCTACGAAACCGAGCTCGAATTTGCACAAATTGGATACGGAAAAAAACGAAATCCCAATAAACGAAATTAAATTCGGAAGTCAAACTTGCTTTTCACGGTGGATCGGTGAAAAAATATCATGGCGATAAATTTGTCAGGCGAGACCGAAAAGTTTCATGTTAATTCAATCAAAAGGCCGGCCTGGCTTATGTTTGATGTAGGAAAATCTCCATCCCCACTTTTTAAAAATAATTTCACGATATCCATGTTCGGAAAAAGTGATCTTATTTAGGGTTAAATTACTTGAGACTTAATGGCAACCCAATTTATTGAGAGCTTTTTAAAAATAATATTTTCTTTAGCTTAAATATCAACCTCGTTAAACAACAAACGACCACTGATATATGATACATCAGATCTACGATTTATTAACTTAAAAAACCTCAATATTGATGAATCTATATCGCTCAATGCGCTGCGATAGTGGTACAACTCAAAAAATCATGTTTTGAGATAAATGGGTTTAAAGTTTTCATTGCTTAGGAGAATGTTTAAAATATACTCTAGTGTTTCTTAAACAGACTGCCTAATATTGAATTATAAGTTCTCAAGCTATTACTGATGAAAAAAATGTACATTTCATTTACAATCATTCTTCGTCAAAAACACGGTGTTTTTTGAGTTGTGTCACTATTGCCGCCTATGAGCGATATATCCCTACCAAATAAAAGCTCTAACGCAATACAATGTATGCATACAAGTATGTACTTGTATTAAGAAAGAATTAGCTATTACATTAACTTGTGTTGGCTTAACTCCGTAACGCAAGGCTGTCGCGGTATAAACCTAAAAAAAAACCCCAAAAGAAGAGGCGATCTTTTCCGAGCAGACGGGAAAAGTCTCTAGAAAAAACTTTACGTGAAAAAAAGGTAACAAATTTATTACACGATTTTTTTTATATGGTTATATAAAAAAAACTATCGTGAGTGGTAGAGTAGCGGCCTGTTACAATCCCACTGCTGGGAATAGGCCTCCTCTCTCCGTTTCTGGAGAGAAGGGTTGGAGCTAAGACCTACCACGCTGCTCCAATGCGGATTGGTAGGTAGTGAGTGGTATTCACAATTAATATTTAGAGACCAGCTATACTTACGTCTTATTTTGTCGGGTTAACCCAACTAGTTAGGCCCGTGACTAGTCGAGCTCATCCGATAAAATAAGATGTGAGTTTATCCGGTCTCTAAACATTAATTATAAATGATGTTTAAAATTAAATATAGAATAAAAAAATTGTTAAAAATTAAGCCTACTTACTGTACAGAATTTTTTTTAACACTGAAGCCGGCGACAAAAAGTCATTGTTTATTTCCGCATTTCTGACGGTTAATTTGCACATTAACAGTGAAAAAAGTTTTGTCCGGATAAATGAGTATTGTGAACAAAAGCCACCTTCCGGGGTCTGAAGAGATGAACGAGCCCCTAGTAATGACATTCTTTTAAAGGGTCGTTTTATGTGCTATCTAGTTTATGGCGTCTGTCTTCTAATTGAAACAGTATTATATAAAAAAAACTAAGGAACAAAAAAAATCAAGACAAAACTATAAGAACTCAATTTCGATAGATACAATCCAGTGGGATTTCAGACGCTAAACATCATATATCCACAAATATAATGAAAATATTAGTTTCTTGAATGAAAAGCGTATTTTTCTTGTAAAAAAGCAAACATATATACTCTAATTTTACTACATTTTTTGTTACAAAATTGTTATGGCTTGTTTATAGACTAAATAGGTATAAAAAACGTTGTAGGTTGTCTGAGACAGCACTTGGCCCTTACTTTTATACTTATTTTGAGAAAGCAGTCTCTAAAAGCGATGTCTTCCAACCTTTGAGTTATATAACGAACAAGAGAATAAGTGAGATAATAATTTATTCGTGTACATAGATCGTATAATACACATAAAATGATATAGCCTGTGACTATCCCCTTGCTGGGCATAGGCTGTCTGTTAGAATCTGACAGACTAGGGGATCGCGAAGCGGAAATACCATGAACACGGTATAGTAACCGATGGGCATTGGGTCTCAAGATGTAGAAATGGCCTCCATGGAATGATAACCTGGTGCAAGATACATATTTTATGGAAAGATCTAGAAGAGACAAACAAAGAAGAATGAATAGACAGCTTACTTATTATTTGATTTTCTCATTGGTACCTCCTGATGAGAGCAAACTTTCTAATCAGTGGTAGCTTCTTTAAAAACATTTGACAATTCAAATGTATTGAAAACAGTATGCCTACCATGAACTTTTAGAAAACGATTCAATTCGAAGTCAGTACCTAAGCCCAACCGCTTTCTTTTCGTACCGTGAAGTGTGGATTGCATTGGGGTCGTAATGTTTGAAAAGGATAACGTTATATGAGCTATAGATAACTCTGTCTCTTTTACTCAAATGTTTTTAGGACGCATTCCGAACGCTTATTCAGCAACGACTTAAACTGTGTGTCTTTAAGAAGTCATGGTATGAAAAAGCAAAACAAATGAGTTTACGCCTTGAATTGAGTCGCAATAAGAGTTCATGGTAGTCCTGCAGTTTACTCGAATAAAGGACATTTTGAATTTAAACAGTTACATTGTAAGCATTATAAAATTGTCAAACCAGACCGTTTATATAATGGAAACATCACAAGATAAGTGGATAATATCGCCCATTTCTTGCTACGCTTTGATATGACACTAATGCAACCGAGATTGCCCTGTCTGCTTGATATTTTACCTATTTACTTGCTAAAGTGATGTCGTCTTGGACGCTTTCCTGCCTCGATGGCACGGTGCAATTTTGAAATGTAATGAATAGAGGATGAGAAAGCAAAATATTGTAGAAAACATGACATAATATTAGAACGACGTCAGAACCATAACTCTGGCATTTTTTTGTAATATTGAGAACAAAGGTAAGCCTTTGTTCTCATTATACCGAATAAATTCGAATATAGCGAAGAAGTGGTTCATCTTATTTAAAGACTATTTTATAGCCAAACTGGAAGCGATATAAAATATATTTAAAAAAATACAATAACTGAAACTAAGTGATACTCACGACTTCGCTCGGGCCAACTTAAGCGTTTAAATACCTTCAATATATTAATATGTGTTTTCGCCTGTTCCCAAACGAAATCCGCAAATCCTTTCATAATATATGTTAGCTCAGTTAGTTATAAATGACGTATATACCTTAATATCACTTCAAAATATTTCACAAGGGCAAAAAGTACCCTAGTTGTGATCTTTTTCTACAATGGTGTAGTTTTTTTTTATTTCGGAAATGTAGTCAACATAGACAGAAGCTAGTACATATGTTCATAAATATAAAAGTTTGAAGTGTTAATTTATTTTTACGGAAGATTTGTGCCAAATGTGTGATAGATACGTTACAATTTAACTGCTGCAATTTTTTTTTTTCATTTTAAGTACTAAGTAATCATTCTTTACACTTCACTTTGACATTTTCTATTCATTGAACTTAAAAATGGAGGTTTCTCGTAAGCGCTTCTCGCAAAGTTACTGTCATTTTAGCCGGTAAAATACATTGCAGACAGGCAATCTCGGCTGCATTAGGTCCCACGTCAGTGACATGTTCTCGCAAGTGATGCTACTAAGGCAGTTTATCCTCACATATTGCTGCAAACCTGAATACAGTATCTATATATTAATTCGTGAAACAAAAACTAATTATCAAATTTATAGTTTACATAGAGAAGGAATAATAGCCCACACTACCATGCATTTCCTTGTGCTATCCGGCCACCACCCAGAATAGACCACCCTCATTTCTTTCCGAGGTGTCTTAAAAGGCGACTAAGTTAAATCGACCTGCCGTATGGTATCCGGCTGAGTAGAATAGAACGCACTCTTTCTTACCGAGGGGTTCTAAAATACTAAGGTAAGTTGACGTCAGGCTGGCAGCCGGTCGTAAAATACGTAGCCAAATCATGTGAGAACATGTTTGTAACAAGTGCCAACCTCACTTAGAGTGGGATAAGGGCAGGAGGATGATGATTACCATACATTTGGCACACATCTGCATATATACTCTTTTGTTTATGGTTAAGAGACTACTATTATTTTTCTTTAGTCTAACTGACATTCAAACAATCATCTTCGTCAGCCGATGGACGTCCACTGCCGGACATAGGCCTCTTCATGGGATCGCCACACCACACGATCTTGCGCCACCTGGATCCAGTGGCTCCCTGCGACCTTTTTGAGGTCGTCTGTCCACCTCGTAGGGGGTCTACCGACGCTGCGCTTTCCGGTGCGGGGTCGCCATTCCAGCACCTTAAGACCCCAGCGCCCATCGGTTCTCCGCACTATGTGCCCCGCCCATCGCCACTTCAGCTTCGCGACACGCTGAGCTATGTCGGTGACTTTAGTTCTTCTACGGATCTCCTCATTCCTGATTTGATCTCGTAGAGACACTCCGAGCATAGCTCGCTCCATCGCCCGCTGAGCGACTCTGAGCTTTCTTATAAGGCCCATAGTGAGCGACCACGTTTCGGATCCGTAGGTTATCACTGGCAACACGCACTGTTCGAAGACCTTAGTCTTCAGACACTGAGGTATTTCGGACGAAAAGATCTCGCGTAGCTTCCCGAACGCTGCCCATCCGAGTTGGATTCGGCGGCTAACCTCTTTCTCGAAATTGGACCTACCCAGCTGGACTGTATGTCCCAGGTATATGTACTCGTCTACAATTTCGAGTGCAGAGTTCTCAACGATGACCGGGTGGAGCGGAACATGTGAGTTTGACATGATTTTTGTCTTACTCATGTTCATTTTAAGGCCCACCTGCTGAGACACTCTGCTGAGGTCGTCGAGCATTGTGTTAAGGTCCTCCAGACAACCTGCCATAACGACTATGTCGTCGGCAAATCTAAGGTGAGTGATGTACTCGCCGTTGATGTTGATGCCGTATCCGTTCCAATCCAAAAGCTTAAAGACATCTTCCAATGCAGCGGTAAACAGCTTCGGGGAGATGACATCTCCCTGTCGCACACCTCGCCGCATGTGGATTGGTCTCGTAGTTTTGTCTTGGATACGGACAGACATTGTGGCGTTTTCATACAAACACTTCAACACTTGGACGTACCGATAGTCGATTCGGCATCTCTGGAGCGATCTTAACACAGCCCATGTTTCCACCGAATCAAAGGCCTTCTCATAGTCCACAAACGCCAAGCAAAGTGGCTGGTTATACTCCTCGGTTTTCTGTATAACCTGCCGCAGCGTGAATATGTGGTCTATGGTACTATACCCTTTTCGGAAACCGGCTTGTTCGGGAGGCTGGAAGTCGTCAAACCTACGAGCGAGACGATTCGTTATGACTCTCGAGAACAGCTTATAAACATGATTCAGCAGCGTGATGGGTCTATAATTCTTCAATAAGGTGTTATCACCTTTCTTGAAGAAGAGAACCACCACGCCCCTGTACCATGCTTCCGGCATAGTGCCTTCGTGAATGACGGAATTGAACAATCGCTGAAGGACTTTAAGTACCGGTTTACCACCCGCCTTCAGGAGTTCGGTAGTGATTCCGTCATCACCTGGAGCCTTGTTGTTCTTAAGTTGTTTGAGAGCCATACTAATCTCGTATAGGCTGACGTCCGGGATATCTTCGGTGTAGTGTCGGGTCAACTTGGCTCTTGGGTCTTTTGCCGAATTGACAACAGGCTGTTGTGTTGACGTGTATAACTGCCCATAGAACCTCTCAACCTCTCTCAAAATCTCAGGACGAGATGAAATGATACTACTGTTATCGGTTTTCAATCGCGTCAGCTGCCGCTGCCCAATAGATAGATCTCTTGCGAACACTTTTGAGCCCCTGTTACGCTCAATAGTCTCTCGAATGAACTCAGCGTTGAAGTGTCGCAGGTCGCATTTCTGCGCCTTAGAAATCTGTCTATTGATCAGACGGTAGCGCGTCGCATCTACTGAAGATTGTAGCCTCATTTCGTTCCTCTCATGCATGAGCTTGAGAGTCTGGGTCGAGAATTTATTGGGTCTTTTACGGTGTGTCTTATAAAATTTAGACCCCACCGTATGGACAGTTTCCACCAGCCTGCTGTTTACATCGTCCACAGAAGCGCAGTCAGCTAGGCAATCAAAACGGTTCATTAGCTCGAGTTGGAACTTCTCGGGGTTTTGGATATGAGCTCGAGTTGGTCGGAGCGTAGACTTCACCAGTCTGGATCTTTCCAGTTGTACGCATATATTCAATGTGCCTCTAACCATGCGGTGATCACTCCCGGTCTTAACGGTGTTGATCACAAACAATCATAATTACAAATAATCTTTGAGAATATAACCTTAATAAACTCAATTCACTTTAATAAGTTCTATTTTTTAATTATAAATTATGATCAAATTTTGACCACTAATCATGTTATTTTGAAAATAATGAAAAATTGTATAAATTGTGTGTTCTGTCACACAGAAATGGCTTAAAGGATTTGGATAATATTCTGCATATATTTTGTTAAAGTATACAAATTAAATAGAATAGCTACTATTTTTCTGGAACTGATGTCCACGAGGACGACAACCTGCTTTTGCTAAGTTATGTTGTTGACTTTATCTTGAAACGTTCTCTATTCAATACAGGTCACTTCTTAAAAATTTTGTGAACATAATGAGCTCAACGTGGGTAGAAAACGTTGGCGATTGAGGAGAAAAAATAAAACCAAGCCAAGAAAGAGAGAGCTAATAAAGGCAAGGTTAGGTTATTCCTTTAAAAATCTAGACAGCATGAAAATCACTGACAGCCCTTTTCTTCTTATAGAAGTAACGTATTGTAACGTAACATACAGAACCGATTTATGCGAACAGCCACTGGTTGTCCGTGGTTCATGCGGATCGTTGACCTCCATAGAGACCTCGATCTCCCTACCATTACTCACCTCTTTAAAGGTTTTTCGTAATCTTTCTTCGAGAAATCTGAGGTACACCCGAACCCCCTTATTTCAGTTGCTTCTACCTACATCCCAGTTAGGTCCGACCATCGAAAATATAGGCGTCCAAAAAGCGTCCTGTATGACCCCGACGATCAAATAACGATCGCCAACACAGATACACGTAATACACACACACAGCGTCTTCGCCGGCGAAGACGAGGTCCCAGTTTTGTGACGTCGGTCGGGGCTTCTCGCCACCCTTCCGACGCCGCAATGACTAATCTAAGTCATACCATCAACCCTCCAGTACATGTCGCCCTAAGCCGTCGTCCGGCCTCACAGAAGGCACCCTTAGGACGACGTTCCCCGACTTAAGTAAAGCTTCTGCTCTCTACTCTCTGCATTTCTCAACTTCGACGATGCTTCTGCGCTCGCCCGTCGCGCCCGGTGACGCTGTAAAAGTCATTAAGGCTAACAGCATACAGTCAGTTCGAAAAAAAAAAACATAACATACGTTATAATAGAATATTTTCTAGGCACAATACAGTACCAGCAGTCCTACCATAAACTCTTATTGCGACTCAATTGAAGACGTAAACGAAGTTGTTTTGCTTTTTCATACCATAACGTCTTAAAAACACACAGTTTAAGTCGTTGCCGAATAAGCGTTCGGAATGCGTCCTAAAAACATTTCAGTAAAAGAGACAGAGTTGTCTATAATTCACATAACGATGTCCTTTTGAAATACACTTCATGGTACGAAAAGAAAGCGGTTGGGTTTAGGTACTGACTTTGAATTAAATCGTTTTCTAAAAGTTCATGGTAGGCCTACAGATCACTTCTTAAAAATTCAGCTCAACGTGGGTAGAAAAGTTGGCGATTGAGGAGACAAAAATAAAACTTAGCCAATCAAATCTTTCCGGTTAGTTATTCCTTTAAAAATCTAGACAGCATGAAAATCACTGACAGCCCTTTTCTTTATCTAGAAGTAACGTATTGTAACGTATGTATAATAGAATATTGCTTAGGTACAATACAGTACCTGTTCATAGGAACAGAACTCAGTTATTGTCATAGCTGCCGTGTGCTGAACGATTCTGACGATTTTACCGGAAACTAGTCTGAGCGAATGACGTAAAGTTTGTAGCATACTCAGCTACAAGGACGAAAGTATGCCTTAATAAATTTTTGATTATACTGTTTCAGTAGTTTGTTTGATTAGTGTATCCTATATAATTAATTAGTGTCCTTAAATATGCTCTACAAATATATAATATATATGCAGATAGATGCGGAATACGACTAAGGTAAGTTGATGTCAGGCGGGCGGCCAAGGCCAGAGTCGTAAAATACGCAGCCAAATCATCGACATTTTACGAAATGTCGGTAAGAAATGCGGGTGGTCTATTCTACTCAGCCGGATACCACACCGCGGGTCAACTTGCCTTAGTCGCCTTTTACGACACCTCGGTAAGAAATGCGGGTGGTCTATTCTACTCAGCCGGATACCACACGGCGGATCAACTTACCTTACTCGCCTTTTACGACACCTTGGTAAGAAATGCGGGTGGTCTATTCTACTCAGCCGGATACCACACGGCGAGTCAACTAACCTTAGTCGCCTCTTACTATACCTCGGTACGAAATGAGAGTGGTCATTACTATTCAGCCCGATACCACACAGCGGAATAAAAAATAGATTATCACTTAAAATATTTATTTTAAAGTTATCTCCCGGTGTGCCCCCTACGCAACAACAGACCCCATACTCGGCAGTTATATGAAACGATGGACACGATCTCCATTCCATTTGCAGTATCTTTCACTATATTGGCAGTGATTTCATACTCGCCGCTGGAATCGAGAACGTTCGATGCAGAAACTGGAGCCGAATAAAATGAAATAATCTGTTGCATTTTATTTATTCGCCAATGGACTCAATAACTGGCGATGTTGTAAAGGAAATTATAATGAGTGTTTCAGACGAAAACATTTAATAAGAGACTGCTCGAAAAAGAAATGAAATATTATCAGGTTTATGTTAGGATGACTGTATATTTGTATGAATACTTTTATTGAACCATTTAAATACTAGGTAGGTTGTATTTAGGTGTAAAGCTGTGGAATGATTTACCTGTATCAATCCGCAAATCTCCTTCCCTATCAGCATTTAAGTCACAAACTAGAAAATATTTGTCTCAAGTAATTTAAATTAAATTTAGACCTACATCATCTACTCACTTTACCAAAAATTAATTTATAAATTAAATAGTAAAATTTTAATAAATCCAAATATTCACTATTATCTATATAGCATCATTTTTGAACAATAATATATGTATATAGTGTTTCGTTATTTTTCTTTTTCTTCCTTCCTTTTTTCATTAATCATATTTCACTTCTTGTGAACAACCTTTTCTTTCTGTTACTGACGATTGACTGCAAGAGATCCCTTTTGGAGGGGATAGGGAAATTTGTACATATGTTTTTTTTTCTTCTTTCTTTTTTTATATTATTCTGTATGTGCAATAAAGAAATAAATAAATACTAAATCCAGGGTAGGATCTATAAACGTGATATCTGTTGTTCTCGTTATATATAACTAAATCAAGATGGCGTACAGATGCAAACAAATTTTATCCATGATAAAAACTTTTTTTTACATTTTAACTAAGATATTACAATATTATCTATAAGACAGTTCTTAAGATCGATAAAACTAATAATAATATAATTATATAAAATATATAATCTATAT
Organism: Morpho deidamia; assembly: GCA_947086505.1. Classification (NCBI taxonomy): domain Eukaryota; kingdom Metazoa; phylum Arthropoda; class Insecta; order Lepidoptera; family Nymphalidae; genus Morpho; species Morpho deidamia. The sequence goes on along the minus strand of CAMTZC010000012.1, from coordinate 13,246,954 downwards.
GTTTTTTGAAACATAAAGTATTAAATAAATAAATAATACAATACAAAGGAATATTAATTTACTTTGTAAAAAAAAAATGACATTAGGGTCCTATCCAAAGAGTTTCACTTTGAAAGTACTTTATTATTTAAGAGTTTACTTTCGTCATACTTTTTCAATTGTAAATTCTTTTCATAGCTTTATTATCATAGATATCATACTAGACATAACCAAAGTACTGAGTACAATTAAGGATCAATAAAAATTTGAGAAAGTAAATTATACATGCAATCTTCTAGTATAGTACCCGGCAATAAATAATGCACATCGAGAACGAAACAGCCGGCCAACTCAGTTTCGTAGACCTCTGTCACTGTCACAAGTTCGTCAGTCTATGCGACAGAGACGATGGTCTATGAAGCAGAATCCAGCAGATTTCTTTCTCTGAGCCTCGATGTGCATTATTTATTGCCGCGTACTATACATATTTATGTCCCTTATAGGCTCCGTAATGGTTGGACCGATTTAAATGAAATTTCCTTTCTTTAGATTGAACCAGTGGTTAATAAAAGATTTGGTGGCGATCTGAGTACGGTATGCAAACAGTATACCATGCTTGATTGAGGAGTACATACTGTATCAAATAATAAATGACTTGCGTTGCGAATCCTATATGCCGTTAAACGTAGAGTATTATTAGAGTTTAGATTAAAATATTTATTATAGTCGGCAACTATTTGGGGCCGATTGATTTATCGGCACTGAGAGCGCCTGTAACAAAGTGATGTATGGGCCTTTTGAGATTAGCACAGAGTAAATACGTACGTACGTATACGTAGAAATAAATAAAAATCATCATCATTCTCCTGCCCTTATCTCATTCTGAGTAGGGTCGGCACAACATGTTACAAACATGTTGTCATATGATTTGGCTACGTATATTACGACCGGCCGCCTACCTGACGTCAACTTACCTTAGTCGCCTTTTACGACACCTCGGTAAGAAATGAGGGTGGTCTATTCTATGTAGCCGGATACCACACGGCATAAACAAAAATATTAATAAAAATAAATATAATTGTTACGAATTTGAGCCATAAAATAACTAAATATAAATGCTTTTAAAATGTTGTTTCGAACAATTATCTTGCCTAATTTTCCAACGATATGTCTGTTAAACGTTAACTGTAAACGCTACTTCTCTGCATAAAAAATATAACGATTAAGTTGATCCAAAAACACAATGTCTCGCAGAAAGGAACTACAGATAAAAAAAAATACACTTGAAACATTCAAGACATTTTTCGTCTTTCACCAATTGTTTAAATTAAACTAATTTTATGTAAGTATTACTATTTATGATTTACTTTTCCGGATCTTTAGGGTTAAAACTGTAAAAATATTGAAAGCTTTTAAATATTTAATAGTATTAAATTTTGCTATTTGTAATATAGAACAAATACTCCCAAGATAAATAAAAACCCCATTTAAAGAGTTAAAATATATAATCATCAGAAATATGGCAAAAATTCGCGCCCACTTAAGCGTAGAAGTGGGAACATAATGCAAAGTGTATTTTTTAATATTATTTTATATATTTTCTAACTACTAATATTTTAAATGATTTATAGAAGCAGGCGTTACTTTGCGGAATTCCATATTATAAGCAATATAACAGAACTAACTACTTTGCTATAATCCGCACGGGTTATAGCAAAGTAGTTAGTTCTGTTATATTGCTTATAATATGGTCCGCACAATGTGTATGAAGCAGGCAAAATCTGCGCACCTTATACATGCAGGACCAGCCACCACATGCACCCCAAGGCGCAATTCACCAGCAACAACGAACACAAATAGATAGATTATTGTCGGTCCCTCTCTCAAAAAACAGCTATGAAAAGGAATTACAAATAATTTACCAGATAGCACTTTCCAATGGTTACACTACAGACACGGTTTAAAACATAATTAAAAATAAACACAAGTCTCAAGTCGCTAAACTTTTGTATGCGGTGCCATCTTTTAATAAAACTAACTATAAAGCCAGTCTGACTTACTTTGGAAAATTAACAGATCGAGTGGCAAATATATTTAAATCAAAATCGGGTACTAAACTCTCTTTTAAAACTAACCAATCGCTTCGTAGTTTGTTGTGTAAAAATAAAGATATATTAGATAAGGGTAAAAAATCTGGGGTTTATAAAATAGATTGTCCTGAGTGCAACGGTACATATGTAGGTCAGACTGGCCGAAGTTTTGCGGTTCGATTCCGGGAACATATGGCTGCGTTTAGGAATAATAAACCACAAAATTCTAATTTTGCAAAACATTTGCTAGAAAGCGGTCATAAAGTGCCTAATGACCATTCATTTCATGTTCTCCACACTTGTGATAAGGGACTCAATACGTTAGAGCAACTTGAGATAATAAAAAATAACAATGGTCACTTAATTAACGAGCAAGTAAATGTATCTAATTCCGTTTTGCTAAATGTGTTCGGAGGGGAGGGTATTGGTGGGAGTTGAACTATTTAAGACTGCTTGTATGGGTAGCGCGGCGCAGTACGATTTTTGTCGTGGAGCCTATCCTCTTGATGATGCTTCGGTTTCGGGGCGAAACGATCGTCGAGATTGTGGTGGTGGGTGTGTGTGCTGCTTTTGTGTGCGTTGTTGCTGGTGAATTGCGCCTTGGGGTGCATGTGGTGGCTTGTCCTGCATGTATAAGGTACGTAGATTTTGCCTGCTTCATACACATTGGCTTTGCATGCATTCACCTAACCCGTGCGGATTATAGCAAAGTAGTTAATTCTGTTATATTGCTTACTAATATTTTTTTTTTCTTTTTGTTATCCCGGTGGTGTACAGTATATAGACCTTAAATTTTGTAAAATGTCATCACTATTGATCCAGCCGATAAGCGTAACAGACAGACAGACTTATAATAGTTCGACTTATAGTATGGAAGTTGTACACGCGAAACTGCGCCTATATGGTAGTGACATATTTTTTAAATCAAAGTTTTCTACAAAATAATAATTTTCTATTACAAGCAATACAACAGAACTAACTACTTTGCTATAATCCGCACGGGTTAAGTGAATGCATGCAAAGCCAATGTGTATGAAGCAGGCAAAATCTACGCACCTTATACATGCAGGACCAGCCACCACATGCACCCCAAGGCGCAATTCACCAGCATCAACGCACACAAAAGCAGCACACACACCCACCACCACAATCTCGACGATCGCTTCGCCCCGACTGCGATTTACAGTACGATTTTTGTCGTGGAGCCTATCCTCATGATGGTGCTTCGGTTTCGGGGCGAAGCGATCGTCGAGATTGTGGTGGTGGGTGTGTGTGCTGCTTTTGTGTGCGTTGTTGCTGGTGAATTGCGCCTTGGGGTGCATGTGGTGGCTGGTCCTGCAGGTATAAGGTGCGTAGATTTTGCCTGCTTCATACACATTGGCTTTGCATGCATTCACTTAACCCGTGCGGATTATAGCAAAGTAGTTAGTTCTGTTATATTGCTTGTAGTATGGAATTCCGCAAAGTAACGCCTGCTTCTATAAATAATTTTCTATTATTTTTCTCTCTGGCGCGACTACTCTGTGCTACACGTGCACAGTTCCAAAGGTGCGATTTGTAAAAGCCAAAGCGCTACACAAATTCGATGCACACGGGAGCTGGGCGTACAGACATGAATTTTGACTAATACAGCTTTATATTGCATTTTATGTTAAAAGCTTTGTCGGAAATTGGAATTTAAGAAAATCGTTCTCATAAAATGTCTATCTTGACTATTATGTAATAATACAGACGTAATAGTAAAATTATTTTGCTACAATTCACGATAAAGTAAACAGAAAAATGATATTATAATGCTAAATGTCGAGTGCACAATCCGTCCTATAACTTTTTGCTGTGGAGTTTATGTCCTGATGATGCTTCGGTGATGATGCTGGGCGAAACGATTGAGTTTGTTTGTATATGCGTATTGCGGTGGCGGTAGTGGAGGTTTGTGCATGTGTTTTTACGAAACCTGCATGTATGGGGTATGAAAACGGATAGTCCACTCTACATTTAGCATTATATTTTTTTTTTGTCGCGGATTATAGCAAAAAAATTATATTATTACTTTTCACTATAATGTAGTTTACGGGTTATTGATAAGAATGGTATTGTATGTGCTTTGACCTATAAAAGCAGATTTAGATGGATGTTCATTCAGTTCGAATCGATATTTATACAAACGCCGACGAGACCAATATGCCAACATCATCATCATCATCATCCTGCCCTTATCCCACTCTAAGTGGGGTCGGCACAACGTGTTACAAACATGTTGTCATATGATTTGGCTATTTTACTACCGGCCACCTGTCTGACGTCAACTTACCTTAATCGCCTTTTACGACACCTCGAGAGACCAATATGCCAACACGATAATATATTACACTAATATTTTTTATCTAGTATGAATGAAGTTTTGTTCGAATTTATTACATATTAGCCCTAGCGCAGAAGCTTTGTGAAGAGATCCAATTTTGAGAGTCTATATGACCCACAACGTTGCCTTAGGGTATTTTCTATGAGACCTTACCTCGACTTAAAGCGACGCGTTTTTGAGCACTGTACTGGAAAACTTGTTATAGGAGTCGTAATAACTTCTCAAGTCGTGGCTAAGATCTATGCCACTTTATTCTCTATTTCACTATGTCACTCTTCATGGACAAAAGTCAATGCGTAAAAAGACCATCTAGTAATGAATATCTAATTATTCTGTAATTACGTTTAAAGTTCATTCTACAATCTTAAAATCAAGTCGTGTTAGCGGAACGGTGAAACCTCTCTCTAGGGACTCAGAGTTTAAACCCCGGGCAGGCATCCATGATTTTTTTATTAAAACTTACGAGTATGTACCTATTTGATATTTGCAACTCATCACACGCTTTTCGGTAAAGGAAGACATCGTGAAGAAACCTCCATATTTTTGGACAATTACTGGCATATGCTGTGATAGCCCAGCAGTGAGACCGTGCGACTCTTTCGAGTGGAACACGAGTTCAAACCCGGGCAGGCACCAATTAGTTTTTCTATTAAAACTCATTTGTCTAATTGATAATTGCAATTTATCACACGCTTTTCGGTGAAGGGAAACATCGTGAGGAAACCTGCATATCTCTAGAGAATTCTGGAGCTATGTATAACCTACCAACCCACATTGGAGCAGCGTGGTAGGTCTTAGCTCCAACCCTTCTCTCCAGAAACGGAGAGAGGAGGCCTATTCCCAGCAGTGGGATTGTGACAGGCCGCTACTTTACTAGGTTATGTTAAATCTACTTATTGTCATTGGAGCAGCTTGGCTTTAACATTTCTCTCTGAAAAAGTAAAGAGGAGGCATATGCCCACTTATAGGATAGGATAGCAACAGGTTACTTTACTTTTTTAATAATCTAAAAACGATGAAATCCAAATGGAATTTGGAAAGTGCGATAAGATGTAACAATAAACCGGGCGGTAAAATAAAATATGCACCCAGAAGACATATGGGCTCTTGGCCTGACTCGGCGGGATTTCAGCAATGTTTCAGCTCTAACACGAATATTTCCGTACAACTGAAGTTTGGAAGTTGTCGGAACGGAAAACGTGTTGACATCAACGTTACTGGGAAAAGAAATCTGCGCAATTTTAGATTAAATTTTACTAGTTATTAATTTTAAACTAAACGTTTGGTGTGTAAAATTACTTTAAGAGAAGCATTGCAACTTAGACCCAACCATGCTGCTCCAGTGCAGTTTTGCAGGTAACATAAATAAAAATATTATAATAATTAAAATAATAAAAAAAATAATAATAATAAATAATAAAAATATTATATTATATTATAATAATATAATAATAAAAATATTAGAGATTTCCTCACAATGCCTTCCCTTATTGAAATGCGCATAATTAATTGTATAGGTATAACATTTAATAATAATTATTGTAAACATTATTTTGGTTCAAAACTTGTAGATGAGTTTCCGTGACATTCAAATTCAAATTCAAAATAATCCTTATTCAAATAAACTTATAAACAAGTGCCCTTAACGAGAACGGAAACTGCTTTAACGAGAAAAGCTAACAGGAAAAACAGAGGTTGCTCTATTCAGAATATAATTCTTATAACTAGTTACAATTTGTCAATGCTATCTTGTACAAGCTCGAAGAGTACCTATATCGACGTATTCTTATCATTTATGTAATCCCCCATCCAGCCATCAGCTTATCACGTATGGCTCGTTTACATAAAGAAATCTATCATAATCCTCCTGCCCTTATCCCAATTTAAGTGGGGTCGGCACAACATGTTACAAACATGTTATCATATGATTTGGCTACGTATTTTACGATCGGCCGCCTGCCTGACATCAACTTACCTTAGTTCATATTTTACGATCCCTCAATAAGAAAGAGGGTGGTCTATTCTACTCAACCGGATATCACACGGTGGGTCAACTTAACTTAGTCGCCTTTTACGACACCTCGGTAAGAAATGAGGATGGTATATTCTACTCAGCCGGACACCACACGGCATAATTCTAATGATACGTGGATTATGCGGGAATAATTACGATAAAGAAAAAAATTTCAACCCCAATTAGTAAAGGAATAATTGACAATCCGACAATTGGATTCGGTAAAGATCCGGAAAGCTCGAGCGAGGGAACTTTTAATTAAGCGTTGTGAAGTTGTCGCGTCGTTTAGGCCAATTTATGAAGTTTAACGAGTGTCGATATCGACGGTGTCCGTGATTTGACTACTGTTAACTGTTTGTAAAATCTATCTAAACTAAAGCAGATTCGTGTCATAACTGATCGACTCGTGTATATGACACAATAATAAAAATAAATGCTTTTGAATCGTCAACATCTACTGGTTCGGAAAGCTGTTCCTACCGAGAAGAACCAGCAAGAAACTCGGCGGTTGCTCTTTTCAAACAATAATTCTTATCACTAGTAACATATAGTTATTAATGTCTTGTACAGGGTTGAAGAGAAGCTATATCCACGCATTCTTATCGTCTAGGTAATCTTCAATAGTATAATAGGCTTTCTGAATTAACCTTTTTTAATAGTATCTTTAAACTGCTGTAATGGTAAAGTTAAAGTAGATTGTGGAATTTTATTATAGAATCTTATACCCAAACCCACAAACGAATTACAAACTTTTGCAAGGCGTAAAGCAGGAACCGCAAGCTTATGTCGGTTCCTACTTTGTCTATTATATACGTCGCCAATCCTTTTATAATTATTTATATTCATATGTACAAAAATTAAATTACTAAAAATATTTTAAATATCTGGGACTACTGGGAACCATGGGAGAAATACCGCTAAGAAATATTTTATCAAGAGAAAAGAGGACAAAGCTAAATAAGCGTTTTTTATTTTAAAAAAATGAAGGTTACGGCCTGTTACTATCCCACTGCTGGGTGTAGGGTTTCAGCTTACACACATCCCCAGAATTCCCTTGAGATATGCAAGTTTCCTGACGATGTTTTTCTTCAGCGTAAAGCGTGATAAATTGCAATTATCATCAATTAGACACATAAGTTTTAATAGAAAAACTCATTGCTGCCTGCCCGGAGTTAGAACTGACCGCCTCGAAGGAGTCGCACGAAGTTACCGCCGGGCTCAAAACTTTTTTATTGAAAACTGTTTTATTTATTTATTTTTTTTATTAATACACTTTATAGTACACCACAATGAGAAAAGGAAAATGGACATATTAAAACAGCAAAAAAAACATTACTTGTACCGTACAAAAGGCGGTCTTATCGCTTTGTAGCGATCTCTTCCAGACGACCTTAGGGTTAAGGAGAACTGTAGCGATTATGGAGGTGGTGCACTAATCTATACTTAAATACATACAAATAATACACACAAATACAAAAGCAAAATATTTACACGTCATAAAAATATTTAAAAAGAATATATATGAGATCTATAAACTAATAAATATTATACAATAAATACATAACAGTAAATTTAAATATATAAAAATAATATATATTAGTTTTTATTAGACAAATAATATTGCTTAACGGATTTTTTAAATAAGTCTAGTGATTTGGATTCTTGAATATTTAAAGGTAAAGCATTCCATAATTTTACTGCTTGTACAGAGAACGATTTACCAAAAAAAAATTGTGTTATTCCTAGGCATTCTTAAGGTATTTATTGTGGAATGGTAAATATTCAAATGGTTTTGAAATGGAATATCCAAGCATAAGTCTTCGATTCATCCATTTTTCTTTCAAGCTGCAAGTTCCATATAATTTTGTCCTCCATAAATTCAACTACGTTATGTGACGACTAAAAACTTTGTCAACTATTTCGTAAATAAAATATTTTGATATTAGAGTAGTTTGAGTGAATACAATTAAAAAATAACAATAATGTGTACTTATATTAATTACAAACTAATTTTAAACAAATTAATTAAAAATCTTATAGTTAATCTAGTTAAGTTATAATTGCGTCAACTCTCCGTAAACGATAAAGAATGCAATACCTTAATTAGACTTTGAAATGAACTTTGAAACCATATTAATTAAATGCATAATTACTGTAATGTTTTATACTAATGTTTCATATGAAAAGCATAAGTATAAGTTATAATGTTGCTTAGGGTGGGGAACAACGACATTTTTTATAAGTAGAATAAAAACAAATCTTTAACTACTCAACAAAAAATCGGACACGTTCAAATTCATCCGCGTAGGAACCAAATCCGGCATTTCCGCAGGACGTAATGAAAAATGGATCAGACATCTATCATAAACTCTTTCCCGCGATATCCCGGAACGCAAAAACTTACCGGGGACGTGAATAATGTCACGCGAAATTAAATCCGAGCGCTATAAAGAACAGATGACGGGCGCCGCGGATAACTTCTGGATTTTAGGCGCTAAGGCTCGCAATGCCACGGTGAATTTAAATCGATGTTTTACAATTTCAGCATTTCGGGGGCGATTTATTCCATGGAAAAGGTCTTTTATTGCTTGCAATCTTGGACGCCATTTATAAGTACCAGCACCGTAACGAAAATATCAAGTCAAATTCTAAATATTTAAAATATTCTTTATTCAAGTAAACTTGTAAACAAGACAGTGATATTCTCATCTTTCTTTATGATGTTACTCTTTTTTTTTTATTCAGGTACGCCGTGTGGTATCCGGCAGAATAGAATAGACCACCCTCCTTTCTTACCGAGGTGTCGTAAGAGGCGACTAAGGTAAGTTGACGTCAGGTAGGCGGCCGGTCGTAAAATACGTAGCCAAATCACGTGACAACATGTTTGTAACATGTTGTGCCGACCCGACTTAGAGGGCAGGAGAATGATGCCTTTTTTTATTCAGGTAAGCTTGTAAACAAGTGCTTTTGATTCATCAACTCTACTGCTGTTTCGGGAAGCTGTTCCTACCGAAGAGAGCCAGCAAGAAACTCGGCGGTTGCTCTTTTCAAAATAATCCTTATAACTTGTTGCGTTTAGTAATTAATATATATTGTACGGGGTTGCACAGTAGCTATATCTACGCAAGAATTTTTTTATAGATACAATCGTAAAGTAAATCTTTATACATATCGTCGTGATGTAAAAAAGGAGCTCGGTGCAATCAGTCCCTAAATGCCCAGAGATTTTTACTGTCTCGTCTGGTTTCACTCTCCTTAGTTAAACCTTTAAGGCTTAAGGCGGACGTGCGTTCAACATGCGTCACGCAGCGCAGAACTTCGAATCTCTGACCATCCTTCCCTCCTAAGTGAATAGCTGGGCTACAAGAAACGCAAAGCACCTGCCTAGCCTTTCGATAAGTGCTTATTTTACTTGACAACGAACCGGTCAACTTTACTTCTTAAAGTTACAGTAGTATTACTCGCGAAGGCTTACTACTAGACAATAATAGGTCCGTATATCATGATTAGAAGAAATAGAGGCAAAAACTCAGACGTTATCTTGTACAAATAGACATAAATTTGATAAACATTCCAGTTTGTGAATGCGTTTATGTTTTTGTACCGCATAATGGTTCAACGTGTTAATGAATTGTGGGCGAAATTTTGCGTAAATATAAATTAAAATCTAAAGCAACACATAGATTATTTAGGTTTAAGAAACACATTATCCCTGACAAATGAGAAACTCGTTGTAGCTATAACTATTTCTAATCTTAATCATTTTAATTTTTCCATAAACTTTCCACCCCGTGTAAAACTTTCGGACGCAGCTACTTTTACAGAAAAACAGTAAATTGATTTGTTTCTACGTAGCTATATTAATTTATAGAAGAGGATCATGGCCTCATGTTAGATGTGCGCTCAAGGATGGATGCCATAAGTTTTATCTCAAGAGCCAAGCCATCAAACAGAAGTTGCTTGGAAAAGATTCGCTTTATCCCCCTATTGACTTATATCGACGTCGAAACATTAAATATCAATATTAGGGTCAAATGTTACTAGACAAGTATATTTACGAGGTAAGGGGGAAAACGGTTGGTATATAATAAACGACCGACGAATATCTTTGCCATGATCTCATTTTGTTAGGATTTAAGACTTTAATAGTATTTCCAACCATTTACTTTTGGCATATATGCGCTCATGAAGTTTCGTATTTTTCACATTAAATCCACACTATATAAATGCAACACTTTACGGGCGCTTGGTTTTTTTAAAGTTTTTGTTTAACTTCCATTGTATGTGAAGGTGGAATCTTGCAAGTTAAATTTGACCTACTTCCCGGTGTATGATTGAGCTGAAATTTTACACACTGGTCCAGTCCCGATGAAAATGCATGTTTATAATTTTGTGTATTGTGGTGGCAGTGGTGGAGGTTTGCACATGTGTTTTTACGAATCCTGCATGTAACGGGTATGAAAAAGCGGACAGTCAACTATACATTGAGCACTAAATATATTTTCTATTTACTGTATCGCGGATTATAGCAAAATAATTTTATTATTACTTTTGCGAAAGATGTTTCTTTCGCAAAAGTACATACATACTCTACGTAACTGCCCCGCGCTGATTAACATTCGATACTCTCTCCTAGGGGCCGCATATCTTACGCCCAACAAAAGTGAAAAAACTAGCTGCCAAGAAGATCCTTCAAGGATCCCTCAATATTCTTCAAGGATCTTGAGGGATCCTTGAAGGATCCTTGGCACCGGCATTGGTGGCAAATTGTAAGCAGTGGCGATCACAATCAATCAGTAATGGTCAAAGTAATACTAGGCTTTAGGCCCTACATAGCCGCTACTCTTAGAAGAAAAAATCCTACCTTATCTCTTAGCATGTCTCGTACCCGCGTAGCTTGATGTCTGCTCCGGTGTAATTCCAACTGCAGCTCCAGGCATCTTTCCTGCCAGTTGACAGACCCGATGTCTGCTGCGGCTAGTTCATACTCTAAGGGGTCTAGGCGAGATGTGTGCGCGAACGGCCTGAAAGAATCATCATCTCTTAATTATAAAGTAATTAGTGATCAAGTACTGTTTTTCTATTAAAACTCATGTGCCTAATTGATATTTTGAATTTATCACACGCTTTTCGGTGAAGCAAAATATCGTTAACATCTATACCTGCATATCTCTAGAGAATTCGGGAGATATATGTAACCTATCAATCGGAGTGGAATTTATTTATTTATTTATTAGTTCATCAGGTAATCCTTCCGCGTGACTAAGTTCTTATTCTATAAATATTAAAATAAACAACTGAAAGTCGACTTACGTTAGTCGCCTTTATGACACCTCGGTAAGGAATGAGGGTGGTCTATTCTATTCAGCCGGATACTACACGGCGGTAGGGTGTGTTTATGCCTTATTGATTTCTTTCAGTGCATGTTTGAAAGACTCTTTTTAATTTCTAAATAAATCAAAATCAAAATACTTGCTATTGTGCGATAAGTGCACATAGTGTGATAGTAACATATCGTTGCTTTTAAAAAAAATGAGTGTTACTTCTAGTACTTACTACTAGCGGTATAATAGGATATACGAGTGATAACAAATTAATTTTTCAATCATCTGCGTTGGACATTTTAAACAATGACTGTATACTAAATAAAATAGCCACCTTTTTGTATTATGCTTTAGAGAAAACGCTTATTCGAGAACAATAGAAAATTTAACCCACCACGTTAATTCAATGAATACCTGGATAGCATATCCATGGAATTTTCCAGAGATATGTAATTTCCCTTTACCATGTTTTCCTTCAGTGCAAAACGCATATTGAATTGCTTATATCAATTAAACACAAAAGTTTATTTAGTAAATTAATAAATAAGAATCCTCAACGCGCATGGGCCTCGCGCTCAGTCAAATTTTAATTTTGAAATAAAATTATTGACTTAAAAGAATAGTTTAGTTTCAAGAACGTCCATCCACCGTTCAGTGCTATTACCATAAGCCTTTAATCCAAAAAGCAAACGTTGCTATAATTTATTTTCAGAAATTTATGCGATAAAATTATATATTAAAATGAGTCTGAGCAAACAGTTAAATGAACTACGTAATTTCTGAATCCGCTCAGTTTTAATGGTTAATAAGGCAATCAAATAATATTTTCAGAGCTAAAATCAAATTAATAAAGTATACATGCCAAACAGTATTTTAATCTCTGCGGATTAGTAAGAGGAGACATATAGAATAAAACATGTCTTTTTTCAAACGTAAAAGCCAAATCAGGAAACAAATTTTATAATAATTATATCAATTATTCATTTTTCGCTTAAAGAATCACCTTAGATCAGGGCTTGTTAAACTATGGGTCGCGACCCCATTTAGGGTCGCGTAGCAAAATTCTGGGGTCGAGAAATTTAGGGTCAAATATTTATATATACCATTTTATAACATCACTAAAGTTGGCGGAATGCAATGGACTTGCAGCGTCTAGACACGCGCATTTGTTGAAGGTTTTGAGCTATCTCCACCGACAGATAGATTTTTGTATGTTTCAAAACGAATTCTAAAACTATATATTTCATATGTTTATGTAAATGTATATTGTTACCTAATAAATTAATCATCAAAAAATATCAATTTATTTTCTTTTATATAGTATAGGGTCGTCAAGAAACTCGCAATCATAAATGGGGTCGTGAAGTTTAAGAAGGGCGCCTTAGATTCAACGCGAAACCCTGTTAGCAGTTGGGACCGTTCCACGAGGGTATGATTTTTATAGTAAATGTGTGTAAGTAGTTTAAAATAAAGATATAATTTGTATAATTTTGTTCAGCAAAAAGTTATGAATGAAATTTATAAAACTTGCGTAGTACATACAGTACAGTTACACATAAATATGTAAATTTATTGATCACAGGCGTAAATGTGCGAGGAGAAATTATAGCACATATATAATAACGAGCGTCGATTTCACTATGAAGTAAGAGTTTGCAAGATTATCACGAAGACAATCTATGTCGTGTAGCAATTACTTTCAACGTGGTAAACTATCACTAATGACTGGTTTGTAGTGTTGTGGAGTGTTTATAAATATTTTAAGTGTCATGTTAAAAAAACTAAATAAAAATCCTTTTCTAAAACTTGATAAACATTACGAATTTGTGAGGCACATTACAAGAACTGCTTTTAAATTTGACGTCGATATTATAAGGTGATATAAGTTGATAGCATAGGTAGCTGCCAATTTTAATATATTCCAAAATGATTGTAATCACGTAACATAATGAGCGTTCTGTAATAAAATCAAAATGTGAGCTAATATTAATATTAAAAATATTGTCCTTTACTTTAGTTATTTCACTTCGACGTTCAACATTTTGATGCTATCAGTTTTTTTTTCAAATTTCCACTTGTACTACTTGTAATTTAAAAAACAACTGAGATCTATCAATTTATTCAATCAATCAATTTCTACAGACATATAACAAGTTAAAAAATTAATTAATTTTTTTTTTCGAACTGACTGTATGCTGTTAGCCCTAATGGCTTTTACAGCGTCACCGGGCGGGACGGGCGAGCGCAGAAGCATCGCCGAGGTTGCGAAATGCAGGGAGTAGAGCGCAGAAGCTCTACTTAAGTCGGGGAACGTCGTCCTAAGGGTGTCTCCTGTGAGGCCGGACCACGGCTTAGGGCGACGTGTAGGAGGGTTGATGGTATGACTTAGATTAGTCATTGCGGCGTCGGAAGGGTGGCGAGAAGCCACGACCGACCGACGTCAGAAGAAAAATTAATTAAGTAAATATTTCTAACCTGGGCGGTGGTGGTGGGGGATCCCTCGACCGTCTCGGCATCAATCGCGGGCTATTGGGAGTACTTGATGACTGCCCTGCACCACTATGATCCGTGAACCTCGCAAGCGGGTCGAAAATCTGCGACAGCCGCCTCGACCTCTCCTCCGACATCGTAACGCAACACTGCACTTCACTAAAACACAATCACATCACTAGCAAACCTCATTTAACAATCACAGACTATTTCAAACGGTCCAAACGATTTAAACTAAGGAAGCGGTTATCGCGCGTTGACAGATGGCGCCCGACGCGACGCGGGATTTGGCGCGCAATCCTCGCCGCCATCTTGATTCGTCTGATCTTTTTCACAGCTTAGTGTGCTTTTGCGCTGTATTTAGATCTGGAAAAGAAAAGTGATGTATTAGTGGGTGGCGACGTGAGATAAGGTGAGTCAATTAGTCGTGACTTGGGATTAGTTGGAACGGCGTCAAAATAAAATGTCAACGCTGACACACTGACAAATTCGGTTACAGCAAATGAAATATACTTCCTGTACGGGTGACACTTTTGTAAATTGTTTTCTTAAGTCTATAATTTCGTTAATGAAGTCATTATTAATGAACACATTATTATTAAAATGAAGTACGTACGTAAGCGACGTACATTATGACTGATTTATAGAAGCAGGCGTTACTTTGCGGAATTCCATATTACAAGCAATATAACAGAACTAACTACTTTGCTATAATCCGCACGGGTTAAGTGTATGCATGCAAAGCCAATGTGTATGAAGCAGGCAAAATCTACGACAAAAATCGTACTGTACGATTTTTGTCGTGGAGCCTATTCTCCTGATGATGCTTCGGTTTCGGGGCGAAGCGATCGTCGAGATTGTGGTGGTGGGTGTGTGTGCTGCTTTTGTGTGCGTTGTTGCTGGTGAATTGCGCCTTGGGGTGCATGTGGTGGCTGGTCCTGCATGTATAAGGTGCGTAGATTTTGCCTGCTTCATACACATTGGCTTTGCATGCATTCACTTAACCCGTGCGGATTATAGCAAAGTAGTTAGTTCTGTTATATTGCTTACATTATGACTGTTATTAACCACCTTATTTATGAACCTTTATACGTTTTGCGTATATAATAGCTATGATTTTCTTGTGTCTAGTCTAAGTATGTAGATGAAGTATTTATTTTATCAACGAAGAGTTTGTTATATTACTATTTTAACTTATTTATATAAATACTCGATCACAAAGGTTTGAAATAAATAAACAGAATATTTGAGCAATTTAAAGTCTTTAAAACTAAGGTAGGCCATCTGACAACAGGCAAGGCGGTCCAAAAACCCATTTGTACAATAAAAATGATAAAAATTTTATAGCAACGATTTAGTTGTACGATAAACTCGATACAAACTTACGTAATATTACCTAGAATCGGGTAATAAAAGTGGTTAAATCCGTATTCAGTTTTTATAGCGGCTAACTATAAAGCTGTATTAGTAGTTTTAAATCCTGAAGATATTTACATTGTGCGATGTCGTGGACGGTGTTTAGTTAAAAGTTAATTTTTTCACCGTATATAAATCACGTATTACATTATATTATAATATATACACTTAAAACAATTATTTAAGGAATCTATCAAATGGAGAACATTAAAAAAATTAAGACACGTTTAACATTAGCAAAGATCAATACACATTGAAAAATTTGCAGAACCTTTTTGAATATTTTATATTACAGTTTTATATTATTTTTTTCAGTAAAATGTTTCACTAGTACTACAGACATGTGAAATTACATATTTCATAAATATAATTATGTGACTATATTAATATAATACTAAACTATTATATGGGTCTTAGATCCAGATCGCTCTGTTCTAAGAAAAGTAAGGCTGGAGCTAAAACCCACCACGCTTCTCAAATATATGCATAGATAGGTTACACATATCCCCAGAATTCTCTAGAGATATGCAGATTTCCTCACGATGCTTTCCTTCACCGAAAAGCGTGTGATAAATTACTGATATCAATTAGACACATAAGTTAAAAAAAAAATTTATTGGTGCTTGCCCGGGGTTTGAACCAGTGACTATCTCAAAAGACTCGAACGGTCTTACCGATGGGCTGTCACAGCTTATTATATGTACTATATACTAAACGGTGTTCTATCATTGTACGTGCAGTTTGCAAGAAACTTGGTGTATCTATATTCTAGTAAAATATAATTATAAATATAAAATATGATTAGAAAGCCAATAGCTAAATAGCTAGGATGGCTCAAACAGCTTTCGAGATAGCAGAGTTTAACGAATGAAAATCAGTCCTAATCTTTACGTGGACTCGACATGACTATTATATGCTATGTTGCCTTAGTAGGGAATATGTTATTTAGAAAAGTATTGACCGTATTCCATTAACATCTCATCGCTTTACCACATAAGTTTAAAAGTCCAGATATATATCTGTCCATGGTTGGAATCGGCGAACTTCTTTCATTATTACCATCAAAACATTACAGTTTATTACCGATTTCTCAAATGTCTATTAGTTTTTCTATCATTACCATTATAACACTAATGTCGTGTTGTGTAAATTCTTTTAACCATAATCACGTGCTTCTTGATTAACTGTCCATTACAATATCCGAACGCGGGTTTAGAGCGACCATTAACGAAATTACGGTTTTACGTCTAATTTAAATTTGTTTCACAGCTTAGATTTACTGAGTTGCTACGGCCGTTAAATCTATTTTGATGTTTCATATAATTATTTATTTCCATTGTATAAAATAACGGGTACTTTTTTATAAAGTTCGACGTTACGTTACGGCACCGTGGTCACGAACTGACTGGAGGGCCGCGGCGTCTTCGTTCCCGAGTACTACAGTAATTATTTTGTTCATCTACCCTGACTTGAAACTTTAAAAAGGTAACTAGAGTTTGTCGCTTCTTGGCCCGTTTATTTATATAATAACAAATATATATCGCGAAAGTATAATATCTACTATTTATTTTCACTTTAAAAACAAAGTAAAACAATACAGTTTTATTTTATATGGTTGAATACACAAACAAAAAAGGTAACCCGATTTAGTCGCGTTGTGGCCCGTTTAAATTGTTACGCATAGCTTGGACGGCGCATAGAACCAATCAGTCAGTGCTCGAAGAACTTAAAATAGACAGGAAACCGAAGCTCTCAAATATATGCCTACGGAGGGTCTTTGAGTTCTTTGGACACATTGCTCGCAAGCCTGGCGACGACCTCCAGAAGCTTATTGTCACCGGCAAGGTTGATGGAAAGAGACCCAGAGGACGTAGCCCTAGGCGCTGGTCAGATCAGATCCGCACCACACTCAATACGACAGTCTCCGAGGCCATCCACGTGGCCGAAAGCAAGAAAAGCTGGAAGATCATCCTCAAGAAAAAGATCTGAATTATGGGGTCACGTCTCCAATTATTGGGGTATCGATGCAAGGAGGAGTGACCCGTTTATGTATATAATAACAAATACGAATGGCGAAATTTTAAAATCTACTATTTATTTTCACTTAACAAAAAAGTAAAACAATACAGTTTTATTTTAAATGGACACACAAAACATACACTGAATTAACAAACAAGGTCTTTAGGTACTAGAACAATATTGTAGGTAGGTCATACTCTTATATATAAAATTCTCGTCTCACAATGTTAATTACTATACTACTCCAAAATGGCTCGACCGATTTTGATAAACTTTTATATGCATATTCAGTAAGTCTGAGAATCGGCTACTATCTGTTTTCTATATCCCTAAGTTATACGGGTTGTCCACCCCTAACATTTATTTTATGTTTGGACAATTTTTTTTTTAATGTTCACTATAAATACATTAGAAATAATTTATACGACGAAACAACGTTTGCCCGTTCAGCTAGTATCCGTAAAGTTCTATTACCTAAGATGAAATAAATAAGCAAATGTCGGCCTTGTATTTTTTATTTATTTATTGATAAGGCTTACCACCTAGAAACATATATATTAATAAACTAATATAAACATTCAATACATCATCTTTCCTTTATGTTACCAAATTACATTTACATAACACTTCAAACAATAATTGATGCAAATTTTGATATACAAATGAAAAACAAAAATATACACTTGAAAAATATAAAAGTAAAATATAAAGAAAAAAAATAGTTTTATTAAAAAAAAAAGGTTAAAACATAAACTTAAATTCAAAGGTTTTCCAGAATACATTTTCTGAAACATTGTAATGTAATGTATGAATAAATGAAAACCAACAATCTCTTCTAAGAATAGTCGTAACTAATTTAATTTTAATTTGACGATTCAAAAGTGCTTGTAAAGGTTAATTTGAATAAAGACTCATTTGAACTTGAATTTGAATACAAACGCATACATTTACACGCAATAGTAGGCCGATCGTCATCATAGGTGACTGTGCATTTGGAAGTATTGATCAACCTTTTTTTACGACGCTCGCACACATCGAAAAGATATTATTTTAGGATGCTTCATTCGGTATCATCGGATAGACTTACTTTATCTTCCTTCATCGTTTATATAATTTTATAATAAAAAAATATATAAACAACAATGGCTAGTTTTAATTTCCTATTGTATATGTACAGAGAAAGAAGATATGTCTATAGTCTTCCTATTGTATAAAGAGTTAATTTCTAATGGTATACTACCGATTCCGGCTTCTTCGTTCTTGTCAACATAAAGGTTTAAGTACCCCCAAGAAAGCAATTTGTTTTTTCCTTTTCCACGAAAGAAAAACAGTTTTTTTATTCTATATGTTACCCAGGTAAGCTTTTATTCAGCAAAATTCTATCAATATTGGTACAGTAGATTGGTTGTAAAAGCGTAACAGACACACTAACAGACTCTTGCAGTTATAACATTAGTTTAGAGAGAGGTCTCTACCTTTTTCTTTTCTCTAAGAAGAAAGATCTTAAACCATAAACAACAATAATTTATAGAATTAGGCGTTACTTTGCGGAGATCCATAATACAAAAGTAATAATAAAATTATTTTGCTATAATCCGCGATACAGTAAATAGAAAATATATATAGTGTTTAATGTATAGTGGATTATCAGTATTTTCATACCCGATACGTGCAGGATTCGTAAAAGCACATGCACAAACCTCCACCACTTCCACCAAAATACACAAGCACTACACAGTTTCACTATCACAAACTCAACAATCGTTTCGCCCCGCAACCGAGGCATCATCAGGAGATAGACTCCACGACAAAATCGCAAAGCGAAGCGTTATGCAAACAAGCATTGTTATATAGTAATCGGTTCATCCCCACCTTTACCTCTGAACACGTGCAACAAGCTTGAACTTGAAACATTTATCTGCTCGTTAATGAGGGTGCCATTGTTATGCTTAATGATTTCTAATTGTTCCAAAATATTCAATTTTAAGCTTTTTTTGCAGGTGTGCAGTATTTCGAAACAATGGTCATTAGGAACTTTATGACCGCTTTCTAACAAATGTTTCGCGAAATGTGAATTTTGTGGCTTATTATTCCTGAAAGCGACCATATGTTCTTTAAAACGGGTTTCAAAATTACGACCAGTCTGACCCACATATGTATCATTGCATTCAGGACATTTTATTTTGTAAATACCACTCTTTTTCGGGCTTTCTAATTTGTCTTTATTATTGCATAATATCTTTTTTAAGCAGTTATTACTTTTAAAACCTAATTTTATATTTGACTTTGTTTTAAATATAGTTGAAATTCGTTCTGACAATGTTCCAAAATAGGTCAAACTGGCTTTGTATTTATTATCTTTGTAATGTGGCACCGCATAGAAGTGTTTTGTCAATTGCAACTTCTGTTTATTTTTTAATATATTTTGTACTAATTGCTCATCGTAGCCATTGGAATGCGCCATCTGGTTGATTATTTGCAGCTCATTGTTAAAATTCTTTTCCGAAAGAGGGACTGATAAGAGTCTGTGTATATGACTATGAAAGGCAGCAAGTTTGTGTTGCCAGGGGTGAAATACCTGCTTCTTCCTTTCACCCCTGGCAACACAAACTTGCTGCCTTTCATAGTCATATACACAGACTCTTATCAGTCCCTCTTTCGGAAAAGAATTTTAACAATGAGCTGCAAATAATCAACCAGATGGCGCATTCCAATGGCTACGATGAGCAATTAGTACAAAATATATTAAAAAATAAACAGAAGTTGCAATTGACAAAACACTTCTATGCGGTGCCACATTACAAAGATAATAAATACAAAGCCAGTTTGACCTATTTTGGAACATTGTCAGAACGAATTTCAACTATATTTAAAACAAAGTCAAATATAAAATTAGGTTTTAAAAGTAATAACTGCTTAAAAAAGATATTATGCAATAATAAAGACAAATTAGAAAGCCCGAAAAAGAGTGGTATTTACAAAATAAAATGTCCTGAATGCAATGATACATATGTGGGTCAGACTGGTCGTAATTTTGAAACCCGTTTTAAAGAACATATGGTCGCTTTCAGGAATAATAAGCCACAAAATTCACATTTCGCGAAACATTTGTTAGAAAGCGGTCATAAAGTTCCTAATGACCATTGTTTCGAAATACTGCACACCTGCGAAAAAAGCTTAAAATTGAATATTTTGGAACAATTAGAAATCATTAAGCATAACAATGGCACCCTCATTAACGAGCAGATAAATGTTTCAAGTTCAAGCTTGTTGCACGTGTTCAGAGGTAAAGGTGGGGATGAACCGATTACTATATAACAATGCTTGTTTGCATAACGCTTCGCTTTGCGATTTTGTCGTGGAGTCTATCTCCTGATGATGCCTCGGTTGCGGGGCGAAACGATTGTTGAGTTTGTGATAGTGAAACTGTGTAGTGCTTGTGTATTTTGGTGGAAGTGGTGGAGGTTTGTGCATGTGCTTTTACGAATCCTGCACGTATCGGGTATGAAAATACTGATAATCCACTATACATTAAACACTATATATATTTTCTATTTACTGTATCGCGGATTATAGCAAAATAATTTTATTATTACTTTCCATAAACAACAGTCAAGTAAAGGTTTAAAATGTATTACAGATAAGTGTCGATATCGTTAGAAGGGTTGACCTCAATTTTGTTTTCTAGATAACGTCCTTGATAACATTAATCAAGGCTCGTATTTGGCGGGGTCCGAGCAATTTTCTGGTCAGTGACCTTTTAATTTGCCGCCCTGTGGAGTGATTTTTCACTTCGGCTGTGATGTGATAAGCATTAGGATCCGCCGGTAGCAATCCATGTGGTCGATAATGAAGAGATTTAATTAACAGAGAAGAATTCGACGAACGTTTCCAATTGAGATTGTTCAGAGTTTCTACGTGATCAGCAGAAAAGGACGTTTAGATTTGTTAAGTGACGATTTTCGTGTAACTTTTTTCATAGAATTAGGCAATATGAATAGATAGCGGCTTTACCCGCGTGGAATTTGATCTGCCACATTAAGTTTCGTGAGAAATCGCTTAAGATTTTCTTTTTACTTAATATTAAAAAATATTTATTTATTTTTTTACTAGTACAACCAAAATTTTAGATGTCTAACTTCAGAAGTGACGGATTCCATACAATCTTCGCCGGGCCTGTTAGACGGTGTATGGCGCTCCATTCAAGTCAATCATATCGTGATAACTTTGAAACCATTAAGCCCAATTACTTTGTGTGAAAGACAAAGTTTACCATCATGAAATACAGAAAGCGACAAATGTATTATTTTTTTATAGAAGTTTGATACATATACTAAAATGTGCATTGTAAAATAGTAACTAATTTAATTAAATTTATGATTCACAATTTATGGTCATAGTGGCTTCCACATAAAAGGTAGATAAATGCTGTCGCGGAATTTATTTAGAACTATTCAAGACAATCAATACTACAGTACATTATCTTTGTGTAACTCCAATGGATTATGCAGCGTACGCCTAGATAGCTCTCAGAGGCAAGATTTTTTCCGACTTCATTGACATGTATCGTTATATTACATAAAATCATTACAAATTGTAGCCTATATGTTATTCCCATGTATAACCTATATAACTGTAAAGTTTCATACAAAACCATCCAATAGTTTTTGTTGAAAGAGTAACAAACATCCATCCATACTCACAATTTTTCGCATTTAAAATTAGTAGGAAGTAGGAAATAAGTAAGGTAAGTCGACCGGCTGTACGGTATCCGGCTGAGTAGAATAGACTACCCTCATTCCTAACCGCTCTGCTTTTAAAAACTATTCAACTAGCAAAGCAGATACAAGCACGCCACCTAATGACTTGGGGTAGTACACTGCTCGTTAGACGACATGCATTGTTACCACACTATCGTCGTAATAAGGATAATCCTATATACTTAACAGATTGAGCTAACTCCAGTTAATGGCGTGGTATAATCGACTTGTGACAGTAAGAAATTATTTTGATCAACTAATAGAGAAAGCCCGTTAACCCATCAGTCATAGTTAATATCATAAGAATAAAATTACATTCGTTAATATGTCATTTGTTATAGCTTTTTACTTTATAATGTATTTTTTATCTAAAAGATAGAAAGTACGTATATTCATTTGCTTAAAAACCTAGTTTTTACTGTGACCATATATCGGTAAAAACTAAGTTTTTTTACTTTGAAATATAAAACAGGAAGAAACTTAATATGCTAAATTTTAAAATATACAATTTTTTTAAACAACAATAAAGCAAGATTATAACTTAGATATTTTCAAAGTTTTGTGTAAGTTTTATTTGACTAAAATATATCTTGCCATATTTTTGAACCATATAACACGTCGAGCCATACTGACGTTATCGACAATAATCACTTACATTTTTCAATTTTAGATAACGAGAAACAAATATCATCGTCTGTCACAAATCTAACTAAGACAAATCAACCGTTGGTTTATAATATAAGTCTCATGGTAGTACGTAAATGTGGTAATGCTAACTATCAAGCCACTTGATGAGTTGTCAACCACGTGTGTGAGTACCTTTATATTGATAACTGAATTCAGAGTATTATTTATTGTAAAATATATGAGATATATTTTATATGGGAGCTGTGATAGCCCAGCGGTGAGACCGTGCGACTCTTTCGAGATGGTCACGGGTTCAGACGCTGAGCCAATGAGTTTTTCTATTAAAGCTTATGTGTCTAATTGATATTTGTAATTTATCACACGCTTCTCAGTGAAGGAAACCTGCATATCTCTAGAGAATTCTGAGCGATATGTGTCACCTATTAATCCGCATTGGAGCAGCGTAGTAGGTAGGTCGTAACTCAAACCCTTTTATTCAGAAACGGAGAGAGGAAGCCCTATGCTCAGCAGTGGGATTGTAACGGGCCTTTACTTTACTATATTTTATATTAGATGATATATTCCCATATCTATGTTTATTAAAAAGTCCGTGTGTGATCGATTTTCTCAAAATCTACTGAACCGTTTTTTGAACGGTTTTTATTAAAAGTGCAATTCTTCAAGATGGCTTAGGTACTTACCTACTTATTGTTCTGTTAGAACAATACCATTTTATGTAAATTGCGTTCAAGAGGTCGCACGGTTGAAAAGTACTCGTCTGCTTTAGTCGCGTACGCCGCGTAATCCAGCAGAGATACACTAAAGTAATGTACTGGAGAGTTGTGCATCCACAAAAATACTACAATAAAGTCCGCGAGAGCATGTCTCTATCTCTTATGGTTAACTCACATTGACTACTTTTATGTTCCAAATTTCAATTACGGAAAAAATTTGTGGCACACGGGTGAATCTAGTGGCAAAACTAGTAGTTTTATTATAAAGTATTGTAAAAAGGTATCACACGAAGCACTGCGCTATGGAGGCCGTGGTTACACCATTTTCCTTAACAGCGTCCCCTTGAGTGTAAAGTACACAAAAGGAAACGAATGTTATGTAACAATGAGATAAATGTCATTAGTAGATTGAAACTGAAGGACTTTATTTCGGAACAATTGACGCTTTTTTGCAAAGCCTTTTGTTTTTTTTTTCGAACGAATATTATGTGCTATTGTGTATCAAAGAAATATTTATGCGATTTAAAAAGTTAATATGTAAAACTGTCAGCATTTATAGTATTTGTAATCGGAAGAGTTTTGCCTTATCTCAATGGCACCCTTAAGATATTTCACGTATATATAGTTAAAACTTCTACTATATGATCTATTCGCAAACTTGACAATGCTTCTGCGCTCAGTAACGCTGCGATTATTACCTCCATGGTTTAAATTTTAGAAGTTTTTTTTTTAATTTTAGAAGGATTTTATCATGTTAACACAAACAAAGTCACGGGCAAAAGTCTAGAAAAGTATTTGAGAACAGTATAAAGTATAGAGATAGTGTGTGCGTTTGTAAATTTTAGTTCAGAATAAAAATACTAACGTGTTGTATAATGTACGCGAGTTGAGATGCCTATATCTTCCTTTTATATTTATATACAGGACACACAACATATAATACATACATGAATATATTTACGCTCACACTAATACAAGCGTACAAAGGAAAAAAATTACACTGTCTCAATCGCACCACGTCAGTAACACGAGAGCCCTTGTTGAGAGTGGATGTGTAGTGACATATTATATTACTTGTTAGTGTATGTTTAAGCCCTTACTATATTCATACAACACACGTCTATATTAATACATTACAAGTGAACACATAGTGGTTTAATTTTATTTATAAATATTTTCCAAACGTACACTCAACAATATAGTTATATCAAACGAAATACGAACGGAATACGAAAGCTACCATGTGATAAAAAAGTGTGGTTGGACCATTACTTGAAAAGAAAGACCGTGTTAACATTGACACAGACACTAATGAGGGTTTGTTGCAAAAACCAAACCGTTACATCTTTTTCGGACTTGAACGCTGTTTCTGTGACCAAAAAAACTAGTCTTTGATTACGAACTAAGTTTTCTAGGATAAATTTAACTGTAGTGAAATGACTGAATAGCGAAAATACAATAATATATAATATAAATGGGATAATAAAAAGCACGATTGACCGTCTCCAAAGTAAGTAACCTAATACTTCTGTTATGGGGGAACAGAAAACTGGTAAATGTCATCATTCTCCTGCCCTTATCGAACTCTAAGTGGGGTCGGCACAACATGTTGCACATGTTGTTACATGATTTGGCTAGGTATTTTACGACCGCCGCCTGTCTGACGTCGACTTACCTTAGTCGCCTTTTACGACACCTCGGTAAGAAATGAGGGTGTCTATTCTACTCAGCCAGATACCACAAGGCGGAAAAAAAACTGGTATATATATACATATATAATTTTAAACACAGGCTTATCAATTAATTCTTACTTAACGTATTTTTTAAATTATTTTAAAAGAGGAATGAATATTCGTTACACAGAGAAGTGCAGTTCACTTTAATATGGATCAGTTTTTAAAAATACGCAATACACGCCAAGGAACGTTTAATATCCAAAGGCTGGGCAAAACTCTCTTTATTATACGGCATATATAGATATCCTTGCGATTTTAATATATAATATAAATGAGACAATAAAAAGCACGGCTGACCGTCCCCAAAGTAAGTAACTTAATACTTGTGTCAATGGTGACATACAATTGGTAATATATACATATATAATTTTAAATACAGGCCTATCAATTAATTCTTACTAAACGCATTTTTTTAATTATTTTAAAAGAGGACTGAATATTCGTTACACAGAAAAGTGCAGTTCACCTTAAAATGGATCAGTTTTTAAACACGCCATACACGCCAAGAAACGTTTAATATTCAAAAGCTGGGCAAAACTATCTTTATTATAAGGCATATGTAGATATCCTTGCGATTTTAAGCACTAATGTTTTTAAACGGGCAATTAGAGCCTTTTCAAGTTCAACAGACTCAGGTACAAATTAGTACTTCAACCTATTTGAAAAAAAAAAGAAAAAAGATAACTTATACTTTCTCATATCTGCTCAAAGATAGGCCAAAATAAAAATAAATACCTTTCCCTTTAATGAACCAAAAGCGCTCAAAAAATGGGAAAACATTAGAGACTCGCGATAAGAATATCAACTCAAAATTGGGAGCTCATTTTGTAACTCCATTCGAAAGATCGATTACCCTAATTTCGTGGTAAGAAGTATCGTAAAGCCTATTTATTCGCCGTATCTTGGGGAACACCCCTGTGCCTCGTTTGCCTTCCTGCGTTTTGACGATAACGTGATTGACCTTGTAAATAAATGGACGAACGCAAAGCCGTTTATGGGGTATACGTTATTAGTACGCTTCATTAACTTGTGAATTGCTTAGAATTTCTTGCAGCTAGATTTTTACTGAACACGGTCGAATATGAAAATACTACAGTTTGTAGTAGTCATTATAGTTTATTATATTCATTACTTGTGCACAAAGAAAATGTAGGAATATTATTAAGGCGCTGAACAGAGCTGGCGTAAATTCAGATTTCGGCATATAAGCCACGCCCACAATTTCTGCGACGGCGTAGCGACAAACTTAATTTTTTAACACCCATTGTAGGTGTACACTATTTTATCCAA
The DNA here is from genome assembly GCA_947086505.1 of Morpho deidamia. Classification (NCBI taxonomy): domain Eukaryota; kingdom Metazoa; phylum Arthropoda; class Insecta; order Lepidoptera; family Nymphalidae; genus Morpho; species Morpho deidamia. Next base: position 13,220,113 of record CAMTZC010000012.1, on the reverse strand, counting down.
ACTTTTTTTGTACAATTTATTTAAAAAACTTATGTCTAATTAATCTTATAAAACTAAGTATGCTGAAACTATAACTAAACACCTAAAAAAAGACATATTATCAACAAGGAATAGTCACAAAAGGCGGCAGCTAGCGACACACGTCCGTATAGCAGCGCGCCTCAGCGATCACTGTCTATATTCGTAGATGTAAAAGAGAAGCGAGACGATGACTCGTTTCAGTTTTGCTATTTTCTAAAAAACATTTAATTTGAATGAAATATCTTAATTAATTCAAAATTAAAATCTTACATTCTCTTTATATTATAATGATTTATTAGTCTTATTAATTTTACCAATTTTTGTTGATAAATATTAGAGATATTTACGATAAAAGTAAAAATCAGAGGTCTATTTACCAATTTTTTTTATCGAAAAAAAGTATCGTAATCATGTTTTGAAATCTTACATTCTCTCTGAGATATGATGTTTATTAACATATATTTTTCTTTTAATCGTCATCCCTATAGCTTTTGTTAAAAACGTGTTTAAAGTCAGCCTATTTAGCTCTGTTCAGCGCCTTAATATTCTAGCTGTGCCAACGGTTTCGCCCGCGTGGAAATCTGCGTGTACAATTTTTGTCTAGAATTCAAATTTTATACATAATAGTAGTTATTGTGAGTTATCTATAAGATATAGGAGACATGCTAATACGGACTTTTTTGGATTATTTTTAATAGATCTACAATTCTCTAGTAGAGATCTTTCATTCTAAAAGTGCACGCCCCTCCACCAAATTACATTATTTGAATGTGTGAGAGAAAATATTGACTACTATTTTATATGTGTGCGCGCAGCAATTTCAAAGTTGACAAGACTCATTCGCGTACTTAAAGGTCAACTAATTGCTCGACTGGTATAAGTCAAACATTTATATGGCGGAGAATGCACGCTTTGTATGAGACAACACGTCTATTCTGTCACGCGTTCCTATCATTTGTGCACTGGCTGACCAACCAATCCGGTTAGACGGGTTACAAGTAACGTTTGCATAAAAATAAAATTAATATTATATAATATTTATAATCAAATTTATGTTGAAAATTCTTTAGAATAAAAAGTAAGTTTTTAACGTTTCCCTGGAATAATAGTAAGCGCTGTGGATTGTAAACGTGAAGTTCCGCATTCGAATCCTAGAAAAAACATATTAGTATATTTCTAAAATTTATCCCTGGTCTTGACTAGATAGATACTTCCGACGTACCCTTCTAACAAAGACGTATCACCAAGCGGTTTAGCATTCAGGTACGATGTCGTGTGAAAACCCTGAATGGTTACACGTTTAATCTCCAAACCCTTTTAAGAAACTTAAACTACATCGGCATCCATCAGGTGAATTCGCAATCAAGAGCTAGCTTGCCAACTTAATTTAATAAAGATAATGTCATATATTCATTATGCAATTATTAGAATGATGAATAAAACGTAATGTACAGAAGTCTGTTCATTTATTTTTTTAGTAAAAAAAGAAATAAAATTAAACCGCTATAAATATTTACTATTTTAACGCTATTCACTCACGTCGCTATCTTCAGATTCAGACTCTACATTAATTATAAATTCAAAATTTTTCGTATATTCTATCTCAATATCATTCACATTTCGACACGTATTTTTCCACATATTTCTATCAATCATGTCAATTCGTTCCTTAATTAAAGCAATGGCTTTAATGATGAAATAATGATAGATGTTAAGTTTTGCCCGTTTTTTTTCGCCACATAGTTTTATAAAATTCTCCATATTTTTCTATTAAAGAAAGAAATTATCTAATTATTATTTAAAATAAAAAATATTTATCGTCTTTTTTTATGACATGCTAACTGTACTTTTGGCAATAATCGATGCGTGCTCCTACTTTCGTGTCTGTCCGGCAACTGAGTAACTAATTAAAATAACAAGTTTGCGTGAATTTCGTCTGTACATAAGTTTTCTGTGTGTGAGTAAACACATTGGAGGGGCGTGCACTTTTAGAATGAAAGATCTCTACATTACTTTAGCGTATCTCTGCTGGTTTACGCAGCGCACGCGACCAAAGCTCCCAGCAAGCAAGTTTTTTAACAACTGCGCGATCTCTTCAACCCAATTTACATAATACCGATATGTACTATTTACCCAAACCATCCGGAAGTATTGCACTATCTTTTGGTGAAAATCGATTACATACAGACAGACAGCTTTATATACTTATTATAAAACAAATTCCCAAAAGATTTTGTTTTATAATAAGTAAAGATATATAATGGCGGGCGTACTCGGGAATCGAAAATACTAACGAGATAGCAGACGCCTCTATCCTATAAATGGAGGGGAGGCCAATGTCCAGCTGTGGGATAGTAATAGTCCGTTACTGTTTTTATAAATATACCCGCGACTTTTTTCGCATCTACGCAACACAAGTATTAAGTTACTTACTTTGGGGACTAATGACCGTGTAATTTTTCCCTTATAAATCTCTATTTATACTTAAATCTATACTTATTATAAAACAAACTCACCAAAAGCTATATATAATCGATTTTCTCAATATCTACTGATCGGATGTTAGTACGGTTGTAACGGTAAATTCTCAGTAACAGCTTAACCGATTTTGATTTCGCGATTTGAAGCCGAGATTCCAATAATAAGTCAATATACCTTTAAGCCAATAACTTTTTTCGAAGACATCATAGGAAAGGATGCAGCCACTGAAACCTTAAAAATACACTTACAGAAATATAAGCCAATGAAGACATAAAAGTGCTTATTGGAAGAGAATTTCAATTTTATATTGGATGGTGGATCATTTTCGTATTCTGTTTCATTAATACTTCATCATATTGGTATTGTGAGTACAAAGCCATTCTTTATAAATTTTTTCATCATGCTTCTGCCGTTATCCCAAATTACGTGGGTTCGGCACAACATGTTATTCATGTTTTCACATGATTTGGCTACGTATTTAACGTACGTAACGGCAACTTACCTTAGTATTTTACGACCCCTCGGCAAGATGGAGGGTGGTCTATTATACTCAGCCGGATACAACACAGTGCGTCAACTTACCTTAGTCGCCTCTTACGACCCCTCGGTAAGAAATGAGGGTGGTCTATTCTACTCAGCGGGTTACCACAACAACTTACTTAAACACTCCGACACCAAGTCTATATTTGATATCGTGTGTAGTAATTGTTAGACTTAAACCTTCGTTAAAAGGATTGCCTTTTTGGCGCTTGAGTACGTATCAAATCTCTTCAAACATGTTCATTATTATAAGTACATAGTGTATCAGCATTACAGATTAGTGACGTCCACAGGAATATCGATAACTAAAACTCTTATTTTTTTTTTATTTCACATATACCTACTACATAATTAAACTTTTTATTATTAAATATATAAAACGACAAAGTCTACAAACTATATTATTAGCGAAAATCTTTTTATAAAGTTTAGAAAAAGGTTAAGGTATAAATATTTTTTAACGGATGTATAGTAAGTATTACTTGCTCATCTTGGGTACTTGTCATTTTCTATATTTATGATATAACAATGTGACACAATTTCAAACAATAATGTTACAATCAAGTTAGGCATAATTCCAGCACACTAAACTATCGAGGTACCGCTCATCGATTTGGCTACCTGCCCATTATTACGATATCTATTCGTGGCTATAACCCACTTTTGTAACAACATCCATATATGACTAGTATCTGTTCAGTTATTTATATAAGGCAGTAGCCTAGATACATAATATTAAAGGTCAGGTTCTCTCAACGGAATGGATAATGCTCACAATGTTTTCATGATCCATTGAAACAAGGATGGCAAAATAGACATAAATGAAGACAATTTCCTGTAAGTTCCATGATAGGGTAAACGTAGCATTTTGCACAGTAGCGTGTTGATCTATGGATACAAAACTTGATGGCTGGCTCTGAGTATCGTAGCAATGACATTTTCCAAAAGATAGAACCAGTTATGTCATGGTTTTCCTGTCTGTCCAATGTAAGTCAATGGGAAATAGAAGAATCAAAGTCACCATCATATACTCAATTACTCACGAAGCTTTATATGGCTACTCAAGACACAAATGCAAAGAAAAATCTGAACTACTCGACATTAGTTCAAATTTTTGCATTCGTAAATTATTTTTATTTCAAATTAACTTATAAATAAGTGCTTCCTAATCGTTATCACATAGTGATGAAAGGAATGTAATCTTAAGGTGTTACGATACTTTCCAGGCATTTTATCGCGACAAACGTTTGGTCAGGTACGTGTTGACGCGTCTATTTGTAACGATTGCACGTGAGCGAAACATTAAACGGAGCGTTTTATATGAGCTTTATCTTAATAGACAGATATACGGTCTCAGAATGTCTACTAACACAATTCTAAACGACACCATTACAATGGAGAACGTGATAATCCCAGAACACTAGGCTTTAGAGCTAGAAGCACTGAGCAATCGATTTGGCAGGCCGCCCGGATGATACCTGCGACCTACTTCGGCAGTTGGTCTTATTTAGACTAGTTCTTGTTGAATTAGAAATTTATATATATTTTTTTTCATATATGTATAATTTTAATATGATTAATAATGCTCTGAATCACAGACAAGATCGCAATGCGCATTGCGATTTTGTCGTGGAGCCTATCCTCCTGATGCTTCGGTTTCGGGGCGAAACGATCGTCAAGATTTTGGTTGTGGTTGTGTGTACTGCTTGTGTGCATTGTGTGAGGCGCCTTGGGATGCATGTGGTGACTTGTCCTGCATGTGTAAGGTACGTGAATTTTGCCTGCTTCATACACATTAGCTTTGCATGCATTCGCTTAACCTGAGCCGATTATAGCAAGGCAATTCTGTTATAGTGTCTGTAATATGGAATTCCGCAAAGCAACGCCTGTTTCTATAAATCATTTAATAATGCTCTTTCTGTAACTATATCTGAAAATAGAAGTGATGTATGTGAAATTTATTTTTCATTGTTATTTAGTAGAAAATTCACACACACATGCGCAATAAAAACAAGTACAATATCTCAAGCGTTTAAAGAAAAAATATTTTTAACGTTATAAAGGAAAGTATAACGTTAAATTTAGATGTTTCCGTTTGTCGATATTTTTATTTTGCCAGGTCTTTTTCGTTCGCCAGACAATAGGCGAGCCAAAAGGCAGATTTTAATTACGCGAGCCGCCGGGGGCCTACGTTACTCATTGTGTCCCTGTACCTATTTTTAGTCTCATCTCCATGCCCGAACAAACAGATGATGTATATGGTTTTTTTATCTTATATACTGACGAAACTGCTCTGTGCTTCTGAACAACGTCTTCACGTTTTTACAAACAACTATTACCTTGTTTCAAAAGTAATGACAATATTATTTTGCTATAGTTCGCGTTTAGAGAAAGTTTATGTAATGCTTAAAGTAGAGTGTACTATCTGTGTTTTACCTTATGTATGTAGGATTCGTTCACCGCATTACACTAGCACTGCACACATTCAGTACCACAATCTCATCAATCGTTTCGCTTATTATTGCGAAAAATTGTTACAAATAGCAAATAGTACACCCTACCATTAGACTCACTTTAAGATTTTCTTATCTATATAAGAATTTCTATAATTGTAAAAATTAATAATGTTCACTCTAGGCCTTCGCAAAGTAAAGCCTATTTATACGACTTGCTTTAATGATTCACTATTAAGTTACTATCACTAAGCAACGCTGCTGAGAGTAATTCTCAGGTATATTCACTTTAAAATTAGCGACAGTGAATAATAGACAGGAAACGGATCTAGGTCGAGACGGGAGCGCTTTTGATGGCGGTCGGTTGCGACACCGTATGATTTGTGTCAATTGAGCTTTGTATGTCAAGACGTATTGATTTCTTTAGAAGAAGAAATGGGCGGAAACCGCACTAAATCGGGAACTTTCGAATGAATAAATGTTTCCCTTATGCAATATATGACCTTCTCGAATTGTCATCTTGCAATAACAACTGGTTAAGATATTTAAAATTTACGATATTGCATAGAGGATTAATTTTCTGAAGATACTTTAAGATGAATACATTGTTACTCACTTAACATACATGTTATTCACGACAAAAAAAATTAATTCCTTTATGATCCTAAGGAAAAGCTAATGAAATATTTCCAGATTTATATATATTGGCTGTATTAAAGGAAATTTGAAGAATAATTCTTACAATCAGTAATACTTTGGCAATCCTGTGTAAGGTAATTAAATTCATGCTGTTTTATAATTTATACAATCCCCCCTAGTGTAATAGACTTCGTAGTATCATATTATTTTATATTAACAAATACTTTGTGCCTTAATTTAACTTCCTTGTAACTTTTAGTTAGCTAGAAAGAAAATATCTTTATTAGTGATAAGGACACATTCCACCGATAAGGCTGATTACTATATAATCATGCTTGTTTGGATAATGCTTCGCTTTGCAGTTTGGTCGTGGAGTCTATCTCCTGATGATGCTTTTGTTGCGAGCAAAACGAATGTTGAGTTTGTGATAGTGAACGTGTGTAGTGTTTGTATATTGTGGTGACGTTGGTGGAGGTTAGTGCATGTCACTTTACAAGTCCCGCATTTATCGGTTATGAAAAATCGGATAGTCCACTATACATTTAGGTTTATATATATTTTCTATTTACTTTATCGCGGATTATAGAAAATAGTTTTGTGATTACTTTTGTATTATTGATCGCCGCAAAGTAACGCCTAACTCCATAAATTATTTGATAAGGCCACCTTTGCACATATTTTTTGTTTAATTTTAATTTTTTTGTATCGTTGTTTGATTTATGTGCAATAAAGATTGTGATCTTTTTCTATATTTATTTTATTTTAATATGATGGCAAAACAATAAATAATTATAAGCCACTTTTTATTATATGGGTACTTAATAACCACTCAGAACATTCTGAATCTCCAAGGCACTGTAAAAGAGCCGAGACGGTCAGTTTCCGCCAGGGGAGACATCGTGACCATTGCTAAGTCATAAAGTTTGAATCTTCTTTCAATAATAAATAAGACCGAGCACTTAGTATTGTTGAATATTCACAAAGACAACTAGAAGCTATTAACAAAATACGTCGATTATTTATTTATGATATTTAAGATACAAAGCATTCAAATTTAAAATTCAAATCATCAAACAGTACAATATCGTAAATATTATGAACAAAATATCGTAAATCCTTTATGTATAGCAAAAACAGAAAGGGACCTAGAATTGATCCTTGAAGCACACCTATAACTATGGCCGATTCCGATGACGGCACATCATTGAACTTTTTATTCTACTACTAATTCAATCTACTACTGGAAATATGTATTTTCAAGAGATTTCTATGCGATACGATCTTGATTCATTATTTTAGGGTTGTCTGTTTACTTAGTGGATCTGGCAACTATCACCGAGTCTTCTAGTGTTAAACACCTTGAAGCCCCATGAACGTTAGTCCATTGATTTTTAAAATTCAAAATATTATATTATTTAATCAAGTGCTTTTGAATCGTCAACTTTACTGCTGGTTCGCAAAGCTGCTCCTACCGAGAAGAGCCAGCAAGAAACTCGGCGGTTGCCTTTTCAAATATAATTCTTATAACTAGTTTCATTAAGTCATTACTTTTTTGTATGGGGTGGAGTAGTAGCTACGTCTAAATAATCCTTAATAGTATAGTAGGCTTCCTTTCACAGTGTTTTTAAACTGCTGTAATGGCAAAGATAAAATTTATTGCGAAGTTTTATTACAGAATCTTATACTCTAACCTGCAAACGACTTACGTATTTTTGCAAGGCATATAACAGGAACTGCAAGCTTATGACGGTACCTACTTTGTCTATTATATACATCACCAATCTTTTAATAATTATGTATATTCTTATGCACAAAAATTAAATTAAATAGAAACATATGCCCTGTATTCATTCCTTTTATTCATTATTTCTGCATTGTGAATAATTCACATTATTCGGTGGCCCAAGACTGAACTTATAAAAAAAATCCTAGCCGAAATAGTGTTTTGGGTAAAAGAAACTAAATATTCTCAACATAATGTAACAGGAAAAGCTCCTGATAATATTTCAAAAGGACTGACAGCAAATGAAGTAAAGGGCCATTAAAATAGCAAACGAGCATATAAAACTGTTACGGGTAATGCATTCAATGTATGCAACGGTGCGGTGTCGCGTGGAAATTTAAGCATTCGCAATACCTATTAGTCTAGTGCCTAGTACATTACGGTTGAATTATTTGCATAATTATGATGTGATGAAAATGCAGAATTTGAATTTAAATCACTATATAATTTATTGTACATTCAATATAATTTCATTGGAATTTTTTTAGCTAGTTTACAGAGTTATAATACAATTTTAGTTAATGTAAAAAACTTTAAAAACATAATTCATGGAAGAAATTATTTCTTAAAAGGCGTTACTTTACGCAATTCCATAGAACTTATATATAATAGAACTAAGTAGAGTATACGTTCATATAGTAGAAGTTATGGTAGAATTATTTTGCTATAATCCGCGTTTGTTAAGAGAATCTATGTAATGCTAAGTGTAAGAAGTAGACAAAATTCACGCAATCTATACATGGAAGAGCACACGTATCACCAACAACACACTACACACATTCACTAAGACAATCCCCACGACCGATCCGTCTCATAACCGAACCACACCAGGAAGATAGGCTCCACCAGGAAATCGTAGTCTCGTACGTGTACTAACTAGTCCTGCATGTTTAGGGTACGTGAACGTTGTCTGCTTACCACACTTAGCATTACATAGATTGTTTCAACAAACGCAGATTATAGAAAAAGAATTCTATCATAACTTTCGAAAAATTCTTAGAGTATGCCCGGTGAGAGGAGATTCGTTTTGAACACCAATCAAATATCTCATTTCCATATCTCCTCTCCGCTTAGCCTAACTGACGATATCTGATTGGTATACAAAACGCATCACCTCTCCTTTCCTCATTGGTGGATACCGAGCCTTAAGGATTACAGTTTCATCAGTATTTTGTTTAGCTATTAATGGCCAGTTACGGATTACGCCCGGATGTTCTCGACAACTCTGTCTGAAGATAACAAAATAAACTCATCCGTGAGTAATTACGGACTACAACCCATCTAAGCTCCACTCAGACGGGATTACCGTGTTTCTGCGCATAGTGGAATAGCGGAAGTGCTTAGGATCTCAAGAACTCTAGAAACAATAACTGTATCTCACTTAACAAATATAATTGTACGCTTATTTTACTCGTATACTTTTCTGGATATTAGTATATGTGGTGCATTTGAGTTGGCATGTGTTTATTACCTTGTATATTTGTAAACAGACACAAATGAATACATAAATGAATATGCTCACACTATAGATTATACATTTATTATAAGATACCTTACACTGTCTCAAGAGCTGGTGCTCTTGAGACAGTGTAAGGTCAGTTAGACCAGAGCCTTGTGTAGGAGTGGACTTATAGTGACATGCTGATAGTGCGTGTTTGGGTCTGTGTTAAACTCATTCAATAAAGTATATGGTATAATTGTTTATTTTATTATCACAGGCCACGTCTTTCTTTAAAATCGCACACATTTTTCCAAAAGTGAAGTGACAGAAAACATGGTAAGATAAACGATCTAGGGTGTATACAACAAAAAATATACTTATAATGTTAGCATTTCTTATTCATATGTTGCCCAAAAAAAGCTGTTATGTGCTGGAACATATCAAATAGCTCACCTAACTATATCCGTAATATAAGATGGAGAAATTCAACATCAAAAAAGCACGGATCACATATTTCAACGTCACTCCAAACTACAAGTAGGTATGTCATGAAATTGAGCAACAAATTGTAAAAATATCTTGATAAGCATATTGCACGCTTACTATTAAAGTGACCTAATTCAAAAAAATTGTGTTGAGGTAAATTGCAATAAAGAGTAGCGTAGCGCCTACAAAACTCGTGACTCATAACTTTTAAGAGCAAGAAAACGTTTTTAACGTGATGCCATAATAGATGGCATTGAACCTTCCGTAGTGTTCTCATCTCATAAGCGTAGAGAAATATTAGAAACGCTAAAGACCTGAGTAAATTTGGATTTGGCGATATTTCTGTTGTTCGATATTTTTCTCATTCTTTCCATGTATGATCTGCTTAATTTCGTCAGTAAAAGGTAATAACAGGTCAATAGAATGTAAGAGCAATGGCCCATAAATTTTAATACGTTTAGCTTTAAATACGAACATTAGTTGCCCCCTCTCGCAGTTAGCTAAGTGTCTGCATGTAGCATGTATGAGAACGGATAGCACATTCTACATTTTTGCATTACATATATTTTCTTTTGATGCGGATTATAGCAAATAATATTTTCATTACTTTTGTTTTTCAAACATTATTGTACTATCATATTTAAGATTACTATTACATGTTTACATACATCTAAAAATCAATTTGATATCTAGTTTTATATAACAAAAGTAAAATACGCTACCTTAGATATTAGAAACGATTTTACTTTACCATTCTTAATGAATAAAAAAGTAGACGAATACAAAATGCAATACATTTTTCTGCTTCCCATTAACTTTTTACTGTAGTAGTTCTACAAGTAATTAATGTATGCAAATTGCGCTTCAGGTACGCTATTAAATTATAATGCGCTACTTTTTAGTTATTTAGTTTAATGTAATCAATGTAAGGTTAATGACTTGATATTTTTAACATATTAACTGCATCTATATGATTCCCTGCGAGAGAAGTTTAAGGAAATAGGTATTCTTACATTTGCTTCACCTAGTGTCAATTCTGGCAGAAGCATCAGGTCATGCTTATTATAAACATACATTGTCATCAGGAAGAAAATTCTGAATATTTTGAATTTCTAAAAGCCAAAAGTATTTATTTAATTAATATACTGTTATAAAATAACCCTAAAGTGACCATAGAAGAAATTTATTATCACTTTTACTGGCTTTTTTTATTATTATATATTTTAAATCTTTATATTATACGTTTTATATCTGTCTACGACATTTAATAAACTTGCATATTAAAATAATGACATACTATTCTGATGGTTGGGACCTTTCACGCCAAATTAATTTACTTGGCGACGTGATTTTCTTAATTGGAACTTTTCCTTTGATGTCCTCAACAAGTATTTCACAGAAGACGATTTTAAAATAATTGATGAGTGAAACGAAATCAGAACTAAGGTTTCATTAGACTGGTATAACAATTAACTTTTAGGAAAATTTTAAAACATTTGCTTTATTTTTTACACTCGCGAGTTGGAACCGAGGGCTGCACAGTGAGTTTTTTAATTTAACTTATGTAAAAAAACCAATTGATAATTAAAATTCTTTTTTAATTATCAATTGGCTTGTGATAATTTTTAATTATAATAAAAATTGATGAAAGAAAACATTGTATGAAACCTGCAATCGCAGGGTTCCTGCGTTATGTGTAACCTATTTTTTTTTCCCGCCTCCTCTAACATAATCAGAGACTTTGTATGCTATAATTATTTTTTACAATTTTTGTTTATTAAGCAATATAACAGAACTAACTACTACTTTTAAAAATCGTACTGCAGTACGATTTTTGTCGTGGAGCCTATGTTCCTGATGACGCTTCGGTTTCGGGGCGAAACGATCGTCGAGATTGTGGTGGTGGGTGTGTGTGCTGCTTTTGTGTGCGTTGTTGCTGGTGAATTGCGCCTTGGGGTTCATGTGGTGGCTGGTCCTGCATGTATAAGGTGCGTAGATTTTGCCTGCTTCATACACATTGGCTTTGCATGCATTCACTTAACCCGTGCGGATTATAGCAAAGTAGTTAGTTCTGTTATATTGCTTGTAATATGGAATTCCGCAAAGTAACGCATGCTTCTATAAATCATTTTGTTTATTATTTTATTTACCTTAAATGGGTGGCCGAAGACATTGTTGTGCAGTTTGTGCTGCTTGATTTACAATTTTTATCCTGTAATTTTTATGTATTTATTATATATTTCTAAATTTACTTTTATACTTGCTATTTTTCTAACATATTTTTTAATCTACTTTTACTTACAATGCATCTTTGCGACTTCTGTTATTTATCTATGCATTATCTTACTGACTACTTTTTATTTAATAATAGTTTTTTAGTTTTCTTATTGTCTGATTAATTTTCTAACCCTTACTAATTTCGATATAATCACAAAAGATATACAATTATACCTTGTGTAACTTATTAATCGGCATGGAAATACTGTGTAGGTAAAACCTTCATCTCTTCTATTTGATAGTAGGAAGAAGGCTGTGGGATACCCAGCAGTGGGATAGTAAAAGACCGACACTTTATTGTATTGGACCTGACAATAGATATCCTGGATATTTAAAGCGGGTAGAGTTCACAGTTAAAATACAGTTAGGCGAATTGTCTTCAGTCTTGTTTAAAACATTGACTCGATACAACTATTAGATTTTCATGCTTCTTAACGCAGTGTACTTAAAACACTTAACAACTTAAAATAAAAAATAATTTTATAACATACAGCGCGACGGATTATTAATGACACCCACGCCAATTCTAAATATTCGGAAGTCATTTTTAACACACAAACTTACAAATTCTGATTATTTAAATACGGCTCTAGAACTTTGCAAACTACAAATTTCATTAAATATATACATATATAAATTGGTCACTGTAAATATAAAAGAGTACCCTCCAATTATTTTATCTCTTAAAGTACCAGTCTTGGGTAAGGGAGCAACTATCAGTGCCAAGGAGCCATAAATCGTTGTTTCACGGGCCACTTAACGAACGAACTGAAAAACTTATCTAACTCAAAGGTTTCAGTACTGTTGTAAACAGTCGGCCCGAATTTATTATCCCAGATAATCGGTATTAACTTTAAGTAGTTCTTTTCAATGAAACTAAATGACCACGTGATCTTTAGTTTCTCAAGAAGGACTTTTATTTGAATGTGTGCGTATCAAAGTGTATATTTGTGTGTTGCTGTTTGTTTCGGAAAAATTCGTTGACTAAAATAAAATTATTAACACTTAAAGTTAACGGAAACGAAATCGCAAGTACCACTAGAAACATAAAATGCAACTTCTTAGTCATCATCATCCTCCTGCCCCTATGCCACTCTAATTGGGGTCGGCAAAACATGTTATAAACATGTCATATTATTTGGCTACGTATTTTACGACCGGCCGCCTGCCTGACGTCAACTTACCTTAGTCGTATTTTACGAATCCTCGGTAAGATAGAGGGTGGTCTATTCTACTCAACCGGATACCATACAGCAACATAACTTGTTAGTATTATTTAGAAAAATGATGTTTTGCTTAAGTTACTATATATAAACTAGCTTATTAAAAATTGTAACACTTGTGTTAACAACTGTATAGGCTGCATATAAAAGAGCTATATCGATGGGGTTAGTTCCCCTAATGTTGGCATAAATAATCATGTCGAGATCTTATCAGAGAAAATACGATCGCGACCTGGAAAATAGTTTCCCTGTCCACCCTCTCAAAGGGAATTTTAATTAGTCTTTCATTGGAATATAAAAATGCAGCGCTTTTAACGGTAATAAAAAGCATACAAGAATTCCCTCGCCAGAGAATTCATTAATGAGACAAAGTCTTAAGATTGCGCCGCCATATTCAATATAATGTAAATCCCTGTGAGGTCGAATCGTCTAAAATATAGGGGTCTAAAACGCGTCCTATTTGACCGTGTAGATCAAAAAACAATCGCAAACACAGACACATTATACACGTACACGGCATCTTCGCCGGCGAAGACGAGGTCCTACTTTTCCGACGTCGGTCGGACATGGCTTCTTGATATATTCCCAACGTCATGATGACCAAATTAGCCATAGTCTTACCCATAGCCCTCCACTACACGTCGCCTTAAGCCGTGTTCCAGCCTCACAGGAGGCAGACACCCTTAGGACGACGTTTTCGAAATTAGTAGAGCTTCTGCGATATACTCTCCGCATTTGACAACCTCGACAATGCTTCTGCACTCGCCCGTCCCGCCCGGTAACGCTGGAAAATCCGTTAGGGCTAACGTCATACAGACAGTTCGGAAAAAAATCAACATAATCTTTATATTTTCTATATACAAGTAGGAGAAGAAAAAATATTAATAATTTAATATTGTATAAAAAAGTTTAAATAGTATAACATATTGTATAAGAATGGAACGTAGTGGTGAGTGAGGCGGAAGAGGAAAGGATGAAGATACAAGATGTGTTGTAAAAGACGAAAAATAAAATAAAAGAAGTAATAAGTTTTAAAAAGTATTGTTTAATATTGTATAATAAGTCAAGAGAAATCCCCCGAGAAACACCCCGCCCCCCACATACATATGTATGTACGGTGATGTTGAAAAATACGTTAGAGCAACAATATAGGGATGTTTCGTTTCCAATTATACTATGTTCTATAGCTGATAGTAAGTAAAAATAAAGCCTCAATTGAAGATTGGTTTTCGTTATCTACACAGCATTGTACCACAACACTAAATCATTTGGCGATACAGCTTCCCCAGTAAGGTGATGACTATTCACCGAGAAAATGGCGATCTAGGAGGGCGGCCACCTACCTACCAGACCAAACAAGAGATGACAATGAATAAAACATAAATTGCATCCCATAACAAAAATCTTATAATATACGGTGTTTGTTTTACGTCTACATATTCATACGGTTTCAACGATACGAAGTCTTTTAAAATTTTCAAGTTCACTTCAATAGACTTATTCTATTACGACGACTTAATTAATCATATTATGTAACCTTTTAAAGGTAGGAAATTTATACAACATCAATCGTATAAATTAAGGCTCCTAATTTTTCCAAAAAATTATTATATCTCTAGAATTAATGAAGTATAAATATGATTAATGATATGATTTTTGATGATATATAGAATTTAACCAATGATTATAAACTGAGTTATCGTAAAAATAATTTAATTGATTAATTATATTTTACCTAGGAACTGAGCTAAACAAATGTCGACGTAAAGGAAAAATAGTTAAAATTTCCTAAAAGATTTTCGAATTAAGATTGAACGAAAAAACGCATTCTTAACGTTAAATCAAGATTTATATACAGAATATATTAAAGAAGAAGTACAATCATTAGGTTTCTGAAAAAGGATCACATTACAAAACACAATTTGGGGAAAACAGTAAATTATGAAGCAAAGAAACCGCTGAACAATCAAGAAAATAATACCATGGGCAATCATATTTTTATGGGGCTTATTATAATGTGCACAGAGCAGGGATTTCTGAGAGGGCAAAGTTTTTTTATGATAGATTAGATTTTATGTCTTTATAAAATTATTTGAAAACATATATCTATAGGGTAAGGTCAAAAGAAGAGTAGGTAAACAGTCGGCTTTAATTTGTCACTTAAAAATGCAGTCATTGCATCTAAAATAATCTAAAAAAAAAACAATATTAACGATATCATGTTACAGTAGCGTAAATGACTAAATTAAATTAAGATATGAGGCAACAGTCGTTATCTATGATGCCACAAAGATATATTTAACACAACTATCGAAGAATTCATCGTTCTAAGTTCAAATTCAAAAATTCAAATAGCCTGTTTCATGAACTTTGAATCGTCAAATGTTTTTAAAGATGGTATCACTGATTCAGAAATTTGTTGGAAATACTTATAACAACACAATTCAATGTTCTAAACCTCGAATAAGACTTATTAATCTACGATTATAATCCACACGGCTTTCAACTTAACTCCAATCCTAAATATACGCGATTCATTTGCTCTTTGCTCTTTTCTTAATCGTTCAAGAGATAGAATATCGAAAGTCTACGCAAGTACTCCACAAATACGTCGTGAATACTCAATTGTCATCGACGACGAACTAGCGAGATCAAAGAGTCTGCCAGTTCAAAAGTAATAATAAAATTATTTTGCTATAATCCGCGATACAGTAAATAGAAAATATGTATAGTGTTTAATGTATAGTGGATTATCAGTATTTTCATACCCGATACGTGAATCCTGCACGTATCGGGTATGAAAATACTGATAATCCACTATACATTAAACACTATACATATTTTCTATTTACTGTATCGCGGATTATAGCAAAATAATTTTATTATTACTTTTGTATTATGGATCTCCGCAAAGTAACGCCTAATTCTATAAATTAAGTCTGCCAGTTGTTGTCTTTAATCACATTTCTTCAAACATTAATATTCACATCCAAAATTTTTGATAAAATTATTTTGCTAAATAATTCCATCATAACGTTTGTACTAAGTATTTGTATAAGCTGTGATAGCCTAGCAGTGAGACCGTGCGACTCTAGAGACGACATAGGTTCAAACCCCGGGCAGGCACCAATGAGTTTTTCTGTTAAAATTTATGTGTCTAATTGATAATTGCAATTTATCCACGCTTTTCGGTGAAGGAAAACATCGTGAGGAAACCTGCATATCTCTAGAGAATTCTAGGGATATGTGTAACCTACCAATCCGCATTGGAGCAGCGTGGTAGGTCTTCAAAAACGGAGAGAGGAAGCCTTAGCCCAGCAGTGGGCATAGTAACAAGCCGTTACTTTACTTTTTTTACTTTAACGTTTGTACTATGGAATTCCGCACACACCTATAAATCATATTCACGTCAACATATTCTTCGAGTGTAATCAATATAAGACATTATAGAATTTCTATATTAAATCCTTAATATCGCTCAATATAGTGTATATTAATTCTAAATTTAAGGCAGCAATGGAAATCTGATTAGTATGAAAACATTAAACATTACTGTTGAGTTGAAGTGACTATAAAACTATGAATAAAATAGTGAAAACATAACACATACTCAATGCTGCGGTACTTTCGAGCTACGACAAAAGTATCTGGGGTTATAAGCTTATGTACTTAAAATAAAACGCGGTTTGGGTTGTGTGCCGAAGCTTTATAGCCCTTTCGACCGGAACAAGGGACTTAATTACACAGGACTGGAACATTAGCACATTATTTTCTTTGCGAGCGACACTACGGTTTACCTGAATCGAGCTTAAAGATACCGCATTGGAATCTACATAATTACTCTGATTCACTTATTTTTATAATAAAACTGGGTTATGCGCATGACACATATTATGGCGACATAAATACGTATGATGCGGGATTTTTTTTATCACCAATTAGCTTCAAATACAGATTCGTAATGACCTAAAGGTTTTAAATCAATGAACCACCAGAAGTTGCAATTCTAACATAAATCACAAAGCCTTTGTTTAAATTATATTACGTTCTTGAACGAAAGAAGTTTAAAGATAGACTATGCAAGACTTTTGTGGTACGCAATTGTAACAATAATAGAAGTTATTTATAAAAATAGTAATGATCTATTAGGAAAGAGATGATATTTACATAAAAAAGTTAACTAATATTTACTACATCACATACATATCTTCGAGAATGCCTAGTAGAATAGTTCCTAACACGCGAGGTTTTTGGAACATACACTTTAAAAAAAGGGTTTAGGATAACGAAAATAATAAGAAATAAAAAATATTTACAATAAATCGATACCATCGATACTCACTACAATGAAATAAGATTCTCAAAATACTGGCAGCGTTACCCTTTTGTATGGCCAAACTTATTCGTTGGCCAAGGCAGCTATTATTTTGTCTTGAATAATCAATGAATCAGGAACATCATCATCATCCTCCTGCCCTTATTCCACTTTAAGTGGGGTCGGCGCCACATGTTAAAACATGTTGTCACATGATTTGGCTACGTGTTTTACGACCGGCCGCCTGCCTGACGTCAACTTACCTTAGTCGTATTTTTCGATACCTCGGTAAGAAAGATGGTGGTCTATTTTACTCAACCGAATACTACTTGGTGGGTCAACTTACCTTAGTCGCCTTTTACGACACCGCGGTAAGAAATGGGGATTGTCTATTTTACTCAGACGGATACCCCACGGCATAATCAATGAATTAAGAACATACAGGACAAATAAGGACGGAAACTTATGTTTGCATATTCAGCTACATCTAAGCATACATGATCTTTGCCAAGGACGCAATGTTTGCTCGACCCGTGCAAATAAGCGGTTGACGAATGCTGAACATTTGTTTCGTCCGTAGCTTGTTACCCCTCGCGCGAAAATTACAGCCATTAGGGTGCAATCGAGTTTATTAAATCGCTCGTTTAGACCCACCGACCCAGTTCTTTTTAGATAAGCCTCAGTACAAAAGTAATAATAAAATTATTTTGCTATAATCCGCGATACAGTAAATAGAAAAAATATATAGTGCTAAATGTATAGTGGACTATACGTTTTTTCATACCCGTTACATGCAGGATTCGTAAAAACATAAACCTGACAAAATGACAAAACATAAAACATGACAAAATCGCAAAGCGATTTTGTCGTGGAGTCTATCCCCTGATGATGCTTCGGTTGCGGGGCGAAACGATTGTTGAGTTTGTGATAGTGAACCTGTGTAGTGCTTGTGTATTGTGGTGGAAGTGGTGGAGGTTTGTGCATATGTTTTTACGAATCCTGCATGTAACGGGTATGAAAAAACGTATAGTCCACTATACATTTAGCACTATATATGTTTTCTATTTACTGTATCGCGGATTATAGCAAAATAATTTTATTATTACTTTTGTATTATGGATCTCCGTAAAGTAACGCCTAATTCTATAAATTATTTATAAGCCTCAGTGTTTGCGCACGGGGGATGCATTAACTTCATTCGCTGAATGGCTATAATGTATTTCAGTACATCATTACTGCATTAGTTTAAAGATACTATTCACATTAATGTAGTTTATTTTTAAATTTAAACTATCGTGAGTAGTATTCATAGTTAATATATATATACCGGCTATACTCACGTCTAATTATATAGGCACTTATTCATGAGCTCTTTACACATTATCGCAGCGGGAATTGCGTGCAGCAGCTCGCTGAGTATAGCCGGTATCTATGTACGTAGTTTATCCCAATAATCTATATTTAATATATAAAGCTGAAGTGTTTGTTTGATTGTTGTTTTATTCGACTGTTTGAACGCGCTAATCTCAGAACCTACTGGACCGATTTCAAAAATTCTTTCAATGTAAGATAGTCCATTTATCGAAGAGAGCTATAGACTATATAACATTAGGCTAAGATTGATAGCAGAGGAGCAGCTATAAAAAATATAGCGAAAACGGCAAAATTTAAAGCTTTACTTGCGTGTGATAAGTAAACGGTTAGAGTTATTCAAAAATCATGTACTGCAAAAGTGCTAAATAAAAGTCCGCGACAGCATATGTCTAACTTTTAAGGTGAACTCACTTTAACCATAATTAATATAAGTATTACGGTTTACTCAAATAATAAGACCGCAGTCCACGCGAACGAAGTTGCGTTTAAAAGCTAGTCCTATATATAAGCATTAATTGTACTAAACATTATCTATAAATATCCAGCTTGAAAACTTCACAGAGAGGGAGTTATAAGGATTGATAAGTATGGAAGTATGATTGTCTCCAGACGAGAGAACTCCTCAACAGTTGACAGTAGAGACATGAAATTTGTTAAAAGCGACTTGTTTGTGCATAGGTTGCTTCGTGAATCGCAGAAAGCACAAAATAGTTACTAAAAATTACTAAAATTACTTAATGAGTATCCTAGATCGCCTTAAACTTGGAACAACCGTGTCTTGTACAGCACGATTGCGACACATATATTAAGCTCAAGCGAGTTCCGCCATATCGGATTATAGCTTAAGACGTCATTAGAGATAATTCAATTATACTAAATGCTCTTTACGTTAAATTTACTATATAATCTACGAATGTGTTAGTTAAATTTCACTGAACGAACGATTGAATTTCTAATTGCTGATGATCTTTCTTCATTAAATATTGTTATTACTTAAACCTTCGCAGTTTTTGATAATAGATCCCATACAAAGACAGCTAGATATGTCAGTTATATATAATAGATGAATTCGGATTAATTTTAATGTTGTCTTCTTCGTTTTCTCTTCGGCTAATAGACTTCACTGTGGGACACACGCTTCAAGTATTTTTTTATTTTTCTTATTGATTTTATTTAGTTTACAAAAAAAAAAGTTGAATATTTTATGAGTAACTATAGAAATATTACAGCTTTAAGTTTCGTTGAATTTTTTTTGGTATGGCCACAAATTTAAAAATGCGACCAATATAAAGTCATTTTAAGCTTCGGATAAGACGACAATCTGTTATTTAAATAGATATGTATATATTTTTTAATAGTTTGAGGATAATGTATACAATTCAATAATAATTGCAAACACTATTTTAGGAAAAAAGACGTTTTATGATTACCTTCCACCGTGTGGTATCCAGCTGAGACAACCCTCATTTCTTACCGAGGTGTAAAAGGTGACTAAAGTTGGCGTCAGGTAGGTGGCCGGTTGTAAAATACCTACCCAAATCCTACGACGACATGTTTAGAGCATGTTGTGTTAGAGTGGCATAAGGGCAGTAAAATTATGACTACCTACTTCTATGCTCATTTAGCGTCCATTTACAATAAGGAACATATCCTAATCCATCGAGGCTTTTGAACCAGGAAAACTGATTATTGCATATAAATTCTCAAGTGCACCGGGCACTTAAGAATTAATACGCTCCAAGCAAACGGCTCCTCATAAATCAGTTTAACTCAAGCCGCAGTTTCGAAATTATGAGCGACATGTCTCAGCTGCAAGCAGCACAAGCAATATTCTAAGGCATAAGTTGCAAACAACAGTCTTAGCATAAATACGCTAGATTTATTGCTGTATAAATATTATAGGAATATCGCGGCAGAGAAAAAAAACAAAATACTTGTATAGCTTTAGATCTATAGTAATAGTATGTAAAAAAGGACTGTATAACATAGTTGCTTTAAATAAAGAAATTGCCGTATCAATCCCCTTAAAAAACGTAGGACTCGATATGACCTTTGCGATGATGTTCAGTAAAAATCAAACAATTTATTGCTAAAAAAAAATTGCTAAATAGCTTATTTATTTATTGTATAAACAACAGGCGGATTTATCCCTAAAAGGGATCTCTACCAGCCAACCTATGAGTAGCAGAAAGAAAATGAAAAAAAAATTGATGATGGAAAAAAAAGGAAGCAAGAAAAAGAAAAATAACGAAACACCATACATAGATTAAAGTTTAAGAATGAATGAATAAAATAATAGATAATAGTGATTATTTGAATTGATTAAAATGTAGTTTAATATTGATATTAACTGCTAAATTTAATTTAAATGACTTGAGACAAATATTTTTTAGTCTGTGACTTAAATGCTGATAGGGAAGGAGATTTGCGGATTGATACCGGTAAATAGGTCCACAGCTTTACACCTTGAAAGCTAAATGATCTCGAGTAAGTCAGTGAGGAGCAATTAGGGAAGGCAAGATCTAATGTAGCTTCTTAAGTATCCGGAAATATAGATATTATGTCACATCTATATCTACTCTATATCCCTTCAGGTGTTCCCCGGTCTGGAGCCAATCCTAGCAGCAGCATCAGGTCATGCTTATATCATCTATACTTATTATAAAACAAAGTCCCACAAATCTGTGTCAGTATGTAATCGATTTTCTTAAAATCTACTGCATGGATTATTGTACGGTTTTCACCAAAAGATAGTGCAATACTTCCGGATGGTTTAGGTAAATAGTACATATTGGCTTTATGTAAATTGTGTTAAAGAGATCGAGCAGTTCTTAAAAAACTTGCTGGGAGCTTTAGTCACTTGCGCTGCTTTAACCAGCAGCGATACGCTAAAGTATTCTACTAGACAATTGTAGATCTATAAAACTACTACAAAAAAGTCCGCAATTGCATGTCTCTATCTCTTATGGTTAATTCACAATAACTACCTTTATGTTTAAAATTTGAATTCTAGAAAAAAATTGTGACACGCAGATTTTTACGCGGGCGAAGCCACTGGCACAGCTAGTCTATATGTTTAGAAGTAATATCGCTGCCAGCATTCTTGGGAACATTGCACGTGGTCATGATTTGTATAGTAGTAGCGTGTAAGTAATTTAAGATAGATATAACTTGTACATGTTTGTTCGATATTTTAAAAAAAGTAATAATAAAAATTATTTTGCTATTATACGCGATACAGTAAATAGAAAATTTTCTAAAACAAAATCGCAAAGTTTTGCGCTTCTGTCGTGGAGATCTCCTGAAGATGCTTCGGTTGCGGGGCGAAACGATAATTGAGCTTGTGATAGTGAACGTGTGTATTGTGGTGGCAGTGGTGGAGGTTTGTGCATGTGTTTTTACATTATATATATTTTCTATTTTCTATAACTATTAATTTTTATTATTACTTTTGTATTATGGATCTCCGCAAAGTAACGCCGATATCTATAAATCATATATATCTATCATAAACATCAATTGTCATCGAGACTGGACCAGCATGTAAAATTTCAGCTCAATCAGACCCCGGGAAGTGGGTCAAATTTAACTAGCTAGATTCCACCCTCACATACACACATTGAACGTTGAATAAAAAAGGGGGGACCTTTCAGTTCTAAATATAGCAGAACTTGCGACATCCACTGCTTGGGCTTCAACAAAGAAATATAAAATAGCTTACAGCATAAAGAGTCATTATTTATCCTTATAAATTATTATGTTAGTTAATATTGTTTATAGATTTATATATATATATATATATATATATATATATATATATATATAATGTGTGTGTGTGTGTGTGTGTGTGTGTATCTATGTATGAATAAATATTGATGTATGTATTAGTGTATAATTATTTAAATATGTATAAGTGTGCAATTATCAGAATGTATGTATGCTTATTAATAAATACTTTGTGCACCGACCTTTATACTCCTTGTCTTAGTTTATCTCTTAAGTAAGTTTGCCTGTAAGAGATTACTATTAGCAATAAGGCCGCCTTGGCACTACTTAAAATTATTATTAGGATTTTTTTATCTCTTACATCGTCTTTTGTGCAATAAAGTATTTTTATTATTGATATTATTACAACTCTTCAGCGCGTCAAGTATCTCAGTATCGTATTTAAAAAAACCTTAAGCTATCGCTATTTGAAGACATTAATGAATGTTGCAGACATGATTGCTACTTATATTTGGACTTCTTATAAACTTAATAGGTATACAAAACAACTGAAAAAATTTAACTTAAACTTTTTATGTTTTTCATCATTATTAGAAATAATGCGAATTCCACACCTTCATATAAACCCTGCGTGGTTTTCGAAAGGTGTGTTACTTATATTTATTATATGTCATAAAGATTGTTTTTGGAAAAAAAACAAATAAAATGAAAGAAGAACATTTTTTTATATCTATAGATACATAAGTATGATATGTATAGCATACAATATAAGATCGAATAGAACCCTTCATAGAATAAATTGCAAACCGCTTAATCAGCCGAGCTTAAAGAATAATGTAATAATAAATGCCGTGGCACAGCTGCAAGCAGCGCTGGCAATAATATTATACAAGAAATTGAAAAGAACACTTGTGAAACATGTATTGTTACAAAGATAGTAGAAGTTAATATCGTAGAATGCTTTTAAATAAATCTTGTAAAATGTGTTTTCAATAAATATTCTTGAAATAATAACCAAAACGCGTTTCTTTTTAATACGAAATCACATTGACGCTATAAAACAAAAGTAATAATAAAATTATTTTGCTTTAATCAGCGATAAAGTGTAAGGTTCAATAATTTTAGAACAATTTTTAGGACAAACGTTTTAATTTATAATTGTATAAAATAAACTAAATAGAAATCATTTGATTACTAGTACTAGGTGGAGTGGGGACAGTACGTTTTGTAAAGTGTTACAGTGAAGACGAAAGTAAATTGTAAAGTGTTAATATTGTGAGTAATAAATATATATAGTTGGAATTGTAAAGTAGGTGGTATTACTCTGTGCGGCCGTCCTTACAAAAGAAAATAGGAAATATATATAATGGTAAAGCTTTACATTTTGTCGTGGAGGTTTATGATAGTGAACGTGTGTAGTGCTTGTGTATTGTGGTGGCGGTGGTGGAGGTTTGTGCATGTGTTTTTACGAATCCTGCATGTAACGGGTGTGAAAACGGATAGTCCACTCTACATTTAGCGTTGTATATATTTCCAATTTAATATATCGCGGATTATATCAAAGTAATTATTACTTTTGTATTATGAATCTCACATTGAAGCTATTATTTCACAGACACTATATATATTCATTGACCAATTTTAACCTTGACCTTATCAATTGACATAGCCAAGCTATATGCGATATGTCATGCCAAATTTAAATTGTATGTATGCTTAACTTACATTTAATTGAATTGCATATCAGTTTTCAGTTTATAAAAGGTAGAAATTTCCAACTTTGAAATGTCAATTTTCAGTTAATTATATGTACCTCTACTTCAGGCGAATTTCACTTTCTAGATATTTCCTTTAGAAAATGCATAATACAGAGATGAAACATAGCTCGACTTTGAAAATTGACTTAGAATCTCAGAGCAGGCGATGGAGGAGCGGCGATGGGCTGGACAAATAGTATGAATAATGAATCAAAATAATTCAAATTCAAATTCAAAATTTCAGTACTTTTGATCCGTCAAGGATTAATATGCCTACTAGTTCGGAATATTGCTCTTAACGAGAATAACTGGCTAGAAACGTGGGGTACAATTTTTTAAACGACGGTCTCTTCTTAAAAAGATCTTGTAATGTTGACCCCATGTCCATAAAATGTAACGTCGATCCCTTTATTAGTTGCACAAATCATATCAAGACGTCGCAGAGACCTGAGAAAGTCCATCAGTTGCAAAAGAAAAAAAAGAACAGCTCAGTCACAAACCTACGTATAAAACCACCGACAATCCAAAATCACAATACTCTTAATATATAAAGCGAAATGTACTAAATCACTTTGCATTTACCATCGCCACCCCCATATCTGATGCCTCGTGAAGCCCATTAAGAAACAAAGAGAGCATCCAAGCCTTTCGGATTGAAATCTCACACAATACGCGGTTCGTATGCTTCGACAGTAGGCTCACCATACTTATATTTTAATAAAAATATTTAAATATTTCGTTCATAAAGAATTATTCTGTCGAAACAGCACTACAGGTTATTGCTTGTCTTCACCTAAGTAACTCACAAAACTAAAAAGTATATTAAATAATTTTAAAAATATTTTAAATATATATCTTACTATTACATTAAATACGAATTGGAAAAAAATACGAAATTAATTCTGCTTTTGTTATACCACAAGGATATTTAGGTACCGCAGAATTAGTATTGTTTATTCATACTTCAAATTTATGGTTTCAGACAAATATTAAAAACAATTGTTCACACCATATAGCAACGAGTAAATGATTTTTGATAAAATTCTGTTTTAACTGCAAACTGATTAATTAAACTGTTAAATAAACAACGGTTGTATATTTTCCTAAAGATCATATCTTTAGATCGTCTTGAATAAATAAAAATATATTTAAGTTAGGGAAAAAAGAGTCCAGATATTATATTTAAATTAATATATCTGGAACATCAAATTTAGAAAAATATGGTGTCACTACTAAGAGTGCTTCCTTGAGTGCAATTGAGAGGGTTGGAGATTATTTAAAACTCGCGCCAACGAAATAATCGCGTTAATATACAGCTACCTTTATAATACAATGCTGCTGAGTAATTTCCATAGACATGTTTTGAACATGTTTTAAAGATATATTAGATAAGGGTAAAAAATCCGGGGTTTATAAAATAGATTGTCCTGAGTGCAACGGTACATATGTAGGTCAGACTGGCCGAAATTTTGCAATTCGATTCCGGTAACATATGGCTGCATTTAGAAATAATAAACCACAAAATTCTAATTTTGCAAAACATTTCCCGGAAAGCGGTCATAAAGTACCTAATGACCATTCATTTCATATTCTTGACACTTGTGATAAGGGACTCCGAATCAATATGTTAGAGCAACTTGAGATAATATAAAATAACAATGGCCACTTAATTAACGGGCAAGTAAATGTATCAAATTCCGTTTTGCTACATGTGTTCGGAGGGGACGGTAGTGGTGGGGGTTGAACTATTTAAGACGGCTTGTATGGGTGGCTCGGCGCATTGCGATTTTGTCGTGGAGCCTATCCTCCTGATGATGCTTCGGTTTCGGAGCGAAACGATCGTCGAGATTGTTGTGGTGGTGGGTGTGTGTGTGTGCTGCTTGTGTGCTTTGTTGCTGGTTGAGGAGCCTTGGGGTGCGTGTGGTGGCTTATCCTGCATGTGTAAGGTTCGTAAATTTGGCCTGCTTCATACACATTAGCTTTGCATGCATTCGCTTAACCCGTGCGGATTATAGCGAGGTAGTATTATTATAGTGCCTGTAATATGGAATTTCGCAAAGTAACGTCTACTTCTATAAATCATCTGTTTTGAACTCGTTTTAATATTATAAACAAGCTGTGATAGCCTAGCGGCGAGACCGTGCCGCTCTTTCATCCAGTGTAAGTTTCAACGAAATCGGTAAATCCGGTCCGGAGAATATAATGTAATCTAAACCTTCCGCAAAAATAGCAGTAATCAGAAACCGTAGAAAAATCCGTTCAGTAGATTTTGAGAAAATCGATCATATACATACGGACAGCTTTTTAGGAGTGTTTTATAATATGTAAAGATGGGAATTCTTCTTAATTGTAAAGTTGTCTGTACATTGTGTGTGACCTTTTTAAGCTTTTAAATTTCAGAAGTTTTCACTTTCAGTACGTTTTACCAAAGGAAGGTTTCATGTTTGACTACATTATCAATAATCAACCCCTTCATTAAAATTAATTTTAATAATATATAAATTAATTTTAGTGAATTATGAACGAAATTAGTTTTACTAAAATTAATTCAATAACCTTAAATTAATTTTAGTAAAGAGGCTGAGACTAAAAAAAACAAAGTAAATAATAAATGAACTTTTAAGGCCACGATTTTGTATGAATACTACAATATTACAATTTATTTATACTTCGACTATCAAAAGCATTCGCGTGTCATACAGCGTTTAATAGAATCAATTACGGTAATGTTTGGACAAACATCAAGATAACAACTTATTATCGGCTATTCCACTCTTACGGGAAATACAACGAAAATATTAGGTGTGCGTGACCGATAAATTGAATGTACCGATTTGAATTTCTTTTACCATTTTACGTGCACTTCACATTATTAGTTATCAAACGGTACATACATACTCATAATCATAAACCTCCCTTATCCAACCACAAGTGGCCACACCTGATTTGGCTACGTATTTTACGACCGGCCGCCTGCCTGACGTCAACTTACCTTAGTCGTATTTTACAACCCCTCGGTAAGAAAGAGGGTGGTCTATTCTACTCAATCGGATACCACACGGTGGGTCAACTAACCTTAGTCGTATTTTACGACCGCTCGGTAAGAAAGAGGGTGGTCTATTCTACTCAACCGGATACCACACGGTGGGGCAACTATCCCTAGTCGTATTTTACGACCCCTCGGTAAGAAAGAGGGTGGTCTATTCTACTCAACCGGATACCACACGGTGGGTCAACTAACCTTAGTCATATTTTACGACCCCTCTGTAATAAAGAGGGTGGTCTATTCTACTCAACCGGATACCACACGGTGGGTCAACCAACCTTAGTCGTATTTTACGACCCCTCGGTAAGAAAGAGGGTGGTCTATTCTACTCAACCGGATAACGCACGGCTTACGAGTACATACATACTCATGATATAAATAAATATGTATATAGGACAACTACACGCGCGATCCACGTCCCCAAAGTAAGTAACTGAATGCTTATGTTATGGGTGACACACAACAGGTAAATATAATAAAATATTTAATTTTAAACAAACATTTAAATACATACATACAGTCAGTGGGAATCGAACCCGCCGCGACCTGTGGAGCGGAAAGCAGGGTCACTGTCCTTTTGCGCCATTAGGCAAGTCAAACTTATAGCGGCCGTGGATTTTGTACAAAAATATAATAACGTTGAAAATTACAATTGTTCTGTTTACATTCGGTCTTCGATATATTTTGATAAAAATATATCGCTAGCGAAGTCAATTATATTTATAATTAACGGCTAAGAGGTCGAGATGAAAAAGGCAGCTTTCTAATTTGCATAAGATATTCGCTTTGAAGGAAAAATTAAGTTCACTACAGAAAGTATCTGATAAAAAATAATATTAATTCTGTCTCCATCTCTGGGAACGTTCTTTTCTGAAATGTAATTTATTTTAACCACAACATTCTTTTTGATAAAAAGTAAAGTCTTTTACTATTAGCTGGACGTAAGGGTTCTCTACGAAGATAAAAATTTCTACTTGAATTCATACTCGTTTTAACACAATTCAAATGCTAAAATCCGAAAATCTAATCTGCAAGGCGTATAGATTTATTTTCTTATTTCACACAACATATTTCACACACACAAATTTTGAATATAAAAATAGGTATTATAGATATAAGATAATAAGACATAGAGACATGCTGTCGCGGACTTTTTTGTAGAATTTTGTAGATCTAGAAGTCACTACTACATTATTTAAGTGTATCTTTATTGATTTACATGGTACATGCAACTAAAGCTTCTAGCAGGTGAGTTTTTTTACAACTGAATGTCCTCTTCTATATAACTTACATAAAACCTAATATGCTATTCACTTAAACCTTTCAGAAGAATTGTACTACCTTTTAGTAAAACCTGCACAAAAATCCATTCAGTACATTTCGCGAAAATCGATGACATACAGACAGACAGTTTTTAGGGACATTGTTTTATTATAAGTATAGATAGGTGTTGATCTAAATTTCTTTTTCATTATAAAATTATTGTATGAAATGACTGAGACAAGATATAACAGAAGTAATAAAGGAAAGTGTCTAAAAGCGTAAGTATCTACTGACTGCGTCACGACAGAATCTATCTCACAGTTTTTTCACTAAAACTGTTATGAGGAGTAAAATTTTAGATTACTTCCCCGCAAGTGTAAGTTTATCATAAAACTTTCTCTATAACCTCTCTTTGTTGACTTTCCGTTCACATTTCCGCACCGTGCAGCTCATACAAGATGCAGAGTACATTCAAAGTTGCCACATAATCGGTGCAAGTTTCATCAGTAACAATGAAGTCTTAAAGTTGCGCTCTAGTTCTTGGTGAACTTATTTAGAGTTGTAGTCACGTAGGTCTAGCGATTTATGTCTCAGGAATTATATTTAAGGTAAACGAGAATTTTAAAATTTTCACGAATACTTATTTATAAGCCGTGTTATCCCAACGGTGAGACCGTGCGACTCTCTCGAGGGAAACACGAGTTCAAACCCGGGCAGGCACCAATGAGTTTTTCTATTAAAACTCATGTGTCTTATTGATAATTGCAATTATTCACACGCTTTTCGGTGAAGGAAAACATCGTGAGGAAACCTGCATATCTCTCGAGAATTCTGGAGATATGTGTAACCTACCAATCCGCATTGGAGCAGCGTGGTAGGTCTTAGCTCGAACCCTTCTCTCCAGAAACGGAGAGAGGAGGCATATTCCCAGTAGTGGGATTATAACAGGCTGCTACTTTACTTTTTTTTACTCATTTATAATTGTTTTTCCAGACTTTTTAGTTTCACTCATATATGTAAAAAAATATATATCAACTTTACCTTGATTTAATTTTTAGACCATTTCTATTGCACACATATAAATGGTCTATAATATTAAAACTCATTACATGAAAAAAACGTAAAGTAAAGTAAAAGTTAGTTTACTAAAAAGATAGTGCAATTCTTCCGGAAGGTTCAGGTTCATAGTACATTACGGTTTTATGTAAATCGTGTTGGAAAGATCGCGCTAAAACAATTCACCTGTTGGCAACTTTAGTCGCGTGCGTCGCGTAAACCAACAGAGATAATCTACAAGAGATACTCCAATTCTGTTATCAATAATATATTCACTCTCCATATACACCGATCACTTTCACAATCAGAGAACCCCAGAAGCTATTGAAAGACTTCCCAGCAAACTGCTATCTTTCTACCCCACCTTGATAAGTGTTGCCAACACAAAATACTTTACATAAGCGTTTGATATTACTTCTTAATTGATAGGTTGAATCTCTGCTCTGTTCCGGACAATTCCAACACTGCCATTTACAGATAAATTGTTTTAAGTCACTTTTCGTGCAAACTCATTCGAACACAGCTTGGTGTCATTTCCGCTAACACAATTTAACTTTTCACTGAGAAACCATTTCGTTTTCCCTTTGTCTTTATTCAGTTTGTATAAGCTCTTAATTGTTACGCCAGGAAGTTTGGACAATAAGGTTTTTGCTACAGTATTCGGGGTAACGTATAATGGAATATTTTGCCATATCTGTTAACACTTCAAAAAGCATTGTGGATATTATTAATTCATCATTTTCCTGCCTTTATCCCACTCTAAGTGGGGTCGGCACACATGTTACAAACATGTTGTCACATGATTTGGCTACGTATTTTACGACCGGCCGCCTGCCTGACGTCAACTTACCTTAGTCGCCTTTTACGACACCTCGGTAAGAAATAAGGGTGGTCTATTCTATTCTGCCGGATACCACACGGCGTTGTGGATATTATTAATTCAATGAATATGAAATTTATTCCTAAGGTTTACAATATATGACGAAATTTCTTTCGTACGTTCACAAAAACGTGCCAAAACAAAGATTTTTTTTAAAGGAAACTGAAAGAACATTTCGTCAAGTGCGATAAGATAAACGGGCAAATGAGGGATACACGGAGACAGCGTGTCGCAGAAGTGACAAATCGGTTTTTATTACACCTCAGCTAGACGCATCGGGAAAATTTATTACTGTTTTTTCCGTATTCGCGATTTTCATTTGAATAGTTGTGGTTGGATGATTCAAACCTTTGACAATTTTTTACTAAACTTTTACGTCTTAAAAGGAATTTATAAGACAATAAAGCTAAGTAACCTATTAGTAGAAGAAGGATCATTCTCCTATTACGGCTGATAATATCCTTCTTATGAGTACAGGCCTCTCTCCGTTTTTTTCATTGAAGAAGAGTGTTTTATAGAAGCAGGCGTTACTTTGCGGAATTCCATATTACAAGCAATATAACAGAACTAACTACTTTGCTATAATCCGCACGGGTTAAGTGAATGCATGCAAAGCCAATGTGTATGAAGCAGGCAAAATCTACGCACCTTATACATGCAGAACCAGCCACCACATGCACCCCAAGGCGCAATTCACCAGCAACAACGAACACAAAAGCAGCACACACACCCACCACCACAATCTCGACGATCGTTTCGCCCCGAAACCGAAGCATCATCAGGAGGATAGGCTTCACGACAAAAATCGTACTGCGCCGCGCTACCCATACAAGCAGTCTTAAATAGTTCAACTCCCACCAATACCCTCCCCTCCCCTCCGAACACATGCAGCAAAACGGAATTAGATACATTTACTTGCTCGTTAATTAAGTGATGTTAATTAAGTTTCATAGCTACGTCCATAGGTTATTGTCGGTCCCTCTCTCAAAAAACAGCTATGAAAAGGAGTTACAAATAATTTACCAGATAGCACTTTCCAATGGTTACACTACAGACACGGTTAAAAACATAATTAAAAATAAACACAAGTCTCAAGTCGCTAAACTTTTGTATGCGGTACCATCTTTTAATAAAACTAATTATAAAGCCAGTCTGACTTACTTTGGAAAATTAACAGATCGAGTGGCAAATATATTTAAATCAAAATCGGGTACTAAACTCTCTTTTAAAACTAACCAATCGCTTCGTAGTTTGTTGTGTAAAAATAAAGATACATTAGATAAGGGTAAAAAATCTGGGGTTTATAAAATAGATTGTCCTGAGTGCAACGGTACATATGTGGGTCAGACTGGCCGAAGTTTTGCGGTTCGATTCCGGGAACATATGGCTGCGTTTAGGAATAATAAACCACAAAATTCTAATTTTGCAAAACATTTGCTAGAAAGCGGTCATAAAGTGCCTAATGACCATTCATTTCATATTCTCCACACTTGTGATATGGGACCCCGCCTCAATACGTTAGAGCAACTTGAGATAATAAAAAAAAAAAAAAAAAACAAGTAAATGTATCTAATTCCGTTTTGCTAAATGTGTTCGGAGGGGAGGGTATTGGTGGGAGTTGAACTATTTAAGATTGCTTGTATGGGTAGCGCGGCGCAGTACGATTTTTGTCGTGAAGCCTATCCTCCTGATGATGCTTCGGTTTCGGGGCGAAACGATCGTCGAGATTGTGGTGGTGGGTGTGTGTGCTGCTTTTGTGTTCGTTGTTGCTGGTGAATTGCGCCTTGGGGTGCATGTGGTGGCTGGTTCTGCATGTATAAGGTGCGTAGATTTTGCCTGCTTCATACACATTGGCTTTGCATGCATTCACTTAACCCGTGCGGATTATAGCAAAGTAGTTAGTTCTGTTATATTGCTTGAAGAAGAGTGTGTTTGCGAAAAATGTACTGTCAGATTTGCATTTCAATTTTAAAAAACGGCGGTTAACGTTAAGTTTCATCATATGGTGCAGAATGGCTTGAACAGAAGGGATAGAGCTAAGACCTGCCACGCTGCTCCAATGAATATTGGTGAGTTACACATATTCCTAATTTTATAAAGAAATGCAGTTTTCCTCAAGATGTTTTCCTTCACCTAAAAGCATGTGATAAATTGAAATCATCAATTAAACACATAAGATAACAGAAAAGTTATAGGTGGCTTTGGTTTAAACCCTTGACCCAGACGAGAGAGTCATACAGTTTTATCCCTGGGCTATGAACGCTAAGACAATATATGTAACAGCAAAATACAAAATAAAAGCGATTTCTACTTAACTTACCAAAGTGCCCAGCCACGTACGGACTTAATGCTAAGTACCCGAAATAAAGGGCAAAGTTATTTATTCGCCTGCATATCACCAGTTTTCATAATAAGCTCCAGAGGCAACTTCGCATACGAAGCGAGTGGAAAATTACAACAATTCCATATGAATTCTCGTTGCACAACATTTGCATACATTTATCTCGATTCTTGGAGCACATGATGGTTGAAATTAAGATGAACAAGTGTTTATCAAATAAGCGACACGTCGAAGAAATTTAGAATTTTTGAGTACTTAATTCAAATTTTTATGAACGAATTTTAAAGTATCAAAACAAATTAACATGACTAAACATCAATCGATGATTGCCGACTATTAGAGCCCATGCCTTTTACTAAGTGCACTCTTCTCTTCTTAGTCGGCATATTCATTACTGAATGTCATGTCTAGACTGAATTATTATTGCAGATTACTTGAGGCACTATGCTTTTCCTCTTTTTTACTATTATCGGCGGTCGTTAAACCTTTGGTAATTGGTCAGCCTGTAAACGTGGTTACTTTTTCTGACCAACGAGTAGATGAGCGATCGCGTGGTCTTTTCCGTCAATCTGGCCAACAACCCTCAGCATCTCCAAGCTTTCAGTGTTTACTAAGAGCACAAGTTCCTGAAATTCATTATACGCTTTATAGTGAAGTAAAGGATTGTGCTGAATTCTGATAATATAAAATTCCTTTGGTATGTGAAACCTTCCAATCCGTATTGAAGCAGCGTGCCCGGTTTACTTCAATGTATCCCAACGTGGGGCCCACACAATTTGGAAATTTAATTTGTTATTGGGTCAAAATGAAAATGGACTCGACACGATTACATTCTTTAGAATATTGTTAAAGTAACGACCTGTTACTATTCAACTGCTGGGCATAGGTCTCCTCTCTCTGATTTTTGGAAGAAGGGTTAGAGCTAAGACCTAACATCTGCTCCAAAGCAGATTGATAGGTTACACATATCTCTAGAATTCTATAGAGATATGCAAGTTTCGACACAACATTTCCCTTTACCGAAAAACGTATGATAAATTGCAATTATCAGTTAGACACACAAGTTTTAATAGAAAAACTCATTGGTGCCTGCCTGGGGTTTGAACTCATGATCGTCTCTAGAGAGTCACAAGGTCTCACCGCTTGGTTGTTGGGCTATCACATTATACTGTTAGCAATCATATCACGCTTATTCAGAATTGTTAGTATTAAATAATTCTGTAAGTCAACATAGTCTGCAATTTTCCGACATCAAATTGACTCCTTACGGTTTACTTTTTATTTACTGTAAAATAGTTAGTTTTACGTTGAATACTTTAATGTTAATTATTTAATAACTCTTACGCGTACGCTGCAATGCTGGGAAAGCAAATAAAGCTCAACACAAATATTACTGCGAATAATGAAGAAAGTTTTTTTTACTGCATTTAGTAGTTTGTTGTATAATGTGTATCGTGTTGTGTTGTGAATTAATATTGAGATATTTTAACAGGGTAATATTTAAGAAATAGTATCATGAGTACACAATTTTTAACAAATTTAAAACGTTTAAAAGAGTAGAGCTTTAGGAGATGTTTATCTTTTATCTTCCACGAACACAATCTTAAACACGTGATTAGATGAAAGACGCGCTGCATTATATTAGCATTATTCTTAGATATATGACTAATGCACCAGCTTGGAACTTCTGTCAACTATTCTTCATACAAGTAGGGAAAGTAAGCTCAACGGCCTAAAGTTTCTTAAAGGGCCCCGAGGAGTACGATAGAATTTGGACACATAGTGTGCAGAATCAATTAGCGTTTAACGCCTTGTTTTCAAAAGGATTAAAAGTACTAAATTGAAACGATACAACACAGTATGGTATGGATTCTGGATCCATCCATGCCATACTTATATCCATTATATAACCAGACATAATTACAAGTATATTATACACGAATTATATTACCAACTTCGCCAATTCAAATGCCTTTAAATTAAGGCCATTAAAAGCAAAAACCTTTAATCTGTTTCCAAGAGATAAAACGCAAACAAGTATGAGAGCCTAAAAATTCGGCACATTAAGAACTTTAAAATCATAAGCCGCATAAAACTTTTACCAATTCATAACCAGATACGAAGAACTGGAAAGAATAAACAAAAAAAAATAAACACCAAGTCTCCGCAGTACTAGACGTATGGGAAAAGTTGGGAACTTGTCGAGAGAATGATAAACAATCGCGGGGAATCCAAAAAGGCGTATATAAATCAGAAAACTACCTTCGAAACAAAAGCAAATGTATTAAGTTGAACAAGAAAAGTAATAATTGTTGCGATTTCTCGCCTCTCGACTGTGAGAAGTCGGTAAATTACGTTGAACGTTGCAACAATAAATGTTTTTGTAGCGGTTCGTATTTAAAGCGATTTACTTTCAACTATTTAATGAAATGAACGTTAGCAGGTCTGCTTTTAACTTTAGAATAAACTCCTAGCTAATGTCGTTATAGTTCAATCAATAATTTTTTATAATGAACAGTCTAATTACATCTTTGTTCCCATCAATTTGTGTGATAAAATACCCTCAATTAAGTTTTATGAGTTTGTCCTTTTTCAGGAATATTTTGCTACTTTATGTGAGCCCTATATAATAGAAGCTTTAATGTGCAAAATTTCATTCATTTCTTCCGTTAATAAGGAGTGTAAGCGTTGCAGACGAAGACAGACTATTGGGATGATATAAGCTTGGATTTAGTTCCATTTAAACCCTGGTTCCTTGAGAACGGAGACGGACCTTTATATGGGATGCAACTTGCATGGAAGTTAAACCTCGTGGACGAAGGAATCGGCGTCAAGAACTGGCCAATATGAACGAATCTAGGAAGTGCAGAAAGTATCTACCTCCGATTGGTAGTTACACATTTGTACCGTTTGCAGTTTACACCACAGGGCTATATTGGTTGTGAGCATAAAAATATATTTAATTACCTCCTCAAGAGACTGGCTTATACAAAAGTAAAAATAAAATTATTTTGCTATAATCCGCGATACAGTATATAGAAAATATATATATATTGCTAAATTTATAGCGGACTATCCGTATTTTCAAACCCGATACGTGCAGGATTCTTAAAAACACATGCACAAACCTCCACCACTTCCACCACAATACACAAGTACTACACACGTTCACTATCACAAACAATTTAATCGTTTCGCCCAGTAACCGAAGCATCATCAGGAGATAGACTCCACGACAACGGCTTTGCGATTTTCTCGTGGAGTCTATGTCCTGATGATGCTTCGGATTATTACTTTTGTATTATCATGTACTATCGGATCTCCGCAAAGTAACGCCTAATTCTATAAATTATTTAAAGACTGGCTTATGTTCCGCAGAATGAATTAGGCAAGTAAATTTTATTTAGCACATTGTTCTTTTTCAAGTCTTTTAAAGTAATTGTCAGAACCACATTTAGAATTCGATCGTCAATATTGTTTGCTTCATACCTCAGATTTTAATACGAATCAGTTTTTGCCCACGACTTCATCTGCGTAGATAAGAGCATAGGTATTAAGATATTGTTTATCTATATGCAGGTTATTTTACGAGTATAACAAAATGGGTACACTCTTTTTCGTCATTCAATAAAAAAATCCGAACATACAAAAATTTTAATTCATTTTTTTTCGATCTGACTGTATGCTGTTAGCCCTAACGGCTTTTACAGCGTCACCGGGCGGGACGCATCGCCGAGGTTGCAAATGCAGAGAGTCTTAAGAGTGCATCCTGTGAGGCCGGACCACGGCTTAGGGCGACTCGTAGTGGAGGGCTGATGTATGACTATGATTAGTCATTGCGACGTCGGATGGGTGGGGAGAAGCCACGACCGACCGACGTCAGAAAAATGGGACCTCGTCTTCACCGGCGAAGACGCTGTGTGTATTACGTATTGTTGTGTTTGCGATCGTTATTTGATCATCAGGATCATATAGGACGCTTTTGAGACGCCTATATTTTCGGTGGTCATGGTTCGGGATTAATTCATAATATTACAACAATGCGTGAAAAATAACTTGTCTTGTACGCCATGCTAGGAGTAGAGAGTGTAGAGTAATCTAGGTAGAGAGCATTAAATAAAACCTTAATCTAACACATAAATTCGAATAGAACCTCATTTTGGTCCACCTTCACTGGTAATAAAACATGCGATGATCGTACAGAATTGCTTTTAAGCTATAGCCAAATATTTATGTATTATAACTGGCGGGTCGTAAACACTTATTTCTTGGATAAATATTATTAGATGGGTACCATTTGCTGGAGATATATTTTCTCTAGGTTTTTGTTTACTCGAAGCTATTTACCTTGTATCGTACATATTTTTTCAATGCTTTCGCTCACAAGTTGTGTACTCAGTAAGAAGCCCGAACAAACAATTTCCTACATATCGCTCGTAATCTGTTTAGTTTCTAAACACTATGTAATATAGCTGAGTACGCGCTTCGCCCGCGTGGAAATCAGTTGTTCTCAAAGGTTTTCCCGCATGATTCCCGACTCCGAGAAATATTCTAGGATAATGTAACACTGTTAATTCAAATACGCGCGCGCTTTGAATTAAACAGATGATTTAGCTAACTGACCAGAGGGCTGCGACGGGAGGACGTCGACCCGCACGGGTGAGTCAGTGGACATCGTCCGCAAGATTGTTTTTGAAGGCGACTTACTTGACAGTTACGTCTCAGTCTAATCAGGTGTTAAAGTGAATCTTCTTCTTAAACTTATTGTAATCTTATTTTTGTGAACTGAATACTTGATTTAAAGTCTGTTCTATTCCGGTACTGGGTAAGTTGTGCAAATTATTTTAATTTCTATTGTATATAGATAATGTGAATCATCTGTTTCATTACTCATACTTGTCACTAACTTTTATCGTTAAATTTTGAATCGGAGTGATGCAATTACTCCTATTCAAAATTATGTGTAGTAGTATTAATTTTAAATCTTTGTTTATTGTTGTTTGTTTGTTGTAGAATTGATTCTGTAATTATTTTAAATTATTTTTATATATACATATAAATCGTACTTATAGTGATCATAAACTTATTTGTCATAGTTGTTATAATATATTAATACAATGCAGTTTAACAATGTCTTTTAGTAATTTTGTTGCCACTCAGTAATCGTTTCGGTTTTATAAAGTTGCCACATCATTCTCGTAGTATAGATTTCGTGTACCTCTTCCTGTGCTTATTATATGTAGGCTTGCCGCCTAGCGTATTGTAACGGACTGTCCGAAAAAT
This sequence comes from Morpho deidamia, assembly GCA_947086505.1. Taxonomy (NCBI): domain Eukaryota; kingdom Metazoa; phylum Arthropoda; class Insecta; order Lepidoptera; family Nymphalidae; genus Morpho; species Morpho deidamia. The sequence continues at coordinate 13,181,728 of CAMTZC010000012.1, read as the reverse complement.
GAGGCATTAATCAACTAGTCAATCAATCTATTACTTCAGGAACTCCCTCGGGGCTGGTGATCCCTTGTTAAGCCACTGAGACCGGAGCTGACTGGAACCTTGCCGAGTACTGGGACTGGGAAGTGAGCCAGAACCGGCATTCTCCCACTACTACCGTGCTGCTGCTTGTACACAGCCGCTGGGACTGATTGAGAGCTGACCGAATACCGTGCTGCGCATGCACAGCTCTGCGTCCAAGTACAGGAGAGTACACTTCTCGAGCGACCACCTCATTCTACCGTAACCTCGTAACCGACCTACGACCCTGAATTTAATCCTTATAATAATATATAAATTGTTAACTTATTTTCTTGTTTTTTTGTTCGGTTTAACGATACGTAGCGTTAAACGTGACAATAAACGTAACCTCTATGTCACTCCACAACCTCCTCTATCTTACAGAAGACCCATCGAAATAGGCTAAGCCGTTTCCAAGAAGGTACTATTAAACTTCCTCAACCTTTTTCAAAAACCTATGGAGTTTTTTCTTTTTCTTCTTTTTACGTAAAACCTTACGATTACAAAGGATTTTGCAACAGACACATTCATTACCAGTAATCTAGACTTACTTGGAACTTTAAAGCTAACAGAAGGGTATTAGAGCGCAAATTAAGTGGAATACCTGAACTTCTTGGATTAACTAGCGCTGTTAAACGTCGAGCATTGAAGTTAAGCTCCCTTTCTTACGATCTTCTTCCTACCTACTTTTTATGTTTTTTTTTTACAAATAGTTAACTGTATAAACATGAAGATAAAATAAGAGTTTACAAAGATAATTTTATTAGTAAAATAAAAAATAATATTGTTTCATACGATTTTAATACTTTCTCTAATGGTGAAATCCGCATACATTAGTTGTTAAGTTATCATGGATAGGCACGACTCTATTTATTTAATAATATCTACTTATCGAATTCAAATTCAAAATTAGTACTAAAATATATATCTATACCTACTTATTACAAAACAAAGTCCCTAAAATCTGTATGTTTATATGCGATCTATCTTCTCAAAATCTACTGAACGGATTGTTGTAAGAGTTTTACCAAAAGGAAGTGCAATTCGTAGTTGTAAAAAAAAACTCGCACTTGTACATCCAAAAATATTACAAATAAGTCCGCGACAGCATATCTCTATCTCTTATGGTTCACTACTTTTATGTTCAAAATTTCAGTGCAAAATATTGTTGTTCTCTGCTTTCTTTTATTCAGTAACAATCGTTATCTAAATAAATCGCCATGTGATACCGTTTATACCGTATGAATCAAATAAATACTTTAGAAGATATTAGACATTCCACGCGGTCTAAGACACAGTAGTAGTATGAAACGTAAAATATAAATAATATTAACAAACACGACTAAAAAGCTATTTTCCGTATGGTAATGGTATTATTTCAATTCAATTGCCATAGAAGCTCTCCATCTCATTCCCATTCATCGATATCATTGTTAAAAAAAGAAAAATTCAAAATTTTTGCAATTAAAATGCTTTTGAAAATGATTTTCCGGTAAAATTTAATTTTTGCGAATACAAGGCTGTTGCACCGGGGCGACGGTTTATAAAATCCATACTAATAAAATGTCCGTCTGTCTGTCTGTAACGCTATCATAGTAGCTTTACTATATTGACAAAAATATACGACAAATATTGATAAAATTTGGTACAGCTGAATCTAAAATAAAGAATGGAAAAATTTCGTTTTTTCCTCTAGGAAGTGAAAAAAAACCACATACTCGTATCATATAATTGAGGGTATTTTAATTAGGTGCACGTGAACGCGTTTTCCCAACAAGAATATTTTCTAACAACGTATACAGTTTATTAAAAGAACAAAAGCAGTCCAAATAAATTCTACATAAATTGACCCCTGTACATATCTTGGGGACTCAATTACTCCCTACATTAATTCGTGGGCCCTTAAATTTTACAGCCGTCCTCAGTAATTTCGTTTTATTAAAATACGTTGTATTATATGGCATTCCGGACTTGGCGAGAGTAAAATTTTAATTCGCTCAATTATTCCCAGAACGCTGAGATTTTTAATGGTATTCTGTTAAGTCAGTTAATCTTATTTACTTTATGTCACGTGTACAAACTGCCAATACCGTTCATGGCTGATTTCTTAAAATCGGCAAAAAACTGCGTTAAAAAAATCTATGTAATTCTAGACGGTATTTTAACGTGTTCGATATCGTTGTCGTACTTCAAGCAAGTTGCAAATTATAGCAAAATGATTTAATCATTACTCTTGTACTATAGATTGTAAGTTCAATTCATCAAATTCGTTCATTCTAAGGTAATGCTTACTTCTATAAATTCTTACAACGTGTTTCAAACACAACGTAATTCAAAAAGTTAGGTGAATAATATAAACAAGTCAAATTAAAAAAGCTTTTAACCTAAATTTCGCCCACTGTTAACCGTTGAGCAGTTCCCTTGTCTGGAGCTTATTCTGGCAGCAGCATATCGTCATGCTTATCATAAACATGCATTTTCATCGAAACTGGACCAGTATGTAAAGTTTCAGCTCAATCAGACTTCGGGAAGTTTGGCTCAAATTAAACTTGCAAGATTCCACCTCCGATATTCCGTGAATATCGCGTTTGCATGGCTTGTTTTAAAGTCATCCGGATATCTTTGTCATAAGCTTTTTACGGTGTTTTTGCGTTGGAAATCTCGCAATTAATCTATTATCTATACTTATTATAGAACAAAGTCTAAAAAGCTGTCTGTCTGTAATCAATTTTCTCAAAATATATTGAATCGATTTCTGTACAGTTTTCACTAAAAGATAGAGCTACACTTCCGGATCGTTTAGATAAGTAGTGCTTATCGGTATTATGTAAATTGTATTGAAGAGATCGCGCAGTTGTTAAAACTTGCTTGCTGGGATCTTTAGTCGCGAGCACTGCGTAAACCAGCAGAGATACGTTAAAGTAATGTACTAGAGATTTGTAGATCAATAAAAATACTAGAAAAAACTCCGTGATAGTATGTCTCAATCTCTCACGGTTATCTCACAATAACTACTTTTATGTTCAAAATTTTGAAAATTCGGGAAAACTTCCGTAAATCACTGAATATCATGCGGGCGCAGCCGTTGTTCTAGTAAATCCAGATTACACAGTAAGAAGTCTGACAATAAAAATGGCCAGAGGCAAGCCGGTGAAAAGAATTGATCCGTTATAGACTTTAACCTTGCCAGCATAACGATCTTCAGCAATGGAACGAGCCAAGAAGATAAATATACAATCCCTAAAAAATGGAATTTTAAATGATTGCAATGGAATTCGAGCTTGCAACATTATTGCTTAGAATAAATACTTCATCTATGGGGTAGTCTATTCTGTTCAGCCGGATACTACACGGCGAGTCGACTTACCTTAGTCGCCTTTTACGACACCTCGGTAAGAAATGAGGGTGGTCTATTCTACTCTGCTAGATACCACACGGCATATTATTACTTACGTTACGTTACATCTAAATGAAACCATCGACCATTTAGTCTAACAAACGTAGACTTCAACGGGGCCTGGCTTCGACATTCGTTTCGCGAATTATATTGCTATATAATTATACATATCGCAATTTATACTAAGTTGCGTCATTATCTGGCGGTAGGCGAAGTAAAGGAGAGAAAAGAAAGAAAATTACCATAAAGAAGCCATTATCCTAAACAATATACAAGGCAAAGTATTCTAAGAGTTGTTTTTATTGAAACAAAAAATTTATGGTGTCGTATCTTTTTGAAAAGCCCTTTCCATCTGATAGTTAAAGCATTTAATTAAAACCGGCTCTCCAGATAGCGCGGGTCCGAGCGGCAACGGAGGGAAAGGTATTGTTGAATTTAAGAGCGCATTTTAAGAATTCACCATTTGCTTTTTATCTGTTTACGAATCATATTTACCCGGAATATAAGAGTGCATTAAGCCCGCCGTTTTTCTGGAACTTTGTAATTTTTTAAGACACTTCATTTCAATTTAGGCCCGCATTGTAACTTTTAAATAATTTTGCAGACAAATAGGAGAATCATCATCCTCCTGCCCTTATCCCACTCTAAGTAGGGTCTGCACAACACGTTACAAACATGTTGTCATATGATTTGGTTACGTATTTTACAACCGGCCGCCTGCCTTAGTCGCCTTTTACGACATCTCGGTAAGAAATGAGGGTGGTCTATTCTACACAGCCGGATACCACACGCAGTCGCTCTCATGTCTTAAACGCGTAACAAATACAGTTAAGTATCTACAATAGAAGAAATGTTTTATATGTGCTTTACCCTCTTTCTTAAAAGTCCTTGAATAAATAAATTCTCCAAAGTATAGGAGATGAAGTCTCACACTTAGATATTCACTCTTCTCGACGTTTCTCTGAGACTATTACGAGGATTGGAGCTTAAGACGACGAAGGAATTGTGAATATTTAATACCGTATCTACTTACGTAAACCGCGATTATTATCGCAACTCGCTTCTCTTAAAATGAAAATAAAATGAATTTCAAATATAATATTAAGAATTGTACTTATAGTTTTATATGCAATTTATCTATTCTACTCAGCCGATTACCACACAGCATGAAAACAAATAGGAATATACTTAAAAAAATGTTTTTTTGAATATAAATAGGTATAACGTATAAAAACCATCATATTTACGTCTTAGTCTATCTGGTGAGCCCGCCTAGTTTAATGTCTATCCGGGGTCCTTATTCATGAGCTCTTTCGCAGACCTCTGAATCGGTAAACATTTAAACATTTTTTTTGACTATATTGCCATTTATCAATTATTGCTGTCCAGTGTATGTATCCGTGGTATCCGGCGGAATAGAATAGACCACCCTCCTTTCTTACCGAGGTGTCGTAAGAAGCGACTAAGGCAAATGCCGTGTGATATCCGGCTGCATAGAATAGACCACCCTCATTTCTTACCGAGTTGTCGTAAAAGGCGACTAAGTTAAGTTGACTTCAGGCAGGCGGCCGGTCGTAAAATACGTAGCCAAATCATATAACAACATGTTTGTAACATGTTGTGCCAACCACACTTAGAGTGGGATAAGGGCAGGAGAATGATGATGATTGCCATTTATCATTTACAAAAACTAAAATGGCAAAACTAATAAAGAAAACTAATGAAAACTACTAAATGATAGAACATTAATATTTGGAATTTCATCAGCTTTTGCATCGTTTGATAGAAATGTCAAGGTTTACAAAACATAAGATGTTAATACAAGCTACTCTAGAATTATCAGAAATATAATTTTAACGTTGAATAAAACTATGAGAGAGATGTGAAACTTACTATGTATAATTCGAGCCTGGGTGTATATTTGTATTTAAGTATCTATTTAAGATTATATAAGTACTATATTTACCAGTTGTCTGTCAGCCATAAAAAAAGTATTATTAATAAATAAATAAATATATGGGACACTTACACACGCGGTTGTCCATCCTCAAAGTAAGTAACTTAATACTTGTGTTATGGCTGACGGTTATAAGTTACTTACTTTGGTGTCCCATATATTTATATATTCTAAAAGACTTAGTGATAGTACACATCCTAATAGAAAATCTAATCAAGAACAATAGAGTTCAGCGGCTATAGAAGCTACCTTTGGCACAGCATTAATCACAGAGGGCAGACGATAACCGCAAGGCGCTCTCAAATGGGCGCACTTAAAATAATTTAAGCCCCGACCACAAAACTTAAGCCATAAAGGAGCAGAGACAAAGTCTCGAGCATTTTTCATTAGAGCGCGGAAACTCCGGCAATTTTCTCGTAAACAATTATAAGATGTGTCCGGTTGCTAATTGCAAACCTATTTGTTCCGAGTTCCATTGTTCTTAAATTTTTGAAGGTAAAAATAATAGTAATCATTTTGAAATTGTACTTTTATAAACAATAAGAGTGAGACAGTAAGAGCGCATTTGATAGAAGTAGCTACAGTGAAATGTTCCTTTACGCAGCTGCAGTTTAGTTTATTAGATACGAGTAAATGCAGTAAAACTGAACTATACATTTTTTGTAAATTTTAAACTTCATTTGTTTTTTTTTCTAAATTATTTAATTGATCTTTTGGTCTTTTATTATAATTAATTAATATAATTTTGAACTATTTATCTATAAATCTGTTATTGATTTTAATGAAATTTTAACGCATGATGTGTTTGCTTTTAAACGGTTGTTTGTTTTAAGTAATTTTATATTGTTTATATTATGCTAAAATCGCTACCGAACCATTCACATAAAATAAAAATAAATAAATTCATAGAAAATAGCGACGTCCATATCGGTGAAACTATATTCAGTTTTTTTCTACATAATGTATATTTAGTCTTTGCCTATAATAAACGCAATACTTTCAAAAATAAGGCTTTATTTAAATCACAAAATACTTTTAACCTATCATACTCTGCCCATTATTAACTACAAACTTGTGAAGACTAGTTTAGGGAACTTAATACATTTAGCAAACGATTTATGTATTTATACGACATATGCTATGATAAAGAGGAAATTCTTTTCAAAAAGAATTTTATAGACCTAAGAATAAATGAAAGCAATATTATAGTGTTCTTTTATATCTTGAGCCATCCAAACACTATTCAGAATTATATCTAAATAACGACCTGTTCATTATTAAACATATAAAACCTTAGGGTATATCAGACATATGACAATGGACATGGAACGCAAAGTGATAGCTATAAAAAACGATAATTTCTAAAAAAAAATCCAAACTACTACTTCAGTAACTACCGGTGCTGCTACCTCAAAAAAAAATTTTGATTTAGTTCGAGTAGTGAAAATATGAAAAAGATCTACACTCAGGTGTTACAAGGTTATTTACCATTCTTTACGGGATATCCTGTATGCGTATTTTAGTTTTACCAGTTACATAACCTTGCAGTGACCAAAATAATTAATAATAATTATTCATGTTAATGTCGAATGTGGGAAAGTCAGGTAAACGATTTGAAATTTTGTCGTGAAAAAATAACCAAAATCATTGATAAGTATAAGTTAGTAAATTCTAGTGGATTAACTTGAACGGATTAAAGAAAACGAAACAGAAGTAGATTTAAGTAAACAGAGAACAGAAATTAATCAAACGCTTTACATCAAAATCTGCGTAACTGAATCAAGCGGCACACAAATTATACAAATGAACACAATTCCCAGCAAAACGGTTCAGGGAACGCAATCTGTTACAATTATTTGTATGTAAATTGGAGGACTTTATAGTGATGTCTATCCCTTTCGTCTATCAAGACATTTGTCAGAAGACAACGGGACTTCGGTAAATTGAGCTACTTGAAGTACTTCAGACTTCAAGATACGGACAAACGCTTCAAGGAAGGACCAGTACAAGAGTAATAACGTTGCGTAACTCAGGAAAATTACATTTCACATTAACAAAAGGAAAATTGTTTAAAATTGTTGAATTTTCTTATTCAGTGTTTTAAATGTAAAACTTCGAGTTATTTTAATATAAAGTCATTATCATCATCCTGCCCTTATCTCACTTTAGGTGAGATCGGCACAACACGTATGACATCATTATCATGTTGTCACATGATTTGGCTTCGTCTTTTAAGACCGGCCGCCTGCCTGACGTCAACTTACCTTAGCCGTATTTTACGACCCCTCGGTAATAAAGAGGGTGGTCTATTCTACTACTTAACCGGATACCACACGGTGAGTCATCCTACTTTAGTCACCTTTTACGACACCTCGGTAAGAAATGAGGGTTATCTATTCTACTCAGCCGGATACCACACGGCGGGTGGACTTATGACACCTCGGTAAGAAATGACCACCCTGGTCTATTGTACTCAGCCGGACACCACACGGCCAATTAATTACTTTAATTTGTCGTTCATAAAATTTAAAATATGTTATACTACATATGCTACTTTATATTGTAATTACGCCAAATCTATCCAAAAATAGATATCTGTCGATCAAGTCAGATATAAATATTTGTGTCGCTTAAATGATTTATTTATTTTTTTTTTTTATTTATACACTTTATTGTACACCACAGAGAAAACATACAGGAAAGGAAAAAAAACAGCAATAAAAGAAAACAAACTGTAACGTACAAAAGGCGGTCTTATCGCTTAGTAGCGATTTCTTCCAGACTACCTTAGAACTGAAATATGTGCGGGTGGTGCACTATTTTATGGGTAAATACATACTAATAATACAAACCAATACATAGATGACATCTACACATCATAAAAATATATAAAAATGATAAATATTAAATCTATAAACTATTAAATAATATACAATAAATACACAACAATTATCTTAATAATAATAGTCATCTTAATTGTTATTAGATAGATAATATTGTTTTACAGAATTTTTGAAAATTTCTAATGACTTGATTTATGGAACTTAAGAATTCCAGACACATATTTTACTTGCGTTTACTCATTTTCCATAAGTCGTGCAGAGTTGGAAATGATGATCGAAGAATCTGATAAAATTTGGCCCACTACTAATGAAAATCTTCAACTTGCTTAAAAACATGTGCAGAAAAGCGTTTACAAAACTATTAAAACTAGATATACCAGCGATTTCAATATACCTATTTCTACCAAACCAGTCAAAATGACTGGTGCATAAAAACAGGCTTCTAGTGGTTTCCAGTCTATATTTACTCTTAAAAATGACAAAAATAAAGTTGAACAATAATAATTAAGTTTATAAAACGTACGCTCTAATTATAGCTACAAAAGTCATAACATCATTTCTGAAAACAAAATGTGTAATGTAGTAGGAATTTTGAATTGAAATTGCACGACCAGTCTAAATGACTGGTCTGGTAAATCTAAAGTTAAACAACTTTACAAGACTAGTAATGCTACTAGTTTAAAATAAATACTTTAAACATAACAGATCCATAAGAGTATCCATTATTTATGGTGTACCTGATGAAAGCGATGACTTAGCCGAAGGAAAAGCGCGCTTGTAAGTTCTCCATATTTAATTCAGTGAAAAAGGAGGAAAGATGTCGGTATAATCTTGCAGGATACTACAAAAGCTAAAAGCAAAAGAACCGATTTAATATGTGGATAAGTCATTATCATTAGTGGTATTAATGATCTAACTAATCTATCAACAACTTAACCCAATCGTTATCATGTATGTAAAAGGCATACAATGAACATCGATCTTAATCTTTTTTCAAATTTTTTTTTCTTTTTTTTCTGTTTTTTTTTTACCTTACCTTAATAATATAAATTTTGTTCTTTTTAGTTTAATTTAAAGTCTCTTTTTTTTATTGTAATTTTTTACACCCGTAGGTAAGTAAGTGATATGTAAATTAAAACAAGTGAAGGTGGGCACTGGTTCCCAAAATACAGTTTAAACTAGCTTGGGAGCCAGGGACACAATAATTTGTAAATGTATATTTTTAAAATATATTTATTAAAATAAAAAATAAAATAAAAAAAACTAATGCAGAGATTAGATTTTAGATTAAAATAAGTTTAAATTGAAATTCAATATTAAGAATATTTTTTATTCTACTAAACTCTTAAACAAGTGCTTTTGAATCGTCAACTCCACTGCTGGTTCGGAAAGCTGTTCCTACCGAGAAGAACCAGCAAGAAACTCTACGGTTGCTCTTTTAGTTATTACATTCTTGTACAGTCGAACAGAGCTGTGATAGCCCAGCGGTGAGACCGTGCGACTCTTTCGAGGGGAACACGAGTTCAAACCCGGGCGGGCACCAATGAGTTTTTCTATTAAAACTCTGTGTCTAATTGGTAATTGCAATTTATCACACGCTTTTCGGTGAAGGAAAACATCGTGAGGAAACCTGCATATCTCTAGAGAATTCTGTTGATATGTGTAACCTACCAATCCGCATTGGAGCAGCGTGGTAGGTCTTAGCTCCAACCCTTCTCTCCATAAATGGAGAGAGGAGGCCTATTCGCAGCAGTGGGATTGTAACAGGCCGTTACTACTTTTTTTTTACAGTCAAACAGCATCCACGCATTCTTATCATCTAATATCATCTTATAAACTAAGTATACAAGGCTCTCTGTATGAGCCTCTCTTTAACAGTTTTTTAAACTGCTGTAATGACAAACTTAAAATTGATTGCGGCATTTTAAATTATATTAAATTATCAGAAATTTTTTATAAGAAAAATTATTTCACGTAAATGCTAAAATGTTAAAGGGTTTCGTATTTAGGAACATCTTGTAACTTTTACGGCCTCGTAAAATTTAGGCATACGAGCGACTTTTGTAAAATTAAACAAGTTTAGTTATTGCGCGCCTAAATATTTCATAGTCTATTCTGTACCATCGAAAGTAAGTGTTACATGCACAGCAGTGAGAGACAAGTTTATGCGTGTAGCCAAGTCTTCGGCGTACGAAGTGTCATTAGTTAAAATTACTGAACTCGGCTATCACTCCCCGGGAAGCAGTTGAGAAGTTTGCGTGAGGGACTGAATTGCACGGAAACAGGGGACGAGCGGCGGCGTCGAACTTTTTGAGGGGGTTTGATAAGAGCAACCAGACGACATCGCTCCAAAATACATTATCATGTATATTCTTGGTAAGTGGTTTTTTGCAAGAACATGATGAATGAACGTCAGAAAAATGTTATAGTAACAAAGTATTTACACATAATGTACATTTTACTATTTTTAAATTTAAACCAGTCCAATATAAAAGAAATGAGTGATGTGAAGTGAAATAATGATATTATTTTTATATAATCCGCAACGAAAAATTATCTTAACATTTCATCTGTACTGTGAATTTTCATAAAATAACGCCTTATTCTATGATCTATACAGTCTTGTGTAAAGGTAAATAGATATTATTTTTTCTTGATTTCCATGCGAGCATTTCCACACTGTGTTTTTCTAAATTTTGTGTTTTTCTCTTATCAATTATGTTACACCGGTGTATTCATGATGTAGTTGTATCAAAATTTCATTTAATATTGCTCCAGCGGTATAACCGGTAAAGCCTTAATAACAAACAGACAGACAGACTTTCACATTCGAATAGTTGTGTGATTTTGAGAATATTTTGAAATCGATTAAAAAAAATCGGTTACTTACTCACTAGTCGCCTTATTTATACTTTTCTAAAAGATATTTCAGTGTTAAGTACATAAAACACAATCAATGCACCATTGTTGTCTACAATAGTAATATAACAGAATTTCAATTTCACAAAATTATAATACTATCTACAATAGTTAAGATGTCTTTCCAGAAGTTCGAAGTTTCGTTCTACAAACTTGAAAAGCAAACATGAACAACTAAAATGTTGGTTTAGTCATTTCAAACAACGCAAAGTTCGTTTAGCTTTTAGCTGTTTAGTTTAGCTTTATAAAATTTTTTTTTTTTTTTCGAACTGACTGTATGCTGTTAGCCCTAATGGCTTTTACAGCGTCACCGGGCGGTACGGGCGAGCGCAGAAGCATCGCCGAAGTTGCGAAATGCAGGGAGTAGAGCGCAGAAGCTCTACTTAAGTCGGGGAGCTATAAAATTTCATAATTCTTAAAACCGTAGAGAGGGAAATCGTAAACTGAGAAAAGCAAAGTAAAAAAACGGCCTCTTACAATCCCACAGCTGGGTATAGGCCTCCTCTCTACGTTTTTGAAGAGAACGGTCGAAAAATATATCTGTTTGAAAAATATATTATTTTTATTCATAATGTGAACTAACAATATTATATATTAACTATTTCTACCTACTCTCCTTACTTCCAAAAGCTATGACAGCCCAGCGATGAGACTGTGCGACTATTTCGTGGGGTTAGGGTTCAAACCAAGGGCACCTATGAGTTTTTTATTGAAACTTATCTGTCTAACTGTTAATTGAAATTTATCGCACGTTTTTTGTACAGCCAAAACATCGTGAGCAATATATAGGGAATTCTGGGGATATGTGTAACCTACCAATCTGCATTGGAACAACGTGGTATGTATTCGCTCCAATCCTTCTCTCCAAAAGCGGAGAAAGGAGCCCTATGGGATAGTATAGTCCCGCTTTTTTTTACTTTTTTTTTACTTAGACATAACAGAACTCACAATCCCAACGACCATAAATATATCCCTTATCATACTAGATATGTTATACGCCTAATTTGAACTAAATTTATAGCATATTGTTTAGTTATTTTACGGAATTCCTACATAAAAAAGATTGGACTCCCCGGGCCCTTATTTATGGATTATGGCAAAATAAATTCAATGTTTATTGCACACCAAAGAATTTTGCGACGTAAATTAAATTCTAAAAGTAGGCAATTTCTGTTATATCATTTAGTATTAAGATCAAGCGACTAAGCTATGTGCCGTGTGGTATCCGGCTGTATAGGATAGACCACCCTCATATCTTACCGAGTTGTCGTAAAAGGCGACTAAGTTGACGTCAGGCAGACGGCCGGTCGTAAAATACGTAGCCAAATCATATGACAACATGTTTGTAACATGTTTTCCGACCCCACTTAGAGTGGGATAAGGGCAGGAGAATGATGAATGATGATGATGATTAGTATTAAGATCAAGGTGTCATAGACAATCTCTGTCTATAACGCCAACGCGGAAACGTTGCCAGCATTCTTGGGACCATTCCACGTGGGCATGATTTGTATAGTACTAGCGTGTAAGACATTTAAGATAGATCTAACGTGTACATTTTTCTTGTAAATAAAAGAATAAAGTAATAACTGTTTTTACGAAATTGTAGAATAAAATGGCATACTATATCATAGTATGAGAGAATCGTCAGCTAAAGATATCTTTTTCTTCTATATTATTGTTAGCTTTTATATGCTTCATCAAATAGTGAAAACTTTATTAGTGTTTTTTTAATTTATTTAATAATCCTAATATAGTACTGTTTCTCTTGAAAATAAATAGAATTGTGCAAATAACTTATATAATGTATATAAGTTAGAATTTTTTAGATTATGGAACTCTGCTATAAGATCAAGATGTCATAGTCATCTTTTTACGAGATGGTAAAATTATGTTTGCATATTACGATTTCTACATGGAACCCTCAAGTTAAGGGTATAGGCATGTCAATAAGAAACTCAATTGTATTCTAGAAAACACGCCAAAGAGATGGCAATTTAGCGAATACGGACATAACTGTTTGATGTCGGAATTACATTTAAATAATATGCCTGCATTTGTGGAAATGCAATTCCACAGATCCCAAACAAATTGCCAATGCATTTGTTATACAACATCCAATACAATAGGAATATATGTTTAAATGACAAGGGTGGCAAGGCCTATGCGTATACTGTAGGCCTACCATGAACTTTTAAAAAACGATTCAATACAAAGTCAGTACCTAAATTCAACCTCTTTTTTTTGTACCATGAAGTGTGGATTGCATTGGGGTCGTAATGTTTGAAAAGGAAAACGTTATATGAACTATAGATAAATCTGTCTCTTTTACTCAAATGTCGTCTTTAAGACGTCATTGTATGAAAAAGCAAAACAATTTAGTTTACGTCTTCGATTGAGTCGCAATAAGAGTTCATGGTAAGCCTGCTTGTATTTAAAGACCAAAAGAGACTCATTTTCGCGACAAAAATCTTTTAGACCAAATGAGACTATACACTCATTTTCACGACAAAAATCTTTTATAGGTACTATTTTTTTAGTGTATCAGAGGTGTAGCACATACATGACGCATTAGGGTACGCGAACAGTGTTCGTTGTTTTGCTATAATCCGCGTTAAAGCAAATAGATTATATATAATGCTAAATGTGTGAGAGGACTATCCGTTTTCATACCCGATACATGCATGATGCGTAAAAACACATGTGTCGCGAAGGAAAATTATTTTCTCTAATGTACATTGTAATCTATAAAGGGCGAAACGATAACTCATAGCAAACTCTTGTTGCCGGGGTTCATGAGGTCACTGCAGTGACGAAATTTATTCCATTTACAAAAGTCGTCGTACTAAAGAAAAAAAAGGTCAACTAAAAATCTTTAAATGATTGACGCCATATCTCTGTGATCGATAAGATTTTGTCTATGTTATAATTTTTCGCACAGAACGAGTAAATAATAAACTCGGATAATATTTAGATAATAACATGGAGTAACGCCATTGCTAAGGCATTCGCGCTTGGCGTCAAATTGAAACCTTTGTTATTCGATATTTTTGCTAATATCATGTTCAATATCGACCCGCCGTGTGGTATCGAGTAGAATAGACCACCCTCGTTTCTTACCGAGGTGTCGTAAAAGGCGACTGAGGTAAGTTGACGTCAGGCAGGCGGCCGATCGTGAAATACTAAGCCCAATCACGTAACAACATGTTTAAATGTTGTGCTGGTCCCACTAATTGGGATAAGGGTAGGAGAATGATGATCGTGTTTATTATCGACCTAAATAACTCTGTTGCGAAAATTATGTTCTAGTTATGTGGAAATTATGAGGGATTCCAAAAATATAAATTAAAAGTATTATTACGAATTTTCAAATTTGTCTTGAGCTTGCAGATGAGCCTTGAAAGCTAACAGACACACAGACAAACTATAATACTATGACTTATGAGTGGAATATTCGTTCCACACAAGTCACATCGGTCAGTTAATTTGCCGACTTATAGAGTCGATGAAAGATTAAGTGGGCACCGAAAATGACATTTTTCTTCGACATCAATCAACGCGGATATGACGTCAGCTCGGAAGCACTCCGAGAGGCCGTTCGCCCCAAGGTCCTTAAATGCCTTGCGGGTACACTAATGCCCTTGAAGTACATTATAGAAACCTTTCGGTGGGAAGTTAATGGCTCTTGGGCAAGGGACAAATGGATGGTATATATCAAGGAAATTTTCCACCTACGCTAAACATTACAACTTCTCTATTTATATCTCAAGTTATGCGTTTTAGCGTTAAGTTGCTCAGAAGCCTTTTTGGCTAAATTGCTAGTTCAGTTGTGGTACATGATATATAAGTAAAAAAAGCTTTTAAGAGAATTTCAAATTAATTTCTCTAATCTAAATTTCATAGCAATTTTTATTCCCGGGGTTCATGACGTCACCGCAGTGACGTCATTCTCTACGCACGTCTTATCTAGTTTACTATGACGTGTACAGCGCGACCCAGGCTGATCCCAGCGTACTCCACGTCCACGCTCTAAGTAATTCTCAAAGCCAGAGTAAACACCTCGGATGTGACCTCCAACCTCCCCTTACGGTCACACCTTTCCACTCACAATTCTATCACTGATCTGACTCCTCTCTTGAGCCTCAGTGTAGAACATGTCTCTCTAATCCAACACTGATCTGACCTCTCTTTTAAGTCTCAGTGCAGAATACCTCTCTCTTCCCTAATTCAGTACTTTACGATATACACATAAAGAGAGATGCTGTAACCGATATAAGCTGCTCATGATAATAATAGTTCAAACTACTCACCTTAATTCTCTCGCGATCACACAACGGTATTCACTACACTCGATATACATTAAATGGCGCCCGGCGCTTTGTATTTTTAAAATTCCTACCCTCTTGATTATAAACATTTTATTTTACTATTTTTCTACCCACAAGTACTTGTAATATTTTGTTATATATATTTTGCGACAGGTATTTTGCCTTATCGCTAATAGTGACCACTTATAGGCTACCTATCTAAAGTTAAATTAAAACAATAGAAATATAATTTAAGGTGCACAAAGTATTCATTTATATAAAACAAAACATGCCAATAACTACATACTAATACATTAAATATAATATAAAAACTTTAAACAAAATTTCATGTCCCTACTGTTAACCGTTGAGGAGTTCCTTCGTCTGGAGCCAATCCTGGCAGCATCATCAGATCATGTTTATCATATATATGCATTCTCATCGGGACTGGACCAGTAAGTAGAATTTTGGCTCAATCGGACACCGGGAAGTGGGACAAATTTAAAAAGAAAAATATATATAAAATAAAAGCTTTAAAAATCGTAAATCCATTTAATAAACCAAAAAAACGCCTCGCAGATTTAATGAAAGAAGTGAAAATGAAGAGCTGATTCATGTTTATACAGGAGACAATTTGCACTAACGTAATACGGAGGGGGCGACTTATGCAGCGATGTGAAAAGATCTTGATTAAAACCATTCATACGAAACGAGCCACATTTGCTGAAGCGTCATTTGGACTACAAAAAGAGAAAATTATGATCATCACAGACGAAATACGAAAATAAACTACCGTCATTATATCCACGCTAGCACGCTTTGAAATTGTGTGATTGTAGATAAAAAGTTATGATGACAAACAAGCTGTACTCGCGACTATGTTTGCGTCTACTCAAATGTTTTTTTTCCTGATGGAAAAACGGGATTTTTTTATCTAATATGTAATATAAGCTTCAATAGCATTAAGTTTTCTTAATAATACTCCAGTAGAGCGATAGTGCTATTGACTGACAGATAGATATTACAGACATATAGATATCACTTTTATAATACTGCAATTTAATAATGCAAGCTATGATACGCTGGACTATCATCCGAGTAATGTCACCGAGTGTCTCTTTCCAGTTGGTCACGGGTTCAATTCTGGATTCATCAATGAGTTATTCTATTTAAACTTAATTTATCACACACTTTTCAGTGAAGAAAAACATCGTGAATCTTTCATATCTCTCGGACGAATTCGGAGATATGTGTAATCTATCAATCACCGTGGTCTTAGGTCTGATCTACAACGCTTGTCGCCAAAATAGAAAAAGGAAACTTATGCCTAGCAGTGAGATAGTAAGAGGCCGGTACTTTATACTATCTATCAGTGACTGTAATTAGATGAAGACATGATAGTCAATGCTTAATATAATAAAGAGGAAAGATTTGTATGTTTGTTTATATGTGTGTATGTTTGTAATGTTTTCACGCAAAAACTCCTGGAACGATTTCTAAAATATTTCACCATGCATGCATGGAAAGCTGCTTTTTCACTGAGCAACATAGGCTACATAACATTTCCAACAAAAAAATTGGGATCCCTAATACAATTGTAATAAGTTGGGACAAATTTAGTCGTAAACATCTTACATCGCGTGCGCTGCGGAAACTATTGATGATAGAACAAAAAAATGTTCTACAGTATTATAGAACATATCAATATCCACAAAAAGTCTGCAATACCATATGTCTAACTAATAATAGTTAGACATATGGTAACTTTATAGTTATACCAATATAACTACTTTTTCACATTGTAAAAGTTGATAAAATTGCCGACAATAATCAAACCATTTTTTTCATATCTCTGTATTAATCCTTATCCCATTAAATTATATTTTATTAAAAACTATTTCAATATCTGTAAAATACTTTTTAAATTATTAAAATCCGACGTCCCAATCAAAAGATATTACGAATTTAAGAATACAAATCGAAAGAAAATAATGCCATTACAAATTCATTGTAGCGACCGTTATAGCAGGGCCTGCATTTGGTGAGTTAGCTCTCATTCCAAGAATACTAGTGATTCCCATTTTTTTTAAATTAAATAATCTACAAATAAATCTATAGTCCGACTTCGTAGACTTCCCACTACCACGAGATCGGTATGGACGCGGGTGAAACCGCGGGGCATTGCTTTAAGTTACAAATTGGCAAGTGATTGATTCATATCATCAGTAAGTTACATTAATAAAATTATTTGCAACTGATGTTTAACACATATACTTATATAAAAAAATCTTAAATTATTATATATTACGTTTTAGTTACTCGTAGATCTAAGGTCCTGTCTCACTAACTATAACAGTCATAACTAATTATACAGGAAAGTACAGTTATAATTTATATAATAAAGGAGTTTAGAACACTATTTTTTTAAATAATGAATAAAAATTTTAATCATGATTAAAACATGACACAGATTACGAGCCATGTGACTCACTGTTTTGTATATATTTGTTACTTATGATTAAAGTCTGTGGTCAAATTGCGAAGAGATTAATATTATTTGTCTTTAGTATTGTCTATAGTTTTACTAAATTATGATAAGAATCTATATTAGCCGTGTGGTATCCGGCAGAATAGAATAGACCACCCTCCTTTCTTACCGAGGTGTCGTAAAAGGCTACTAAGGTAAGTTGACGTCAGGCAGGCGGCCGGTTGTAAAATACGTAGCCAAATCATATGACAACATGTTGTAACATGTTGTGCCGACCCCACTTAGAGTGGGATAAGGGCTGGAGAATGATGATAAGAATCTATATGTATGTGGTATATGGTAATAGCTATAGGAATGACAATAATATTTAAAAAATGATGGCATTTAGAAACGTGTAAAAATTTGTAATTTTGAATAACGTGACATTTACTAAATTGAAGACGATTGCAATATTACACAATGTTTTGAAATATTCCTGAAGATTATCAACTGAAGCATGAAATTTAACTGAATTAGTCGAGTTCGTAACGAGACACTAGAACAAGTTCTGTTTGCAGTAATAAACAACTTAATAGCATCTGTTGAAAGCAAACAATACCCCAGTAAATGTAGTGTACTTAGCAGTTTTAATACTTCTCCAGTACCTTTATGAGAAAACTCTCAATGTTTGCTTTTATTATGCGTGGAAAGTTCTAGGCTGGTAGACTTTAGCTTTGAATCTCTAATTAGTATATGTAAATAACGAAATAAATCGTATATTATTCAACAGTAATGAAAATATTATGCATGTAATGCTAAATATATAGTCTACTTACTATCCGTTCTCATACCCGTTGCACACAGAATGCGTGTCAATAGTCACAACAATATACAAGCATTGCACACATTCACTTCTACAATCTCAAGAATCGTATCGCCCCGTAACCGAACCATCATCAGACTCTTCGACAAAGTCGTAAATTTTTTGACTTGGCGATGTTTTTAGGAATCTTTTATGATATAATTAATATAAACCTGGATGGAGCAAAATATATTAATATTTTCATTGGTTTGTAACAATTATATAAGCCGTATATTATTGTTAAAAATCATGATATGTCTACAATTAAGAATACGAATTAAGAATATATTAGTGTCCCAAAATTCCTCATTATATTTTTTTTCAGTCAAAAAATATTAAAAATACTAGTTACTGATAAAGCTTAGTAAATGATAATGAAAATTTCTATGTTGCAAACGCCTCAATTCGAATATCATTTAATAATGATACGAACTTTTCTTAACATCGAAATAATTAATTGAGATTTTAATTTGGATATAAGTTTCAACATTAGTAAAAATATATTTTGAAATTTTGTTTCTTCAAAAAGTAGAAAGGTAAGATTTTTCTCCAAAGACATCATGTCAAATCATTTTCGTATCGATGATAGACTTTAATTTGGATATAAGTTTCAACACTAGCAAAAATGTACAAGATATCGTTTGTAATCTTTTTCGAGTTGGAAAGAAAGATTTATCTCAAAAAGCCCGTTCAAAAAGGCCCTTTCTTTTATCACTAAGGGGTGTTACAGTAATACTTGTATTACGACATGTCACTCTGACTAGCGTTGAGAAACCTTTGACATTATCTATACCCATCCTCCGCGCCGAGCCTTATCTTGCTGGCCTAGTGACCTTTACATTCAGTGATATGTACCGTTACTTATTTTGACGTATTAGAACACCCATACTTAAATTGTACATCACGTAATGATACGCATATTATTAATAAGGGATTGAAATTACAAATTTTGCTTATTTTATTCTAATACGTGCTCTCTGCCATCAATTAATCGACATCGGCTATTGAACATATATATATTTAAGAGCTTCCAATACGTACCAACTTGGGTCGCAATCTTTCTTGAGGAGAGAGAAGAAAAAAATGACTATAAACACAGCATTTTGCGGTGAGGGTGCATTTTTCGCCAATCAAACATCTTGAGACTAAGACCCAATGTGCATCAAATAATGTTTATTCAGGTAAGCTTTTGCAGGCACTTTATATCGTCAAGGATAAATTGGATTTTAATGAAGCTACCACATTTTTTCTTCGAACTATTTCAACGTTTTTACCGTGCACTGTATCTCCAAATACCATAGAAACTAATTAAAAGATCGATTTTTTTTTTACTGACTTATAAGATAGCAGAATAGACCACCCTCATTTCTTACCAAGGTGTCGTAAAAAGCGATTAAGGTAAGTTGACTCACCGTGTGGTATCCGGTTGAGTGGAATAGACCACCCTCTTCCTTACCGAGTGGTCGCAAAATACGACTAAGGTAACTTGACGTGAGGAAGGCGGCCTGTCGTAAAATGCGTAGCCGAATCATGTGACATTGTTTTTAACATGTTGTGCCGACCCCACTTAGAGTAGGATAAGGGCAAGAGGATGATGATGATAAAGTAAAAAAACAATATATAAAAAAAACAAAGTTTATAAAAAAATTGTGGATAAACTTAGGGTCCCCATTATTCTACTGCACTCATTTAAAACACCCCACGCCACAACAAAAAGCGATTTAATAAACAATAAAAAAATGGGACCATTTATTTTTTAACAATCCCCACGCATTTGAATCTACGCTAAGCGTAATTAAGGTCGCTCTTTGAAATTCACGTCGTCGCACCCCAAGTAGTAGACTTAAGTGAATTTGAACTGATTATTTTGAAAAAGGCTAGTTCATAAAGGTTTTATAGCTAGATCTCGTGTGTTGTTTTTTTAGCGATCACTTATTTTATGCCCAACAGCCATATTTTTTTTATTCAAATTATGTTAAATTAAATAGGTATTAAATAATATATGTGCGCCTTGTGGTATCCGGCTGAATAGAATAGACCACCCTCATTTCTTACAGAGGCGTCGTAGAATACGACTAAGGCTAGAATACGACTATTTTGTTATAATACGCGATTAGAACAAAGCAAAAGATAATTCTAATCGCAGCAACCGGATTTCATAGGTGTGACGTTACGTGATATGTAATACCAAGATCCTCAGAATCTTGGTATCGTTAATTATATTTTATCATAGCTTCTATAATTATAATTTAAATTTAAGCTAAGTATTAACAACAACAAAACATCACAGGAAGCAAGTTTAATATACAATACTAAACAAAACTTAAATAAACCGACATACAACAGACTGCACCGGTTCAAACCGTGTCAATTTACATGTCTACGGCTCAACGCGATATCCCGTCCGGCAATAAAGAACCAGGATAAAGAGGACCCCATGAATTAGGGCGTCCAAAAATAGAAAATATGATAACATATCATTGCTATGGGCCAAACGGCCACACTAACACTCGTAAACTCTCCCACATGAGTGCAGCGAGCCTGGCAACTATGTCGCAGTAGACTTGCGATTTTGATTTAAATGAAATGAGAAAAATTAAACCAAATCAATAGTATAGAAAACTCTTATTTACATTAAATAACAAAAAGAACAATAAAATTATTATTACTTTTGTATTATGGATCTCTGCAAAGTAATAGTTAATTCTATAAATTACATTAAATAACATTTAAATAAATATATATGAGACAGACATACGGTTGTCTGTCTCCAAATAAGTAGCTTAATACTTGTGTTATAATGACATACAACTGGTAAATATGTACATATAAATACATACTTAAATACAAATATACACCCAGGCTCGAAGAACCAACAATTTATTTATAGAAAATAGAAACTATAACAGAACTACTTTGCTATAAATATATAAATCATTTGTTTATAGAAAATGTTGACCCTCGAAGGAAATCGAACCCGAGACCCGCGGAGCTGAAGTCAGGGTTACTGTCAACTGCGTCAACGGGGCAGTCAATTAATTTAACAAATACTTTATCGAAATAAAAAAACAACCATTCAAAGAAAATTGCGAATCAGCAAGAGCGGAGAAAGACCTCAAACTGGCACTAGGTACTTACTTTCAAGAAGAACCTCTGAAATACAGATGCACTTTTAATGGTTTAATCTCAAATTTTGTATTCTACAGTCACTAAGGGAACAATTTTTCTATAGATAATTTTCCACATTGCGGACATCTCATGAGCGAGTTAACTTATTAATAAATTATTATTTAATAAATTATCATTTTCAGCTTTTATGAGATTATCGTTAATGATTTTATTGTTATTATCACAATTTATAGAATTAGGCGTTACTTTGCGGGAGGTACATAATACAAAAGTAATGAAAGTATTATTTTGCTATATTCAGGTACTGTATAATATCTAATATATATCTAATAGATACAATATCTAAACTATACATCGATCAATATAAAAATAACCATCAAATTATTCAGGACACTATACACTAAAATAATAAAATCTTATCAAGAAGCTATAGAGTATATCGTCTCTTTACAAGAACAACGTGACATCACAAAAAAAAACTTTTGTTAAATATCTTTTTTGCTTATTTTCATTAATTACCGCAACAATTTAATTGTTTTTCCACAGTAAAACGACAGTAGACCATCGTCGTTTCTTACCGAGGTGTCGTAAAAGGCGAGTAAGGTAAATCGACCCGCCGTGCGGCATTCGGCTGAGTAGAATAGACCACCCTCATTTTTTACCGAGGTGTCGTAAAAAGCGACTAAGTTGACGTCAGGCAGGCGGCCGGTCGTAAAATATGTAGCCAAATCATGTGACAACATGTTTGTAACATGTTGTGCCAACCCCATTTAGAGTGGAATAAGGGCAGGAGAATGATGAAAATTATCAATATTTTTTAAATTTACCAACGGTTAAATATTTGAAATTGCTCTCCTGTAAAGTTTTGGTTTGACAGATATCGCATTGTTCTTGTAAAGAGGCGATATTTTGTGTATTATTTTAGTACAAAACTAACCGCTTTTCTGTAAATTGTCTCAATTCGTGGGTTAACTGGCAGAGATCTCTGTCAAAGGAAGGGATCTCTACAAAGCTACCTTTGTATAAATTTTATTAATAATGTTTTTGTAATGTTTTTTTTATTTTACATAAATAAATCACAGGGCATAATTTATTTAAAAGATGAGACAGTCGTGTGTTACTGTTTTGCTCGAGAATCCGTTAGTCTACCCGGGATTTTTTTACAACCTTTATCATTACACATTCTGACAGTCGCCCATCAAGCCAGCGGGACCCCTATAAATAAGCTACAGAGCCCAGATTGCCCGGGTATAAATGAAAGGGTGCAGGAAATTAGGCTTTTTTACTACGGAACTCGGTCTCGATCTATGCTCTCGCTTTGGCTATAAACCATTTTTAACACCGTGAAAATGTTTTATGCTCTGCAAGAAGGTTTAACTTGCTTTTGTCCGCATTTTCTTACAAAGTCCTTCGATTTTTTTACATTATATTCAGCTTAATAATCTAGATCCTAGATAGTGAAATTGGCTACTTAAAAAAACAGCCATTTTAACGTCTGCAATAAATTGCAAAAATAAAGATAAAATTTTCGTTCATAATCTGCGATACGAAGCAGGGCAAAGAGCGCATTAGTGAGTACAAGTATAATACTATAATGATATAATTAATAAATGAGAAATGACGACAAGTTGTATGAAACACTTATATTTCTTCTTTTTTAAAGTAGAATACCACTACTTCTATCGAACTCTATTCTATTATTATTTAATTACATTAATCAAATTTTAATTCATATGGTACTCTTTCAATTGACGTAATTTCGTAAATATTTTGAATATATATATTAATTTATAGTTAAATGCGCTCTAGTGGTGTGAAAAATGTCTTGACCGAAAAGAGATCTGGCTAATATATAAATGTAAGTGGGCGGTATATGTTATATAAGTAAACGCACCATCGATTCAAAAAGATATAAAAATGATGGATTTATTTAGATGGAAAGATGGAATGCGTGTTTTCATAAATCATGTCAACGCAAAACATTTTCCTTATTCCGACGGTACAGGCTTGGTCGTCAGATCGGAAGGCTGATAAACGCTATTGATAACCGCAAGTGTGTATTTTTGGGACACGTCTGCATACTATAAAGGGCATGGAAGAAGTAATTTTCAATTATTTGCACCCCGAGCACTTTTAAGACTACTTTTCAGCAACTCCGGGGCATTTTGACTATTGTATCTAGCTGCTCCTAAAGTATTTACAATGTTTAGTATATATACATATATATTTTACTATATTTTATATATATAAAAATACATTAAATAAAAAAAATCAATCAAATCAGCCATTTGACAACCACACATTTATACTTTAATAAGTATATTATAAAACTAAGTCCCAAAAAGCTCTGTCTGTATGTAATCGATTTTCTCAAAATCTACTAAACGGATTTTTGTACTTTGTTGTTTTGGTGGAAACACCAAAAGATGCAATACTTTCGGATGGTTTAGGTAAATAGTACATATCGGTATTAGGTAAATCGTGTTGAAGATATCACGCAGTTGTCAAAAAACTTGATTGCTGACGGTTTTAGTCGCGTGCGCTGCGTAAACAAGCAGAGATACGCCACGCTGATTTCCACGCGGGTGAAGCCGCTGGCACAGCTAGTAGAGTATATATATTTTGCTTATGATTAGAGTATATGGTCAAATTGAGAAGAGATCCATATTATTTGTCTTTAATATTCGTTATTTATAGTTTTACTAAATTATAAGAAGAATGTATATGTGTATACGTTAATAGTAGACAATGTGAAGAAAGTATCCTAATTGATACACTCATCATCATCATCCTCCTAGCCTAATCACACTCTAAGTTGGGTCGGCACATGTTACAAACTTGTTGTTGTTGTCACATGATTTGGCTACGTATTTAACGACCGGTCGCCTGGCTTACGTCAACTTACCTTAGTCGTGTTTTACGACCCCTCGGTAAGAAAGAGGGCAGTCTATTCTACTCAACCGGATAGCACATGGTGGGTCAACATACCTTAACCGCCTTTTACGACGCCTCGGTAAGTGGTCTATTCTACTCAGCCGGATACCACACTGCATAATTAACTTCATTGATACACTCAAAGCCAATTTTATTGTTTACAAAATATTTGAGTATTGACCTAAAGTTACTTCGGATGAGAGATTATTGACCTTAAGTTACTTCGGATGAGCGATTACTTCATACCAGTAGGCCTACCATGAACTTTAAGATAACGATTTAATTATTTTATTTAATTAATTCAAAATCAGTACTTAAACCGAACCGCTTTCTTTTCGTATCATAAAGTGTGGATAGCATTGGGGCCTAAATGTTTGAAAAGGATAACGTTATATGAACTATAGATAACTCTGTCTCTTTTATTCACATGTTTTTAGGACGCATTCCGAACGCTCATTCGGCAACTACTTAAAGTGTGCGTCTATAAGACGTCATGGAATGAAAATGCAAAACAATTTAGTTTACGTCTTCAGTTGAGTCACAATAAGAGTTCATGGTAGGCCTGCTGGTCATTTTATAGCCACCAGGCGAACTCTAATTTGAATAAAAAGGTGTCAAGAAATATCGCTTAACCTGCTAATACAGTAAATCCGGAAAAACAATGATCATTAACGTAATTAAAACCGGCAATTTACAAGCGTTGTCTATTCCGGTGCCGGTCCAATCTGCAATGTAATTTAAGTTGTCCGAGTTGAGGTCCATCCTGGGACTATAGCTCATTATTAGACCTCGACCCGAGCACCCCTTACATGTATGTAGGAATATGATGAATTTATCTCCAACACATTTAATGACGGAAATAATTATAACCCTAAATCTTTACCAGATGAAAGCAGTGGATACCAAAAATATATGTTTAAATTTTAGATCTACAGACCATTTAACTTTCTATAGTTGGAAGAACAAATGATCTAGTAAATCGAGTTGGAACTATCAGCGTCTTCGTAAAGTAGCGGCCTGTTACAATCCCACTGCTGGGAATAGGCCTCCTCTCTCCGTTTCTGGAGAGAAGAGGTGGAGCTAAGACCTACCACGCTGCTCCAATGCGGATTGGTAGGTTACACATATCAACAGAATTCTCTAGAGATATGCAGGTTTAATCACGATGTTTTCTTTCACCGAAAAGCGTGTGATAAATTGCAATTATTAATTAGACACATGAGTTGAAATAGAAAATCTCATTGGTGCCTGCCCGGGTTTGAACTCGTGTTGCCCTCGTAAGAGTCGCACGGTCTCACCGCTGGGCTATCACAGCTTCGTAATCGTTAATTATTGTAATTTGTAATTTTTGATTTGTCTAACAATCATATGTTACAAAAGTAATAATAAAATTATTTTGCTTTTCAATTTTGCAATTCCTGTGTCCCAGAGATCATAAAACGTTCACCGCATCATAAAAATATACAACATATGTTTTCAAGTTCTCACGTCAAGGTCGTATCGTCAGAAAGTCGATTTACAGTTACATTAACTTTTATTACATCATCAACTTAGCAATTTCGCTTTTTACGAGATTCTTACAGAGCTTACTAATGAAATTCTCTCTAATGAGATATCTCAGTCTCAACGTCCCAACTTTGAGCAGACTTAGTACATATATGTGACTGACGTTTCCCAATTAACTCGCGTACTAAACGAGTGTAAACCCCGTTACACAGGAGTTTGAGTTCGCAGCTTCTCGCTTAATAATGAATTAATTAATGCAACGTTGCAACTTTAGAGACGCGGATTGAGATCCCGAAACTCTGGCTCACCGTGTAAAGTGAGAAATCGTCTTCCCACTAAGTTATTTTTGGCTGTGTGCCTAGGGTTTCAGTATCGTGCTTGGAGTTTAGATCAACTTAGGTTTAAACGATTGACTTAGTTAAGTTAAGACTACTTTATTTAATAGAGCCCTATATAGGTTGCATTTAAGGGATATTTTTTTATCAATAAGATTTAATTCTATTTGTGTAATTTATAGAATAAGGCGTTAATTTGCGGAGATCCATAATACAAAAGTAATAATAAATTATTTTGCTATAACCCGCGATAAATTAAATAGAAAATATATATAATGATAAATGTGTAGCGTAAAAGCACATGCACAAACCACCACCACCGCCACCCAATACACAAGCACTACACACATTCACTATTACTAAGTCAACAATCGTTTCGCTTTGCGATTTTGTCGTTGAGTCTATCTCCTGATGATGCTTGGTTGCAGGGCGAAACGATTTTTGAGTTTGTGATAGTGAATGCGTGTAATGCTTGTGTGTTGTGGTGACGGTGGTGGAAATTTGTACATGTTTTTGTATCGGGTGTGAAAAACGGATAGTCCACTATACATTTAGCATTACTATCTACTACTACTATATATTTTCTATTTACTTTATCGCGAATTATACCAAAATGATTTCATTTTTATTTTTCATTTATTTGTTTGTGATCACAGTAACGTCATAACTGATGACTATTCACAGATGGATTGAGGGTCCTATTTACGTGGTCTGTCCTCCTAGTGAGGTTTCATCAACAGCTGCAACCCAAAAGTAATAATATAATAAATTTATCACGGATTATAGCAAAATAATTTTGACGTTTGTATTATGGATCTCCACAAAGTAGCGTCTAAATAATAAAAAATATTCTATAAATTAACTGCATTCCACTTCAACATCTCGCAGTTAGCAATAAATAAAAATGATAATTATCACTTGAATAACCATAATCATTACTTCGTTAAAAACTTCATTTATTAAAGCTATAACTTCCAAAAATTTCGGCCTATATTAAATAAAAATTCTCCTATATCTCCGAGTAAAACCAAAATAATATACTTTATTATTAATTTACTTGAATTTTTAGTAGTACAGAGGGGTCCAATGACTTCGGACGCAGTCAAAAACTTTTAATGTCAGAAAGTTCGGGATGGTAGAGATTACAAATATTTTTAATGAATTTCGATAGTCCATTAAATTCAAACAATAATAACAACTCAAAATCAATCTGTGTCATAGTATAAAGCGAAATTTACGGCGCTTAAATTACAATTTCTAGAAGTTCGATATGACTTGAACAAATTAGTGCGGATAATTTGCGCGCTGTATTATGCAAATACCTCGCTGAATATCTGAAAGCTTATTATTAGCGCTTTTGTAGGAACAAACAGATTTAGCATAAGAATGGTGAAGTCAGGAAATTTGATTTTGTTATTGCTCGTTTGGCGAAGGCCATCGTTTATGCAAAAATGTTTGTAGAAAGATAAATAAGCTCAGATTCAACTGTTATGAATGTTAAGTGAGTCAAAATTTTTTAGGGCACATTAAATCAATTAGCCGATAGACTTATGAGTCCTGAGATGTTGGAATAAAATATCTTGAATTAAAAGATGCATTGTTAGTAAGACGCCCACTAGATATACAATCTAAACTTATTATAAAACAAAGTTCCAAAAAGCTGTCTGTCTGTATGTAATCGATTTTCTGAAAATCTACTGAACGGATTTTTGTACGGTTTTCACCAAAAGATAGTAAAATACTTCCGGACGGTTTAGGTAAATAGTACATATCGGTATTATGTAAATTGTGTTAAAGAGATCGCGCAGTTTTTAAAAAACTTGCTTGCTGAGCTTTAGTCGCGTGCGCTGCGTAAACCAGCAGAGATACGCTAAAGTATTAGTAAAGTACAACTAAAGTACGCTAAAGTACTAGTAAAGTACGCTAAAGTACTAGAGAATTGTAGATCTATAAAACTACTACAAAAAAGTCCGCGATAGCATGTCTCTATCTTTTATGGTTAACTCACAATAACTACTTTTATGTTTAAAATTTGAATTCTAGAAAAAATTGTGGCAAACTGTTTTCCACGCGGGCAAAGCCGCTGGCATAGCTAGTAATTGTTGTCACCGGGCGGGGTTAATTCATACTACTCTATACTAATATTATAAATGTGTAAATATAAACAATGTGAGTCTGTCTGTCTCACTATCTGTTTAGATTAATAGAAAATTACTGTTTTATCCAAAATGTGTTAAAGAGGTCGCACGGTCGTGAAAGAACTCGCCTGCTTTACTTTCACTCGCTTTGCCGCGTAAATCAGTAGGGATAAACTAAAGTAATGTACTAGAGAATTGTAGATCTACAAAAATACTACAAATAAGTCTGCGATATCATGTCTCTATCTCTTATGGTTTACTCAAAATAACTACTTTTATGTTCAAAATTTCAATTGGGCAAAAATTTTGTGACACTGATTTCCGAACGCTAGTTTAGTAGCTAGTACTTTATAATAACAAGATATTCCTATCGAAAGAAGTACAGTTGCGCATAAAAATATCCAGAAACATTTAATTCATTTACTTTTCTTTATGTCTGCAATTCAAGTCCGATTCGCAGAAAATAAGTAAGAGTATTGAACTTCGTTCAATTTCCCCACTTTGAAGTCTTATTCCAAGTATTGCTATCTATCATTCTCGAAGTTCGCGAAACAGAGACCGCGAACCATCCATTACCTACAGATAGTCTGTGCACTTGAGAGCCAATCGGAAATTCAATTTCCGATATGATACGATCCGCTAAGAGATTGCAGAAATACGATAGCGCCGTTCAACGGTACAGTGCGAACTGGAACTGTACCAAATTTCCACTGTATCTGTAATAATAAATTTAGTTATTTTTGACTGTAAGTACATTCAAATACGTTAAAGAATTGCAATAATAGTTTTGAGTTTATGAAATCAAGTAACACGTTGATTTTGAATGAGTGGCTCGTTGGCATGAGTTGAGGTGTTGAGATGACAGTGTCCCTCCCTTCAGCTTCAGGAGTTGCGGGTTCAAATCCAGCGTCCACCATTTTCTAACAACAATTTGTTGGTTCTTCCAGTCTGGTGTATATAGTTACCAGCTGTCAGTTACCCATAACACAAATATTAAGTTACTTGCTTTCAGGACGAACGACTGTGTGTGTAATTGTCCCGTATACTTAATAAAGAGCAATATAATTTGAGTTCTAAAATATTACCAATGCCTGCAGGCCTACCATGAACTTTTTGATAACGATTCAATTCAAAGTCAGTACCTTAAGTAAACCGCTTTCTTTTCGTACGCATGAAGTGTTGATTGCATTGGGTTCTTAATGTTTGAAAAGGATAACGTAATATGAACTATAGATAACTCTTTATAATATAAATAAACGAGTCATATCGCGGCAAAATCGAGTTACCTTTTAACCTTGGTCATGGTATGAAATACGTCATGGTATGAAAAGCAAATCAATTTCGTTTACGTCATCAATTGAGTCGCGATAAGAGTTCATGGTAGGCCTGCTGATTTATAGAAGCAGGCGTTACTCTGCGGAATTCCATATTACAGAACTACTTTGCTATAATCCGTTTCGTTCCGTACTAATCCCGTTCGTTATATTTCATACTCTTATAATGAATGCGAGAATTTGTCAGTCTGTCTATTAACATAAAATATAAAAAATCCGCTTTTCCTTCGGAAACTTCAAATGAAAATATGGTGAATAATTGACCGTAACTAAGTCGATATGATTGAAGTCGCGGGTATCAGCATATTTTAAATTTGATTAGTGTTTGTTTAGTGTAAAAAATATTGACCATTAAAGTTTAAAGTTATGTATTTTATTTATAAAAACAAAAGTCAAAATTTCAAAAAACAAAACAAGGAAAGAGTTATTTTACTTCACATCACGACGAATACGAGAAACACGACGAATCTTCGTCGGATTCGCTTTCGTTATACAATTTCCTTTTGTATATTTCCAGAGTGCCTTCTTTCTTTATTCTTTTGGACGGACCGGCCCTAGTTTGCCCCGCAGGCCTTTTTCCGGGTACCTCAGATTTCTTGTCAGTTTTATTCTTCAACTTTGCGATCTTAGGCTTGTATTTTTTTATGCTTTTTCTTATATAGATTATTGGTTTTGAATTGCTTGCTTTGCAAAATGTATTTTTTTGATACTCGGCACCAGCGGATTTGGTCGGCAGCACTCCGTGATCGCCATCATCATTTAAAGGAATTTCCTTATCTCGGACCTCGCTGATATGCGCAATTTTGTCTGCTAGAACAGCTTTCATGGATTGTCTGGAAATATTATTGCATTTAATATTACCGCCTCCTGTTTTGCCGCTATATATGTCTGTTTCTGACTTGTACCTAAACATTACCCGACAAAAAGAAACCTTGTTATACTGTTTTTTTATAAATTCGTTTTCTGTATTTGGCAGTAGGCAATGATTTTACCAACGCAAACTGTTCCGAGGCATTATACGATAGCGTCTGCGCCCTATATTCCCTGATATGTATTATTGTACTCAATATATATATATACTTGCCTAAGTCAATTTCATTTCGACAGGAATTCCGAAAAAAGATTCCTCCTGCCCAACAATTAAATTACGCTTTTTTTAATTACGTGCTTATTATATGGGTCCGTGCGTCGTTGTGTAACTAGCAAATTCATTGTACTCTTTAAAAAAAATTAAAAAAAATCAATGATATTACAATTTAATTATTATATTGTAAAAGCGTTAATTTACGTTTAAAGAAATTTAATGCAATATTGTGTAACATTAAAAAGATCTTCCAATTTTGCTATTTATAATAATTTTTAATCCAAATACATATCATAACTTTGTACTGTACAGTAAGGTATATCAATAAAAATATATGATGACTACAATTCAGTAACATAACATTTATCACACCTTACAAAATCTGCTGAGTTGACATCCAATATTTTCAAATCAACGTTCAATCCAATTTTCGCTGAATTTAAAAGTGTGTTTTGTGCCTCTATTTCCCCTTCCCCCTGGTGTAAATTTTCATTACTTTTTCCTTCATCTGATTTACCTAAACCTTCCATAATAAAATAAAGAAAAACCGAAGAAAATCAAAAATTATCAAAATTTTACGTCATAATATGACAATTTCAATGTTACAAACGATATATTTTTAACAGTTTCTCTATGCTTAAATATCATAGAGTTGTTATACTTACTCGTATAGTAGGGGAACCATAGAGCAGATCTGTAAAATTTCAGTGTCACATTAAATAATCAGAGGGAAGAAGAATCTCTTATACTTCATCTTTGTCTAATCAAACATAAAAAAGAAAGATAGATAGACACCCTCATTTGTTTAGTTGTATTTTAATATGGTACATTTTAGACTAGCTTGTTACTTAGTATAATAACTCTATGAAAATGATTAATTAAAAAATTAAAAAGTTATGCCTATTCTTAACCAAAGTTGCATACCGACAAAAGAACGAAGAATAATATTAATCAAGCAATTTTAAAAATATTTATATCAGCTTAAAAAAACTATCGCATCCAGGATTATGATAACATCAGGTAAATATACGCCATAAACGGTGAGCCTTGTGTCACCCGTGGTCAGAAGGTCACCGGTTCAAATGCCGAGCTTAAACAATGAATCCGTACTAATGTTATAAATGTGAAAGTCTGTCTGTCTTTTACACTTTCATGTCTAAACCGCAAAGGAGAAATTCTTGTGAAATTTGGTACGATTAACGCTTACTGGGTTAACATATAGAATAAAAAAATCCTGTTTTTCCTGCGGCAATAAGAAAAAAAATAATAAACTACATGACTGAAGGTAATTTCACACTTAAGTTGATGTGAGCGAAAGCGCGGGTACCACAAGTTATTGGTAAATTAATAATAATTATTGATGTTTACAATTCATCACAAGCTTTTCGTTGAAGAAAACGTCATAAGAAACCCGCATATGTCTAGTGAATTACTGGGATACGTATTAAGTACCAATCCGGAATGGAGCAGCTTTTGGAATTAGGATAGCATCAGACCTAAATATAAATGTGATTAATTGCAATTATCAATAAGACACATGAGTTTTAATATAAAAACTCATTGCTGCCTGCCCGGATTTGAACTCGTGTTCCCCTCGTAAGAGTTGCACGGTCTCGCCGCTGGGCTATCACAGCTTATACCTATACTTTTAAATTCCTTCCTCTCCTTGTTGTAGATATAACTCAGATCCAAGAAGATAATTAAGGCAGCAAAAGTTGAGGAATCGGACAATATCCTAGAACATTTCATGCGGTTACGACACACAAGGGAGCAATGCAGAATAAGCTTCATAATTTAAAGCAAACACCTCGCCCGAAACCGACTCATTAGCTGCATACAATACGCCCCAGGTCAAATATGTTATACGCCACCTAAGGTTCCTTATTAACGTGTTATACTGGAAAAATATTACTTTACTTTGACCAGTAGGTATGCGCTGTGTCAGTGCGCCATACAGTGGATTCTCAAATCAAAAGAGACAGAACGTACGGTATTATAAAATGATGTATTAAAGATATTGATACATGCTAAGCTGGTTCTCTCTATACCGTTATCAAAACTAAGCTGACTGTAGACGATTTTTTAGGCTTTACATATTATTAACACTTCCCATAGTGATTAATCGATAACGATCGCGTCTATTCAAATCAAACGTTGTAGTAGAAAACCGCATTCAAACAAGACGCTTTGTCACTGATACATATGCACACATTTTTAAAAATGCTTCACACACAACAAATACACAGGCAGAGACATACACACAAACGCATGCTGGAATAAAACACTTATTTCTTCTATTTACAGGTAAAAAAATTTTTATTTTTAAAACACAGTTTAGTAGCCTTACCTATTACGAGAACAGTTACCGCTACGATCCCTAACCTAAAAACCAATGCATTTAGATTAGACATATTGTAAATCCATACACAAGGAACCTTAGTATTCTTACCCCTTTTGTTGCCATCATTATTACCCCCAACGCCATAAGAACAAACTAATCTCGAAAGCCCAATAAGGCTGTCCACGGCCACCCTATGCGAGCTGTTCTAGTAATGGAATTAGCTGTTTATCCCAACCGTGCTTTCTTTAGTGCCAATATTACGGATATAGAATCACTGGAAATGGTAAATTTTTATTCATTTGGGTCATATCGAATTCTCAGAAAACTATTTACTAGTTACAATATCGACATATACTAACTTAAAGGCAGATCCATATTAATTCATCGCCTCTTCGGGTGACAAGAGGGCTGGCTCCTTTTTCGCACAAAGAATCAATCAGCTTAGCGATTCAACGCGGAAACGCTGCCAGGATTCTTGGGACCATTCCACGTGGGCATGATTTGTATAGTAGTAGCGTGTAAGTAATTTAAGATAGATATAACTTGTACATATTAGTTATTATAAAAAAAAAAATATCGCAACTTAATTATATAAATGTTTAAATAACCTATTTTTATATATTTATATGGCCTGAATATTGGTGAGGGTAAATTTTTTATTAATGATATCGGTTATGTTATCTTGGGTCTGGTGTGAACTGGCGTCAAATTTATGTTTAAGTTATGAACAGTTAGACTTACCTAAGAGTTTTGCGTAGTAATAACATTCGTTTGAATTAAAATAACTATTAGAATGTTCATAGAAATGTAGAATTTCAAAGAATTCTGACATTTTATCATATTTGGAAATATTGTCGATTACTTATATTAGTATTATCAATCAGAAAGACCCAAAATTTATATTTATTATTACTCTTAAACAAAATAATGTTAAAACATGCTGTAGTGATGAAATTGAGGTATGAAAATAGCTAAAATTCGAGTTTCCGTTAATGTTTATTGCTATTCGTAATAAAATTAGTCACCGATGTTTTTAATATGTCCAAAGCGCAAAAATCACATTTTAATGTTGCTGTAAAACTTAGCAGTAGTAACGAAATAGAGCTATGAAGGTACTATTAATAAGATTAGGATTTACGTAATGTGCATAATATAATATAACTAGTCGCTTCTAGTAAACCTATATTTGAAAACCAAAATCAGTGGCACCCGTTATAGCGTCGGCAGGATTTATGTGTCGCCTTACTTCTGTATTGGTTGCCCTTTGCTGATAATTTACGAGGTCCGTACTTCGTTCACTTTCAGTACGTACTTCGTAAGCTTTCAGTACACACTCTTGTTTATTACACAGAATTGTAAGTACCCGCATAATACAACTTTAATGAACGTATTCTTTATACTTGCACTTTAAAAGTTGATGTAAGATTAGATACTTTTTTCTTGCGTAAATCCCGACCCCGCAGGAATTCTTATGTAATGTACTATTGATCTAAACCTTCCTCTAGAAATACACTATTCTTTAGCAAAACTGTTTAAAAATCCGTTTAGAATTTTTTTAGAAAATCGATCACAGATGGACAGTTTTTGGGTATTGCGTTATATAATATGTATAGATATGAAGGAAATAATTATATGTAGACATTATACCAGCGACATGCCCTTGATTAATTTTGCGATAACTTCTAAAATATTCATAAATTATATGGTGTAATGGATCATAATCCTTAAGCGTGAAATGCTCGAGGCGACTAATGGATTTAAATGTACAAGGATCTATTATGTATCTATACATCTCAAATTACCGCCTTGTATGGGAACGTTTTCTTAGAAGAATGGGTGCAGTAAGTATCTTCAAACGATAGATATATGTACGAGTATATCATTGCGGACTTTTCAGACCTATAAGAAAGGAATAATTCCACCATCTATAGTCATGTTACATCTGAAAGGCATTAAGGTAGTATTTCCGATAAAAGTTCGATGATTTTCAAAATTTTTCTTTTAAAAATTGTACACTTAAACGTTCCTTACGAATCAATCTGTGTATTGGAGAATAACATATAAAGTACCATTCATTAGTTTTTAAGTTTATAGCAAACAGACAGACTGTCGCAGCGGGGCATTTATTCTCTGTGAATACTACACACGACCATAGTTCTGACTAAACCTAAACTTTCTATCTTTGACATATATAATTGCATAGTAGTGATAAAGTAAAGTTCATTATATTCATAGTAGTAATTTTTAAATTTAAATAATACTATAGTGCCCTGTTGATATGACAATGCGAGAAGCTTCCTTTTCGAGATTTATCATTACTTTAAAATGTGTGTAGAAAAAGAGCTTAAAACTTATGTAATACAAACTAACGTTGCGCAAAATAAGCTACGGTTATCTCGAAACGTACTGTTACATAAAAAGGCATTGTCTATTA
The DNA here is from genome assembly GCA_947086505.1 of Morpho deidamia. NCBI lineage: Eukaryota > Metazoa > Arthropoda > Insecta > Lepidoptera > Nymphalidae > Morpho > Morpho deidamia. The sequence goes on along the minus strand of CAMTZC010000012.1, from coordinate 13,145,684 downwards.
CAGCAGTGAGCACAGATGGTCGAGTAAATAGACCCCTGGTGCTAGTCTCAGTCTGGGATCGATTCATGTATATCTAATGAATAAGCGAACGATACAAATGTAGAAATCTTTAAAGGAATTGTACAAATTGCTTTTATAGTAATGTCATTATTAATTTTAACAAGCTGTGATAGTCGACTAGTGCGACTCTTTCGCGGGGTCACAGGTTCAAACCCCGAGCGGATACTCATAAGTTTTTCTGTTAAAAACTTATATGTCTTATTGATGATTGCAATTCACCACACGCTTTTCAGTGAAGCAAAACATAGTGAAGAAACCTGTATATCTTTAGAGATTTCTGAGGATATGTGTATCATACTAATCCGCATTTTAGTTTTAGCTTCAACCCTTCTCTTTATAACCGGAGAGAGGAGGCCTATACGAGATAATTAATTAACTAAGATTAGTTTATACAAATAAACTCAGGTGCTTAGACCCGTCAACCGTTGACAATCATGAGCTCCCACTCATTATCATCCTCCTGCCCAGATCCCACTCTGAGTGTGATCGGCACAACATGTTAAAACATTTTTTCCACATGATTCGGCTACGTATTTTACGACTGGACGGCTGTCTGACGTCAACTTACCTTAGTCGTATTTTACGACCCCTAGGCAAGAAAGAGGGTGGTCTATACTACTCAACCGGATACCACACGGTGGGTCAACTTACCTTAGTCGCCTTTTACGACACCTCGGTAAAAAATTAGGGTGGTCTATTCTACTCAGCCGGATACCACACGGTGGGTCAACATACCTTAGTCGCCTTTTACAACATCTCGGTAAGAAATGAGGGTGGTCTATTCTACACAGCCGGATAACACACGCAGCCGCTCTCATGTCTTAAACGCGTAACAAATACAGTTAAGTACCTACAATAGAAGAAATTTTTTATATGTGCTTTATCCTCTTTCTTAAAAGTCCTTGAATAAATAAATTCTCCAAAGTATAGGAGATGAAGTCTCACACTTAGATATTCACTCTTCTCGACGTTTCTCTGAGACTATTACGAGGATTGGAGCTTAAGACGACGAAGGAATTGTGAATATTTAATACCGTATCTACTTACGTAAACCGCGATTATTATCGCAACTCGCTTCTCTTAAAATGAAAATAAAATGAATTTCAAATATAATATTAAGAATTGTACTTATAGTTTTATATGCAATTTAAATTCGCGCGATTCCCTGCGAGAGAAGTTCAAGGAAACAGATATTCTTACATTGGCTTCACACTATTTTTTAGTAATTTAATTTTTGTACATATGAATTTTGTACATATGCGCGAGATCTTTTCGTCCCAAATACCTCAGTGCCTGAAGACCAAGGTCTTCGAACAGTGCGTGTTGCCAGTTATGACTTACGGAGCAGAAACGTGGTCGCTGACTATGGGCCTCATAAGAAAGCTCAGAGTCACTCAGCGAGCTATGGAGCGAGCTATGCTTGGTGTATCTCTACGTGATCAAATCAGGAATGAGGAGATCCGTAGAAGAACCAGAGTTACCGACATAGCTCATCGTGTCGCGAAGCTGAAGTGGCAATGGGCGGGGCACATAGTACGTAGAACCGATGGGCGTTGGGGTCCTAAGGTGCTGGAATGGCGACCCCGCACCGGTAAACGCAGCATTGGAAGACCCCCCACGAGGTGGACAGACGACCTCAAAAAGGTTGCGGGGAGCCGCTGGATCAAAGCGGCACAGGACCGTGTGGTGTGGAGATCCCTTAAGGAGACCTATGTCCAGCGGTGGACGTCGATCGGTTGAACAAGAAGAAGAAGAAGAAGACATATGAATATAAATAATTATAAAAGGATTGGCGATGTATATAATAGACAAAATAGGAACCGACATAAGCTTGCGGTTCCTGCTTTGCGCCTTGCAAAAGTTCGTAATTCGTTTGTTGGTTTGGGTATAAGATTTTATAATAAAATTCCACAATCTACTTTAACTTTACCATTACAGCAGTTCAAAAATACTATTAAAAAAAGGCTGATTCAGAAAGCCTATTATACTATTGAAAATCTTCAAGGGTTCTAGGTAATCACCTAGACGATAAGAATGCGTGGATATAAGAATTACTAGTGATAAGAATTATTGTTTGAAAAGATCAACCGCCGAGTTTCTTGCTGCTTCTCGGTAGGAACTGCTTTCCCAACCAGCAGTAGATGTTGACGATTCAAAAGCACTTGTTTACAAGTTTACTTGAATAAAGATTATTTTGAATTTGAATTTGAATATGTTCTTATTAGAAAATTATACCAAAAATATCGCTGCTTCTATTCTTAGGGCGATCTACTTAAATTATGTTATTCTAACATTATACTGTTAGTTATTTGAAGAATGATAGGAGAAAATAGAAGCGAGAAAATGTTATGCCGACCCCACTTAGAGCGGGATAAAGCCAGGAGAATGACGATGAACTTTATACTGTTCTAGGTTATTCTAGGTCTATAAATAAAGTATATTCCGGGCAAATTGTACCAAAGTGTTAAGGTTCACTATGACCTTAGGTTATGCAAACTATATATCGTCATTTGCCGTTATAGCTTAGGACACTTGACACATGTCCTTACTGATTTGTTCGAACAAGTTCTATACTTACCAACTTACTAGAATAAAGTCGGTAAATCTATTTTATTAATAAGCTCCTTAGAAATTGACACGAAGTTAAGGCAAAATACAGCCCGCTAAAAGTAAGTAAATCTCGGTAGGTACTGCAATCTTACCGTAAAAATGTAAATTAGGCAAAAAACATCTCGTAGGGATAAAATCAAGGCCTCGCACAATCAGGAGTTTTTTTATGGAAATTATGCTTCAGAATAATTAAATATTGTTATACTACGAAAATTTGATTTAGATATTTGGTTTAATAGAATAAATTATAATTGTGTCAACTTTGCAAGCTTACCTTAAATAGTTAAAATGTTTAAATACCAATCATTTTTTTTCAGTAGGTAATCGGATGATTGTTATAATAATCTGGGATTACTCAAGTGTTAATTTTTTGTAATACTAAGAATTTTTTTTTAATTTACAACTTGTATATTTTAAAGGATATTAAAAAATTTCTTATACGCTAATACTATACGAATCGTGCCCAACAGTGATAGTCCCAAAAATGCTGGCAGCGTTTTCGCGTTGAATCGCCAAGCTGATTCCTTATAAAGTTCAGGCCTTTTGTCACCTAACGAGGCAATTAAGGAAGATAAGAAATTTATACACTTTGTGATGCCCTTAAAAATATAAAAATTGATGTCATGTTATAATTAAAAATGGCCTTTGCACTATGAATGATATAATGGATATATTGTAAAATGAAACGAAAGTACTCTTTCATTGAAAAAAAATATATAGAATTCTATTCAATACATTGAATATTACATACAATTCAAATATTACATATGTAAGGTTCAATAATTTAAGAACAATTTTTAGGACAAACGTTTTAATTTATAATTGTATTTTTGTTAAATAAACTATATTTAGTTCATTTCATTCATAGAAATCATTTGACTAATATTATAGATTTTAAAAGGGACGGTACTAGGGGGAGCGGGACAGTACGTTTTGTAAAGTGTTATAGTGAAGACGAAAGTAAATTGTAACGTGTTAATATTGTGAGAAATAAATATATATAGTTGGAATTGAAAGGTAGGTTGTATTACTTTGTGCGGCCGTTCTTACATTTTCAGTAAGTGGGATCACAAGAACAAATTAGGGGTAAGTGTTGTGTAAGTGAAATTCGTTTAAATATCGAGATTTCGAATGAGAAGTAGATAAAGTATGATAACGAATTATTTATATTACAAACCAGCAATGCTCCGCGGTTTCACCCGCGTACATATCGATCTTGTGTTAGTTTTATTATTGTCGGCACTTTTATCAACTTTAACAATGTCATAAAATAGTTATATTGGCATAACTATAACGGTTACACATATGCTATGGCGGACCTTTTTGTGGATATTGATACGTTCGATTATTCTATCATCAATGGATTGCGCAGCGCACGCGATGAAAGATTTTTATGAACTGATGAAATTCTTATTGCAATTTTGCCTATGTTGTTCAGTGAAGAAGCGGCTTTCCAACGGTGAAAGAATTTTTGAAATCGCTAATCGCTAATCGCTACGAAAAATGAATAATTGCGATATATTCTAAAATTACTATCTACCCTCGGTTTGTTTTATAAATAAAATAACGTTGTAAGTTAACTGTTATGTTGAAGTGATACTTATTTTTAAATGAGTAATTTTATTATCTATTTATTATTTAATGTATATGTATATATGTTACATTCAAAATTAAACAAGACAATATCATTTTGCGAGGATGGCATTGCGATAGTGAAAAACCGTATATCATATGTCGATCTTCACAGTTAAAAATAATTAAATTATTACAAAAAAAAAAAGGAAAATAATACGACAAAGAAAATATGCTGGTGTGCGAGTAAGTGTGGTCATGTGCTATTGTGTGGAATGTGTGAGTGTTGTATGTGATGTGACGGAAAATGTTTGTATGTACTCTGCGCATGTGAGTGCATAAATTAGAAGTACAGAATATACTTTGAATATGCCACTTTTGTCTTAAATTTTATCTTGACTATATTTCATAGTTTGTCAATATATGCCTATGAATATATTCAAAAAAATATAACATTGTTTGCAGTGATTTGCATATTAATTAAGTAATTTTGAGATTCGAACTTTAAGAAATTTTCTCATTTAATCTGAAATAGCCATGATTTCGAAATGACGATACTTCCTACAAATTTTGGAGCCCATACTCAAGAAACAATACGGTAATATTAAAAAGTTATTCTTCTCATAATCGGTAAAGAGGACAAAGAAAACGGAGAAGTGGAGTCCCTTTGCGAAAAGTTCAAGGAAATAGGCTTCAGTTTGTTGATAGTTCATTTGCTGTAACCAAGATACAATTTTAGCTTTGTCTGGATGTTTGATTAATGGATAGTTGTTCAAATGTCTGCTTATCTTATTATACACAAAGGATGCTAAAAATGAATGTTGATGTTCAAAGAAGGATGTTCAATGTCTTATGGATGGAAATAGAATAATATTGTAAATTTAAAGAGAGGAATTGAATCGAACTAATGTGTGTCCTAAGAGTAATGGTTAAAAAGTATAACTGACGCACAGTTAGTACTTTGGGTGTATAGAATAGTATGGCAGATGGAAAACGATATTGTGAATAGTGTTTATATCATATTTTAGATATTTTGAATTTATAGTCCATAACTTTTTAGGTTCGTTTTACAAGTGCCATTTCCCAAATTGAAATTCAGTATGATAATATTGGTCGATAAAGAGCGAAATAAAGTCCTGATCAGATCCGAATTGATAACATGCCGAAGCTTCTTAAACACCTTAATGTGAGTTTTCTAACACGCCCGTTAATTTCTTAATTTGTGGAATCTAAGACCGATGTTCATCCAAACTATGCCTAAATATCGAATATGTTGAACTCGTTCAATCAGTGACCATTACACGAGGAAAGATTGGTGTTGCAGTTATATACTTGAACTAAATGATTAGAATCATAAGATGTGATCTGGCTCAAACAGAAAATACTATGTGTTACCTCTTGTTGGCATTAAGCAAGTTAAGTTTCAGCCAGTCAGTCACTGTTTGTAATCCCTTCTGTGCCAATGAATATACATCATACCAATTCTCTGCCCGAAATAAAATGTATCATCCGTAAACGTAAATATGTCATCGTCTTAGTTAAATTTTGGAAAGATCATTAACGTATATCAAGAAGAGTCAGACTGAGGATACTTCCATGTGGAACTCCATATTCAACTGAAAACTCAAAATTCATCACTTAAGATATTATCGATTAAACCTTCTGCACTCCTTCCATTAGGTAACTTAAAAAAAATTGAATAATAAGCCACAAATGCCTATTGTCTCTAATTTTGATAACAGGCATGGAAATCAAAACTGTATCAAAGTCTTTTGCTGGATCTAGGAAGATAGCTAGGCACTTTTCCTTTTGGTTACTGCATTTTCTGCATCTTCCGTAGATTTACCCGATCTAAAAAACCAAACCGATTGTTTGCAATCAGATCAAGCTCGTCTAAATAGCCATTTGGTCTGCACAATAACGATTTTTAGAATTTCGGACATGGCCGGCAGTACTGTAATAAGTTTGTAGTAATTAGTCTGTAATTACTAAAGACAATTTTTCACCGCTTTTATAAATGGAATGAACTGTTGCTCTTTTTATTACATTAAGAAAAATACCCTTACATAAATTAAAGGTGTAAGTCAGTAAAGGAATGATTTTATCTCTTATATTAATTAATCATTAATTAAATCTGAAATTAATAATTAATTAAATTTTATATTAAATATTAATAATAGAGAAGGTTTATTATCCCATCCAGTTGCACAATCGACTTAAAAATTGAGTATAAGTTGAGTTACGTAATAATGAGTATAAGTCTTTCTATTTCGATGTTGATATTAGAACAAATGAATTTGATGTGTGGGTGTTAAACCTAGTTGATAAATCATTCAAACTGATGGAAGAATCAAAAGATTTAATGTATTCAACCACATTTTTACCGACATTAAAAGAAAGGAATTCATTAAGTTCACAGAGTCAGGTGTGCTGTCATCTCTTAGTAATTCACTTGCAGATTGATTGTTACTAGAATTGATTCGTTAGTAAGTGTTGTCAAACTTATAGTAGTTATTTCATCACTTGCTGAAATTGATTGGTTGGCAAGTGTTGTCAAACTGTAGTAGTTATTTTATCACTTGCTAGAATTGATTGGTTGGCAAGTGTTGTCAAACTGTAGTAGTTATTTTATCACTTGGTAGAATTGATTGGTGGCAAGTGTTTTCAAACTGTAGTAGTTATTTCATCACTTGCTAGAATTGATGGGTTAGCAAGTGTTGCCCAGACGCAATAGGAGTCGCTGCCGCGGTCTGAGCCGCTGCCGCGGTCTGAGCCGCTGCCGCGGTCTGAGCCGCTGCCGCGGTCTGAGCCGCTGCCGCGTTCTGAGCCGCTGCCGCGGTCTGAGCCGCTGCCGCGGTCTGAGCCGCTGCCGCGGTCTGAGCCGCTGCCGCGGTCTGAGCCGCTGCCGCGGTCTGAGCCGGTGCCGCGGCCGGAGCCGCGGTCGCATCCGGAGCCACGGTCGCAGCCAGAGCCACGGTCGCAGCCGGGGCCACAGTCGCAGCCGGAGCCACGGTGGTATCCGGAGCCACAGTCGCAGTCGTAGCCGCAGTGAAAGTCGCAGCTGCAATCGACGCTTGCAGGAACAACTCACGTAGCCCCGTTTTTCTAACAAAGATGTTTTAGTCGCATAAAATCCCCTTACGAATACCGGGTCAAAGAGCTATTAGAACAAAGCAAAATCGAGTTAAAAAAATTAGATTGTAAAAGCATTAGAAGTACATGATGGAATTAATATTTCTGATGACGGTAACAATATAGTTGATGATAAATGATTGACAAGAGTAGTTCTGATATTATTATACGAAAGTAGCCTATGTGATGTTCCAAAATCTCCTCTATCTTCCAGTGAAAGTCCCATTAAATCGGTTTAGCTGTTTCGGAGAGTACAATAATTAACTAAACCTTACTCAATAATTGAAATTGCCGAATCTTTCAGCAAAAACCGTACACAATTTGTTTAGTAGATTTTGAGGAAATTAATCAGCTTTCGGAAACTTTGTTTTATAATAGGTATAGATATGTAGTAATGTAGAGAAAAAAAGGGGCTACAGGCTAAATTTAAGGTACACAGCGAGAAGTGATTGGTTCGCTAAGAACACTTGCCTACCCTAAGAATTGATTGGTTTAGAGGTAGGGAGTGTTGATAAAAGTCTTGGCGAGAATTGATTGATTCGCTAAGCACACTGCTCTGCCCTAAGAATTGATTGGTTTAGAGGCAGAGAGTGTTGATAGAAGTCTTGGCGAGAATTGATTGGTTCGCTAAGCACACTGCTCTGCCCTAAGAATTGATTGGTTTAGAGGCAGAGAGTGTTGATAGAAGTCTTGGCGAGAATTGATTGGTTCGCTAAGCACACTGCTCTGCCCTAAGAATTGATTGGTTTAGAGGCAGAGAGTGTCGAGAAATTTCCAGATTAGATGGCAAAGGAGCGCACAGGTCTGATGGCAACAGGACATCCAGATCAAAGGGACAGGGATTATCGAGGAGGTCAGAGGAGCCAGGATTCGTACACATAAAACTCAAGGTCAACAGGAATGGTTAAAAAAAAAAAAAGAAAGAAGAAAAAGGAGACTTGAAGAGAAGTACATGCAGGATAGCGAGACTTGCGCCTCAGCGAAGGACATAAATACATTGCTCTAATAATGTGAATAGAGAGAAAGTAGATTTCTAACACTTATAATATTCTAGATAAGTTTTTGCGTATTCTAAACAGTGTTAAGAAATAAATATTTCCAGAATATAAAGTCTAATTGCCAATAATTTTGTCAAGTTAATTTTAAAAATATATGTTATAAATTATAAATTACTGTACTAACCGACCGAGTGTAAGGTTTCACCAGATGCGTGTATGAGGTCATACACGATGTCAGGATGGTCGAGTGTAAGGTTCAATAATTTAAGAACAATTTTTAGGACAAACGTTTTAATTT